>CM074861.1:58020000-59270000 GCA_037501455.1 Lantana camara
GGAAAATGCGTTTTGGCTGGGAAGGGCCGTTCCGGCTCGCAGGCCAAAGTGGGAACGGCCGTTCCCAGTCTCGCTGGCCTGAGTCTCAGCATCATGGGAACGGCCGTTCCAGTTTTGAACTGGGCTGGGAAGGGCCGTTCCCAGAATACGTGAGCAAAAGAAGAAGAAGAGCAGAACAGAGCAGCAATGGCAAACAACCATCAACCAACAAAAATGGATGCAAACCAAGTTCCAATGCAAATATTAGATACAATAAATATACTAGCATGTATATTGATCAACAACAAATCATAAAAACACTTAATCCCACGTTAGATCATCAATAATCCATCATTTGAAACCCATATACTCCATCATGCTTCAAGCTCATAATTCACAAGTTATATGCATCAAACTTGAGCTCAAAGCTCACATACATAATTCCAACACTCAATACACAAAATACTCTAGCTAACACAAAGCCCTATCAATGCCATATTTTCAATATAATCATCCAATCACCATATTTACCTCAAGAGAAAGAAATGGAAGCTAAGATGATGAAATGATGTTGATGATGCTTGTATGATCCCAAAACCCACAATTATTGATGCTTGCAAGATGAAATCTCTCACTCCTTCAAGTAGGGTTTGTCACGGTAGAGCAAGGAAAGCAAATGAAGCAAGATGATATTTTTGATATGTAAAATGAAGCAAGGTACGTGAATGCTGCTAAGGAGAAGAGAAGAATTGGCCAATTTTGCAATTAAATCCTTTCACTTATTAAGTTGTGCAATTAAGTCCAAATCCCATTTTAAACGATCAATATGGTCCCATGCAATTAGGTCCTATAATCATGCAAATGAGCAATTAAGGACATAAAGAAATAAATCACATTGCAATCACGTTCAATAATTTCGAAAAATATGATATGATATGAATTTTCAGTAAAACATTAAGAACATAATTTTATAAAATTATGTCATGATGGAAAAATGAATTAAATGATTAATCAATAATTAAATTACAACTCTCAACCGCACACGTGCCGTTCATACCTGAATTGCCGAAAGCTGGGGCGTTACAATCCTCCCTCCTTATAAGAATCTGGTCCCCAGATTCACTGATCGGAAGGGAACAACTCTGGATGGAACCGTCTCGTTTTGTCTTCGGTCTCCCACGTGGCTTCTTCGGTCTTATCACTTCTCCAAAGAACCTTAACTATGGGAATCCTCCGGTTTCTTAATTCCTGAAACTTCTTATCCAATATCTTAACCGGTTTCTGAACAAAGGTAAGACTTGGTTCCAATTCCACTTCTTCAACAGGAATGATCTCGGTTTCGTCGGGGTAGTATTTCCTCAGCTGAGACACGTGAAATACGTTATGAATCCCCGTGAGACTCGGTGGTAGGTCCAATCTGTAAGCAACTTCTCCAATTCTTTCCAAAATCTCATAAGGACCTAAATAACGAGGTTTAAGTTTACCTCCTTTCCCAATCCGAGCAAATCCTTTACGTGGAGACGCCTTCAAGAATACCCGGTCTCCAACCTCAAACTCGAGATCCCTTCTGCGACGATCGGCGTAGCTCTTCTGTCTGTCCTGAGCTGATTTCATCCGTTGTTTTATTAGTTGGACTTTCTCAATCATAGCTTCAACGGCCTTGGAAGGTTTTTCCAATTTCTCACCTTTCTTAACACCTTCCTGCTTAGTCCATTTCCACTCTTCTAAGTCAAAGAACAACGGAGAACGACACTTCCGTCCATAAAGTAGCTCATACGGTGCCATTCCAATCGAAGCCTGAAAACTGTTGTTGTACGCAAACTCAATCAAAGGTAGCTGATCATGCCAAGAAGACTGAAAATCCAAAGAACAAGCTCGAAGCAAATCCTCGAGATACCTTATTAATCTCTCGGACTGACCATCCGTCTGAGGATGAAAAGCTGTACTAAACTGGAGCTTCGTACCCAAAACCTCTTGCAATTCACGCCACAACCTCGAAGTAAACCGTGGATCTCTGTCTGAAACGATACTGATCGGAATCCCGTGAAGTCTAACAATCTCCCGGTTATAAAGCTCTGCTAGCTTGCGGATCTTATACGACATCCGAACCGGTAGAAAATGTGCAGACTTCGTCAAACGGTCCACAATCACCCAAATCCCATCAAATCCACCTTTCACTTTAGGTAATCCGGACACGAAATCCATCGTCACCTGTTCCCACTTCCACTCAGGGATAGGTAACGGCTGAAGAAGACCTCCCGGTTTCTGATGCTCGGCTTTCACTTTCTGACAAGTGAGACAATGCTTCACAAACTCGGCCACATCTTTCTTCAACCCACGCCACCAATAATATTGCCTTAAATCCTTGTACATCTTGTTTCCTCCGGGGTGGATAGAATAAGCCGATCTGTGAGCTTCCTCGAGCAACACCTGTTTCAACTCTTCGGGTACAACCACTCGGTTCTTGAAACGAAGAAGACCGGTTTCATCGAACCCGAATGGACACTCTGGATCAGCTCTTGCCTTAGCTACCAATCTCTGAACTTCCAAATCTGTACTCTGAGCCTCAAACAACTTGTGCTTCAACTCTGGTTGGACCGAAATATTAGAAACTCGAGCCTTTAAAATAATTGGCTCGATTCCACTACTCTCACCCACTTCCAGGCTCGACACACTAGCCTTCCTACTAAGTGCATCGGCGACCACGTTGGCTTTGCCGGGATGGTACTTGATCGTGCAATCATAATCTTCCAACCTTTCCATCCAACGCCGTTGCCTCATATTCAAATCCTTCTGAGTGAATAAATACTGGAGGCTTTTGTGGTCGGTGAAAATTTCGAAAGACACTCCATACAAATAATGTCTCCACTTTCCAAGTGCAAAGACCACGGCAGCAAGCTCAAGATCATGTGTCGGATAATTCTTCTCGTGCTCTTTCAACTTTCGGGATGCATAAGCAATCACCTTACCCTTCTGAGTCAAGACACATCCCAAACCTTCCTTAGAAGCATCCGTATAAACAGCATATCCTTCAGAACCTTCCGGAAGGGCTAACACTGGAGCAGACACTAACTTCTCCTTCAAAAAAGTGAAACTCTTCTCACAATCTTCATTCCAATCAAATTTCACATTCTTCTTTGTTAACCGGGTTAAAGGAGCTGCTAACTTGGAGAAATCCTTCACAAACCTCCGGTAATAACCTGCCAAACCCAAGAAACTCCTAATCTCAGAGGCATTCCTAGGTTTCTCCCACTTCAAAACCGACTCAATCTTGGAAGGATCGACTTCCAATCCGTTGCCCGAAATCACGTGACCCAAGAATGACACCCGGTCAATCCAGAACTCACACTTGCTGAACTTGGCAAACAACTGATGTTCCTTCAAAGTCCTCAATACCAACTGAAGGTGTCTTGCATGCTCCTCGGCAGACTTCGAGAAAACTAGGATATCATCAATAAAAATAACCACGAACTTATCCAGAAAAGGCCTGAAGATCCTGTGCATCATATCCATAAAAGCTGCTGGGGCATTAGTCAATCCAAACGGCATCACAACAAACTCATAATGTCCATACCGAGTGTTAAATCCTGTCTTAGGAATATCCCCTGATCGGATACGCAGCTGGTAGTAACCTTGTCTCAAATCCAATTTCGAATAGACCTTCGATCCCTGAAGTATATCAAACAACTCCTCGATGTGTGGAAGAGGATACTTGTTCTTGATCGTCATCCGGTTCAACTCTCTATAGTCTATACACATTCTCAAGGTTCCGTCCTTCTTCTTTACAAACAAAACCGGTGCACCCCAAGGAGAAGAACTCGGTCTAATGTAACCAATCTCCAACAACGCATCAAGTTGAGTCTTCAACTCTTTCAACTCGGCCGGAGCCATACGATACGGAGTCTTGGAGTACGGCTCTGCGTTAGGGTACAAGTCGATCACAAACTCAATTTCCCGTTCTGGAGGTAAAGAATCCAATTCCTCAGGAAAGACCTCGAGAAACTCCTTCACTACTTCCGTTTCTTCCAACTTACTCTGATCCTTAGGTTTGTTAAGAATATAAGCAATGAAACCCGTGGCTCCCTCTCGAACCAACTTATGAGCTTCAGAAAACGAAAGTAGCGGTACAGTCTTGGAACTCCAACCTACTACCAAATCTGATCCCAACTGAACCTTCTTCGCTCTACAATCAACCGTAGCAGAATGTCTGTACAACCAATCCATGCCCAGAATAGATCCATAACAAGTCATCGGCAGCTCAATGAAGTCTGACAAGAAAATCCGACCCTCGATGCTCACCGGAACCTCTCTGAACACCCGATCAGATTCTAAACTACCACCAAAAGGAGTACTAACCACATAACATGCAGAAGAACGAGAAACAGGCAAAGACAAAGAAACAGATATAGCACTCGAAAGAAAGGAGTGAGTAGCTCCCAGATCAAACAACGTATGAATGTTCGTGCCATGTATGCAAATGGTACCTTCAACTACCGCGGCTGGATCCACATCAGCATCCGGCTGCTCTGCATCCAAAGCATAAGCCCGAGCCCTAATCAGTGGTCTCGGTGCCCCCGGTGGTGGTATCCTGCGATCCGGACAACCATCTACCAAATGCTCATCGCTCCCACAAAGTAGGCATAAACCCAAACACCTCCTGCAGTTATCATAAACGTGTGTCCTCTGTCCACAGAAGGTACAATAAGGTCTCTCGGGTGGTGGTGGCAAAGCTGGAGCAACTGGAGCAGCTGGAGCTCTAATCACTGGTCCTGCTGGTCGGGGCTTCTTCCCTGGGCCCTGTGGAGCTGGTGGTGGAGAAGAATATATCATCGACCTCTTGCCTGAAGCAGAACCCGAGCCTGTACCCTTAAACCCTGATCCGGCACCTCTGAACCCTGATCCAGAACCTCTGAATCCCGATCCTGAACCTGAGCCTGAACCTGAGCCTGAACGGTAAGAAGACCGCCTCGCATTCACTGAATCCTCAACCAATAGAGCCTTCTTGGTAGCCTTCACCCACGTGCTCGTGTTGACCGCCTCAATCGCTGCCTGAATATCCGGTCTAAGGCCCTGAACAAACTGCATCGCCTTATGGAAATCATCACTCGCTATATTAGGGGCATAGCGGGACAATCTCTCATACTCGGCGATGTACTCTGAGACCGACCTGTTTCCTTGCTTCAACTCTGTAAATTCCTTCAATCTCCTAGTGCGAGAAGATGGAGGAATGAACTTGTTTCTGAATTCTCGGACAAACACTTCCCAATTCACTTCCTCACCTGCTGCCTCTAACACTATCCGGGCACTCTCCCACCAGGAATAGGCCTCACCCTGAATCAAAGAAAGCGTACAACGGGCCTTCTCCTGAGACTCACAAGGAATGAGCTCCCAAACCCTCTCGATCTCCCTGAGCCACTGCTCTGCCTGAATATCATTACCTTTATAAAACTTGGGAGGATGCTGGTTCTGGAACTCCCTAAAGACGGCCGAAATCTGTGCCCCTGGCTGTGGTGGTACAACTGGTGGTGCTGGAGGAACATGATCACGGACTCTCTGATCAATAAGACCCACCACTGCATTCATAAAGTCCTGTGGCTGAGCCTGAGGAGGTGGAGGAGGAGGTGGTGATCTCTCCCTGCGATGATGTCGATGATGTCGATGTCTAGGAGAACGATCACGGTGATGTCTATCGCGAGCCATCCTGAAATCAAGTCACTATTATGCATGTTCAATTAGTCAATGCCAATGTGTGCAAATAATTCACAAATTGCACATAAATTCAGAAATTTAACAAGCCATCCCAATTCAAGAAAGTCAAGTAGATTCAAGTATCAAATAACGATGCAAGACTCTCAAATTGACAATTAGTTCCTATGCCGTGCGACCTAGACTCACAAGACACGACACTAGAGACCCGGTTTTGCAACCGGGCTCTGATACCACCGTAGGATGTAGCACCCGGAACGCCAGGCACCACATCCCCCGCACTATAGCTCCAATCCACATATGAAATGGACAATCCATACATGAATCAAAACGATAGCGAACGGGAGACAATAAAATGACTCAAGGCTAGGCGGGTACCCTCAAGTTAAAACCAATAACAAACAAGTCAGAGTATTAAAAGCGGAAGCCATAACATTCATTAAATACGTATAGGTACCATATTTATTTATTTACTTATAGGTACCAACGTTTACACTATCAATACATTATCATCTTCCAACAAAATAGATAACAGGGACGGATACAAAATATCCCAAACATCTATACAATCAAAATGTGAAATGAAGTGTGCTAGACCCAAATTTAAAACCCTCTAGACTCTAAATTCCCGCCTAGCACGCCCTGCAAAACACTGAAAAGATGAGGTGTCACTCCAACACAGACTGAGCGAGGGGTATAATAAATATAAGCGCACATACATGCAAATCATAACCTCGGGTAATAATTTTTGGAGAAACATCAATACAATTTGGTAAAAGAAGAGAATTTATCGCCCGAGATTACGACTATTCCGATTTCAATTCAATCAATTCAATTCAATCAATAGTGGCCCGGCGAGTGGGGCAATTCTCCAACCTTACACCGACTGTGTACAATCAATCAATCAATTATTAGGTGATTAGGTGATCAAGCAATTCGTTAATGTGCACAATTAGCAGTTTCAATAACGCCTTCTTCCTCCGGGTGATGGTGGGATTGCAAGGCCCCACCATCCAATCAATCTGGGCAGAGGGTACATGAATCCCTAAGCCCGGAACTCCTTTCCCGCCCTAATCTCCTAGGGGGTTCAGGGGTCATCCCAATTTGGTGAGGATAGCTCTCGAGTTACCCGTCAGCCCATGCTTTCCCGGTTGGCTCGAGTCACTACCCTCGGGCCCACGGTGCAATACAATACTCGCCCAATCACTCAATCAATCAATCAATTCTTTTCAATATATCAATAAAACATTTGAAAATCAATCTCATTTGAAAACTATAAGTATAAATATAGGTTTTGGTCTAAAATATCACATAGGGTTGTACGGGTCCTATGTATCTAAAATTAAACCTCACCTGACGACCCAAAATAATCCAAGGAAACAGCTCACGGGGCCTGCTCCTCGTCACCAGGAAGCTGGTCTGTGCAAGAAAGACAATTATCCGTGAAACACGACTCAAAATGTACCAAATATGACGAACGGCAAAATGCGACGAAACGACGGGAAAAATACAATGCACCTTGAAAATATTGCGTTTCAACATGTAATCATTCATATAATAGCAATTAGGGATCAAAGAAATGATTGGAAGGGGATGATGAAAAATTAATTTTATGCAGTAGCTTTTGCTCTACATTCGCCGTGGGAACGGCCGTTCCAGCCTTCCCTTGAAAATGGGAAGGGCCGTTCCCATGGCTCAGAAACGCGCGCCAACGTTTTTAAAAAGGAAAATGTGTTTTGGCTGGGAAGGGTCGTTCCGGCTCGCAGGCCAAAGTGGGAACGGCCGTTCCCAGTCTCGCTGGCCTGAGTCTCAGCATCATGGGAACGGCCGTTCCAGTTTTGAACTGGGCTGGGAAGGGCCGTTCCCAGAATACGTGAGCAAAAGAAGAAGAAGAGCAGAACAGAGCAGCAATGGCAAACAACCATCAACCAACAAAAATGGATGCAAACCAAGTTCCAATGCAAATATTAGATACAATAAATATACTAGCATGTATATTGATCAACAACAAATCATAAAAACACTTAATCCCACGTTAGATCATCAATAATCCATCATTTGAAACCCATATACTCCATCATGCTTCAAGCTCATAATTCACAAGTTATATGCATCAAACTTGAGCTCAAAGCTCACATACATAATTCCAACACTCAATACACAAAATACTCTAGCTAACACAAAGCCCTATCAATGCCATATTTTCAATATAATCATCCAATCACCATATTTACCTCAAGAGAAAGAAATGGAAGCTAAGATGATGAAATGATGTTGATGATGCTTGTATGATCCCAAAACCCACAATTATTGATGCTTGCAAGATGAAATCTCTCACTCCTTCAAGTAGGGTTTGTCACGGTAGAGCAAGGAAAGCAAATGAAGCAAGATGATATTTTTGATATGTAAAATGAAGCAAGGTACGTGAATGCTGCTAAGGAGAAGAGAAGAATTGGCCAATTTTGCAATTAAATCCTTTCACTTATTAAGTTGTGCAATTAAGTCCAAATCCCATTTTAAATGATCAATATGGTCCCATGCAATTAGGTCCTATAATCATGCAAATGAGCAATTAAGGACATAAAGAAATAAATCACATTGCAATCACGTTCAATAATTTCGAAAAATATGATATGATATGAATTTTCAATAAAACATTAAGAACATAATTTTATAAAATTATGTCATGATGGAAAAATGAATTAAATGATTAATCAATAATTAAATTACAACTCTCAACCGCACACGTGTCGTTCATACCTGAATTGCCGAAAGCTGGGGCGTTACACATACGTTTGAAATCATTTACCCAAAATGACTCGATTTATATAATATACTAATTTGGCTTAAATCTTGCACATAAGGGATATATAGGGTTGTCGTAGCTATTAGAAGAAAAAGCCACCTTTTTCAAGCAAAAGAAAGGCACAAGCGTCTCAATGCTCGCCCTTGTCTCCGACCAAACCCGAATCTGTGCAAAAGAAAGGTATAAGACTCAAAATGACCATATATGATGCTCGGCAATGAGGTGAATATGACATGAATGCATAAAAGGTCATATTATATCATGAAAATGTTCATGTGCACTATTAAGGAATTTAAGACATATAATCAATCCATTCGTTCATTCATTTCAATCAAATTCATAAATTCATAATTCACTTAATAAGCAAAATACGTAATATTCATGTTTACAATTAGAAATAGAATAAATAAAACGTTCAAGCAAAATCAGTAAATTAAATACGCGAAATAGAAATCAATTAAATTTTATAATTGAATTAAATCAAATAATATTTAAAATATATAATAAATATATATATATATATATATATATATACATATAATCACACGAACACGCGCATATATATATATATATATATATATATATATATATATTATACATGCATGCAAGTAATATTACAAGCCATGCAAACACACACAAGTAATATAAATATATGTAATATACACAACACACATGCAGCATGACCCACACACACACAATATATATATATATACAGTAACACCCATGTATGCATCTCTACCCAAATAACAACAGCCTTGCCTGCATAAAAACTCACACACACACCCCTGCACAACGAAGAACAGCAGCAGCACCATCAAGTCCCTCCCAAGCATACACACATAATCAGCATAAAGACTGAGGCAACAAAAGAAGAAAGAAAGGAAAAAGAAGAAGAAAGGCACAACACGCAGCAGAAAAAGAAGAAGAAGTACAGAAGCACAGCAATGGCTACCAGCCCGGGTAACCAAACCTACTACAAACTCCCCGGCCGGGTAGGAGTTACAGTAGGTTTCGGTAATAGGAGTACCCGACCCGGTACTCTACTGGTTACAGAAGCAGCAACAGGCGTGGTAAAGTAGCGAAACAGGGGAGGAAAAACGATGGACAAGAGCAGGCGAAACCATGCATATAATTTACAATCAATTCCTGCCAACACTCAAGGTAAGAAGAGGTTTCAAATGCACAACAACAGACCTGGAAACAAACCCCAACATACGCAGCAAATATCAGAGAAATGACAACAGTTTCCAAGCGGGAAAACAGGGGAAGAAACTGGAAAAAGAACAGAAAAATTCCAACGTGATCAATCAACCAATTTCCTTCATTAAAAGAGGTAAAAAGAGACAACAATTAACATAAAAACAAACCCCAAAAGTTGGCAGCAAAATGGTACGTGAAGGAAGAAGAATTTCCAGTTTGAAGTTCAAGCAATACATACCCAATTCATTAATGATATCTTACCAACCTCTTAACCATCAACAAATACCAACCTACTCAGTCATAAATGGAGTAAAAGAATCATATATATAGCATCAAAACAAGTTAGAGATCAAAGAATTTCAAGGAATCAACAAAACACTTAAAAACCTAACTATTCACTCCAATCTTTAAAATCCACATGAAATCTGAGTTAAAATTAGTGATGAAAGGATGAAAATAACCAGAGATGCATGTACATCATAATCCTAACTCACCTTGTTGATTGGATGAAAGTTGATTGAGATTTGAGCTCCAAAACCTCAAGGATTTGCACAGTTACTGGAAGAATTGGGATGCTGAAGTTTTGGCTGAACTTTCTGGTTTGTGTGAGGGTTAGATCGAGGTGGGACAGGTAAGGAATGGTAAATGGTTGAACTAGGGTTAAAAGGCCACCAACCATAGTTCATTTGGTTAAGTTTTGATCAAGTTATGGTCAATATAGTGAAAGGTGGTCATTTCGATGCCGTTTCGTTTTTCGGTTGGATTTCGGAGGTTCAAATGATTTCTGAAAATATATGGCTTAGTTTGTTAAACTCGAATCTTCGATACGAGTTCAACAAAGTTGACGGAACTCGAATCTGAGTTCCCGAGCTCAGGATATCACGTACGGAACCAAGGGTGCGCTAATTGCTCATTAGCCCCCGATTTGGTTCCACCAATCAAATTAAATTCGTTAACACGTCAAATAAATTCGAAAATATAAACCGAGCATATAGGCATGTTCATAACACACATATTTACGACATACTACAATTTCACGGCATGTCGATATCATTTCATATAAGAACGATGCACAATTTAAACGACCAAGCACAAATTCATAACATTACACACATTATAAGTTATAACTAACATTTGAAATTCTAAAATTAAATAAATTCAAGTCAACGTATATATTTGAATAAATTAATTAACATGGTTAAGCATAATTAATTAGCATAACAGTTAGTTATCAATATAATTAATATAAACCACTTAATTAATATTAATCATTAAATTAACAATAATTTAAACTAAGTACTTAAAATACGAAATATTTTAAAATAATATTAAATTAAAATAAAATATAATAAAATAAAATAATAACAATTTATAATATAATTAAAATATAAAACACGTAAAAACAATTAATTCGCGCAAATTGGTAAACACATAGGTCGTACCTTTACGTCTGAAGAGTCGGGGCGTTACAATCTCTCCCCCTTAAAAGAATCCGTCCTCGGATTCATTGCTCCCTCGGAAATAATTCGGGGTGAAATTTTCTCATCTTTTCCTCCGTCTCCCACGTAGCCTCTTCGGTTTTATCAATTTTCCAAAGAACCTTGACTAGTGGAATACGCCGATTTCGAAGCTCCTGAAATTTCCGATCCAATATCTTAATCGGCTTTTAAACGAAGGTGAGATCCGTTTCTAACTCCACTTCTTCAACCTGTAGAACCTCGGACTCGTCTCGATAATATTTTTGGAGTTGTGAAACATGAAACTCATTATGAATTCCGGTTAAACTCGGAGGCAAATCCAATCGATAGGCCGTATCCCCAACCTTCACTAAAATCTCATACGGTCCCATGTACCGAGGGTTTAATTTTCCTCCTCGACCAATCCTTGAGAACCCTTTCCGTGGAGATGCCTTTAAGAAAACCCTGTCACCACCCTCAAATTCAAGATTCTTTCTCCGAAGGTCAGCATAACTCTTTTGTCGATCCTGAGCGGCCTTCATCCGTTGTCTAATTATCTGGACCTTGTCAATAGCCTCTTTACCGCCTTAGAGGGTTTTTCTTTCTTTTCCCCTCGTTTAATTCCTTCTTGCTTGGTCCAATTCCATTCCTCCAAATCAAAGAACAACGGAGATCGACATTTACGTCCATAAAGAGCTTCATAAGGGCCATTTCAATCGAGGCTTGATAGCTATTGTTGTAAGCAAACTCGATTAACGGCAACTGTTCATTCCACGAGCTTTGAAAGTCCAATGCACATGCTCTCAACATGTCCTCCAGATATTTAATCAACCTCTCTGATTGTCCGTCGGTCTGAGGATGGAAAGTTGTGCTGAATTGAAGCCTTGTTCCCAAACACTTCTGTAATTCTTGCCATAACCGTGAAGTATATCTTGGATCCCGATCCGAGACAATGCTAACAGGTACCCCATGAAGCCTGACAATCTCATCATTATACCTCTTGGCCAACATACTCACTTTATCGGACATCCTGATAGCAAGGAAATGAGCTGATTTTGTCAACCTGTCCACGATAACCCAAATTCCATCGAAACCTCCTCTCACTCTTGGTAATCCCGAAACAAAATCCATGGCTATTTGTTCCCATTTCGACTCCGGGATAGGCAATGGTTAAAGTAGCCCCGATGGCTTTTGATGTTCTGCCTTTACCACTTGACAGGTCATACAATGTTTCACGAAGTTGATAACATCCCGTTTCAACCCATTCCACCAATAGAATTGTTTTAGATCCTTATACATTTTGTTTCCTCCGGGATGTATCGAATACCCTGACCGATGGGCTTCTTCAAGAGTAATCCTTTTTAACTCTTCCGGCACAACAATTCTATTCTTGAATCTTAGAAATCCCGTATCATCAAACGCAAATGGACACTCTGAATCAGCTCGAGCTGTCTCAGCCAATTTTTGAACCTCGGGATCGATCCTCTGTGCATCAAATAATCTCTGCCTGAGATCTGGTTGAACCGTAATATTCCGAATACTAGCCCTCAGTTTGAACATCTCATTCTCATCTCCAATTTCCACCTTTACGTTGGACACACTAGCTTTCCTACTAAGTGCATCCGCAACCAAATTGGCTTTGCCGGGATGGTATCGGATTGTACACTCATAATCCTCCAACAGTCCCATCCAACGCCGTTGTCTCTTATTCAATTCCTTTTGGGAGAATAAGTATTGGAGGCTCTTGTGATCGGAAAAGACCTCGAATGATATTCCATAAAGATAGTGTCTCCACTTACCCAAAGCAAAGATCACTGCCGCTAATTCTAAATCGTGAGTGGGGTAGTTCTGCTCATGATCTTTTAATTTCCTTGAGGCATAGGCGATTACTCTTCCACTCTGCATCAACACACATCCCAAACCTTCCTTTGAGGCGTCCGTATAAACTGTATATCCTTCTATACCTTCGGGAAGCGCTAATATAGGGGCAGTGGTCAACTTTTCCTTTAAGAGTTGAAAGCTAGCCTCACACGCCTCGTCCCACTCAAACTTAACCGCCTTCTTAGTCAATCGGGTTAAAGGAGTCGCAATCTTTGAGAAATCCTGTACGAATCTTCGATAGTAGCCCGCCAAACCTAAGAAACTCCTCACTTCTAAAGCATTTTTCGGGCTTTGCCATTGAATAACCGTCTCAATTTTAGAAGGATCTACCTCCAAACCTTTCCTTGAGATAATATGGCCCAGAAATGCTACCCGATCAATCCAGAACTCACATTTGCTAAACTTAGCATACAACCGATGTTCTCTTAAGGTGTCCAACACAATTTTAAGATGCCTGACATGGTCTTCCGGAGTTCTCGAATAAACCAGAATGTTATCGATGAATATCACCACAAACTTATCCAAATAGGGCTGGAAAATTCGATGCATCATATCCATAAAAGCAGCCGGAGCATTAGTCAGTCCAAAAGGCATCACTACGAACTCATAGTGTCCATAGCGGGTGTTAAATCCCGTCTTTGGAATGTCCTCTTCCCGGATCTTCAATTGATAGTATCCTTGTCTCAAGTCTAATTTTGAATATACCCCCGAACCTTGTAACATGTCGAATAAATCCTCAATATGGGGCAAAGGATACTTGTTCTTTACGGTCATTCGATTAAGCTCCCGGTAATCTATACACATTCTTAAGGTTCCATCTTTTTTCTTAACTAAGAGAACCGGAGCACACCAAGGTGACGAACTTGGCCGTATATATCCAACTTTGAGCAATTCCTCCAATTGAATCTTTAATTCTTTCAATTCTGCCGGTGCCATCCGATACGGGGTCTTAGAATACGGTTTGGATCCCGGATATAAGTCGATAACAAATTCAATTTCACGGTCTGGTGGTAAAGAACTCAAATTCTCCGGAAACACATCGGGAAAATCCTTAACAACATTGGTATCCTCCAACTGGACTTGATCTTTTGGCCTGCTAAGAAGATAAGCAATAAATCCCGTTGCTCCTTCTCTCATCAACTTGTGAGCTTCCATGTAAGACAAGAGAGGTACCGTTCTTGATCCACTACCAATCACCAATTCATCACCTAGAATCACCTTCTTCGTAAAACAATCAACATTGGCCCGATGCCTGGACAACCAGTCCATACCCAAAATAACTCCATACCTCTTCATAGGCATAACAATTAAATCAACCGGATATTCTTTCCCTTCAATCAGAACTGAACACTCCTGAACCAACTGATCTGTCCGAAGACTCCCACTAAGTGGCGAACTCACCAAATAACAAGAAGATAAACAGATAACAGGCAAGCACAGAGTGGCAACTAAATCACAAGAAATAAAGGAATGCATGGCACCCGGATCAAAGAGTGCATGAATGTTCTTGTTATGTATGTATAGTGTACCTTCCTCCACAGCGGTAGGATCAATCTCTGCATCTTGCTCCTCACTCTCGAGGGCATAAGCACGAGCCTGGATCATTGGCCTTTGAACTCCTTTTTGATATCCGGGGTTCTTGTCGGGACAAGTATCCGCCATATGGTCACCTTTTCCACATATGAGGTACAAATTCAACCTTCTTCGACAATTGTTGTAGGTATGGGTCGGTCCCCCCCAATAAGTACATGGAGGTACATCCGGGCGTGAGTTGGTAGATGTCGGTGCCATAGGTAGAGCCTTTGGTCGAGTCGGTACGGTCTAAGAACCTTGTCCTCTAAACCGAGGCTTCTTAAAAGGACCCTTAGGTGGGGGAGCAACTGGAACCATCGGCCTCTTTCCCGAATTCGATCCGGAACCTCTTCCCATTGGAGCTCTAAAAACCGAATCCTTATTCTTGAATTCTTCTTCTAGTTCCAACGCCCTTTGCACCGTATCCGCGAAGGAGACAAAGTTGTGACTGCCTGGCCATGTCTCAAATCTTGTCTTAATCCCGCAATGAATTTTCTTGATTTTCTCTTCTCATCTTGGGTGACATGAGGGGCGTATTTCCCAAGCCTGTTAAATACGGCAAGATATTAAGTCACCGTACGTGCACCCTGCTTTAAATCCATGAACTCCTGCTCCTTCCTTTCTCTTACCACCTCCGGTACAAAACACTCTCGAAATTCTCTCTTGAAGACCTCCCAAGTCACTTCCTCCCCATCCACTTCGAGTTTCTCCCTTGTTCTTTCCCACCACTCATACGCATCACCATCTAATTGAAATATGGCAAATTGAGCCTTCTCTTACGTAGTGAACTGTCGGACTCCAAATATCCTCTCCAATCGAATCAACCAACCCTCCGAGACCATATCATCAATAGAACCGGAAAACCGAGGGGGGTTGTAGCTCAGAAACACCACATGAGGATCCCTGTTATTATGGTTTGGTGGGGAGCTTGTTGTTCTGCTTGTTGTAGTGGGGGAGCCTGAGCCCTCCGATGCTCAACATAATTAAAAACTGCTTCCATGAAGTTCCCCATATCCATTGGAGGCGCTTGTGGTTGTGGTTTAGGCCTAGGGGATCGGTCATGATGACGGCGATGCCCTGGAGATCTCTCACGGTGTCTATGTGGAGGTATCCTGTGCAAGAAACACTGAAATGCATGTTATTTTTAGTTCATGCATGCAAATGCAATTAATTCAATAAAAATTCAAACTTTTAAAGCACACAAACACGTAAACAATGCATATGCAACACATTGACAAATTGTTCCTAGAGCCGAACGACTTAACTGACTCAACACGACACGAGAGCCCGGGTTTTGTAACCCTAGGCTCTGATACCATATAAGGATGTAGCACCCGAGCGTAAGGTACCACATCCCCCCGCACCGAGACCCGACCCGTACATGAAATGGAAGTCCATATACGTGCCAAATCCACGGTGAACGGGGACACAACACACACGCTATGCTAGGCGGGACTAACCTTTAAACCATTCAAACTCAAGACAATATAAATCAGAGTTATAATGAAACGCGGAAGCAAGATCAATATATATTATGTACAATGAGCCACCATGCTCTAAAATAGATGTACAAAATCACTCAAATATTCACGGCTCGCACGGCCTACAAAATCAGAACGCTCCATACTAAGATCATATACAAAATAGAAATAAGAGTATAAGGGTATGAAATGCTGAAAAGAAGTGCTAAACATAAATGCAAGACCTAGACGACTTGTATTCCTGCCTAGCACTCCTATACCTGCACAAAACAACTGAAAACAAACCGGGTTCAGTCTATACGAGACTGGTGGGTATGAAACGGGGCATAAGATATAATATTGTAGAAATTAATCACATACATGCAAATAAGAATCCCGAATGAGGTTTTAAAGTGATTTTCCAAATTGTTGAAACAATTGAAGGCATCATCGGGATTACTACTATCATATTAATCATTAAGGTATTCATGGCCCTGGCGAGGGCCCGTGTAACGCCCCCACCCGTTCTGGAACAAGAGGACAGCGGCGTCTCAACCCCCGCACTGAAGCACCTCTCCAGTAATGGTGTGAGCCATCACTCAAGAAATACTCCAGCGAACGGCTGTCTATCTCAGAACTATATATGTATAACGATGTGGCTATGCAGCGGAAAATCAGAGTATTTTAAAACTTTTCAAAACATGTGCGTGATGGAATGTAACAAGCAAGAACATATTGATCGTGTAAGAGAGACTCGGCATATCAGAACATGTAACATATTCACATATAAATACCGATACAGCAGAGTTCAAAATATAGGTAGCAGAGTAGCAGCAAGACTATAACAAAGATACTCAAGTATTCAGAAACATAAAGTAATGCAGCCATAAAACATATGCAGGACACAAAAGAAAGTAATACTAAGTCCTGACTGAAACAAAATGACAATCTAGAGCTTCAAGATACCTCTAGACTGCGGCTGCAAGACCTGAAACCACGAGGCGAGAAAACGGGAGAGGTATTAGTCAAAAGGACTAAGTGAGGGAATACTTAAAAGAAAGTACTGAGTGATAAAGAATTTGAAGTAAAGTTCAGAACTTTTAAATGCAAGGCTTTAAAGAAGAACTTGGAACAAGTTCGGTTGATAAAACTCTTTGAATGTGATGATGTAAAAGAATGCACGTTTTAAAACATTTTCATGAATGCTATCACACGCGCACACATATGCTGTTGATGGTTCATAGTTCTTCCATAAAATGGGATAAGGGTAAAGTGAACTTTTCCAGATATGAACCATCCTTTACGAAACAGAATTTTGCCCGCAAGCTAGGCTCCTCCATCCTTACTCCAGAAAAACATGATTTCGTAGAGCATCGGACCAGGATCAAAATAATTCCACGTATAGTAGAGTATCGGACCAAGATCAACAATGACCCCACATATAGTAGAGCATCGGACCAAGGTCAATAACAACTCCGCACACAGTAGACTATCGGACCAAGGTCAACAACAACTCTTACCAATGCATACAAACGTGCACCATCCTCCACCGGTTGTCACTTCGGGTAGCTAGCCCTAGGCGACCTGTAAACATGTAATGGGAACAGATTTGCTGTCCGTTCCCGGACAGATTGTCCTGACTTAACAAACCTCCTGTTAAAAGTCGATGTCAATTGTCTAAGTGTGGCGGCCGGTATTGGTGATGTCGTTGGTGCCCACCTCCCGAAGATCACCTCCACACATAACCGCCGGGCCCAAACTGTAAACTATATGCTTGCATTTAAGATTAGTAGTGACCAGAGTACCACTCCAGTATGCTAACTATAACATGTGAAACTGTAACTGTAACATACGATGTTGTCTGTAAAACATATGATGATGTCTGTAAAACATATGATTCTATCTGTAAAACATATGAAACTGTACTTTGAAATCATATGCAAATCATGTAACTGTCTTTGAACAAGAATGCAGAACTTTGGAAAACATGTGCTGTAGATCAAGGTATACTATTAAAGTATGAATAATACTTTCAAAAGAATGTCCCGATAAAAGGGATAGTTCAAAACGAGGTTTAGCTTTGAATTTCAAAACATATGATAAGATAGTATAATCGTGGTTCCAGTTGGAAAACATTTATAACTTCACCTCACCTATAGTAACAAAAGGTAGGTAGACAGATTATGCGGTGCCCTGGGGATCCCAGTGCTCAACTTTAACTCCTGTAGGTGGTGTACTAGAGTGAGCTTAAGAACTAAGACCCACTACTAACCAAGATGCATATGAAATGCATGAAACAATGAACAAGGAACATATAAAGAACATGTAACACAAGTGAGTAATACCATTTAAGGTATTCAAGAAACGTAACACACAAAGGAATACGTTAAAAGTGAGTTACTCTTAACGTGAGACTATGATCTTACTATATCCGAGTAAGCTTTAGTCAAAATTATGAATCCTATCGCAAACCTTAGGTTAAGAAACAAGTCCACGAAAGAAAACTCATTTTGAAAACACATTTTAGACCCTGGATATGGAAACCCTAGGTGCAAATGTCTATTAAGAAAGCACAAGTTTTATTTCACTTTTACTATTCAAAAGCACTATTCAAAAATACTATTCAAGATTACTATTCACGATTACTATTCACATGTCGGGTCAAAGGGTCGGGTCAAACCCTTACTATACACACACACCCACACACACCATGCTCGAACACACACACACACACACGGCATGCACATATACACACACCCTAATTAAATTATGATCTTGATTAAAACCTATAGTTTCAAGTTCATGTTAATATAATCAAGTGTGATCTAGGTTAAAGGTATAACCTATGGTTAAGAGATCTAATTAAGGCATAAGATCAAGTTATGAAACACTATTCTATCTTAGGTTATAACGTATGACACTATTAAAGTGTATAACATATGATCAAGGCACTAATCCAATAATCCATATCATACCATAAGCTCAATTCATAATTCAAGAATCATATAATAATATGACAACATGTCACAACATATATCATATCATATCATATACCTTTAGGCATTTAACATGTAACAATTTAATTCAATATCAACATGTAACAAGTTGTGACATAATAAATTGTAAATCACTATTCCATTAGCTAGCATGCATGAACATAATTCAAATTCCATAATCATGCATCAATTCTCATAATATAACAATCATATCACATGATCATAGCATATACTAGGGCAATTCATAACATATTCAAGCATATACTAAACAAATAAAACATATAAACAACTATTCAAACATATCATGAAAACTATATAATAAATGCATAAAATAAAATCCTATATGGCTTTAGGGAAGACCCTAAGACCCAACCTAAACATAATATAAACATACCATAACATAAAAACATAAACTAACTAAACATAACATAAAAATAAAGCAACTAACCTAGCAAAGGGGAGGGGAGGCCGACGGCCAAGGGAGAAAGGAGGGAGAGAGGAGTGCTTGTCAACACAAGACTTTGAGCAAGGATTCTAATGGCATGAGAGGGGTATTTATAGTTGTGAAGAAGCCCCTCACCTTGCAAAGAAAGATGGCTTAAGGGTAGGAGAGCAAAACAAGAGTTCATCCACTTGCATCTTCTAGAAGCTTTAGGCATTATGAAGGTAAAAATGGGACTGCTGGGGGTATTTCTATAATTTCGTGGCCAAGACTCGAGGACAAGTGGCTGGAAGTGTAACCATTCCGTCCGGGAAAAAATTAGCTTTGAAACGAATATTCATTCGTCGAAATCGGATTTACCGTTTGAAAGATACATTAGTTTTAGTGAATAAAAGTTTTGAGCTCGAAACTCAACACGAGTGAAAAACGACTTCCTAGAATGATTTTCAAGTCCGGGTTGTTCCCAAAACTCAAGAAATAAATCGAGAAGCATTTTGAGTCCGAAATCGAATATAAAACGTTTTACCGTTAAAAAGTTGAAAACGTAGAGTGAATAGTTAATTCTTACGTACTAACGTACGCTTCAAAATTTCAAGCTAGGGTTTGCATCAAGAGTTGTCAAACATTTCAAAAATCTTGAAATAGCTCAAGTAGTGCAAATCCGAAGAGAAAACATTTTCCGAATGAAAACCGTTCGTAGAAGAAATAGTGAACTAGGGTTTTCGAAAACATTTTCAATAAAACAAAGTTCCAGAATAGATTTCCAAGCCAAGAATGATTTCAAAAGACTCGTCTCGATTCGAGGATCGATTTGACTGTAACTTGGGTAGGAAAGGTATCAGAATCCAAAGCTCATTTTTTTGGATGAATAGTAACTTCGGTCGGTAAGTTCCAAAAATACCCTTATGGTTCAAGAAAGACTCTCTGAGCTCGGGAAACAAGTTCAAACGATAGAGAAACATGTGTGATGAACCTCTAGGGTTCGAGTAGCAATATGAACAAGGTAGGCTCGGGTTATGAATAGTAAACTGTATCAAAGGTCAAGAATTCCCCCTTAAAACATGCCAGATCAAATACGAGCACAAAGTTCATGTAAGAATGCAATGCATGATGATTCAAAAAGTTGGATCACGGTCTATAAACGCTTTACCGATGCCCTTAACTTACTGTTTTCATCCAGGCCCTGTTTTGGGCTGTTACAATCACCCCTCCTTAAAGAGAATCTGTACTCAGATTCTTCCGCTGTAACCGCAAACAACTCAGGCTGATGCTTCTGCATTTTCTCTTCTGTCTCCCAGGTTGCCTCTTCTGTCCCATGTCCCTTCCAAAGGACTTTAACCAAAGGAATCTTCCTATTCCTCAGCTCTTGAAACTTCCTATCTAGAATCTTAGCGGCCTTCAAAACATAAGTCAGATCCGATTCTAACGGTATCTCCTCTACCGGCACAACCTTTGTCTCATCTGAGAAACACTTACGAAGCTGAGATACATGAAATACGTTGTGGATTCCTGTTAAACCTGCAGGCAAATCCAATCTATAAGCAGTCGGTCCGACTCTCTCCAGTATCTCATACGGTCCAACATATCTCGGGTTTAACTTTCCACCTTTCCCAATTCGGGAAAATCCTTTCCTTGGCGATGCCTTCAGAAATACCTTTTCGCCCACTGTGAATTCCAAATCCCTTCTTCGTCGATCAGCATAACTCTTCTGCCTGTCCTGGGCAGCTTTCATTCTCTGGCGAATGATCTGAATCTTCTCCGTCGCTTCTCTTATCCATTTAGCTGAATTCACTCTGATTGGTCCTTCCTCAGTACATCTCGCTTCATCCAAATTCCAGTATAACGGGGATCTACATTTCCTTCCATACAGAGCTTCATATGGAGCAACTTTAATAGAAGCTTGATAACTATTGTTGTATGCAAACTCCACAAGAGGTAAACACTCTTTCCAACTTTCCTAGAAGTCCAAAGCGCAAGCTCTTAGCATATCTTCTAAGTACTTAATCATCCTTTCTGATTGTCCATCCGTCTGAGGATGCGGTGCAGTACTGAAGTTCAACTTCGTTCCCATCAAATTCTGAATTTCTTTCCACAAGTACGTCGTGAATTTCGGATCTCTATCTGAGACTATACTATTTCGGACTTCATGTAATCTGACAATCTCTTGTTGGTACAGCTTTGCCAACGTGCTGACCTTATCCGTCGTCTTAACTAGCAAAAAGTGCGCTGACTTTGTCAATCGATCAATGATCACCCAGATACTATCTTGTCCTCCTCTGACTTTGGGTAATCCAGTGACAAAATCCATCGTGATTTGCTCCCACTTCCAAGTCGGAATCGGTAATGGTTGCAACTTCCCACTCGGCTTTTGGTGCTCAGCTTTAACTTTCTGACAAGTTAAGCAAGTCTTGACATAGTTGGCTATGTCTCTCTTCATTCCGTTCCACCAGAAATGCGTCTTAACATCTTGATACATCTTAGTGCCTCCGGGTTGTATCGTGTACTTAGTCTTGTGCGCTTCGTCGAGAATCTATTTCCTCAAAACAGTTGGTATGCATACTCGACCTTTGTACCTCAATATTCCATGTTCATCAACCTTGAACTTAGTCTCATCATCTCTCTCCTTAGATTCGAGACATTTCTTGATCCACTCGTCGTTCTTCTGTGCTTCCAGCATTTGCTCTTTCAACGGTGATATCATCACAACGTTCGTGACTCGAGCTTTAGTTATCACCTCCATTCTCTCTCTTCGATCAACCTCGGGGTTGGCAGAAATCTGTGCCAAATGAACTTTCCTTCTTAGGGCATTGGCTACCACATTCGCCTTTCCTGGATGGTACTGAATAATGCAATTGTAGTCCTCCAGAAATTCCATCCATCTCCTCTGTCGCATATTCAACTCCTTCTGAGTGAATAGATATCGCAGGCTCTTATGATCAGTAAAGATCTCAAACGTAACTCCATACAGGTAATGTCTCCACTTTCCAAGAGAAAAAATTATCGCTGCTAATTCCAAACCATGTGTCGGGTAGTTAACTTCATGCGTTTTGAGTTTCCTTGATGCATACGCAATCACTTTTCCATTCTTCATCAAAACTCCTCCTAGTCCTTCTTTCGAAGCATCGGTGTAGACAGTGTAACCTTCTTTTCCTTCTGGTAATGCTAACACGGGTGCAGTTGTTAGCATCTCCTTCAATCTTTGAAAACTTCGCTCACACTTCTCAGTCCATTCAAACTTCCCTTCTTTCTTTGTCAACTTAGTGAGAGGTGTAGCTATCTTCGAGAAATCTTTGACAAACCTCCGGTAGTAGCCAGCTAATCCCAGAAAACTTCTCACTTCTGAAGGATGCTTCGGTGACTTCCAATCCATAATCATTTCGATCTTCGAGGGATCTACTTCGATTCCAGATCCTGATATGATGTGTCCGAGAAACGTAACTCTCTCAAGCCAGAACTTACACTTGCTGAACTTTGCGTATAACTTGTGATCCAGCAAAGTGCGTAGCACGATTCGAGGATGTTCAGCATGTTCCTCCGGTGTCTTCGAAAATACCAAAATATCGTCGATGAAGATCACTACAAACTTGTCGAGAAACGGCTTGAATATACGGTGCATCATATCCATGAATGCAGCTGGTGCGTTCGTCAAACCAAACGGCATTACTACAAACTCATAATGTCCGTATCGGCTGTTGAAAGTAGTCTTCGGAATATCTGCTTCCCTGAACTTCAATTGATAATATCCTTGTCTGAGATCTACCTTAGAGTAGACCTTCGATCCTTGAAGTATGTGGAACAACTCTTCAATATGAGGGAGAGGATACTTATTCTTGATCGTCATCCTGTTCAGCTCCCGATAGTCAATGCATAAACGCAATGATCCATCCTTCTTCTTAACAAAAAGCACAGGCGCTCCCCACGGCGACATGCTCGGTCGAACATATCCAGACTCAATCAGTTCATCCAATTGCTTTCTCAGTTCTTCCAATTCAGCTGGTGCCATTCTATAAGGTGTCTTTGAGTACGGCTCAGCTCCTGATATCGTCTCGATCGTAAACTCCAACTCTCGGTCAGGAGGTAACGAATCCAAATGCTCAGGAAACACATCTAAGAACTCGTTCACCACTTCCACTTCTTCGATCTTAAGTTGATCTTTCGGTCTATTCAAAAGATACGCAACAAATCCGCCAGCTCCTTTCTGAATCAACTTCTTAGCTTCCATCGAAGAAATCACTGATAACTTCTCAACTTTCCCTTCTGATGTCCCACTTTCATCTTCTTCCAAGATGATCTCTTTCTTGTAACAATCCAACTTAGCTCGGTACTTAGATAACCAATCCATACCAAGTATAACATCGTATCTTGTCATCGGTAATTCAATCAGATCCGTCGGGTAACAACGGGTACCAATACATATAGGGCAGCGTTTATATACTTGATCCGTAATAAGGCAAGTTCCTAAAGGAGAACACACTTCAAATTTATATAGCAAGTATTCAAGTGGAAACTGTAAATGCGCACATAATTTAGATGCAACAAATGAATGCGTAGCACCAGGGTCATACAAGACCTTAACTGGCGTTTTAAGAATGTGCACAATACCTTCCACAGTAGATGAAGGATCAACCTCCTCCTTACCATCCAAAGCATAAGCTCTGCCTTTGACCACCGGTTTGTTCGTCGTACCCACCACCCCTTTTCCTTTATCTTGGACCCCAAATCTCCTGATCTTGTGCGGGCAACTATCCATCTGGTGCTCAGGGGAACCACACGTGAAACACTGTCCAGCTTTCTTGCGACAGTTCTCCTCAGTGTGTCCCGTTCTGCGATAATATCGGCAAAGAATTTCCTCTGGACCTGGCTGAGGTGCTCTCTGCTGTTGTGGCGCCCTCTGGTACTGTTGTGGCGCTTTCTGCTTCTATGCTTGCTGTTTCGGTGGAGCGTTCTGCTGCTGACGCTGTGGTGTTACCATTGGCCTCTTTCCAGTTCCTTGGGGAAAAGATCCGGAAGGTCGCTTACTACCTTGATAAGGCTTAGGGTTAGAAGGTCCTTGACGTGCAGTAGTTATCTTGATCTCCTTGTGTGCAGCTTCAACCCTTAGCGTTCTATCAATAGCCCGGTTGTAGGTCTCAATGTCCAAAGAAGCAAGTGCCAACCGAAGTTCGGGCTTTAGTCCATCAATAAACCTCTTTGTCTTGCGACGCTCATCATTCAGAATATGAGGCACATACTTAATCAGCCTCACAAACCTAGCTTCATACTCCATCACATTCATAGTTCCCTGAACCAGACTCATAAACTCAGCCTCTCGTGCATCACGAGTCACTTGAGGCGTGTACTTCTGCTGAAACTCTCTGATAAACTCATCCCAACTTCCCTCAATGCTATTCTCAATCCACACATGCTGAACGTGCTTCCACCAATTGTAGGCAGCTCCTTCCATAAGAAAAGTAGCATACCGAACTCGTTCACGATCCTTTGGGTAGATCTCCATAGCCTTGAAAATTTTCTCATGCTTAGTAATCCAATTCTCAGCCTTTAGGTCGTTCGGTTCTCCATAGAACTTAGGTGGATTCATCCTCAGAAATTTTTCCAGTGACCTTTCATTATGAGGATTATCTCTCGGTGCGCAAGCCCTCATAAATTGTCGTAGCACATCCCTTAACTCTGGAGTTCCCTCCCGTTCAGGGGGTGGCGTGACATCTCTTTGGGGTGGCAGTGGTGATACACGATTCCGAGGTGCTCTTCTTGGTGCCATGTTGTTACTGAATTCATAAGCATTCAGATACATATATTCGGTGCATGATATATAATGATTCACAGAATCCGTAACCACGTATTCACATTCCCACGTAGTCACACATAAGTATGAGAACAACACATTCCCATAACAACATATCAGCAAAGATTCAAGATCTCCACACATATCATGTAATCAGAAACAACTGTCAGACAACATATAAACGGGAACAAAAGCTCGGGTAACATATCAACATATCAGAAACATGTATAACATATCCCAAAACATGATCAACATGTAAACGGGAACAGAACTTGTACTTGTCATATCAACCAGAACTGTAACATGAATAGCATGATCAGAAGCATGATCAATCCAACAACAAGAATATCAGCATGCTAACAATAAATGAAATGGCATGATCCTATCAACGGTCCTAATGGTATCTTGAAGCAACTCTAAGACTCATGCAATGACAGTTATGGAAAGCAGTAAACAGATATCCAACATAAAGCCGAAAGTGTTATAACTGTGCAAGGTTTGGTAAAATTTACTACAGGCCACATGTTAACAGTATTAATTCAAAATGGGGAGGACCCGATACTATCGAGTTGACTCCCTTACAGGCCTTACCAATCCGTCCAAAGCTGCTGAAAATAACCTAGTAGGTACCAAGTCATCTGAACGGTCATCCGTGGTGCCAAAAGTCGGGGATCATCTACCATAGCTATACATCCCCTCATCCAAAACTCAGTCCTGAACTGTCCCGGCTATACGTCCGCCATCCATAGATAGATATATATGCATCAGTACTATATACAGAAAACTCCCATCAGTGATCAACCCTGATAACTGTGGTCCAAAGAACCCCTGGTGGTGTCATCAGAAACAGCAATGACCTCACCCTGTCCGTGTCCTGCTGGCTCGTCTCCGCCATCATCATCATCATCAGATCCTCCATCGCCTCCATCTGACTGATCCTGTATAGGCTCGGGCTCCTGAGAGGCCTGACTGACATCCTGACCCTCGACCTCCTCAACTGCCTGCTCATCGGATAAGTGATAGGTATCATACAGGCGAGCTCTCACGCGTGCACGGTAGTGCTGGTGACGCTCCATAGAGGTGTCGCGATCGATAGTCATCTGCATAAGATCGGCCTCCAGCTCAGCAATACGAGCAGCCCTCTGATCAGCAATATGAGTCATCTCTGCCGCATGCTCACGATCGATGTCCATATCAATCTGGTACTGTAGTGACTGATCCTGATAGTGCATAAACTCCAACCTGACCTCACGGGTCCTCTGATACTCCCGAAAGTAACCATCTCTCTCAGACTCGAGATAGTGCACAACTCTGTTAGGATAGGAATACCCAGGCCTGCCACTGTTCCTAGACCTACGCTAGGTGTAGAAACGAGTGCCTCCACGGCGAGAAATTGCCACAGCACGCGGGGCCTCAAACTGCTCAAAGAAAGCCTCATCCATCTGCTGATTAGGATCCTGGTGCGGCTAAACTGCCATAGCTATAAAGAAGATACCACAGATATGAAATCCAGATAATAAAACCATGCAATCCCCAAATATCCTGTCTCGATGCAATATGAGAATGATCCTGGATGCAATGCGTGAACAATCCATGATGCAACATGAGAGCAATCTAGGTTAAGTCTCTTCTTACTTAACCTGATGCTCTGATACCACCTCAGGCTGTAACGCCCCCACCCGTACTGGAACAAGAGGAGAGCGGCGTCTCAACCCCCGCACTGAAGCACCTCTCAAGTAATGGTGTGAGCCATCACTCAAGAAATACTCCAGCGAACGGTTGTCTATCTCAGAACTATATATGTATAACGATGTGGCTATGCACCTGAAAATCAGAGTATTTTAAAACTTTTCAAAACATGTGCGTGATGGCATGTAACAAGCAAGAACATATTGATCGTGTAAGAGAGACTCGGCATATCAGAACATATAACATATTCACATATAAATACCGATACAGCAGAGTTCAAAATATCGGTAGCAGAGTAGCAGCAAGAGTATAAGAAAGATACGCAAGTATTCAGAAACATAAAGTAATGCAGCCATAAAACATATGCAGGAGACAAAAGAAAGTAATACTAAGTCCTGACTGAAACAAAATGACAATCTAGAGCTTCAAGATACCTCTAGACTGCGGCTGCAAGACCTGAAACCACGAGGCACGAAAACGGGAGAGGTATTAGTCAAAAGGACTAAGTGAGGGAATACTTAAAAGAAAGTACTGAGTGATAAAGAATTTAAAGTAAAGTTCAGAACTGTTAAATGCAAGGCTTTAAAGAAGAACTTGAAACAAGTTCGGTTGATAAAACTCTTTGAATGTGATGCTGTAAAAGAATGCACGTTTTAAAACATTTTCATGAATGCTATCACACGCGCACACATATGTTGTTGATGGTTCATAGTTCTTCCATAAAATGGGATAAGGGTAAATTGAACTTTTCCAGATATGAACCATACTTTATGAAACAGAATTTTGCCCGCAAGCTAGGCTCCTCCATCCTTACTCCAGAAAAACATGATTTGGTAGAGCATCGGACCAGGATCAACAATAATTCGACGTATAGTAGAGTACCGGACCAAGATCAACAATAACCCCACATATAGTAGAGCATCTGACCAAGGTCAACAACAACTCCGCACACAGTAGATTATCGGACCAAGGTTAACAACAACTCTTACCAACGCATACAAACATGCACCATCCTCCACCGGTTGTCACTTCGGGTAGCTAGCCCTAGGTGACCTATAAACATGTAATGGGAACAGATTTGTTGTCCGTTCCCAGACAGATTGTCCTGACTTGACAAACCTCCTGTTAAAAGTCGGTGTCAATTGTCTAAGTGTGGCGGCCGGTATTGGTGATGTTGTTGGTGCACACCTCTCGAACATCACCTCCACACATAACCGCTGGGCCCAAACTGTAAACTGTATGCTTGCATTTAAGATTAGCAGTGACCAGAGTACCACTCCAGTATGCTAAATATAACATGTGAAACTGTAACTGTAACATATGATGCTGTCTGTAAAACATATGATTATGTCTGTAAAACATATGGTTCTGTCTGTAAAACATATGAAACTGTACTTTGAAAACATATGCAGATCATGTAACTATCTGTGAACAAGAATGCAGAACTTTGGAAAACATGTGCTGTAGTTCAAGGTATACTATTAAAGTATGAATGATCCTTTCAAAAGAATGTCCCGATAAAAGGGATAGTTCAAAACGAGGTTTAGCTTTGAATTTCAAAACATATGATACGATAGTATAAACGTGGTTCCAGTTGGAAAACATTTATAACTTCTCCTCACCTATAGTAACAAAAGGTAGGTAGACAGATTATGCGGTGCCCTAGGGATCCTAGTGCTCAACTTTAACTCCTGTAGGTGGTGTACTAGAGTGAGCTTAAGAACTAAGACCCACTACTAACCAAGATGCATATGAAATGCATGAAACAATGAACAAGGAACATATAAAGAACATGTAACACAAGTGAGTAATACCATTTAAGGTATTCAAGAAACGTAACACACAAAGGAATACGTTAAATTGAGTTACTCTTAACGTGAGACTATGATTTTACTATATCCGAGTAAGCTTTAGTCAAAATTATGAATCATATCGCAAACCTTAGGTTAAGAAACAAGTCCACGAAAGAAAACTCATTTTGAAAACACATTTTAGACCCTGGATATGGAAACCCTAGGTGCAAATGTCTATTAAGAAAGCACAAGTTTTATTTCACTTTTACTATTCAAAAGCACTATTCAAAAGTACTATTCAAGATTACTATTCACGATTACTATTTACAGGTTACTATTCACATGTCGGGTCAAAGGGTCGGGTCAAACCCTTACTATACACACACACCCACACACACCATGCTCGAACACACACACACACACACCCTAATTAAATTATGATCTTCATTAAAACCTATAGTTTCAAGTTCATGTTAATATAATCAAGTGTGATCTAGGTTAAAGGTATAACCTATGGTTAAGAGATCTAATTAAGGCATAAGATCAAGTTATGAAACACTATTCTATCTTAGCTTATAACGTGTGACACTATTAAAGTGCATAACATATGATCAAGGCACTAATCCAATAATCCATATCATACCATAAGCTCAATTCATAATTCAAGAATCATATAACAATGAGACAACATGTCACAACATATATCATATCATATCATATACCTTTAGGCATGTAACATGTAACAATTTAATTCAATATCAACATGTAACAAGTTATGACATAATAAATTGTAAATCACTATTCCATTAGCTAGCATGCATGAACTGTAACATCCCCGGAGCGAAGGGTGCCACATCCCCCGCACTAAGGTCCAACACGAGTAACGAAATGGAAGTTCGCATCCGTATCAAACCATAGCGAACGGGAGACAAACAAAACTCACACCCTCGCTAGGCGGCCTAGACCCTCAAGAACTGCGAGAATTAAAATCAGAGTAGCGGAAGCAATTCATATACCAAACATGATTCCCAAGATCATCAGATATACATATCAAAATGGGGGAGGGTCAAGTATTCAAGCACGATCATATACAAAATATGCAATGCCATCACGGCCAGAAGAGCACAAGTGTATACCGAATACATAATCTTAAAATACATAAGCAAAAGAAGAAGAAATCCACTACGATGCATGAAGACTCAAGCTATACCACAAGTAAACCCAAAAGACACTTGCCGCCTAGCTTGACTCGGAAGAACCTGCAAACTCAAAAGAAAGGGAAAAGGGAAAAAACAACAACGAGGGTTAGTCCTAGCGACTAGTGAGGGGGCTAACTCACGCACCCGATATATATATATATAGAGAGAGCAAAGCATTTAATCAAAACGGAAAAATCCTTGAACCGAGAGTGGTTTTTGCAAGCCAAATTAATTCCCGTGATATAGATATACATATGTTAAAGGAAAGGAAAAAGGCCAAAGGCCAAACTCCAAGTTTTAGGTAAATTAAGAATCCACTCACGTTCCATAGATCATACAAAGCTAAACCAACTCGGCGAGTACGAGTCACACACAACCCAACCTCCATATACAAAGATCAAAGCAAAACAAAACAAATCAGAATCCATCCCCAACACCGGTTGATAGAAGGGTTGATCGGCCCTAACTATCCACATACACAGACGAGACAAGGTTTAATTACTACCTTGAAACCTTCGGCGGTTGCCTCCGCCGGCTCAAGAGAAACACCCTTCCTCAACCTCCCAAGGTTGGGCGAGACACTCAAATGGAGGTGTTGATGGAAGAGCTCGGCGACCCCTCGGTCGTCCCGAGATTACTATACCACACTCCGGGGCCCAAACATATCACGAAAGTCACACAAACATACCTCAAAGCTTATCTTTCAAAGCCACATCTCGCTTACACACACACACTTGCACAAAACTAAACTTTTCAAACGAAAGCAAAATAGCTTATATACTTATACAAAACGTTTTCAAACTCTTATAACAAATGGGATAAATCCCGCAACATAAGTATCATACACTTATTTACCATATATTATACGTATCCACATGCGAGGCCTCAAATCAGGTAGGGTTATAGGTCGAATAACTAAAAGAACAAAACCTCACCTTGTCAACGAACGTATTGGAGACTAAAGTGTGACAACCGGACACCTACGGTGCAAGCTCGTCCTCTACAGGGAGATCCTCTGAACAAGACAAACAACAAGAAACACTCTTAGACTCAATATGAACCACATTGACGCTCGGTACATGCGTATGTATGTTTATGATGGAAATGATATGAAATGAATCCACATTTAGATCATTTACTAGTATTCAATGGATATACGGTCATATATCATAAACGAGGAGATAAAACAAAGCACAAATTCATAACATAAGGCTTCACACAAAATATAACAAGTTGGTCATGCATACACACCAAAACGAGGCAAGAAGGAACAACAAGAAGCAACGGAAAGGAAACAAAGCCAAGCAAAGACCGGCGAAAAAACTAGAGTTCCTAGGGGACACACCCGTGCCCCCCTAGAAGGGCAAGCCGAGACACCCCCGTGTCTCGGTACAGAAAAACGAACAACAGAAACCTGGAGGTGACACGCCCGTGTCACCAACAAAGGGCAAGCCGAGACACCCCCGTGTCTCGGTACAGAAAAACGAACAACGAAATCAAAAGGTGACACGCCCGTTTCACCAACAAAAAGCAAACCGAGACACCCCCGTGTCTCGGTACAGAAAAACGAAGACGGCTCAAACAGCAAACTCAGCAACCCTAATTAAAACTAAACACTCATACTCCAACTACCAAGCCAGGAAATGCAATAAATGCTAAGAATTAAGTTCTAGGAGCTTAATATTAACATCAAAACTCAAGAAAACAAGAAAGGAGCAAGAATTAACAATTCTCCCAACATCTACTATGCACAAGCTTGCCATATCTCACCAATCCACCATGGAAATGAACTTAAGAGCACATAAAAGAGAGAAGAGAGAGTGAAGATGACAACCATGAACTCACCTTTCAAATTTGAGAAGCTTGGGTGAAGATTTGAGCTCAAAATCAAGAAAATGGACAAAGGGTTTTCTTCTTCCTTCTTGCTTCCTTGTGCTGATCGGTTTTGGGAGAGAGAGGGGGAGATTGGCTCGGTTTCTAGCAGAAAAAAGGAAAGAGAGGGTTCAAATCAAGGTCTAACTCAAGGTTAAGGCTTGGTTAAGGCTTAGTGGGGTCCACAAAGTCATAGGTAGGTCAAAAGGTGTCTCTCAAGCATAAGGGGCTCCTTACGGTTGAAGTTCGAAGGTCTTAACGAGCTTAGAAAAATGTGAGGCTTGTCCCATTAAACCTGAATCGTCGAAACGAGTTCAACGGAGGTGACGGAATTCGAATACGAATTCCCGAGCTCAAGATACGCGTCCCGAAACCCAAGGTGCGCTAAATGCTCTTTAGCCTCCTTTAGGTCCCGTCTCCAAAACGAACCCAAAAAGGTAACCAAATCAAATACCAAAACATATAACGAGCACATAACCGAGTCCATAAAGCATATAATTAACACATATCACGAATTCACAAAAATCAGAATTAAATACGAATCTAGAACGAGCAAAATGCAAAGTGAAGGAAAATTAAACGTTCAAGTTAAACAAATTCATACCAAAGCAATTAATTTCAAATAACTAATTAAGTTCAAATAACTTAAATTAATCCACGTTAGCAATTAAATATCGCATAATCACTTAAAATAATAATTAAATAGCGCACATAAGAGGTTACCTGAAAAATCTGATCAGCCGGGATGTTACAAACCTCCCTCCTTTAAAAGGATCTGTCCTCAGGTCCGAGGCGAGGTCTTGAAAAGTTCTGGATACAAGTGCTTCATCTTATCCTCAGTCTCCCAAGTGGCTTGCTCGGATTCTTGATCACGTCACAAGACTTTCACAAGAGGGATCTGTCTATTCCTCAACTCTTGCATCTTCCGGTCCAACACCTGAACTGGATACTTCTTAAAAGTCAGATCCGGTTCTAACTGAACTTTCTCAACTGGAAGAATAGAAGACTCAGCGGGATAATGTTTCCGAAGCTGAGAGACATGAAACACATTGTGAATCCCGGTCAAACTCGGTGGTAAATCAAGTCTGTAGGCTACTTCCCCAACTCGATCAAGGTTCTCAAAGGGGCCTAAGTAACGAGGGTTAAGCTTCCCGCCTTTACCAATCCGAGCATACCCTTTTCTAGGAGATGCCTTTAAAAAGACCTTATCTCCTTTCTCAAACTCTAAGGGTCGTCTTCTCCTATCTGCATAGCTTTTCTGCCGGTCTTGTGCTGCTTTCAACCTCTGTTTAATCACTTTCACCCTCTCAATGGTATCTTGAATTTCCTTAGGCTTCTTAGCTCTCTCGAGCTCTCCATCTTTAGTCCATCTCCACTCATCTATATCCCAGAAGAGAGGGGATCGACACTTCCTTCCATAAAGAGCCTCATACGGTGCCATCCCGATAGAAGACTGAAAGCTGTTATTGTACGCATACTCAATCAAATCCAACTTTTCATCCCACGAATCCTGATAATCTAAGGCACAAGCATGAAGCATGTCCTCGAGATACCTTATTAGCTTTTCAGACTGGCCATCCGTCTATGGGTGGAATGTAGTACTAAATTGAAGCTTCGTCCCCAAACACTTCTGTAATTCCTGCCAAACAGTGGATGTGAATTGAGGATCTCTATCTGAAACAATGTTGACCGGAGTACCATGCAATCTAACAATCTCCTTCCGATATAACCGAGCCAACTTAGGAACCTTATCGGACATCTTCACCTTAAGAAAGTGGGCCGATTTCGTCAACCGATCAATAATCACCCAAATTCCATCGGAACCTCCTTTGGTCCTTGGCAAGCCGGACACGAAGTCTATTGTCACTTGCTTCCACTTCCACTCGGGTATTGGAAGTGGTTGGAGAGTTCCTCCCGGTTTCTGGTGTTCTGCTTTCACCACTTGGCATGTTTGACATCTTCTAACATAGTTAGCAACGTCTCTATTCATGCCGTTCCACCAATATAAAGTCCTTAGATCCTTGTACATTTTGGTGGTACCGGGATGTACTGCATACACTGACTTGTGGGCTTCATCAAGTACCAACTGCTTAAGATCTTCCGGAACACAAACCCGAGCCTTAAACCTGAACAATCCTGAATCATCAAATCCAAACTTGGTTTTAGGATCAATCCTTGATTTAGTTATCAATTTCGGAATCTCGGGATCCACAGATTGAGCTTCTATCAATCTCTGCTTCAAAACCGGCTGAACCGAGATATTACCCAAACGAGCCTCTGAAACCAGAATCACTGAACCTTGTCTACTAGAACCTGCTTCCAAACCTGAAACATTCGCTTTCCTACTCAAAGCATCCGCCACCAAATTGGCTTTCCCCGGATGGTACTGAATCTTACAATCATAATCCTCAAGTGTCTCCATCCATGTCCTCTGTCTTGCGTTCAAATCCTTCTGAGTAAACAGATACTTAAGACTCTGGTGGTCGGTGAACACTTCAAAAGTAACTCCATAAAGGTAATGCCGCCATTTCAACAAACCAAACACCACCGCGGCGAGTTCCAAGTCATGAGTGGGATAGTTTTTCTCATGATCCTTTAACTTCCTTCAGGCGTAGGCTACAACCTTACCATTCTACATTAACACACAACCGAGACCTTCCTTCGAAGCATCGGTATAAACAGAGTAGCCTTCTGAACCATCGGGTAGGGCTAAAACCGGTCCAGTAGTCAACCTCCCCTTAAGAGTTTGGAAACTCTTCTCACACGCATCATCCCACTCGAATTTCACCTCTTTCTTAGTTAACCGGGTCAACGGGGAGGCAATATTCGAGAAATCTTTCACAAAGCGCCTATAATACCCTGCCAACCCGAGAAAACTTCTCACTTCCGAGGCATTCTTAGGTTGCTTCCAAAGCATAACCGTTTCGATCTTCACAGGATCCACTTCTATACCATTCCCTGAAATGAAGTGACCCAAAAAGGAAACTCGATCCAACCAGAACTCGCACTTACTAAACTTGGCGAACAATCTGTGCTCCCGAAGTGTAGACAAGACAATACTAAAATGCCGCGCGTGCTCTTCCTCGGACTTCGAATACACCAGAATATCATCTATAAAGATGACCATGGATTTATCGAGGTAAGGCCGGAATATTCGGTGCATCATATCCATAAACGCGGCTGGGGCATTGGTAAGACCAAAAGGCATGACCACAAACTCGAAATGCCCATATCTCGTGTTGAAACCCGTCTTCGGTATATCTCCCTCCCGGATACGCAATTGGTAATACCCTTGCCTTAAATCCAACTTGGAATAAACACTCGAGCCTTGCAGGAGATCGAACAACTCTTCAATGTGAGGAAACGGGTATTTGTTCTTAACCGTTAACCGGTTCAGCTCACGGTAATCAATACACATTCGCAAAGTCCCGTCTTTCTTCTTTACAAACAGGACCGGAGCGCCCCACGGAGAAGTGCTCGGGCGAATGTAACCACACTCTAAGAGCTCGTCCAATTGCGTCTTCAACTCCTTCAACTCGGCTGGAGCCATCGTATAGGGAGATTTCGCATACGGTTCTGCTCCGTGATAGAGATCTATTACAAACTCGACGTCCCGATCCGGAGGTAAAGATCCCAAATTCTCCGAAAACACATCGGGGAATTCCTTCACGATCTTCGTCTCTTCGAGCTTGGCCTGATCCTTTGGCTTATTCAAAAGGTAGGCCACATAGCCCGACGCACTGTCCCGGAACAATCTACTTGCTTTCATAAAGGAAATAAACGGGCAGGTCTTCAACCTCTGACCCGCAAAGACCGTAGAACCCAAAGTCATTCTCTTAGCAAAACAATCCAACATGGCTCGGTAACGGTACAACCAGTCCATTCCCAGAATCACCCCATACTTCTTGATCGGCATCTTGATCAAATCTGCCGAATACTCTTGATCTTCCACAACCACCGGACAACCACGGTAAACACAATTTGTAGCCAAAGTAGCACCAAGGGGAGAAGAAATAATAAAGGAATCATCTAGGCAAGCAACAGGCAATGGAAGAGTAGAAACAAGCCGGGAAGTAATAAATGAATGCGTTGCTCCCGCATCAAACAATGCATGCAATGGAATGCCATGAATGTGGATAGTACCTTCAACCACGACGTTGGCATCCACCTCTACATTCTCTTCCTCGCCCTCCAAAGCATATGCTCTCGCTTAGATCGGTGCTCTAGGAGGCATCACATTCAACGGCTGAGGAGCTCGTGGCTGAGGTGCTCTCGCTTGAGGACAAGTACTAATCAAATGACCGGACTCTCCACACTTATAACATCTTCTCGGCTTCTTCTGGCAATTCTCCTCGGTGTGATTGGGACCTTTGTAATAATTACATTGAATCGGGGCCGGTAGAGCTGGTGCCGCCGGTACCGGAGGTCGAGCTTTCTTGACTGAAGTAGTAGGACCTTGGGGTTTGAAGACCGGAGGCCCACCATAGGATGCAGGCCTCTTCCACAGATTAGAGCTCGAACCTTGGCCCGAAGAGTAAGTCGGTTTCAATCTTGTGTTTTTAGCTTCCACTTTTATCGCCTTCCTCGTAGCCTTTTCCCACGTATCCACGATAGCAGCCTTAAGAGCATTTTGGATATCATATCTCAAGCCATGAACGAAATTACAGGCTTTCTGGGTGTCATCATTGGTGATATGTGGAGCATACGGTGCAAGTCTCTCAAATTCCAAAATATACTCTTCAACCGAACGGTTCCCTTGTCTCAATTCTGTAAATTGCTGAAGTCTTCTCTCACTAGCACTTGCTGGACATACTTGTGACGAAACTCTCTCACAAAGCTTTCCCAATCAAACTCTTCTCCACACCTTTCCAATCGGGCTCTTGTAGCTTTGAGCCAATTGGATGCAGGACCTTGAACAACCCGGGCCGTGCAAACAGCTTTCTCATGCGAAGGAGCAGGGCAAATTTCCCAAATTCCCGCAACTTCTGACAACCACTCTTCGGCTTGGATATCATCTCCTCCATACCTCTTTAAAGGTCGGAGTTACTTGCCCACCTTGTCCTTCCCAATGTGGATTATCTCTTTGATTCTGCTGAAGCTGATTCAAAAGAGCCTGCACAATATTCTCAGCATTCATCGGAGGAGGTGGAGGTGCTTGTGGAGGGGGGTCGATTAAGATCAGGAGTCTGCTCCCTATCTACTCTCCTTCTAGGAGGCATCCTGAAAATTCACAAATCAAGAAGATATCGATGCATGGGGTTCAGTTCATGATCATGAAATCAATTATCGAGCTTTTAAACAATTAAGTCACATGGAGATGTAAATGAATGCAAATAATCACATACTCCTATACCGAACGACCTAGACAGACTCAACACGACTCCAGAGCTCTGGTTTTGCAACCGAGAGCTCTGATACCACGCAAGGATGTAACACCCCCGGAGCGAAGGGTGCCACATCCCCCGCACTAAGGTCCAACACGAGTAACGAAATGGAAGTTCGCACCCGTATCAAACCATAGCGAACGGGAGACACACAAAACTCACATCCTCGCTAGGCGGCCCAGACCCTCAAGAACTGAGAGAATTAAAATGAGAGTAGCGGAAGCAATTCATATACCAAACATGATTCCCAAGATCATCACATTTACATATCAAAATGGGGGAGGGTTAAGTATTCAAGCTCGATCATATACAAAATATACAATGCCATCACGGCCAAAAGAGCATAAGTGTATACCGAATACATAATCTTAAAATACATATGCAAAAGAAGAAGAAATCCACTACGATGCATGAAGACTCAAGCTATACCACAAGTAAACCCAAAAGACACTTGCCGCCTAGCTTGACTCGGAAGAACCTGCAAACTCAAAAGAAAGGGAAAAGGGGAAAAACAACAACGAGGGTTAGTCCTAGCGACTAGTGAGGGGGCTAACTCACGCACCCGATATATATATAGAGAGAGCAAAGCATTTAATCAAAACGGAAAAATCCTTAAACCGAGAGTCGTTTTTGCAAGCCTAATTAATTCCCGTGATATAGATATACATAGGTTAAAGGAAAGGAAAAAGGCCAAAGGACAAACTCCAAGTTTTAGGTAAATTAAGAATCCACTCTCGTTCCATAGATCATACAAAGCTAAACCAACTCGGCGAGTACGAGTCACACACAACCCAATCTCCATATACAAAGATCAAAGCAAAACAAAACAAATCAGAATCCAACCCCAACACCGGTTGATAGAAGGGTTGGTCGGCCCTAACTATCCACATATACAGACGAGACAAGGTTTAATTACTACCTTGAAACCTTCGGCGGTTGCCTCCGCCGGCTCAAGAGAAACACCCTTCCTCAACCTCCCAAGGTTGGGCGAGACTCTCAAATGGAGGTGTTGGTGGAAGAGCTCATCGACCCCTCGGTCGTCCCGAGATTACCATACCACACTCCGGGGCCCAAACATATCACGAAAGTCACACAAACATACCTCAAAGCTTATCTTTCAAAGCCACATCTCGCTTACACACACACACTTGCACAAAACTAAACTTTTCAAACGAAAGCAAAATAGCTTATATAGTTATACAAAACGTTCTCAAACTCTTATAACAAATGGGATAAATCCAGCAACATAAGTATCATACACTTATTTACCATATATTATACGTATCCACATGCGAGGCCTCAAATCAAGTAGGGTTATAGGTCGAATAACTAAAAGAACAAAACCTGACCTTGTCAACGAACGTAGTGGAGACAAAAGTGTGATAACCGGACACCTACGGTGCAAGCTCGTCCTCTACAGGGAGATCCTCTGAACAAGACAAACAACAAGAAACACTCTTAGGCTCAATATGAACCATATTGACGCTCGGTACAAGCGTATGTATGTTTATGATGCAAATGATATGAAATGAATCCACATTTAGATCATTTACTAGTATTAAATGCATATACGGTCAAATATCATAAACGAGGAGATAAAACAAAGCACAAATTCATAACATAAGGCTTAACACAAAATATAACAAGTTGGTCATGCATACACACCAAAACGAGGCAAGAAGGAACAACAAGAAGCAACGGAAAGGAAACAAAGCCAAGCAAAGACGGGCGAAAAAACTAGAGTTCCTAAGGGACACGTCCGTGCCCCCCTGGAAGGGCAAGCCGAGACACCCCCGTGTCTCGGTACAGAAAAACGAACAACAGAAACCTGGAGGTGACACGCCCGTGTCACCAACAAAGGGCAAGCCGAGACACCCCCGTGTCTCGGTACAGAAAAACGAACAACGAAATCAAAAGGTGACACGCCCATGTCACCAACAAAAAGCAAACCGAGACACCCCCGTATCTCGGTACAGAAAAACGAAGACGGCTCAAACATCAAACTCAGCAACCCCAATTAAAAATAAACACTCATACTCTAACTACCAAGCAAGGAAATGAAATAAATGCTAAGAATTAAGTTCTAGGAGCATAATATTAACATCAAAACTCAAGAAAACAAGAAAGGAGCAAGAATCAACAATTCTCCCAACATCTACTATGCACAAGCTTGCCATATCTCACCAATCCACCATGGAAATAAACTTAAGAGCGCATAAAAGAGAGAAGAGAGAGTGAAGATGACAACCATGAACTCACCTTTCAAATTTGAGAAGCTTGGGTGAAGATTTGAGCTCAAAATCAAGAAAATGGACAAAGGGTTTTCTTCTTCCTTCTTGCTTTCTTGTGCTGATCGGTTTTGGGAGGGAGGGGGGGAGATTGGCTCGGTTTCCAATAGAAAAAAGGGAAGAGAGGGTTTAACTCAAGGTCTAACTCAAGGTTAAGGCTTGGTTAAGGTTTAGTGGGGTCCACAAAGTCATAGCTAGGTCAAAAGGTGTCTCGCAAGCATAAGGGGCTCATTACGGGTGAAATTCGAAGGTCTTAACGAGCTTAGAAAAATGTGAGGCTTGTCCCATTAAACCCGAATCATTGAAACGAGTACAACGGAGGTGACGGAATTCGAATCCGAATTCCCGAGCTCATGATACGCGTCCCGGAACCCAAGGTGCGCTAAATGCTCTTTAGCCTCCTTTAGGTCCCGTCTCCAAAACGAACCCAAAAAGGTAACCAAATCAAATACTTAAACATATAACGAGCACATAACCGAGTCCATAAAGCATGTAATTAACACTTATCACGAATTCACAAAAATCAGAATTAAATACGAATCTAGAACGAGCAAAATACAAAGTGAAGGAAAATTAAACGTTCAAGTTACACAAATTCATACCAAATCAATTAAGTTCAAATAACTTCAATTAATCCATGTTAGCAATTAAATATCGCATAATCACTTAAAATAATAATTAAATAGCGCACATAAGAGGTTACCTGAAAAGTCTGATCAGTCGGGATGTTACATGAACATAATTCAAATTCCATAATCATGCATCAATTCTCATAATATAACAATCATATCACATGATCATAGCATATACTAGGGCAATTCATAACATATTCAAGCATATACTAAACAAATAAAACATATAAACAACTATTCAAACATATCATGAAAACTATATAATAAATGCATAAAATAAAATCCTATATGGCTTAGGGAAGACCCTAAGACCCAATCTAAATATAATATAAACATACCATAACATAAAAACATAAAACTAACTAAACATAACATAAAAATAAAGCAACTAACCTAGCAAAGGGGAGGGGAGGCCGACGGCCAAGGGGGAAAGGAGGGAGAGAGGAGTGCTTGTCAACACAAGACTTTGAGCAAGGATTCTAATGGCATGAGAGGGGTATTTATAGTTGTGAAGAAGCCCCTCACCTTGCAAAGAAAGATGGCTTAAGGGTAGGAGAGCAAAACAAGAGTTCATCCACTTGCATCTTCTAGAAGCTTTAGGCATTCCGTCCGGGAAAAAATTAGCTTCGAGGGTAGGAGAGCAAAAATGGGACTGCTGGGGGTATTTCTTTAATTTCGTGGCCAAGACTCGAGGATAAGTGAATGGAAGTGTAACCATTCCTTCCGGGAAAAAATTAGCTTCAAAACGCATATTCATTCGTCGAAATTGAATTTACCGTTTGAAAGATACATTAGTTTTAGTGAATAAAAGTTTTGAGCTCGAAACTCAACACGAGTGAAAAACGACTTCCTAGAATGATTTTCAAGTCCGGGTTGTTCCCAAAATTCAAGAAATAAATCGAGAAGTGTTTTGAGTCCAAAATCGAATATAAAACATTTTACCGTTAAAAAGTTGAAAACGTAGAGTGAATAATGAATTCTTACGTACTAACATACGCTTCAAAATTTCAAGCTAGGGTTTGAATCAAGAGTTGTAAAACATTTCAAAAATCTTGAAATAGCTCAAGTAGTGCAAATCCGAAGAGAAAACATTTTCCGAATGAAAACCGTTCGTAAAAGAAATAGTGAACTAGGGTTTTCGAAAATATTTTCAATAAAACAAAGTTCCAGAATAGATTTCCAACCCAAGAATGATTTCAAAAGACTCGTCTCGACTCGAGGATCGATTCAAATGTAAACTTGGGTAGGAAAGGTATCAGAATCAAAAGCTCATTTTTTTGGATGAATAGTAACTTTGGTCGGTAAGTTCCAAAAATACCCTTATGGTTCAAGAAAGACTCTCTGAGCTCGGGAAACAAGTTCAAACGATAGAGAAACATGTGTGATGAACCTCTAGGGTTCGAGTAGCAATATGAACAAGGTAGGCTCGGGTTATGAATAGTAAATTGTATCAAAGGTCAAGAATTCCCCCTTAAAACATGTCAGATCATATACGAGCACAAAGTTCATGTAAGAATGCAATGCATGATGATTCAAAAAGTTGGATCACGGTCTATAAACGCTTTACCAATGCCCTTAACTTACTGTTTTCATCCAGGCCCTGTTTTGGGCTGTTACAGGGCGTGCACTATCTCCAACCAACACCTTGTGTATTTATAATCAATTATTCATTCATTCATTATCATACATATATCTTTTGTACTCATACATATCATGATCATAATCATTCATATACACCTTCTTCCTTCTGGTGGTGGACGGGCTTGCAAGACCCGTCCACCGGTTCATACATAGGCCAATAGGGGTACATGAATCCCCCAAGGGCACTCAGCTCCCATTCCTCGCTAAACCTCCTAGCGAGGGCCGACATCATCGTATTTTGGTTGGGACTAGTATATGGGATCCCCGTCAGCCCTTGCTACCTCGGTCAGCCACATATACTAAGTCCCGGGGCCCGTGCAATCATAATCATGTCTCGCCAAAAACATAAGGTAGGGTTTCATAATTAAAAGGGTCATACGTTTGAAATCATTTACCCGAAATGACTCGATTTATATAATATACTAATTTGGCTTAAATCTTGCACATAAGGGATATATAGGGTTGTCGTAACTATTAGAAGAAAAAACCACTTTTTCAAGCAAAAGAAAGGCACAAGCGTCTCAATGCTCGCCCTCGTCTCCGACTAAACCCAAATCTGTGCAAAAGAAAGGTATAAGACTCAAAATGACCATATATGACGCTCGGCAATGAGGTGAATATGACATGAATGCATAAAAGGTCATATTATATCATGAAAATGTTCATGTGCACTATTAAGGAATTTAAGACATATAATCAATCCATTCGTTCATTCATTTCAATCAAACTCATAAATTCATAATTCACTTGATAAGCAAAATACGTAATATTCATGTTTACAATTAGAAATAGAATAAATAAAAAGTTCAAGCAAAATCAGTAAATTAAATACGCGAAATAGAAATCAATTAAATTCTATAATTGAATTAAATCAATTAATATTTAAAATATATAATAAATATATATATATATATATATATATATATATATATATATATATATATAATCACACGTACACGCGCATATATATATATATATACATATATATATATATATATATATTATACATGCATGTAAGTAATATTACAAGCTATGCCAACACACACAAATAATATATATATATATATGTAATATACACAACACACATGCAGCATGACCCACACACATAATATATATATATATATGCAGTAACACCCATGCATGTATCTCTACCCAAATAACAACAGCCTTGCCTGCATAAAAACTCACACACACACCACTGCACAACGAAGAACAGCAGCAGCACCATCAAGTCCCTCCCAAGCATACACACATAATCAGCATAAGGACTGAGGCAGCAAAATAAGAAAGAAAGGAAAAAGAAGAAGAAAGGCAGAGCACGTAGCAGAACAAGAAGAAGAAGTACAGAAGCACAGCAATGCGGGTAGCCAAACCTACTACAAACTCCCCGGCCCGGTAGGAGTTACAGAAGGTTTCCGTAATAGGAGTACCCGGCCGGGTACTCTACAAGAAGAAACTCTCCCCGCCCGGGGAGAGGTTACAGAAGCAGCAACAAGTGCGGCAAAGTGGCGAAACAGGGGAGGAAAAACGATGGACAAGAGCAGGCCAAACCATGCACATAATTTACAATGAATTCCTGCCAACACTCAAGGTAAGAAGAGGTTTCAAATGCACAACAACAGACCTGGAAACAAACCCCAACATACGCAGCAAATACCAGAGAAATGACAGCAGTTTCCAAGCGGGAAAACAGGGGAAGAAACTGGAAAAAGAACAGAGAAATTCCAACGTGATCAATCAACCAATTTCCTTCAGCAAAAGAGGTAAAAAGAGACAACAATTAACATCAAAACAAACCCCAAAAGCTGGTAGCAAAATGGTACGTGAAGGAAGAAGAAATTCCAGTTTGAAGTTCAAGCAATACATACCCAATTCATTAATGATATCTTACCAACCTCTTAACCATCAACAAATACCAACCTACTCAGTCATAAATGGAGTAAAGTAATCATATATATACCATCAAAACAAGTTAGAGATCAAAGAATTTCAAGGAATCAACAAAACACTTAAAAACCTAACTATTCACTCCAATCTTTAAAATCCACATGAAATCTGAGTTAAAATTAGTGATGAAAGGATGAAAATAACCAGAGATGCATGTACATCATAATCCTAACTCACCTTGTTGATTGGATGAAAGTTGATTGAGATTTGAGCTCCAAAACCTCAAGGATTTGCACAGTTACGGGAAGAACTGGGATGCAGAAGTTTTGGCTGACCTTTTTGGTTTGTGTGAGGGTTAGATCGAGATGGGGCAGGTAAATAATGGTAAAGGGTTGAACTAGGGTTAAAAGGCCACCAACCATAGTTAATTTGGTTAAGTTTTGATCAAGTTATGGCCAATATAGTGAAAGGGATGCCGTTTCGTTTTTCGGTTGGATTTCGGAGGTTCAAATGATTTTGGAAAAATATATGGCTTAGTTTATTAAACTCGAATCTTCGATACGAGTTCAACAAAGGTTACGGAACTCGAATCCGAGTTCCGGAGCTCAAGATATCACGTACGGAACCAAGGGTGCGCTAATTGCTCATTAGCCCCCGATTTGGTTCCACCAATCAAATTAAATTCCTTAACACGTCAAATAAATTCGAAAACATAAACCGAGCATATAGGCATGTTCATAACACACATATTTACGACATACTACAATTTCACGGCATGTCGATATCATTTCATATAAGAACGATGCACAATTTAAACGACCAAGCACAAATTCATAAAATTACACACATTATAAGTTATAACTAACATTTGAAATTCTAAAATTAAATAAATTCAAGTCAACGTATATATTTGAATAAATTAATTAACATGGTTAAGCATAATTAATTAGCATAACAGTTAGTTATCAATATAATTAACATAAACCACTTATTTAATATTAATCATTAAATTAACAATAATTTAAACTAAGTACTTAAAATATGAAATATTTTAAAATAATATTAAATTAAAATAAAATATAATAAAATAAAATAATAACAATTTGTAATAAAATTAAAATATAAAACACGTAAAAATAATTAATTAGCGCAAATTGGTAAACACATACGTCGTACCTTTACGTCTGAAGAGTCGGGGCGTTACATGATATGCTTCCGCACGTGTATTTTACCCTATTAAATTGCTTATTTGGTTTTGAGGTTCTAGCCCCACCTAGCATAGTGAGTGAGTGAGTCCCCGTGCGCCGTGACTTGGCACATGTATGGACTTTCCATTTCATATGCGGGTCGGGTCTCAGTGCAGGAGATGTGGTGCCTCCCGTTTGGGGCACTACATCCTTAAGTGGTATCAGAGCCCCAGGTTGCAAAACCCGGGCTCTCGTGTCATGATTGAGTCAGTTTAGGTCGTACGGCATAGGAACAACTTGTCAACGTGTGCATTGCATTGAATTTTCATCGTTAATTGACATGAATTGTTAGAATTACTTGATATATGTGATTCACTTTCAACTTTATCGCCTTACTTGTTTTATCTTGAATTTAATACGTGTTTGTTATTATAAATACGTGCCACAAGCATATATTAACCCACATGCATCTACACTTGAGTGGAATCTTTGATTGTAGATTGTTATTACACTATTAAAGCTACCTCAATCTGAACTATAAATTCTTCCAACCAAACCAACAAATAGGTTATGGAATTAAGGGATTAGAAAGTCGGGTGTTGAATCTTCTAAGCTATCAACATGGAGCTATATTTCATTACTCAACATCGTGATAGAAGACGGGGTTACCTCCAATGATCCGGGGATCGTGGGATTTTCTAAATGGAGTCATGTTCTTTGGTGTCATTACCACGGTGTAACAAAGCTCTCTCATCATTTCAAAGAGTCTCATTGGTAGATAAGTCAAGACCGATATTAGACAGGTTTCTAAGTCTTGTAACATTCGGTGAAGGTTGCTAAAATAGTGGATCATTCATTCAAGGGAGAAGTGAAGAAATCTTGAAGATGTTTAGATTCAAGGATTTTATCAACAAGGAGACGAAGACCCTCAAGAGAACTCAAGTTCGGGTAAGGAAGAAGTCGGATTGGAAGGAGTTAGTGAGAACCGATCGATATAGCGATTTTAAGTTCATGGAATGCCAAGGTGCTAAAGGTTCTATCTTCGGTCGGATTGAAGTTTGTTTTCTAGACTTAAGCTGAATTATCGTGTTGTGAGTTCGAATTGGGAGACATGGAGCAATAAATGGAAACGATAAAGAAAGGCAAAGAGTTGTTGACGGGAAATTATGTGCTCAAGTGTAAGCAGTTGGAATATGAGTTCATCCAATCATTGAATTCTTAAAGAATAGTCGAGGGAACTTTGAGTAGAGAGACAACTAAGGGTAGGATTTGAAACATCATTTGGGATCAATCTTTGAAAGGAGTCAAGATACCGATTCTAGGGGTGTAAAATAAGTTAGGTTCGAGGGATTTCAATTTCGGCTCACGGGAACACTTAAGTGGGTACAAGGACACTTTGAGGATTTAGAAGACCGTGGGTAAACAAGCTATGATCGGTAAATCCGAGGCAAGCCTGTACTTGAGGAAGTGAAGGACAAGTTGCCGAGTCAAAGTTTACCACTACGGTGCCAGGTGTATTGCATTCATGACATGTGCATCATACATCGTATTTAAATTATTTAATCTCTTTTATAGATAGTTGTGTGCATCTCTACCTGATAAATGCTCAAATATGTTGCATATTAATATGCTCGAAAGTTTTCTATGTGCATGGGCATATTAATCCAACATGCATGGCTTAGTGTTTATTTGATAGAGAATTTTCTCCACTTCTTTCATCACCGGATCATACCCGAATCCCGACAAGAAGAATGTTGGATTGCAAAATATATGGAACAAAAGGAAAGTAGAACTGCATTTTGGAATGAAGGAAGTAGATTGTTGTCCCTACCAAACCATTCAAAGTGTAGTTGAGCGAGATCACCTGACACGTAGCTTGGATAGAATCACTACTACTGAGAAAGCTAAATTGGAAAATTTTAACGGATCGAAATTGGAACATTTAAGAGGGAGAGCCTGACCGGGAGATGACTTAGGATTTACGGTTGTGCTCGAATGGGTTACTTCTATTAGGAACAATGGAAATGCAAGAATCAACAAGTAACGAGACTCCGCAAGAGTGGAAAGAGATGAAATGAGAGATTTAGTATCTGATGCAATTTCCAAACCGAGATGGATGAAGCTTCGCGAATACTATTGAAAGAAATAGGTACAGGGTGCTCGAGGGTAAATTGGGTTGGAGATTGCTAAGGGGTATTCATAGTAGGCATTTGGATTTTTGAAGATGATGGAATTATGAGGGAGCTTTCGTGGACTTCTAAATCAGCATTGGCAGAAGGAAACCGAATCAAAGTACCATACAATAGGATGGTGTCAATAAGGGTTAATTTAATTATGTGTTAAATGGATTCAGGCAATACATAACAAAGCAAATTTATTAAAGCTTCAAATGTTTTCCACGCTAATCCGGAAGGAAATTTGAGAAGATACAAATCAAAAAGTGTTATCATTAAAGGACTTATATCAAACTTCAAGAATCATTAGGAATGTTTTATCTCTAATTAGGAAGTCGAATGGGCCGAAAACCGGATGCATACTTAAAGACTTTAGGGGGATGAAGAGATAACCTAAGAAGAAGAAGATGGGAAAGGATTCATGTTGAGATAGACCATAAGGATGAATATCTTAAGATCGGGATTGAACTTTCAAGGTTTTCAAGGGTAGTTACCTTCGAGAATATGGTAGACTCTGATATGGGTAAAGATAGTGGATTCGAATCTGACACCGGGATGAATATTCTAAAAGAATATGGGAAGATCAATGCTCGGTTACTTAAAAGAGTTGGTCTTGCTGAAGGAAGATTATAGGTGATCAATGAGGGGTCAAAGAAGGTTAGAGGAAGTAAAAGTCCGAATAAAATCATTAAAGGGTCTATCACCTTCTCATTGGACACATTAGGGATATAGGAGATAAGACAATTGTACCGAGCCAGTCTTTCGGCCAGACCATGTTTTGGGCCAACATGCCACCAACGTCAACACTCTCGATTATGGTGACCGGTACCTAAAGCATTCATGGCATATGCATACATGCAATTTAAATTTAAATGATTCCTTAATTCTATATGCCTTGCTAATTGATTACATTCGTTGTTCCTTGTTATGTTTGTAATTGATGTTTATTACGTGTCCCTGTGTGACCTACGTGATTATTAATTGTTGTAATTCATGTTTTTAAATCGTTTTCATCTTGGTGTTTACTCTTTGCTGCTTTTGAGAGACGGGGTTCTCTCATTGTTATTCGAGAGACGGGGTTCTCTCTTTGTTGCTTTTGACAGACCGGGTTCTTTCATTATTGTTCGAGAGAAGGGGTTCTCTCTTTGTTATTTGAGAGACGAGCTTCTCTCCTTGTTGCTTGCGAGGGACGGGGTTCTCTCATTAATTATTTTCAGGCGAACAGTGAATCCGAGGGCGGATTCTTTTAAGGGGTAGATGTTGTAACGCCCCGGCTTTTCTGTCGTTTAGTATGACATATGTGTTTACCAATTTGCGCGAATTAATTGTTTATAAGTGTTTTATATATTTAATTTTATAATTAATTGGCATTAAGTGTTAATTGTTATTATTTTATTCTATTTCTATTTCGTTAAAAATTGGATTCTTTTATTTTATAAATAATTGAATTATGAATTTTAATTGAATTCTTGATGCTTTGCACTTGAGTGATATGATCTTATGCTTATAAAATGCATGCCGATTCTATTCGAATTTAATTTCGATTTTTGTGAAAATTTAGTATGTCGTAGATTTATGTGTTATGAACATGTCTATATGCTCATTTCATGTTTTCGATCTCGTTAGGTATGGTAACGAATTTATTTTGAGTTGTGGAACCAAATCGGAGGCTAACGGGCAATTAGCGCACCCTTGGTTCCGTATGTGATATCTTGAGCTCGAGAAATTGGAATCGAGTTCCGTCAATTTCAGTGGACTCATATCGATGACTCAGGTCTAATGAACCTAGCCTCAAATTTTTCTAAGTCTATTTGAACCCTCGAAATTCAACCGAAAAATGAATTGGCCGCAAAACTGCCACACTCTACCATTTAAATCATAACTCTCACCATACTTAACCAAATTAACCATGGTTAGACTTTTTGGAAACCTAACTAAACCCAATATCAGGTCCTACCCACTCCCATTCGAACCATGCCTGATACAAGGTAGAAAAACTCATCCAAACTCCTGCTTTCCAGTCCCATTCTCGCCACTTTGTCAACTTTGGAGATTTCGAGCTCAAATCTCTTCCAATCATCAACCAATTCAAGAGGTGAGTTTAGGATTGTAATATACATTCATTTGTCATCATTTTGAGCCATGAATCCCCAATTTTGAGCTTGTATTCATGGAGTTTGAAGGAGATGAATGAATAGTTAGGTTATCTTATGATTTCCTGATCTCAGGAATTCCTTGATGATTTTGATTGTTTTAAAGCATGAAAGTGATCATCTTAACTTCCTTATTTCATTTATGGACCTATATTTTGTGGTAGTTGAAGGTTTAATGAGATGCCATTAATGAACCTTGGAGAATATGATTGAAACTTGAATTCATTTTCCTCCCTCACGTTACGAACTGCTGTTGTTGCGTTTTGGGATTGAAATTGCTGTCATTTTGTTGCTTTTCTTTACCTTGTTTGTTGCTTGAGTGTTGGTTCATTTGTGCGTGAGATTGCTGCCCTGTTTACGTGTTGTTGCTGCAGTTGGTTGCGTCTGGACATCTCCTCGGGCGGGGAGATTTGTGCGCGAGGAGTACCCGGCCGGGGATTTCTTCTTGAAAGCTTCTGTAACGTTTTTCCCTTTTTACCCTGCCGGGGAATGTTGTTGAGTATTTTTACCCGGGCGGGGAGCTTGTGCAAGGAAGTTTGATGCTGCGTTTTCTTGATTTTAAACTTATTTGTTGCTCTTAGTTGCTGCTATCTTGTGCTTATGTATAGTGTTATATATATGCATGCAGATGTGTTTATATAGTATATATATATATATTAAATTCATGCATGTGTGTTGTCTATTGTTATATATATATTACGTATATATATGAATAATATTTGTTTTGTGTGTAGTGTGCTTGTGTGTTCACGTATAGGTATATATATCATGTAGTATTATATGTAATGCAGGCATGCATGTTTTATAATTGTTAATGTTTGCATGTATCTGTTTGAATGGATTTAATTTTGTTAGTGCATGCATGAGTGAGGTACGTATATGTATATATATATATATTTTTGTCTATTTTAGTGATTTATGTATGCATGTATTAAATTGTGAATGTGTACGTATATGTATATATATATATCTATATTTTTCATGTGAATTGTATATATATTATATATGTATGAATTATTTAATTTAATTGAATTATAGAATTAAATTGTTACCTATTTGGTGTTCTTATTTAATTTCCGATCTTGACTTGAATGTCTTTATTTATCTATTCTCCAATTGTAAACATGATATAGTACGTGTTATGGTCGTTATATGAAATTCATGGCTTAAATTACTATGAATTATGAAACGTTTGAACGTAAAACCTTCAAGTATGGAACGTGTTGAATGAACTAATTCGTTATATGGCTTAATAACATGATTTATGCCTCGTATGCATTTTATATCATGTTCATTGCATGTCGTGCGTCATTATATGGTTCATTTGGAGTCTTGAGTCTCACGTATGCACCGTGTAGTTCTTTTTGTACAGTTTTCTCCAGGACGGAGACGTGTCGGGTTCATAGGTTACTTCCAAGTCTTCTTTTCTTCTTGGTATTGTTCGGTATGGTGTGACAGGTGGGTTTCTCTTCTAATAGCTATAACGACCCGATATATCCCTTATGTGAAAATTTTGAGCCAAAGTATTATAATTGTATATCGAGTCTTTTCAAAGAGTCAATGATTTCCAACGTACAACGCTTCTTTATGTATTCCCACCTTATGATTTTTGGCGTGGACATGATTGAAAACACGGGCCCAGGGACTTAGTGTAAGTGGCTATCCGGGGAGGTAAGGGCCGATGGTGATCCCTTGTACTAGTCCCACCACATTTACGGTGATACCGGACCTCGCTAGGAGATTAGCGAGGAAATGGCGAGCTGAGTGCCCTTGGGGGGATTCATGTACCACCATTGGCCCATGTATGGACCGATGGTCGGGTCTTGCTAACCCGTCCACCACCCGGAGGAAAAAGGTGTAAGGGTTTATGTTTATGAATGATAATGATTATGATTGTTTATGAATGAATATGAACGAATATGTATGAATGTGTATGATCGCTAACGTAAAAGCTTGAATTGATGTGCACACACGAGGTGTATGTTGGAGATATTCGTCCACCCGCCAGGGCTCACATAATGACGTCATGAATGATTATGAATTATGAAATTGATCGTTGTAATCCCGAGTTGTAGCACCCTAACCCCAAGGCACTACATCCCCCGCACTATAGCCTCGATCCACATACGAAATGGAAAGTCCGTACATAAACCAAAACTATAGTGAACGGGTGACAACTAAAATAACCGAGCTAGGCGGGACACTCCCCAACATAATTAAATCAAAACATGAATTTAAAAGCGGAAGCATTGCAATAAATACGTATAGGTGCCATATTTACCAAATAGATACATAATAGATACCAAAATCAACTATCAATACATTATCATCTCTTTATACTATATACATGCTCGAGTATTCAAAATGTAATAATCATGATCATAACATGATATCTATCAAAAGTCTATACATGAGAGGTTCAATACTAGACCCGTGAAAGTGTAAGACTTGACCGGACTCCCGCCTAGCACGACCACGCTCTCAAGTACCTGAAAGGTGAAGTATCAGTCTACCGAAGACTGAGTGAGGGGCAATAGATAAATATATAACACACGTCACATGCAAGTCATAGTCTCGGGTGAAGACTTCGAAATGAAAGAATATATATATATAGTTCAAGAAGCTTGTTCTTTGCCCGATATTACAACTAATCATTTTAACATATTAACTTGATCATTTCATGAACATGTGGCCCCGGCGAGTGAGGGCTATTCTCCAACCTTTACACCAATCGTGATCTATACGTGCTTGCATGATTTATTAAATACATGATCATACATTTCAATTACTGCTCAAATAGACAATTTCATGCTTGAAACATGCAATAACCCGACATGCCGGATTAATCCCTAGTCTCCTTCTTCCTCCGGGTGATAGTGGGTTTGCAAAGCCCAACTATCCAGGACATGGTGTGTATAGGGAACATGACTCCCTAAACACGGAACTCCTTCCACCACTAATCTCCTAGTGGCTTCGGGGGTGATCCCAACAATGTGAGGATAATTCAGGAGTTACCCGTCAGCCCTTGCTTTCCCGGTTGGCTCAAGAATTACCCTCGGGCCCACGTGCAATCATGTACTCGCCAAACTTGCTTGAAATCATGACAATAATGGCTTGCTTGCTTGAAATATTTGTATTTTGGGAAAACGTTTATAATTATAATACGTTTTGGCCGAAAATAACACATAAAGGTTGTAGGGTTCTATGTACCTAAAACAAAACCTCACCTTTTGTTACAAAACACAACAAGGATATGCTCTACGGAGCCTGCTCCTCGTCCACGACCTCGTGACCTGTGCAAACACGACGTGTATACGTGAGACATGACTCAAAATGGACCAAATAGGACGAACGGTGGAAATGCAACGAGATGACGAGCAAATCACAATGTGGCATGAAAACATCTTGTTTCGGTACATATTAGATCAGATAATAGCAATTCGAGGTCAAAGAAATCATAGGATCATGGGGCTAAAAATGTAATTTTAAGCAGAAACTTTTGTTCTGTCAGACCCTTGGGAACGGCCATTCCGGGTTTCCTTTCTAAATGGGAAGGGCCATTCCCGTGGCCCTTCAAAACGCGCTAGCGTTTTTTAAAATTAAAAGCGCGCCTTTAGCTGGGAACGGCCCTTCCGGCATCAAGGCCAAAATGGGAACGGCCGTTCCCAGGCTCGGCCGCCTAGTTTCATTATAAAGAGCGGGAACGCCCATTCCCACAATGCCTTGAGGCTTGGAACGGTCGTTCCCAGTTTCTGCAACTGAAAGAAACAGAGCAGAAACAGGGCAAAGCCACGGGAAAGAACAACCAAGCAACAAAGTTCCAATTTTGATCCCCAAATGTTATTATTTCTGGTACTACTCATGCATATATGTTCATAAGATGATAATATAACACTTAAACATGGAAAACCATCAAGAATTCAAGGTTTTATGTTCAAGCTCATATGGATCATTCAAGCTCAAATTCTTCCAAAATTTCATGAATAAATCATGCCATAATCACATATTCATGCCTTGATAACCAAATAATCCATTTAGCACATAACTCTCAAACCCTAGCTAGTTCATATATAATCAAGAATCATGAATTCATGCAACAATCACCTTTGAAGAACAAGAAATGAAGAAGATGGATGATGATGATGACTAAGCTCCAATTCTTGGAATATTTCTTGAAAATTCTTGATGTAAAGGATGAAAATCTCTTCCTTATTTTTCCTTGATGAAACCGAGAGCAAGAGAGTGGATATGTTGGGAGAATTTAATGATAGAATGATCAAGGAAGATCATGGAAGCAATATTACGTGATTCTTGTCTTGGAAATGTGTGAAATGCCAACATTTGCTAATTAATCCTCCAAGAACTCAAGTGATGCAATTGAGGATATATGATTTTGAAATATGATCAATTAGGTTCTTGAAAGATCATGCAATTAAGTCCCTAAAGGTTAGGAAGAAAATCAAGTACGGATAATTTCGTAATTTGAACACTCTCGGGAATTGTTTTTCGTAATAAATATTTTTTCATGACTTGAAATAATTTTCCAATGATATGTTTTCACAAAATTCATATAAATAATGTTTCATGAATTTTATAAAAATATGTGATGTCACGTAGGAAAATAGAAATTTAAAGAATTAAAAAATAAAACCTACGCTCAAAATCTCACACGTGGCGTGCTTACCTGTTCATCTGGAACCGGTGCGTTACACGAGTGATGTTTTCCTTTGTTTTTACCCAGTTGGGGAAATGTCTCAAAAACCTCGTACGGGATTATAGCTTGCATGTGTGTATGTTTAAATTCTACAATACTACTATGTTATGCCCTGTTTTATACACGCCAGTCTCCTATAGACTAAACCCAGCTTTGTTTTCAGTTCTTTTGCAGGTTTTGGGGTGCTAGGCGGGGATGTTGAATCTATCGAGTCGTGTGGTTCGGTTTAGTTGGAGTCTTTTCACATGCATATTTTCAGTTGTATAAGTTACATTAAAGAATGTATAAATGTTATGATTACGATGTATTGTTTCGGGACAGGTTTCTAGGGATAGACTGAACCCGTGATTTATGCTCTATGAGTTATGTTTTATGTTTAGAAATTTCGGGGCTAGGTATTTATGCTAGTTGAACCGTCAATTACTACCTGCATTTTACCCTATTAAATTACTTATTTGGTTTCGAGGTTCTAGCCCCGCCTAGCATAGTGAGTGAGTGCGTCCCCATTCGCAGTGACTTGGCACGTGTACTGTAACACCCCAAGCGGTGGGCCACCATACCCCCGCACTATGACCCTACATGTGTACGAAATGGATAGTCCGCACACGCACCAAGTCACAGCGAACGGGTGACAAACGAAAACACACACACTAGCTAGGCGGTACCTAACCCTGTACGGATGAAAATATGCAAAGCCTGAATGCGAAAACGATACAAAATACGAATTTTCAAAAACTTTAATCAATAATCACAATTCATATATTCCAGAATGTAGATGAACATCAACTAAACGGGTTCAACTAAACAAGCAAACCTGTCCTAACCTAACATATAACAATAACGGGTTCAGCTAACTCCACGAACCTGTCCTAACCTGTCCCGAAAACTCATACATACAAAGTTTAATCATAAACCTGTACAAAATAACATAACATAGCTAATAAATTAAACTTACAAGTTACACAACTTATATCAAATTCAAAAGAACACAACACGTATATAAATGTAAAGATTAGACTCAACTCGGACAAAACCAAAAGACTCGACTCAACCGCCTAGCGCCAACGAACTTCAAAGCATAGCATGCAAACTAAAAACATAAAAGGGGAGGGGTCAGTCCAAAGACTGAGCGAGGGGCTAACGCACGCACACTGTATATGTATATATAGAGCATAGCATGTAGTAGAAGCAATGTATGTGAACCCGGGGTTAGTTTTTGCACGCCAAAATATTTTCCCGCGATAGTGTACGTATAGGGAGGCTTAAAACCAAACAAACAAATCTTATCTCAAACATTTCTTAAAGTATAACCTCAGATTCATGTAGACTTAGCACATGTAACAGCCGTACTCAGGGCTAAGTCGAGAGAGGTAAGTAAAGGGTTACACCGGAAGCGTTTATAACCTCGATCCCTAGTAATTCTCTTCATGCACTGCATTTTATGTGACTTATGTGCTTTTATGTGCTATAGTTTAATTAAATGTTCGTAGATTTAAGTATTTCCTCTATTTAACTCGTACCTTGAAACTCTTTTCATAGAATCCTAGAAATCTAGTATTCATTCCCTTCTAGCACCTAAAACCCCTTCATATGCTTCAAAACTCATTCCTACAGTTTTAGGTTGAAAATTACGAAAATATCCTTAAAGCCCTAGGATTTTCCGACATTCTTTGAAATACTTTTCCTATCCGATATTATAGTCAAAACGATCCTGCAATTAATTTACGAATTTTCATACATTTACCAAAACTCAATTCCACCCATAGCATATTTTATAAATATTTTCCTTTTTAAAAATCATCATTTTATTTTAAACAAATTAACTTTCATTCAATAATCGAAATTATACTTAAAACGATTCTTGAATTTTTCTCCACATTATAATGATTTTTCCAAACTCTAAACTTTATCATAGCTTCGTTTATATAATTTTCTGATGATTTTCATCATCTTTAATATTCATGATTTATAAACGAAAACTCTAAATATTCCACGTTTATAATCAAAACGAAGCTCATTTTTCACTCATTCTTTCATTAATTTACTACTACAAGCTTTTACCTCTCGACTATTGAATAAATTTTACATCATTTTATATTTATTTTATTCAAGATGGCATCATTCATGACAACATAAGCTTCTAGAAGATTTAATTAAATGAATGTAATTTCTCCACATTACCTATATAATTACCAATCATTTGTTCAAAATATAATTTAACCACATCTCTTAAATAATTACCAAGCATTTGTTGAAATAATAGACAACCACATCTCCCTTAAACTTTCATAAATTGCTCAAAGACCCCTCATGACTACCTATAAATACCCCCCTCAAGCCTCATTTATAACTCACAAATCAACATAAAAATCACTCCCTCTCTCTCCCTAGACTCACGCCCCAACTCTCTCTCTCTCAACAAGGTATGTTTTCTTCTATTAATTCATACTTTATATTATGTTCTTAGTGTAATAATAATAGTAGCATGTCTAGGATTAATTAAATTATGCTTTAGGAATTTATTTTTAAGAAATATGTGCATAATTGTTAGTTTAAATATAATGTGTGTACATTATGGAATTTTATTTAATTAAATGCAAGAATTATGATATGATATAATGTGAGTATGTATTTAAATGATTATGATCTTGTTTGATTAAATTCATGCCTAGAGTAAATTATTTAGAATTATTTTTCATAGAAAGTTCATTTATTTTGCTATATTATGCTTCAATCTTATGTTATGAATATGAATGTGATAGAACATGTTACACACCCTCTTTGAATATTCAAATAAGCTTAAGAACATGTTCTTAATGTTCTTGGATGTATGTGTGTGCAAGTGTGTGCTGTGATTAGTGTGTGTGTATGTGTGAGTTTGATTTTGTGTTATAAAGTGTTTAATTCATAAGAAATTGAATAGTAAATGTTTTCAATAGTAATTTTGACTTTTTGGTCAACTTTAATTTAATTAATTTCGAAATTATTTTAAAAATAATTATAAAATAGTTTTTGGAATTTTTAAAGAAATATTTTTCCCAATTTTTCCAAAAATCGATAAACTATGTAATATTTTCAAAAGATAACCTACATTGTCAAATTAAACCTTAAATTTCATTTCAAATCTTACAATTAGAATTATAATATAGTTAATAAATATTTGATTAGTTAAAGATCCCATAAACCCTTAATTTATTAATTAAACGGGTGAATTTAGGGTTTACTGGGGAATCTTTAACGTATTACATGATAAGTACCTTCGATAATTATTTCATTATGATATTGTGTGCAATCAGATTAGTTAGGAACTAAGGACCTAGTTCTAAGTCAGTAGTAGTTATTACTTTCAGGCGACAATAGGATCGAAGAGTGGAATCCTCACAATTCCACTTAAATCTTGGTACTCGGTGAGGGTTTAAATCTTTTCGACTGAAATCATGATAAAATATTTTACTTTATTTCCTTGAGTTTCCTTCCAAGTTATTATTCCCTTTATGGGAAAATAATTCTTATCAATTATACAAAAACATATATTTACCTAAAAGTACTTAATACTTTCTTACAGGTAAATATTCTCGTCTTGCAAGTAAAATTATTGCTTTTCCTATGGGCCCGGTGGTCTTGGTAGAAGTACTAGTCCGGGAGGCACATGCCGAGGTCTACTATTATACCAGCCGCCAACTAGATCTTGATGACGGTCTAACCGGAGGTTGGTTATTCCACATCAAATGACGGGAAAAGGTACGTCTCTCCCACAATCTTGTTCATCGTCACTAGGGCTTGCAACCCTACGTGACACTAAGGGGTGAAGGATGGTATTATCATATTTGTTTTATTAAGTATCGACACCTTGATCAGTGTCGTTACAATTTTTTCCGGATTTTAAGGATTTAAGGTTGGAGAAGCCTAGCTTGGGGCGTCAAAATCATTTCTTCAAAACGGTTCATAAGTTTTCTAAAGTATAACCTATATTCCCCCTACTCCTATTTCAAACTAATATGAACCGGATATTATTGTCATATAATTATTTGTTACTATTTAGTATATTTTTTTTAACCAAGATTTTCCTGGTCAAAAGATTTCTACCTTACTTATTATCATAAACCTCAAACCCCCCCCCCCCCCCCCGCCCCGTCACTTAGTCATTTTGACTAACCCTCCTACTCTTTTAATTCATGATTTCAGGAATCTATGCATCGACGCCTTAGAGGTATCTTGAAGCTTTAAGGTGTCACATTTCAGTTATTTAGAGTGATCACGAGTGCATGTACATCTCTCAATAAGCACTCTCTTGTGAAGTTAGATCTATCGTTGTAATTACTTATCCAACTTAATAATATGTGTTTCATTATATATTCTCCCCTTTTTATTGCTCAAGTTTATCTTTCCGTTGTGTTTAAATTTCATACTCTGGTATTGTATAGTCTTGTCCGTTCGCCGGAGTATTTCTCGAGTGCTAGGTCTCACATCCACTCGTGAAGTACAACGGTGCGGGGTTGGAGTGTTAAGGGGCGCTAAAGCTAAGGTGGTATCAGAGTGTCAGGTTTAGATAGAGAGAACTTAACTTAACATTAGGTCGAGAAAGTATTTCATTGTAATTTCTTCACTTTAATAATTTGTAAAGTGTTTTCTTATAGTAAGAATGGCTGGCTACGGTGAGCTTCCACATTCTGACAGCATAGAGTGGCTTGATCAGTACGAGCCTCCTAAGACCTTAGTTGTTACTCGTTGTGGGGGTCCTATATACTATCCCTGGCAGAGGATTAGGTAGCATAGTCAAGATCCGCATCAGGAGGCCTTTCCCCGGATATGCTTATCCGAACAGAGCAGTCCATCTATTAGAGACCGAGAGAGATGCTTACTTCTATGAGTAACAGAGGACTGGTGAGTACCGGCTGGAGGCTGAAAGGAATGGAGAGATGGCTAGACAGACAGCAGTGGATCGTGATCATGCTCGGGACCAGTTAGACGCATCTTAGGTTGCTATTTCTCAGTTGGCATCACGCGTAGCTGAGCTCGAGGAGGATGTGGTCAGTTTGACTTTAGACAGTGAGGCTTCTATTGTGATCCATGATCAGTACAGAGCACAGATGAGGAGCCTTTTGGAGGATGCACTTCACCTGAATGATACTCAGGTTATGGAGCAGGTTCTAGAGATGCAGCCCGGACCCGCTCAACCCGGAAGAGATAGTGAGGCCTCAGAGGCTGTAGTCCATTCTGATAATGAGGAGGAGCCCCAGCAGGTTGGTGAGATCGGCGAGGATTTTGACGGATTGCAGGTTGTTCACGAGGAGGAGGACAGTGTTGAGCCCAGTGAGGAGTGGAGTCCTATTAGGGTTCCGAATTCAGATGGTACAGTTGACCTTGAGATGGATAGTGCTGGAGAGGATTGAGTTCAGATCGAGGGATACAGTATATAGGATTGTTACCCGGGGGTATGTATATAGCAGCCAGTGGAGACACTCCCCATTTTTGCAGCAGTACATAGTAGCAGCAGCGGACAGTAGCAGCTTTGACTTACTAGTGGTGACAGTACTTGTAGGGTGTAACTCGAGGTAGATCGGGTCCCCCCCCTCTTCTTGCTTTTACTTTTGTAGCTCTTGAAGCATACTAATCTTGATGCATATATATGACACATTTTGATCATTTTACACTGTTATTTCATGTTGCTTTACATTTCTTGCCTCATGAGTCTTAGAGTAGCTTCAAGGTACCAGCAAGACCGCGAGTACTAATGTTATTTCTTTCTGTACTTGATATTTGATGATTCATGTTATTTGGTGATTATTGTTCTGTGATAATCTCTGAAACACACTTACCCCACATGCATTATATTTCCTATGTGATTGTGATTTCAGCATTCATAATGCCTCTACGAAAAACACTACGAAACAACTCACCATCGCCACAAGACCCACCAGGACACCCGGAACTTGTAGAAGCCTTAAGGCAGGTTGTTTGAACCTGTACACCTGGGAATAACCCTACAAACTAGCGATCCTTAGAAAGGTTTCTCCGAATGAATCCCCCAAAATTCTTTGGAGAACCTAACGACCTGAAGGGTGAAAATAGGATAGCCAGTTTAGAAAAGATTTATGAGGCTATAGATATATTTCCCGAGGAACGGGAACGAGTGCAGTACGTAGCCTTTCTCTTAGAAGGACCCGCTTTAAGTTGGTGGAAGCACATCAAGCTAACCTGGATAAAAGACAAGACTGATTACAGTTGGGCAGAATTTGTAAAGGAGTTTCAGAATAAATATATTCCTCAAGTAATAAGGGATACTCGAGAGGCTGAGTTCATGAGTTTAATTCAAGGGTACATGTCAGTAGCGAAATACGAGGCAAAGTTTGTGAGGCTAATTCAATGTGATCTGCACATTCTGAATGATAAACGACGAAAGACCAAGCGATTCATTGATGGACTCAAGCCAGACCTTAATGGGCTTTAGCTTCCTTGGATATTGAAACTTATAACAAGGCGGTAGATAAACCCCTGAAAATCGAAGCAGCTCATAAGAATATTCGTTTGGCAGCTAATCGCCCTGGTCTCCCTCAAAATAAACCCTCTCAATGAATGAAACGTCCCGCTGGACCATCCAACCAGAAATTTGGGAAGAAACCCGCACCAGCCCAGCAAAAGCATAAGTCAGTCCCGTCCAATTCACAAGAAGATATCACTTGTGAATATTGTCACAAGCCGGGACATACTGAACAAGAATGTCGAAAGAAGGCTGGCACGTGTTTATGGTGTGGAGGCCCTAATCATCAGTTTAATTCATGCCCAAAGAGACCAGGACCCAAGGAAAAGGAGAAAGTTATGGGAAAACCGGGAAAGCCATTGGTCCGAGGCAGAGCTTACGCATTGGATGGAAATGAGGATCCAGACCCTTCGGATGTTGTCGAAGGTACGGTACACATTCTAAACACGCCAGTTAAGGTCTTATATGACCCTGGTGCCACGCATTCATTCATTGCATCAAATTTATGTGCGCGTTTAAATTATCCACTTGAATGTTCATCATATAATTTTGAAGTAAGTTCCCCTTTGGGAGCTTGTTTCATAACGGATCGAGTGTATAAACGCTGCCCTATACAAATCCGAGACCAATACTACCCTATGGACCTCATCGAACTCCCGATGACAAGATATGGAATCATTCTGGGAATGGATTGGCTCTACCAATATCATGCTAAATTGGATTGTTTCAAGAAAGAAATCATCTTAGGACAATATGAAAGTTGGATTTATGAGGACAAAAGATCAGTGGCAATAATTTCTATGACAGAAGCTAAGAAGATGGTTCCGAAGGGAGCTACAGGATTCATTGCCTATCTCCTAAATAGGCCAAAGGACCAACTCAAGGTTGAGGAGGTAGAAGTGGTAAATGAGTTTCTCGACGTGTTCCCAGAACATTTAAACTCGCTACCTCCAGATCGCAAGTTAGAATTTGTAATCGATACAATTCCTGGGGCAGACCCTTTCTCTAAAACCCCTTATCGGATGTGTAGCACCCGGAATGCTAGGCACCACATCCCCCGCACTATAGCCCCAATCCACATATGAAATGGACAATCCATACATGAATCAAAGCCATAGCGAACGGGAGACAATAAAATGACACAAGGCTAGGTGGGTACCCTCAATTAAAACCAAACCAACCATCAGAGTAAATAAAAGCGGAAGTAATAACATTCATTAAATACTTATAGGTACCATATTTATTTATTTACTAATAGTTACCAACAATTACACTACAAATACAATATCATCTCCAAAATAGGTAACAAGGCATGATACAAAATATCCCAAGTAGCTATACATGAACAAAATGTGGGAATGAAGTGTGCTAGACCCAACTTTAAAGACAACTAGACTCTAAATTCCCGCCTAGCACGCCCTGCAAAACAACTGTAAAGTTGAGGTGTCAGTCCAACACAGAATAATCTTTGGGGTATAAATAAATATAAGCGCGCAACCATGCAAGTCATTATCTCGGGTAATAATCTTTGGAAAACAATACAATTTAATAGAATAAAAGGGGATACTATCGCCCGAGGTTACAACTAATTCAATTTCAATTTAACCAATTCAATATAGTCAATTTGTGGCCCGGCGAGTGGGGAAATTCTCCAACCTTACACCGACTGTGTACTATCAATCAATCAATTAATTATTAGGTGATTAAGTGATCAAGCAATTTATTACTGTGCACAATTAGCAGTTTCAATGGCACCTTCTTCCTCCGGGTGATGGTGGGATTGCAAGGCCCCACCATCCAATCAATCTGGGCAGAGGGTACATGAATCCCTAAGCCCGGAATTCCTTCCTCCCCTAATCTCCTAGGGGGTTCAGGGTTCATCCCAATTTGCTGAGGATAGCTCTCGAGTTACCCGTCAGCCCAAGCTTTCCCAGTTGGCTCGAGCCACTACCCTCGGGCAATCAATTAATCAATAGTTCGATAAATCCTTTGAAAACCAATCTCATTTGAAAACTATAATATATAGATAGGTTTTGGCTTAAAATTTCACATAGGTTATACGGGTCCTATGTATCTAAAATTAAACCTCACCTGAACGACCCAAAAACAACCAAGGAAACAGCTCAAGGGGCCTGCTCCTCGTCACCAGGAAGCTGGTCTGTGCAAGAAAGACAAATGTCCGTGAAACACGACTCAAAATGTACCAAATATGACGAATGGCGGAAATGCAACGAGATGACGGGAAAATACAATGTACCATGAAAATATCGCGTTTCGACATGTATGCAATCATATAATAGCAATTAGGGGTCAAAGAAGCCATCGGATCGAGGGGCTAAAATCGCACTTTTATTCAGTAGCTTTTGAACACTTTCTGGAGTCTGGGAACGGCCGTTCCGGCTTCCCTTTGAAAATGGGAATGGCCGTTCCCATGGCCCTCAAAAACGCGCCAGTGTTTTTTTAAAAAGGGAAAACGTTTTAGCTGGGAACGGCCCTTCCGGCACACAGGCCAAAATGGGAACGGCCGTTCCTAGTCTCGCTGGCCTGGCTGACTCTGAATCATGGGAACGGCCGTTCAAGTTTTAAACTGGGGCTGGGAAGGGCCATTCCCAAAATACAAGAGCAACAGAAAACAGAGCAGTAGCAGCAGCAACAACGATCCAACAAAACCAACCAACAAACAAAATCAAAATCAAGTTGAAATGCATAAATATCATGCAATACACATACTATCATACCTATAGATCAATAACAACTCTTTTATACACTCATCTCCACCCTAGATCATCAAGAATCATTCATTTAAAACCCATATCAACACTCATGCTCTAAGTCCATAAGACTCAAGATATGTGCACCAAACTTAAGCTTAATGATCACATACATATTTCCAACAACAAATACACAATTTAACAAATCCAATACCAAGCCCTATCTATGCCATATTTTTCAAGAAAATCATCAAAGCCCCAAAAATACCTCAAATGCAAGAAATGGAAGCCAAGAAGAAGAAATGATGATGATGATGCTTCTATGTCCACAAATCCCACAAAAATTGATGCTTGCAAGATGAAATCTCCCTCTCCTTCACAAAGGTTGTCTCGGTTGAAAGGGAAGAAAGGAGCAAAGTGTATGAAAGGTTTTTGCATGAAATGGGATGTAATGTTACGTGAAATGCTGCTAAGTAAAGAGAAGAAATGGCCAATTTTCAATTGAGTCCTTCCACTTATTAAGTCATGCAATTAAGTCCATTTCTATAACAATTGATCAATGTGGTCCAATGCAATTAAGTCCCAATTAAATGAAAGTGAGCAATTACGGCCATAAAAGAATTAAATCACATTCGGGAAAATTAATTCACATTGCAATCACGTTCAATTTATGCGATAATTATAGTATGATATGAATTTTCAATAAAATACCAAGAATATAAATTTTATAAAATTATGTCATGATATGGAAAATTAAAGAAATGAGCAATTAATAATTAAATTACAACTCTCAAACGCCTACGTGTCGATCATACCTAAATTGCCGAAAGCTGGGGCGTTACAATCCTCCCTCCTTAAAAGAATCTAGTCCCCAGATTCACTGATCGGAAGGGAACAACTCTGGATGGAACCGTCTCATTTTGTCTTCGGTCTCCCACGTGGCTTCTTCGGTCTTGTCACTTCTCCAAAGAACCTTAACCATGGGAATCTTCCGGTTTCTTAATTCCTGAAACTTCTTATCCAATATCTTAACCGGTTTCTGAACAAAGGTAAGACTCAGTTCCAATTCCACTTCTTAAACGGGAATGATCTCGGTTTCATCGGGGTAGTATTTCCTCAGCTGAGACACGTGAAATACATTATGAATCCCCGTGAGGCTCGGTGGTAGGTCCAATCTGTAAGCAACTTCTCCAACTCTTTCCAAAATCTCATAAGGACCTAAATAACGAGGTTTAAACTTACCTCCTTTCCAAATCCGAGGAAACCCTTTTCGTGGAGACGCCTTCAAGAATACCCGGTCTCCAACCTCAAACTCGAGATCCCTTCTACGTCTATCGGCGTAGCTCTTCTGTCGGTCCTGAGCTGATTTCATCCGTTGTTTTATTAGTTGGACTTTCTCAATCATAGCTTCAACGGCCTTGGAAGGTTTTTCCAATTTCTCACCTTTCTTAACACCTTCCTGTTTAGTCCATCTCCACTCTTCCAGGTCAAAGAACAACGGAGAACGATACTTCCGACCATAAAGTAGCTCATACGGTGCCATTCCAATCTAAGCCTGAAAACTGTTGTTGTACGCAAACTCTATCAAAGGTAGCTGATCATGCCAAGAAGACTGAAAATCCAAAGAACAAGCTCTAAGCAAATCCTCGAGATATCTTATTAATCTCTCGGACTGACCATCCGTCTGAGGATGAAAAGTTGTACTAAACTGGAGCTTCATACCCAAAACCTCTTGCAATTCACGCCACAACTTCGAAGTGAACCGTGGATCTCTGTCAGAAACTATACTAACCGGAATCCCGTGAAGTCTAACAATCTCCTGGTTATAAAGCTCGGCTAGCTTGTAAATCTTATACGACATCCGAATCGGCAGAAAATGTGCAGACTTCGTCAAACGGTCCACAATCACCCAAATCCCATCAAATCCACCTTTCACCTTAGGTAATCCGGACACGAAATCCATCGTCACCTGTTCCCACTTCCACTCAGGAATAGGTAACGGCTGAAGACGACCTCCCGGTTTCTGATGCTAGGCTTTCACTTTCTGACAAGTGAGACAATGCTTCACATACTCGGCCACATCCTTCTTCAATCCACGCCACTAATAATATTTCCTTAAGTCCTTATACATCTTGTTTCCTCTGGGGTGGATAGAATAAGCCGATTTGTGAGCTTCCTCAAGCAAAACCCGTTTCAACTCTTTGGGTACGACCACTCGGTTCTTGAAACGAATAAGACCGTCTTCATCGAACTCGAATGGACACTCCGGATCAGCTCTTGCCTTAGCTACCAATTTCTGCACTTCCATATCCGTACTCTGAGCCTCAAGTAACCTGTGCTTCAAATCTGGCTGGACCAAAATATTAGAAACTCGAGCTCTTAAAACAATTGGCTCGATTCCACTACTTTCACCCACTTCCAAGCTCGACACACTAACGTTCCTACTAAGTGCATCGGTGACCACGTTGGCTTTGCCGGGATGGTACTTAATCGTGCAATCATAATCTTCCAACCTTTCCATCCAACGCCGCTGCCTCATATTCAAATCCTTCTGAGTGAATAAATATTGGAGGCTTTTGTGGTCTGTGAAAATCTCAAAAGACACCACGTACAAGTAATGTCTCCACTTTCCAAGTGCAAAGACTACGACGACGAGCTCAAGATCATGTGTAGGATAATTCTTTTCAAGCTCTTTCAACTTTCGGGATGCATAAGCGATTACTTTAGCCTTCTGAGTCAACACACATCCCAAGCCTTGCTTAGAAGCATCCGTATAAACAGCATATCCTTCAGAACCTTCCGGAAGGGCTAACACTGGAGCAGAAACTAACTTCTCTTTCAAGAAAGTGAAACTCTTCTCACAATCTTCATCCCAGTCGAATTTCACATTCTTCTTCGTCAACCGGGTTAAAGGAGCTGCTAACTTGGAGAAATCCTTAACAAATCTCCGGTAATAACCTGCCAATCCCAAGAAACTCCTGATCTCTGAGGCATTCCTAGGTTTCTCCCACTTCAAAACCGACTCAATCTTAGAAGGGTCAACTTCCAAGCCATTACCTGAAATCACGTGACCTAAGAATGACACCTTGTCAATCCAAAACTCACACTTGCTGAATTTGGCAAATAACTGATGATCCTTCAAAGTCCTCAATACCAACTGAAGGTCCCTTGCATGGTCCTCGACAGATTTCGAGAAAACCAGGATATAATCAATAAAAATAACCACAAACTTATCCAGAAAAGGCCTGAAAATCCTGTGCATCATATCCATAAAAGCTGCTGGGGCATTAGTCAATCCAAACGGCATCACAACAAACTCATAATGCCCGTACCAAGTGTTAAATCCCGTCTTAGAAATATCCCCTGCTCGGATTCGAAGCTGGTAGTACCCTTATCTCAAATCCAATTTCGAGTATACTTTCGATCCCTGAAGTATGTCAAACAACTCCTCGATATGTGGAAGAGGATACTTGTTCTTGATCGTCATCCGGTTCAACTCCCTATAGTCTATACACATTCTCAAGGTTCCGTCCTTCTTCTTTACAAACAAAACCGGTGCACCCCAGGAAGAAGAACTCGGTCTAATATACCCAATCTCCAACAATGCATCAAGTTGAGTCTTCAACTCTTTCAACTCGGCCGGAGCCATACGATACGGAGTCTTGGAGTACGGCTCTGCATTAGGGTATAAATCAATCACAAACTCAATTTCCCATTCTGGAGGTAAAGAATCCAATTCCTCAGGAAAGACCTCGGGAAACTCTTTCACTACTTCCGTTTCTTCCAACTTACTTTGATCCTTGGGTTTGTTGAGAATATAAGCAATAAAACCCGTGGCTCCCTCTCGAACCAACTTATGAGCTTCGGAGAAAGAAAGTAGAGGCACGGTCTTGGAACTCCAACCCACTACCAAATATGATCCCAACTGAACCTTCTTCGCCCTGCAATCAACTGTGGCAGAATGTCTGTACAACCAATCCATGGCCAAAATGGATCCATAGCAAGTCATCGGCAGCTCAATGAAGTCTGACAAGAAAACTCGGCCCTCGATGCTCACTGGAACCTCTCTAAACACCCGATCAGATTCTAAACTACCACCAAACGGAGTACTAACCACATAACATGCAGAAGAGCGAGTAACAAGTAAAGGCAAAGAAATAGATATAGCACTCGAAAGAAAGGAGTGAGTAGCTCCCGGATCAAACAAGGTATGAATGTTCGTGCCATGTATGCAAATGGTACCTTCCACTACCGTGGCTGGATCAACATCAGCATCCTGCTACTCACCCTCCAAAGCATAAGCACGAGTCCTGATCAGTGGTCTCGGTGCTCCCGGTGGTGGCATCCTGCGATCTGGACAGCCGTCTACCATATGCTCGTCGCTCCCACAAAGTAGGCATAAACCCAGACGCCTCCTGCAGTTCTCATAAATGTGTGTCCTCTGTCCACAGAAGGTACAAGCAGGCCTCTCGGGTGGTGGTGGCAAAGCTGGAGCAACTGGAGCTCTAATCACTGGTTCTGCTGGTCGGGGTTCTTCCCTGGGCCCTGTGGAGCTGGTGGTGGAGAAGAATAAACCATCGGCCTCTTGCCTGAAGCAGACCCCGATCCTGAACCCTTATACCCTGATCCGGTACCTCTGAAACCCGATCCAGAACCTCTGAATCCCGATCCAGACCCTGAGCCCGAACCTGAACCTGAATGGTAAGTAGACCTCCTCGCCTTCACCGAATCCTCAACTAACAAGGCCTTCTTAGTAGCCTTCACCCACGTGCTCGTGTTAATCGCCTCAATTGCTGCCTGAATATCCGGTCTAAGGCCCTGAACAAACTGCATCGCCTTATGGAAATCACCACTCGCTATATTAGGAGCATAGCGGGACAATCTCTCAAACTCGGCGATATACTCTGAGACCGACCTGCTTCCTTGCTTCAGTTCTGTAAATTCTTTCAATCTTCGAGTGCGAGAAGATGGAGGACTGAACTTGTTTCTGAACTCTCTAACAAATACTTCCCAGTTCACTTCCTCGCCTGCCACCTCTAACACTATCCGGGCACTCTCCCACCAAGAATAGGCCTCACCCTGAATCAAAGAAATGGTACAACGGGCCTTCTCCCGGGACTCACAAGGAATGAGCTCCCGAACTCTCTCAATCTCCCTGAGCCACTGCTCGGCCTGAATATCATTTCCTTTATAAAACTTGGGAGGATGCTGGTTCTGAAACTCCCTAAAAACAACTGATATCTGTGCTCCTGGCTGTGGTGGTGGAACTGGTGGTGGTGGAGGAACATAATCCCGGACTCTCTGATCAATAAGACCCACCACTGCATTCATAAAATCCTGTGGCTGAGCCTGAGGAGGAGGAGGAGGAGGTGGTGATCTCTCCCGGCGATGATGACGATGATGTCGATGTCTAGGAGAACGATCACGATGATGTCTATCGCGAGGCATCCTGAAATCAAGTCACTATTGTGCATGTTCGATTAGTAATGCCAATGTGTGCAACTAATTCAAGATTGCACGTAAGTTTTAAGTTCGAACAATTCACCAAATTCAAGTAAGTGCAAAGAGGCCAAGTAGGTTCAAATATATCAAATAACGATGCAAGACTCTCAAGTTGACAATTAGTTCCTAGGCCGTTCGACCTAGACTCACAAGACATGATACTAGAGACCCGGTTTTGCAACCGGGCTCTGATACCACCGTAGGATGTAATACCCGGAACGCTAGGCACCACATCCCCTGCACTATAGCCCCAATCCACATATGAAATGGACAATCCATACATGAATCAAAGCCATAGCGAACGGGAGACAATAAAATGACACAAGGCTAGGCGGGTACCCTCAATTAAAACCAAACCAACCATCAGAGTAAATAAAAGCGGAAGCAATAACATTCATTAAAGACTTGTAGGTACCATATTTATTTATTTACTAATAGGTACCAACAATTACACTATCAATACAATATCATCTCCAAAATAGTTAACAAGGCATGATACAAAATATCCCAAGTAGCTAAACATGAACAAAATGTGGGAATGAAGTGTGCTAGACCCAAATTTAAAGACAACTAGACTCTAAATTCCCGCCTAGCACGCCCTGCAAAACAACTGAAAAGTTGAGGTGTCAGTCCAACACAGACTGAGCGAGGGGTATAAATAAATACAAGTGCACAACCATGCAAGTCATAATCTCGGGTAATAATCTTTGGAAAACAATACAATTTAATAGAATAAAAGGGGATACTATCGCCCGAGGTTACAAATAATTCAATTTCAATTTAACCAATTCAATACAGTCAATTTGTGGCCCAGTGAGTGGGGCAATTCTCCAACCTTACACCGACTATGTACTATCAATCAATCAATTAATTATTAGGTGATTAAGTGATCAAGCAATTTATTACTGTGCGCAATTAGCAGTTTCAATGGCACCTTCTTCCTCCGGGTGATGGTGGGATTGCAAGGCCCCACCATCCAATCAATCTGGGCAGAGGGTACATGAATCCCTAAGCCCGGAATTCCTTCCTCCCCTAATCTCCTAGGGGGTTCAGGGTTCATCCCAATTTGGTGAGGATAGCTCTCGAGTTACCCGTCAGCCCATGCTTTCCCGGTTGGCTCGAGCCACTACCCTCGGGCCCACAGTGCAATACTATACTCTCATTTGAAAACTATAATAGTTCGATAAATCCTTTGAAAACCAATCTCATTTGAAAACTATAATATGTAGATAGGTTTTGGTTTAAAATTTCACATAGGGTTATACGGGTCCTATGTATCTAAAATTAAACCTCACCTGAACGACCCAAAAACAACCAAGGAAACAGCTCACGGGGCCTGCTCCTCGTCACCAGGAAGCTGGTCTGTGCAAGAAAGACAAATGTCCGTGAAACACGACTCAAAATGTACCAAATATGACGAACGGCGGAAATGCAACGAGATGACGGGAAAATACAATATCGCGTTTCGACGTGTATGCAATCATATAATAGCAATTAGGGGTCAAAGAAGCCGTCGGATCGAGGGGCTAAAATCGAACTTTTATGCAGTAGCTTTTGAACACTTTCTGGAGTCTGGGAACGGTCGTTCCGGCTTCCCTTTGAAAATGGGAATGGCCGTTCCCATGGCCCTCAGAAACCCGCCAGTGTTTTTTTAAAAAGGGAAAACGTTTTAGCTGGGAACGGCCCTTTCGGCACACAGGCCAAAATGGGAACGGCCGTTCCTAGTCTCACTGGCCTGGCTGACTCTGAATCATGGGAACGGTCGTTCCAGTTTTAAACTGGGGCTGGGAAGGGCCATTCCCAAAATACGAGAGCAGCAGAAAACAGAGCAGTAGCAGCAGCAACAACGATCCAACAAAACCAACCAACAAACAGAATCAAAATCAATTTGAAATGCATAAATATCATGCAATACACATACTATCATACCTATAGATCAATAACAACTCTTTTAAACACTCATCTCCACCCTAGATCATCAAGAATCATTCATTCAAAACCCATATAAACACTCATGCTCTAAGTCCATAAAACTCAAGATATATGCACCAAACTTAAGCTTAATGATCACATACATATTTCCAACAACAAATACACAATTTAACAAATCCAATACCAAGCCCTATCTATGCCATATTTTTCAAGAAAATCATCAAAGTCCCAAAAATACCTCAAATGCAAGAAATGGAAGCCAAGAAGAAGAAATGATGATGATGATGCTTCTATGTCCACAAATCCCACAAAAATTGATGCTTGCAAGATGAAATCTCCCTCTCCTTCACAAGGGTTGTCTCGGTTGAAAGGGAAGAAAGGAGCAAAGTGTATGAAAGGTTTTTGTATGAAATGGGATGTAATGTTATGTGAAATGCTGCTAAGTAAAGAGAAGAAATGGCCAATTTTCAATTGAGTCCTTCCACTTATTAAGTCATGCAAATAAGTCCATTTCCATAACAATTGATCAATGTGGTCCAATGCAATTAAGTCCCAATTAAATGAAAGTGAGCAATTACGGCCATAAAAGAATTAAATCACATTCGGGAAAATTAATTCACATTGCAATCACGTTCAATTTATGCGATAATTATAGTATGATATGAATTTTCAATAAAATACCAAGAATATAAATTTTATAAAATTATGTCATGATATGGAAAATTAAAGAAATGAGCAATTAATAATTAAATTACAACTCTCGGACGCACACGTGTCGATCATACCTAAATTGCCGAAAGCTGGGGCGTTACAGGATGGCCCCAGTCCAACTTCAGGAGTTGAGAAAACAACTTGATGACAAGATTGAATCAAGATATATCCGTCCCAGTACATCACCTTGGGGAGCACCAGTGTTGTTTGTAAAGAAGAAATATGGGTCATTATGGATGTGAATCGACTATCGAGAACTTAACCGAATGACCATAAAGAACAAATACCCTCTACCCCATATAGAGGAGTTATTTGATGTACTTCAAGGATCTCGAGTCTATTCCAAGTTAGATTTAAGGCAAGGGTACTATCAATTAAAGATTAGGGAGGAGGGTATCCATAAAATAGCCTTCAATACCCGCTATGGACACTTTGAGTTCATAGTAATGCCTTTTGGATTGACTAATACACCCGCTGCATTCATGGACATGATGCATCGGATATTCCGACCATATCTGGATAAATTTATGGTCATTTTCATCGATGACATTTTAGTATTTTCAAAAACACCCAAGGAACATGCTGAACATCTTCACATAGTGTTAAGCACTTTGCGAGATCATAAGCTATATGTTAAGTTCAGTAAATGTGAGTTTTGGATAGAAAAAGTTGCATTCCTCGGACATGTGATCTCGGGATCAGGTGTTGAGGTAGATCCTTCGAAGATCGAAGCAATTACAAACTAGAAAGTACCAAGGAATCCATCAGAGGTGAGAAGCTTCCTAGGACTTGCAGGCTATTATTGCAGGTTTGTAAAGGACTTCTCTAAGATAGTTGCACCTCTCACGAAGTTAACGGAGAAGGAAAGAAAATTTGAATGGACCGAACGATGTGAACAAAGTTTCCAAGAATTAAAGAAACAATTGACATCTGCACCAATACTAACCTTACCTGAAGGAAAAGAAGGTTATACAGTTTATACCGATGCCTCTAAAGAAGGGCTAGGTTGTGTATTGATGCAATAAGGAAAAGTTATATCCTATGCCTCAAGAAAACTCAAACCTCACGAAGAGAACTACCCTACTCATGACTTGGAATTAGCAGCAATTGTATTTGCTCTCACCAAGTGGAGACACTATCTCTACGGGGTTACTTTTGAAGTTTTCACTGATCATAAGAGCCTACGGTACCTTTTTACTCAAAAGGAGTTGAATATGAGGCAAAGGAGATTGATGGGATTTCTGGAGGATTACGACTGTATATTCTAGTACCATCCAGGAAAAGCTAACGTAGTGGCTGACACTTTAAGTCGAAAATCAAGCTTAGCGTCACTTGCAGGAAAGCCTTCAAGTAACCTACGAAAATCTGTGAAAGTAGTCTCAAAGGCTCGATTAGCAAATTTAGTGGTACTACCACCACTAAAGGAAAAGATAAAAGAAGCTTAAGTTCAAGATGAATGGATTCAGAAATGTCTCAAATCCAAAGAGAGGGATCTTGAAGAGATATTCAAAATTGATGATCAGGGAATTTTAAGATACAAGGATCGGGTCTGCGTGCCTAGTAACGTTTGAAAGGAAATATTCAATGACGCACACAAAACTCATTATTCGATACATCCTCGAGGAACTAAGATGTATCAAGACCTCAAGAGACATTTTTGGTGGAATGGTATGAAAAGAGACATAGCCAATTACATCAAGAAATGTCTAACTTGTCAATGAGTTAAAGCAGAACATCAGAGACCTAGAGGATTGTTGCAACCATTACCTATCCCTACGTGGAAGTGGGATCAAGTAACCATGGATTTTGTTTACGGATTACCCAAGGTTAAATGAGGATTTGATGGTATTTGGGTTATCATTGATAGATTAACAAAATTCGCACATTTCTTACCTGTCAAAGCAACCGATAAAGTTAACTCACTAGCCAAGCTCTATCAAAAGGAAATTATACTGTTGCATGGAGTACCTATTGGAATAGGTTCAGACAGGGATCCAAAGTTCACCTCACAACTTTGGCAAAACATTCAAGAAATGATGGGTACCAAGCTGAACTTCAGCACAACAGCACATCCTCAAACCGATGGACAATCTGAAAGAACCATCAGATACCTGGAAGATATGATGAGGGCTTGTGCCTTAGATTTCCAAGATAATTGGAAGGATTGCTTACCCCTTGTGGAGTTTGCATACAACAACAGTTATCAGGCTTCTATCCAAGCTGCACCTTACGAGGCCTTATATGGAAGGAAATGCAGATCCCCGTTATACTGGGATATGGATGAAACTAAAGGAGTTAAAAGGAAACCCCAAGGGAATATTGCTAAGAGTTGGGTAGAAGACTTAAGGATGTAAAACCCCAAACGGAGGATGCCACATCCCCCGCACTCAGACCCAGACCCGGTCACGAAATGGAAAGTCCATGCCCGAATCCGAATCATAGCGAACGGGAGACCAACTCACACACTAGGCTAGGCGGATCTAAATTGACAAACTCAGAGTGCGAAAGCAATTAAAACCAACAACAATAGATAGAGGAAGCATTTAAAACAAAACATGCAACGCAGGTGACGGGTTCAACTAGCATAAATAACTAGTCCCAAATATCAATTCATAATCCAACATAATAAACAGCATAAGTATCATCAATATCTAATAACATCCAAATACTAGCTTACTAACCCCACACGGGTTTAGGTCTAAGTAGAACATAAACATAATCTGCAAGTGTGAAACATAAATACATAACATAAGTAAGGTATGCGACAAATGCATCCTAACACCTACTAGACTGACAAGTGTGACTCCGAAGACTCACTTCCGCCTAGCTCAAGCCAAAAGAATCCTGCAACTAAAAGATGAAATGAGGTATCAGTCAACTGACTGAGTGGGGGGCTAACGTACACCCACAATATACATATATACAGAGCACAACACGTATCAAAAGGGTGGACTCATGAACCGGGAATAGGTGTTGCATACCAAAGCATTTCAAAGCAAAACCCAAATATATACATATATACTTAGAAAACATTTTCAGAAACTCTATTCCGATTCATGATTCCCATAACATATCATACCATATGCTCGGCGAGTACGAGCTTCCAACCTCAACTCCGGGTGATGGTAGGGTTGCGCGACCCTAACCATCCATACAGTCGAGGGGAGTGCTAATGCAACTCAAACCCTCAGGTCTCCGTTTCCCAACCAAACCTCCTGGTGGGTCCCGATACATCCTGTAACGCCCCGATTTTCATTTATTAATATTTTATGTCTAAAATAATTTTATAAATTAAAATTTATAATATTTTCATGAAATTCATATTAAACTTATAATTTATCTTATAACTTGAAAATGTTTATTTCGTGAGATAATTACCGAAAATGATTTAATTGTCAACTTGGCCCTATACGTTCATTCTTTTAAATTTAGGGACCGAATTGCATGAAAACCTTTGAGGACTAAAGTGATCACTTTCCAAACTTGATATCCTTAATTGCTTAACTTAAATAACTTGGAGGGTTTAATCGCAAATATTACATATTTCCCAAATATCACGTTATATGCATCTCCTCCTTGCTTTCATTTTCATTTTCACCTAGAATCATCATTCCTTCTTGCTCCTTTCTACCGAGCCAAACATACCAAGAAGACAAAGGAAGATTTCATCAAAATCATCAACTCTTTCCAAGAAAACTAGGAGTTTTGGAGCTTGATCATCCATCTTCATCTTCTTCATCCATTTCTTTCATTCCAAGGTTGGTTGTGCATGAATAGATGATCTTGAGCATATTTGGATTGAGCTAGGGTTTGAGAATTGCATGCTAGATGAACTCTTGTGGTGTTAAGCATGATTAAATGATGATATCTTGGATTATGGCATGATTAATTCATGAAATTCTTGAATAATTGGCATGAATGATCAAGTATGATCATGAGTGTGAAATCATGAATTCTTGATGATCTTGTGTGTTTTGAGTGTTTAAGTGTTATGAGATTATTTCTTGAACCTATATGCATCATATTTCCAGAAAAACATGAATTGGTTGATTGAAAATGGATTTTTGGGTGGCTTTGTTTGCATTCCCGTAGCCCTCCCCTGTTTTTCTCTGTTCTTCAGATTTGCAGAAACAGGGAACGGCCGTTCCCAGCCTCAAGGCATTGTGGGAACGGGCGTTCCCACCTTTTCAAATGATTTAGGCGGCCGAGCATGGGAACGGCCGTTCCCATTTTGGCCTTGTGCCGGAAGGGCCGTTCCTAGCTCCCACGCGTTTTAAAAAGGGGGAAAACGTTGGTGCGCTTTTGGGGTTATGGGAACGACCGTTCCCATTTTACAAAGGAGTCCGGAACGGCCGTTCCCACCTCGCTGATAGAACAAAAGTGACTGCATAAAATTACATTTTTAGCCCCTCGATCCAACGACTTCTTTGACCCCGAATTGCTGTAATATGTGCTAATATGATGTGAAACAACATGTTATCATACCACATTGCATTTTCGTGGTCATCTCGATACATTTCAGCCGTTCGTCAGTTTTTGGGTATTTTAGGTCATGTCTCATGTATAAGTGTCGTGTTTGCACAGGTCGCGAGGGTAGGGACGAGGAGCAAGCCCCGTAGGCCGTGCCTACTTGTCTTTGTCGGTATAGGTGAGGTTTCATTGTTAGTTACATAGAACCCGTATACCCCTTATGTGATACTTTGGCCAAAATAGTATTTACGGTTATATTTTCTATAAATCATTGATCATTTCCAAGCCAGGTTCACGCAAGCAAGCAAGCAAGTCAGGTATTGTTTCATGCATGATTAGGCGAGTAGCATGACGGATACATTTGGGCCCGAGGGTAGTGACTAGAGCCAACCGGGAAAGCAAGGGCTGACGGGTAACTCTGGCGCTATCCTCACCACACTAGGGGTCACCCCTGAATCCACTAGGAGATTAGTGGATGAAGGAGCTCCGGGCTTAGGGATTCATGTACCCTCTGCTCAATGAGATTGGATGTTGGGGCCTTGCAATCCCTTCATCAAACCGGAGGGAAAAGGAGACTGGGGACGAGTCCGGCACCACGGATGCGCCTCGGGTTATTGCATGATTGTCATTTCATGAACGTGTTATATAAGTACACTATCGCACGATTGCACGATACGTGAATTGCATGATCACCTATTGACTATTAAACAAGCAAGCATGTTCATGTTCATTGGGAGTAAGGTTGGAGACCGCCCTCACTCGCTGGGGCCATGTATTGATTGATTGCATGAAACGATCTAGTAATTAATATTGATAGTTGTAATCTCGGGCGAGTTCTTTATTATTATGAACGTATAATGTTTTAATTATAAAACCTTACCCGAGGCTATAACTTGCGTGTGATTGCGCTAATATATATCTATGCCCCTCACTCAGTCTTCGGTAGACTGATACTTCACCTTTCAGGTACTTGAGAGCCGGTCGTGCTAGGCGGGAATCTGGTCCAGTTTTGCATTGTCACGGGTCTAGCAGTGCACCATCATGTATATATTTTACTACTTCTCATGTCACGTCTATTGTTGTCACATGTTGAATACTTGATCATGTATAAGAGATGATAATGTATTGATAATTAGTTTGGTATCTATACGTATCTATCTGATAAATATGGTACCTATATGTATATATATATGAATTAATGCTTCCGTTTTTAATTATTGTGCATTGGTATTGTATTGTTTTGGGGTTTAGTCCCGCCTAGCTCGTCTTTTCTTTTCTTTGTCACCCATTCGCTATAGGTTAGTTCATGTACGGAGTGTCCATTTCGTATGTGGATCGGCCTATAGTGCGGGGGTGTGGTTTCTCTACGGATAGGGGTGCTACATCTGAGGTGGTATCAGAGCCCGGTTGCAAAACCGAGGTTCTCGTGTCGTGTCGTGTCAAGTCTAGGTCGAACGGTATAGGATTAATTGTTGATTGAGAGTCTTGCATATTATTTGAATTCTTTGAATTAATTAGATTACTTGACAATTTGTGCTTTGCATTGATTTCTGATATTTAGTGCTAATTAATTGGTTTGGAATTCTTTGCAATTATGTGCTTAATGTGTTTATTTAAACATTAATATCTACTTGTTGTATTTATATTAAAATTTCATCGCGAGCATCAATTATGTGACATGAGCATGCCTCACCTGCACGCATTTATTTCAATGAAAGTTGTGAGTTACAGGTTGTAGAAAGAATATCAAACCACGGCCAGCTGCTCGATAATTTTGGGCTACCACAGAATTTGGGAAGGGCGTGCAAGTTGAGGCTAAAATTTGGGAGTGGAAGGAAAGTCAATTAATTATGTCCGATCGAAGTACAAGCTTGGGAATTACCTTTGGGTTATATCAACCGGATTCAACTTTCTAACACGACAGCCAGAAAGAGTAAACAACCAGTTATGGAAATCAACATGTTTGGGATTCTACATTTGGGTAAGGCGAGTTTATTTTCTGGTTCAAGAAAAATTGTCGTGTTGAGAGAATACATTGAAGGGTATGGAGTGGTAAATGAAAGCACTCAAGAAAGGTAAAGTACTAATTGGAGAGAGAATGACCGGATTGCCGTTAGCGAGTGATTCAAGGGGTTGGAAGGAAAAGAAGTTCGAAGATGCTTAAGTCAAGGAGTTCTAAAATAAGAAAGAGATATTCTCGGGATAAGGGCTCTAAAAGATTATCAACTAGGATATGGTGGAATTGGAGGATATGGAGCAACAAGTCGAAGCATCCAAATTTCGGGACTACCACCGGGGATCAACAATTCATAGAAAATGCTACCCCGGGGAATTTTAGACTAAGGATCAAATATGAGAAGTTCGAAGACAAGTTCATTAAGTTATGATTCAAAGGATGAGATCCGGAATAAAAGAATTCACTGAAGGAAATTTATGCTATAAAAGATGACACGTCTACTGGGTTAGGAAGGTTATTTCATCCGAGGATAAAGTGAAGGAGATTGGGGTACTAATTACTCAAGATTCAGGTGTGTTGTTAAATCGAGACTTGGTTAATAGGAAAGCAAATTCAAGTAGGAGAGGAAGATCATTTCAATAGAGCTGGTAGATTTGGATTCACGAAAGGTAAAGTTCCTAGGACTCTATAACTGGGTGGAATGAGTTTATTTTCCGGATTCAATTTGGAGGGTCGTGCAAGGGTGAAAATTGGAAGATTGGAGTACCAAATGAAAATGACAACGGATGATAAGGAATTTTAGAAGGAAATTATATACTCAGAAGTAGGTAAGTAAGGAGAAGAGTTCTATAACCGATTCAAATTGAAAGAATAGGCTTGAAGGGTTTCAGTCACGGTGGCAACTTGGGGAATTAGGAGAATAACTGGAGACTTAAGGTTCGAAAGGGGTCAGGAAATTAATTCCATAATTGGAACAGGAATGGAATTCAAGAGTTCATGTTTAGGGATCATATAGTTACCCCAGTTAACGCAAGGACAATTTTGGGATTTCAATTAAGAAAGGGATAAAGGAAAGCTCAGCACTCCAGTGAATATGAAACTGAAAGACAATCATGTTGAAGATTTCGGTAATTGGGTAATCCAGATCCAAGCTGAATTGTCGTGTTGTGAGGTTACGTTAAAAGAAATGAAGCAACAAATGGAAACGGTAAGGAAAGGCAAAGAGTTGCTGGGAGGTTGTCGAACGATCAAGTATAGTCTAATGGAGGGAGAGTCGGTTAACTAATCAAACTCATAATGAATAAACAAGGGAGTTGGATCAAAGTGACAACTATGAAGAGGATTCGGGCAACAATTGGGAAGCAGCTATTAAAGAGTAAGCTAGATGTTAACTCCGTGAGTATAAAAGACTTCGGGTTTCCGAAATCATAATACTGAGCCGTGGGAATGTTCAAGTAAAGGTTAGATAAATTTGAAGAATAGAAGACCGTGGGAAAACAAGAAATGATTATCAGTTCAAGGCAAGCCTATGATTCAACAAATAAGGAATTTCATGTCGAGATAAAATCTTCCATCACCTAGGTGACAGGTTCAATGCATTCATAAGCACGTGCATCATACGCTACTTTAATTTTAAGTCTCTTTACATATATGTAATTTCCCTGATTGAACTTAATTGCTCCAATGTGCTGAATCATTATTTCTGAGTGTGTAACGCGTATCGGCATATTAATTCAACATGCATGTTCAGTGTCTTGATTACAGGATGTCTCAAGGTCACCCTCCTCAGGAACAAGTACCTAGGGTTTCTCCACATTTACCCCCTCCGGCTCAGCCTCAGGAGTTCTTCGAGTCTTTGGTTCGGTTAGTGGATCAGAAGATAGAAGAGTATGTTGCCTGCGAGTCGCGAGTCTTATCATCACAGCCGGGCCAAATTTCGATAACATTTAGGGAATTTCAGAACCAACCATCCTCAAGACCTTATGAAGGAAACAAGGATTCCACCGGATCACAACTCAAGAAAATCAAAAGAGTGTGGGAACTAACTCCGAGTGACTCCCAAGAAAAGGACCGACGCACCACCTTGTTGAAGGCAAGAAGGTCTAATCTTCACCCCGGACAGGCTTCAGGTTCGAAGTCGGGACAGCTTTCCAGCAAAGGAAAGCGGCCTATCTCTTATCATACCCCGACACCTCAGGAAAGGTCTCGCAAGAAAAAGAAGCAATCACTTGGATCGAGTTCGGGAACTTCGCGTAACTCAGTTTCAGCAACATCTTCTGGGGAACTTCTTTGTAGTTATTGTGGACGTGATAACCACACCTATGACGGCTGTAGGAAACGGTTGGGATTATGTCTCTACTGCGGGAGTGACGAGCATCACATCGACATTTGCTCAAGGCTACGAGGGAAATCTCCCGGGGGTGGAAGGTTACCAGTGCGAGCGCGGGAAGGTACAACTATATACATGATACAACCAACGGTGAACGGTACCTTTAACCATGCATACCACGTGCATTACTGATCTTGTTGTTAGTGTATTTAATTTCTTACGCATTGCAAGTTAGTTAATTATGAGTGATAAATATGTGGTTAGATGATTTTTATTTGTCTATGTGATATCTATGACATTAATATGATTCTATTTATCTATGCAACATTCATGCCATAGTTTTCGCTATCTACTCCTTGAACTACTTCAGTGCACGTGAGAGACGGGGCTCTCTCCTTTTCTGTGAGAGACGGGGCTCTCTCACTCCTTGCTGAGAAACGGGGTTTCTCACTTCTTGTGAAAGACGGGGTTCTTTCATTCTTGTCCAAGAGACGGGGTTCTCTTATGAATTTTGCATCGTTTTAAAACTTGACAGTGGACCTGGGGACCAGGTCCTTTTAAGGGGGGGAGAGTTGTAACGCCCCGATTTTCATTTATTAATATTTTATGTCTAAAATAATTTTATAAATTAAAATTTATAATATTTTCATGAAATTCATATTAAACTTATAATTTATCTTATAACTTGAAAATGTTTATTTCGTGAGATAATTACCGAAAATGATTTAATTGTCAACTTGGCCCTATACGTTCATTCTTTTAATTTTAGGGACCGAATTGCATGAAAACCTTTGAGGACTAAAGTGATCACCTTCCAAACTTGATATCCTTAATTGCTTAACTTAAATAACTTGGAGGGTTTAATCGCAAATATTACATATTTCCCAAATATCACGTTATATGCATCTCCTCCTTGCTTTCATTTTCATTTTCACCTAGAATCATCATTCCTTCTTGCTCCTTTCTACCGAGCCAAACATACCAAGAAGACAAAGGAAGATTTCATCAAAATCATCAACTCTTTCCAAGAAAACTAGGAGTTTTGGAGCTTGATCATCCATCTTCATCTTCTTCATCCATTTCTTTCATTCCAAGGTTGGTTGTGCATGAATAGATGATCTTGAGCATATTTGGATTGAGCTAGGGTTTGAGAATTGCATGCTAGATGAACTCTTGTGGTGTTAAGCATGATTAAATGATGATATCTTGGATTATGGCATGATTAATTCATGAAATTCTTGAATAATTGGCATGAATGATCAAGTATGATCATGAGTGTGAAATCATGAATTCTTGATGATCTTGTGTGTTTTGAGTGTTTAAGTGTTATGAGATTATTTCTTGAACCTATATGCATCATATTTCCAGAAAAACATGAATTGGTTGATTGAAAATGGATTTTTGGGTGGCTTTGTTTGCATTCCCGTAGCCCTCCCCTGTTTTTCTCTGTTCTTCAGATTTGCAGAAACAGGGAACGGCCGTTCCCAGCCTCAAGGCATTGTGGGAACGGGCGTTCCCACCTTTTCAAATGATTTAGGCGGCCGAGCATGGGAACGGCCGTTCCCATTTTGGCCTTGTGCCGGAAGGGCCGTTCCCTGCTCCCACGCGTTTTAAAAAGGGGGAAAACGTTGGTGCGCTTTTGGGGTTATGGGAACGACCGTTCCCATTTTACAAAGGAGTCCGGAACGGCCGTTCCCACCTCGCTGATAGAACAAAAGTGACTGCATAAAATTACATTTTTAGCCCCTCGATCCAACGACTTCTTTGACCCCGAATTGCTGTAATATGTGCTAATATGATGTGAAACAACATGTTATCATACCACATTGCATTTTCGTGGTCATCTCGATACATTTCAGCCGTTCGTCAGTTTTTGGGTATTTTAGGTCATGTCTCATGTATAAGTGTCGTGTTTGCACAGCTCGCGAGGGTAGGGACGAGGAGCAAGCCCTGTAGGCCGTGCCTACTTGTCCTTGTCGGTATAGGTGAGGTTTCATTGTTAGTTACATAGAACCCGTATACCCCTTATGTGATACTTTGGCCAAAATAGTATTTACGGTTATATTTTCTATAAATCATTGATCATTTCCAAGCCAGGTTCACGCAAGCAAGCAAGCAAGCAAGTCAGGTATTGTTTCATGCATGATTAGGCGAGTAGCATGACGGATACATTTGGGCCCGAGGGTAGTGACTAGAGCCAACCGGGAAAGCAAGGGCTGACGGGTAACTCTGGCGCTATCCTCACCACACTAGGGGTCACCCCTGAATCCACTAGGAGATTAGTGGAGGAAGGAGCTCCGGGCTTAGGGATTCATGTACCCTCTGCTCAATGAGATTGGATGTTGGGGCCTTGCAATCCCTTCATCAAACCGGAGGGAAAAGGAGACTGGGGACGACTCCGGCACCACGGATGCGCCTCGGGTTATTGCATGATTGTCATTTCATGAACGTGTTATATAAGTACACTATCGCACGATTGCACGATACGTGAATTGCATGATCACCTATTGACTATTAAACAAGCAAGCATGTTCATGTTCATTGGGAGTAAGGTTGGAGACCGCCCTCACTCGCTGGGGCCATGTATTGATTGATTGCATGAAACGATCTAGTAATTAATATTGATAGTTGTAATCTCGGGCGAGTTCTTTATTATTATGAACGTATAATGTTTTAATTATAAAACCTTACCCGAGGCTATAACTTGCGTGTGATTGCGCTAATATATATCTATGCCCCTCACTCAGTCTTCGGTAGACTGATACTTCACCTTTCAGGTACTTGAGAGCCGGTCGTGCTAGGCGGGAATCTGGTCCAGTTTTGCATTGTCACGGGTCTAGCAGTGCACCATCATGTATATATTTTACTACTTCTCATGTCACGTCTATTGTTGTCACATATTGAATACTTGATCATGTATAAGAGATGATAATGTATTGATAATTAGTTTGGTATCTATACGTATCTATCTGATAAATATGGTACCTATATGTATATATATATGAATTAATGCTTCCGTTTTTAATTGTTGTGCATTGGTATTGTATTATTTTGGGGTTTAGTCCCGCCTAGCTCGTCTTTTCTTTTCTTTGTCACCCGTTCGCTATAGGTTAGTTCATGTACGGAGTGTCCATTTCATATGTGGATCGGCCTATAGTGCGGGGGTGTGGTATCTCTACGGATAGGGGTGCTACATATCCTCTTCATACAGATGGAGACTACGCACAGGCCGAGCCCTGACGGCCCTATACCGTCCCAGGGATTCCTTACCCATAGCTCCTGCGCCCCATAACAGAACAGAACATAACATATACCAACTTTCATGGCAATCTCGCTACATAATCATAACATAACTTAACTTTTCGAAATAGCTTACATATGCCTTCATACTTAATTTCCAAAACTGAAGTTGTATCATAAGGTCATAATCATATCATATCCAACACATATTTAATCGTATATATAGTATATAATCGCTTGCGGAGATTGAAATCATCATATTGGGGTCATAGGTCGTTTAACTATACAAAATCCTAAACCTCACCTGAGAAGCGACGAGATACCAGAGCTGCCAAGACGAATCCATACTCGATCAGGTTGTCTCCACCCTAGAGATCACTGTACAGAAAAGGGAATACAGTGTACTCATGAGATACGACTCAACATGAGACCAAATAGGACGCACGACGATGGTATGATATGTTATGATATAGTTTATGTGCAAAATTAATATCCACGTAATCAAGACATATAACACTTGGTGTATAAAAGTGTAAAACAACACACATATCACCACGCTTACAAACACAAATTATCAAACTAAAGGTAATTAATACCACAACTCATTAGTTATCAAATAATTAATTATATAACTATATATATGTGTGCATATATGTATATAAACAACAGTATGCACGCACACATGTACAACATACCCAAAATTCACAATTACCACTTATACCGTGTACACAGAATTCCAATTATGAAGACATGTACGCATCCCCCACCCAAGTAAGTTAACAAAGTCAATTATAACTTAAAGGAATTAACAGTATCTAAATCATATGAGTTACCATTTAATAGATTCACAATATTATGTTTATATAAATATATATATATATGTATACCGCACCTATGCCTTTAAATCAAAAGTCAACCCAAATCATCCTAATATATTTAGTACTCAAACTTATATTCATATAAGTATATATATACATAATACCGTACTCACGCGCACACCCAACACTCACATTTAATCCATTATATTTAAATAGTGTAACACAGGCACATGGTATACACACATGCATTTTTATAATTCATTAGCAAGTTAAATTTAGTGCAAATATCTTAATAATCTCAAGATTTAATTCTGAACAAGACTATTCTTATTATATGTACAACACATACACAACCCAATTAAACAATTCATGTGAATCAGATAAATCATATACAAACTCAAATTACCCAAGAGATTTAAAACAATTAACACTCATTCATAAAACAATCCCCAACCCATTTTATAAAACAATCTCAGTGCTCATTATGTATGTGATCAACTTCCAATCTGCCAAAATCAATTTCAACGTAATACATACAAACATCTATTTAAACATAGCATTATTAACGTGTTCCATCAGAGGGATGAGTTTTGCACTTTACTCTAATAATTAGGTTTCAACATAAACTCATACACTCAAAATTTACCAAAATACTTAATACAAACTATATCACATCTAGGATGCACTCTTGGTCTCAAAGTACATACAATACTTCCCATAAATTGAATAAGCATAAAATGTGAATGTAATGAAATTGGGGAAAAGAAGAGTTTACAATTAAAAAAAAAAGTAGCAGCTAAGGCATCGGAGGCAGTTGACGTGGGCTGGGGCACTGCTGCTTCTCTTTCTTGTGTTTTTCCCTGTTTCGTTGAGAGAAGACGAGGGAAGGGAAGGGGGCTGCTGCTCTGTTTTCTGTCAGAGAAGCGAAGAGAAAGATGGTGGCTGGTAGCAGAGCTGGTGGTGGCGCGGAAGATGGTTGTTGCTGCGCCGCTGTTGGGATATGGCGAAGGTGGTGAAATGGTGGGGATCAGGGGGAGGTCTTTCACCCCTGTCCAAATCTGAGCGAGGGTCGCAGCCGCGGGTGGTGGTTCGTGGAGGAATAGTTGAGATGGCCCGAAGAAGGGTCAGCGGAGGTGGCGATGATGGCGGTGGCGAGAAGGTGGTTGAGGGCTGGCCAGATCTGCGACGAGGGCAAACGATAGTGTTGCTCACTGCTGGAAATTCTGAAAAGGGAGAGGAGACGACGGTGCTGCGTCACCGGCAACGGAGATGCGATGACTGATTCGTAGCGGCAGAGAGGTGACGGTGGCGGTGGGGTACCACCGGCAAAGGGAACAGAGAGAGACACCTGAGAGTGAAGAGTCTCGGTGAATGGAGGTGTCTGGCTGGGGTTTCCGGAACTAGAATGGGTTTCCGGAACTAGAATGTCGACGGAGGAGATGACACGGCGGCTGTGGTTGTCGGCGCTTGCGGTGGTGGAGGGTGAGCTCGCCGTCTGCTGCTCTATCTCTGATGGAGGGGAAAAAGTGGGACGAAAGAGTGATGGTGCAGAGGAGTGGCGATCGGTTGTGGAATCTTCATCGGAGAGAGAGACTGGCTGTGGTGGAGCAAGGTCAGAGATGGTGGTGGAGGGCTGAGTCGCGGCGGCAGTTTGGTGGAGAAGAGTTGCGCCGCTGCTCACTCGTCTGGAAACCAAAATGGGAGAAGGGAAGAAAGAATGAGGAGCAGCTAGGGTTCTCGTCTTAAGAAGGGATCAATTCCCCCAAAATTGCGATTAAGCCCCTCAAGAACTTAGTTGATGCGATTGAGTCCTCAGAATTCGTTTAGGGTTCAATTAGATCCAATTATAGATTAGAAAATTATAGAAGTACCCCAAGATTTAAAGTAGAGGCCAATTAAGTCCAAATTGAATTTCTCATAATTAGAAATTGACACCCAAAGTTCAGTTATTACAATTTAGCCCACATAATTCAAATTAAAGAGCTAATAGGTATTAAACACTTATTTCAATTAAGTCCACATATTTTCATAAATATGAAATTGAGTCAAAATAAACAATTAAGAAGTTAATAAAGCAATTCAATTACGTGCAGGGTTGAATAAATAACGTTCTAATCGTACGAAAACGACATCGTATCTTTCTCCGAAAATACGGGGTGTTACACCCTTCCCCCCTTAAGAGAACATGGTCCCCAGGTTCCACTCCTGAGCTAGAAAAGCTTCAAGTTGATAGTGTCTTAATCCTTCTTGAGGAGTTGCGTAAAACATAGCCTCCGTTGTGAAGTTTACTCTCATTGTCTTCACTGAATCTTTCTCGCAATATCTCGTTGTCATTGGAATCCGTTTGAGTACTGGACTGTTGCTTTCATCAAGTTGTTCGACCATTTCCATAAGATGAATAGTTTCCACTGCACTCAACTTCGACGGCGTCTCAAACTCGTCAGTTGCAGACCGTAGACAGGATAACGCGTAACGCAACCACAACAAACAAGAGAGAATCCCATCTCTCAGTACAGAAGGTGAGAGAACCCCGTCTCTCGAACACAGAAAGCGAGAGAGCCCCGTCTCCCGAGCAGACAATTGTGAAAACCCCGTCTCACAGCCTAAGTTGGACAGATTTCAGCATCTTCCAACATTCTAGTTCAAGAAATTCCAGCATTTCTCAAAACCCCTAAATTCAAGAGAATCCAGCATCTCCCGAATATCTAAGTACAAGAGAATCCAACATCTCTTGTGCACAAAGTTTAGAAATAAACAGAGAGAATCCTACATCTCTCCAACACGTAAAAGAGGGAACCTAAGGTCTCTCTTGTGTACAAATCCACTGATCAATTATTCATATATACACACATCAGAATGACACTTAACGAGGAAGTATGCGATGCATGTTTGATGTACCTTATACAACTGATATCGGTATCCCTTGAGTATGGATGCAACTCTCATACCTCAACTCAAGGGGGATATCGCGATGGAATCCCTGTAAAACAAGGTTACAGTACGTATATATGTTATATGAGAAGTCAGTGAGCAATCAAGAGAGTTTTAAATCACATATGCATGAACAGTTCACCTAGGTACATAACTTATTCATTTCAGCAACAATTCACAAGAAGTAGAAATTTCAAGTTTCAAGTACTAGATCAGGTATCCAAGTTATCACAATTAAAACAACAATAGTCATCACACATCCAGCGAAGTAGGATACGGACACTTAAGCGATGCATGTATGCAAATGCCATGAATGCTAATACCTCAATGTTCGGGTTCATCTTGATCTGCAATTTGAAGTCGTTGATCTCGTAATCGTTGTTTGTTAGCTCTCGATCGATCACAATCGGAAACCTTGTGCTCCTTTGACCCGCAAGCATAACACCTCTTCAATCGATCCCGACACGCGTCGTAAGCATGATTAGTTCCTCCACAATGGTTACACGGTTGGATTTCTTTCCTCGGCTTTGGAGGGTTTCTGTTCTTATGCTTCTTTCCACGAATCTTCTTGGTTCGAGTTCCCTGTTGATCGGATCTCTCTCTTACGTATAAATTTGAGCATAGACCCAGCTCAGGTCTAGGCCCCGACACATTTCTTTCCTTACTTTTTGTCAACCACCTATTTTCAACTCGTAATGCTTTCTCCGTGGCCTTATCCCACGTACTTGTATCCTCAACAATTAAGGCTTCCTTGAACTCATCCCGAAGACCTTCCATAAAGTATCTAGCCTTGACCCGATCATTACTCGTAAGGTGGGGCACATGAATGCCCAACCTCTCAAATTCTCCTAGGTAGTCCACAACGGTTCTTTCTCCTTGTTTTAAAGTGAGGAATTCTTCGAATCTTCGTTCTTGTAAAATGCCCGGTGCAAACCTCTTTCGGAATTCTCGAACAAACACATCCCACGTCAACTCCTCGCTCGTTGCCTCTAACTGTTGGGCAAGTCTTTTCCACCATTGCCTTGCTTGTCCTTGTAGGAGGAACGTAGCAAGGTGAGCCATATCTTGAGAGTTGCATGGTCATATCTCAAAAATGCCCTCTATTTCCAAAAGCCACTCTTCGACCCTTATATCATTCCCTTCCCGAAATTGAGGAGGATTAGGTGTCCTAAATTCTCGGTACATCATCGCCATCAAATTCATTGGCGGTACTCCAGTCGAAGATTGTCCCTGGTCGCTCAGATTGGGATGAGATGGTTGACTGTGGTATTGTTGACGCGGCGGCATCCTGAAAATCTCACAACTTCAATGTCGAAACATGCATGCCGATTAGTAAATGCTCATGCCACGTAATAAATCAATCAAGAACCACCAAGAAATGCAATGCATCAAGTAGTATAAATTCAGCAAAGTGATGAAAATTCGAATGCATGCGGTTTAAAGATGCAAATGAAATGTAAGACGTATATCACGTAAATGCAACAATCAGTTGCAATTTATGAAGCACAAGAAATAAGATGTTGCATAATCAGAGTCATAATGTGCACACAATCATATAATTACGAAATAATTCATGTCGAAGGGTCAAAATATCAAGTCAAACAAATGTAATGCGCAGTTATTCCTATGTCGTACGACCTAGACAGACTCAACACGACTCAAGAGCTCGGTTTTGCAACCTAGAGCTCTGATACCACTTAAGGATGTAAAACCCCAAACGGAGGATGCCACATCCCCCGTACTAAGACCCAGACCCGGTCACGAAATGGAAAGTCCATGCCCGAATCCGAATCATAGCGAACGGGAGACCAACTCACACAATGGCTAGGTGGATCTAACTTGACAAACTCAGAGTGCGGAAGATGGTTGTTGCTGCGCCGCTACTGGGATATGGCGAAGGTGGTGAAATGGTGGGGATCAGGGGGAGGTCTTTCACCCCTGTCCAAATCTGAGCGAGGGTCGCAGCAGCGGGTGGTGGTTCGTGGAGGAATAGTTGAGATGGGCCGAAGAAGGGTCACCGGAGGTGGTGATGATGGCGGCGGCGAGAAAGTTGTTGAGGGCTGGCCAGATCTACGACGAGGGCAAACGATAGTGTTGCTCACTGCTGAAAATTTTGAAAAGGGAGAGGAGACGACGGTGCTGCGTCACCGGCAACGAAGATGCGATGACTGATTCGTAGCGGCAGAGAGGTGACGGTGGCGGCGGGGTATCACCGGCGAAGGGAACAGAGAGAGACACCTGAGAGTGAAGAGTCTCGGAGAATGGCTGGGGTTTCCGGAACTAGAATGGCGACGGAGGAGACGACACGACGGCTGTGGTTGTCGGCGCTTGCGGTGGTGGAGGGTGAGCTCGCCGTCTGCTGCACTATCTCTGATGGAGGGGAAAAAGAGGGACGAAAGAGTGATGGTGCAGAGGAGTGGCGATCGGTTATGGAACCGTCGTCGGAGAGAGAGACTGGTTGTGGTAGAGCAAGGTCAGAGATGGTGGTGGAGGGCTGAGTCGCGGCGGCAGTTTGGTGGAGAAGAGTTGCGTCGCTGCTCACTCGTCTGGAAACCGAAATGGGAGAAGGGAAGAAAGAATGAGGAGCAGCTAGGGTTCTCGTCTTAAGAAGGGATCAATTCCCCCAAAATTGCGATTAAGGCCCTCAAGAACTTAGTTGATGCGATTGAGTCCTCAGAATTCAATTAGGGTTCAATTAGATCCAATTAGAGATTAGAAAATTATAAAAGTGCCCCAAGATTTAAACTACAGGCCAATTAAGTCCAAATTGAATTTCTCATAATTAGAAATTGACACCCAAAAGTTCAGTTATTACAATTTAGCCCACATAATTCAAATTAAAGAGCAAATAGGTATTAAACACTTATTTCAATTAAGTCCACATATTTTCATAAGTATGAAATTGAGTCAAAATAAACAATTAAGAAGTTAATAAAGCAATTCAATTACGTGTAGGGTTGAATAAATAACATTCTAATCGTACGAAAACGACATCGTCTCTTGCTCCGAAAATACGGGGTGTTATAGAAGAAGCAACAGAAAAAGTTGAAATCATCAAGCAGAGAATGAAAGCTGCCCAAGATCGGCAGAAAAGTTATACTGATAATCGAAGAAGGGACATAGAATTTGCAGTAGACGAAAAGGTATTCTTGAAAGCATCTCCAAGAAAAGGGTTTATACGAATTGGGAAAGGAGGAAAGTTAAACCCTCGATATATTGGACCTTTTGAGATACTAGAACGTATCGGTTCAACAGCTTACCGCCTAGACGTACCAGCAAGTCTTACTGGGATACATAACGTATTCCACGTGTCCCAACTCCGAAAATACTTTGCTGATGATTCACACATTCTACCAATTGAAGAAGTACCACTAGAACCCGACCTTACTTACGAAGTGAAACCAGTCAGAATCTTGGATAGGAAATTCCATGAATTGAGAAACCGAAAAATTCCTCTCGTTAGAATCTTATGGAAAAGAAATGGTACAGAAGAACAGACTTGGGAAACAGAGGAAAAGATGTTGAAACATTATCCAGGATTGTTCAAGGACAGTAATAGAATCTGAGGACAGATTCTTTTAAAGGGGGGAAGATTGTAACAGCCGTACTCAGGGCCAAGTCGAGAGAGGTAAGTAAAGGGTTACACCGGAAGCGTTTATAACCTCGATCCCTAGTAATTCTCTTCATGCATTGCATTTTATGTGACTTATGTGCTTTTATGTGCTATAGTTTAATTAAATGTTCGTAGATTTAATTATTTCCTCTATTTAACTCGTACCTTGAAACTCTTTTCATAGAATCCTAGAAATCTAGTATTCATTCCCTTCTAGCACATAAAACCCTTCAAATGCTTCAAAACCCATTCCTACAGTTTTAGGTTGAAAATTACAAAAATACCCTTAAAGCCCTAGAATTTTCCTACATTCTCCGAAATACTTTTCCTATCCGATATTATAGTCAAAACGATCCTTGAATTATTTTATGAATTTTCATACATTTACCAAAACTCGATTCCACCCATAGCATATTTTATAAATATTTTCCTTTTTAAAAATCATCATTTTATTTTAAACAAATTAACTTTCATTCAATAATCGAAATTATACTTAAAACGATTCTTGAATTTTTCTCTACATTATAATGATTTTTCCAAACTCTAAACTTTATCATAGCTTCGTTTATATAATTTTCTCATGATTTTCATCATCTTTAATATTCATGATTTATAAACGAAAACTCTAAATATTCCACATTTATAATCAAAACGAAGCTCATTTTTCACTCATTCTTTCATTAATTTACTACTTCAAGCTTTTACCTCTCGACTCTTGAATAAAATTTACATCATTTTATATTTATTTTATTCAAGATGACATCATTCATGACAACATGAGATTCTAGAAGATTTAATTAAATGAATGTAATTTCTCCACATTACCTATATAATTACCAAGCATTTGTTCAAAATATAATTTAACCACATCTCTTAAATAATTACCAAGCATTTGTTGAAATAATAGACAACCACATCTCCCTTAAACTTTCATAAATTGCTCAAAGACCCCTCATGACTACCTATAAATACCCCCCTCAAGCCTCATTTATAACTCACAAATCAACACAAAAATCACTCCCTCTCTCTCCCTAGACTCACGCCCCAATTCCCTCTCTCTCAACAAGGTATGTTTTCTTCTATTAATTCATGCTTTATATTATGTTCTTAGTGTAATAATAATATTAGCATGTCTAGGATTAATTAAATTATGCTTTAGGAATTTATTTTTAAGAAATATGTGCATAATTGTTAGTTTAAATATAATGTGTGTACATTATGGAATTTTATTTAATTAAATGCATGAATTATGATATGATATAATATGAGTATGTATTTAAATGATTATGATCTTGTTTGATTAAATTCATGCCTAGAGTAAATTATTTAGAATTATTTTTCATAGAAAGTTCATATATTTTGATATATTATGCTTCAATCTTATGTTATGAATATGAATGTGATAGAACATGTTACACACCCTCTTTGAATATTCAAATAAGCTCAAGAACATGTTCTTAATGTTCTTGGATGTGTGTGTGTGCATGTGTGTGCCGTGATTAGTGTGTGTGTATGTGTGAATTTGATTTCGTGTTATAAAGTGTTTAATTCATAAGAAATTGAATAGTAAATGTTTTCAATAGTAATTTGGACTTTTTGGTCAACTTTAATTTAATTAATTTCGACTGAAATCGTGATACAATATTTTACTTTATTTCCTTGAATTTCCTTTCAATTTATTATTCCCTTTATGGGAAAATAATTCTTATCAATTATTCAAAAACATATATTTACCTGAAAGTACTTAATACTTTCTTAACGGTAAATATTCTCGTCTTGCAAGTAAAATTATTGTTTTTGCTATGGGCCCAGTGGTCTTGGTAGAACCAGTAGTCCAGGAGGTACGGGCCGAGGTCTACTATTATACCAGCCGCCAACTAGATCTTGATGATGGTCTAACCAGAGGTTGGTTATTCCACATCAAGTGACGGGAAAAGTGTAGCACCCGAGCGCAAGGTACCACATCCCCCGCACCGAGACCCGACCCGAACATGAAATGGACGATCCATACTCGATGTAAGTCACGGCGAATGGGGACAAACACATATGCTATGCTAGGCGGGCTAACCCTTAAACCATAAAATCAGAGTAACATTAAAGCGGAAGCATAAACTGAACATATATAGTATATATATACCATGAGCATCAAAACTACAAAAACAAGCCATATACATCGTCAAATGCCGTCAAGGCTCAAAAGATGTACGCTCCATTAATAGTCATATACAATGATCAAAAGTACAGTATGCAAGTGTAAGACCAAAATACAAGAGCTAGAGACGAATGCAAAACCTATGACTCGAATTCCCCCCTAGCTCCCTTGACACCTGCACAACACAACTGAAAACCAAACGGGTTCAGTCCAAAAGGGACTGGTGGGTATAAAAGCAGGGTATAAATATAATATACGACGATATTTAAACAATCACATGCAAGCTATAATCCCAACTGAGGTTTCTAAAGAATTTCCCAAGTGAGTGAAATAGAGAAATCATCAAAAGGGATTATAACGATTCATTTACATTAAATCATTATTGGCCCGGCGAGTGGGCGTGCATTATCTCCAACTAACACCTTCTGTAGTTCATTAAACATTCATTCTTTCTTTCTTTTCATGCATAACATTCTTTCGTGCACATTCATTAACATTTACACCTTGTTCCTCCGGTTTGGTGGTGGGTCTGCAAGGCCCGACCACTCATTCATTGACCAAAAGGGGTTACATGACTCCCCTAGTGGCACTCAGCGTCCATTCCTCGCTAACTCCTAATGAGGTCCGGTTACGCCGTTAATTGGTGGAACTAATGTGAGGGATCACCGTCGGCCATGCCTCCCCGGATAGCCACTCACACTAAGTCCCTGGGCCCCATTCGTGCAATCATTCATTTCTCGCCAAAACGTTTGGTAGGATTCTAAAATAAGGGCTTTACGTTGCAAACATTTACTCTTTAAAACGAATCTATATACGTATATTAATTTTGGTCGAAAACCTTTCACTTTGAAGGCATATAGGGTCATATATCTAAATAGAAGAGAAACCCACCTTAAACGGCAAAAAGGAGAACACAAGAGCCTCACGGACCGGCCTCGTCTCCAACGGACTCAAAATCTGTGCAAGAAAGGTGGAGTGAGACTCAATATGACCAATTAAGACACTCGACAATGTCATGATCATGATATGAATGTATAAAAGAATATATTATCTAATGAACACGTTCATGTGCACAATTAATACATTTAAATCATATAAACGAGCCTTTCATTCGATATTAGAAACGTTCATATTCATTCAAGTCATAAATTCACATTTCCTAATCAAATTAATTCAAGAATTTCAAACATGATCATAGTACTTATTAAATTACATTTATAATTAGAAATTAGACAATTAAATACGTTCAAATCAAGGTCGGAAATTAAAATGAAACATGAAATAGGTAACAATTAAATTCTATAATCAATTAATTCAAATAATATTCAATATATAATAAACATATATATATATACGTACATGAATTACCCATGCATGCAAATACACTAAATGAGCAATTAAGTATGCACTAAGAATCCATCTATTTCCATGCATGCAGCATGCATCTAATCAAAACAATTGCAATTAATGTCCATGCAAGAAACACATAACTTCAAACGTATGCATGCCTTCTACCCAATCACATACTCACAACTAACATGCATGAAACCTTTAATTACAAACAGATACATGCCTAATACCAAATTACATGCGCACAGTTCCAGCATTACAAGCAATACATGCAAAGAAAAAGAAAGAAAATGAAGTAGCAGCACAACAGAAACGTCCCATATTCAATCTCCCCGTCCGGGGAGATTGAGCTTGGTGCAGAGAGTTTTTGCACAAAAGCTACCCGGCCGGGCCTTTTCACGGCCAAAATCTCCCCGCCGGGGAGATCCATTCCAGAAACGATGCAGCAGTTCAACGCACGCCCTACCCCTATTTTCTGGGCATGAATTACAGCAGCATCTAAGGCCACATTCAGGCAAGATATGCAACAACAAAAGGCATGAAATGCAACAGCAAACTAACCCTAACAACTCCCACAAAACTGGTTAAAATTGACAGCAACAGGGCAACAACTGATCTCATTTATCCCATCAAGTTCAAGTAAGGTAGGCCATCAAATATGCAGCAAAATAGCATCAATTCGACATATAAATCAGTCCCAAGGAAGCTCAAACGTGAGAAGAAGACATAAGTGATCATTTCATGAATTTTCCTCAAAGTGCCATTAATGATATCTCATGAATACTTTAACTACCATGTAATCAACGATCATAAATGAGAAGAGGATGTCAAAACAATCATATTCAAGCTTGGAATCACTCAAAACCAACAAGAAACGAATGAGATCAACAAAAATGCTCAAACCTAGCTATTTCTCAACTTCAGCCCAAAAACTCATGAAACTATGATCAAAATTGGGGATGCATAGCTTAAAATGACACATATGGAATGCATATTTCAACCCTAAGCTTACCTTGTGGATTTATAAAGGTTTGGAGGAGATTTGAGCTTTGAATCTCGAAGGTGCACAAGGGTTACGGGAAAAACTGGAAGTCAGGAGCTTTAGCTGAAATTTCTTGCTTATGTGAGGATTGGTTCGGTTAAGGGATGGTATAACAGGTTAGGTGGTTGAGTTAGGGTTCCAATGGCTCCAACTATGGTTAATTTGGTCAAGAATTGTAAGAGTTATGGTCATTTTAGTAAAACATGGCAGTTTAGGCGCCGATTCGTTTTTCGGTTGGATTTCGGAGGTTCAAATGATTTCGGAAACATATAAGGCCAAGTTTATTAAACTGGAATCTTCGATACGAGTTCGCCAAAGTTGACAGAACTCGAATCCGAGTTCCCGAGCTCAAGATATCACATACGGAACCAAGGGTGCGCTAATTGCTCGTTAGCCCACGACTTGGATTCCAAAAATCAAATTCAATCTGAAACTCATGTAAATGAACCCGAACATACGAAACGAACATATATTCATATTCAAGACACATATATCTCCGACATATTAAATTTACACGAAATATCGGTATCAAATTATATAAAAACGAAGCATGTATATGTCACTCATAAGCAATGCAACAAGAAAATTCATAACATTAACAAATAATTAAAATTTAAATTTGTATATAAATTATAAATAAAATGCATGCATTAATTATGCTTTTAATAACAAAGTGCACTAATTAATTTCAATTAAAGTAAATGGACGAAATAAATTAAATATTTAATATTAAATAACTTAGGATATAAATAATTACCATTTTAATATATTTAAAATAAACTTAAATATATAAAATACGTATAAACAATTAATTCGCGCAATTTGGTAAACACTTACGTCATACCTGTACGGCCGAAATATCGGGGCGTCACAACCTCTCCCCCTTAAAAGAATCCGTCCTCGGATTCATTGATCGCCCGTAAACAACTCGGGATGAAATCTTTTCATCTTATCTTCTGTCTCCCGCGTAGCCTCTTCCGTTTTATCACTTCTCCATAAGACTTTAACTAGTGGGATACGCCAATTTCGAAGCTCCTAAAATTTACGATCCAATATCTTAATCGGCTTTTGAACGAAGGTGATATTCGGTTCTAACTCCACTTCTTCAACGGGTAAGATCTCGGATTCATCCGGATAATACTTCCGAAGTTGAGACACATGAAATACATTATGAATTCCGGTCTAACTCGGAGGTAGATCTAAACGGTAGGCCGTATCTCCAATTTTCTCAAGAATCTCATACGGTCCTAAATACCGTGGATTCAATTTCCCTCGTTTTCCAATCCTCGAGAATCCCTTACGCGCCGAAGCTTTCAAGAATACCCTATCACCAATCTCAAATTTAATATCTTTCCTTCTGTGATCGGCATAGCTTTTTTGTCGATCCTGGGCTGCTTTCATCCGTTGTCTGATTATTTGGACCTTATCAATTGCCTCTTGCACGGCCTTAGAGGGTTTTTCCTTTTGCTCCCCTCGTGTCACACCTTCCTGTTTGGTCCAATTCCATTCCTCCAAATCAAAGAAAAACGGTGACCTGCATTTCTGTCAGTAGAGAGCCTCATATGGAGCCATTTCTATCGATGCTTGAAAACTGCTATTATAGGCGAATTAAATCAAAGGCAATTGCTCGTTCCACGAACTTGAAAAATCCAATGCACATGCTCTCAACATATCCTCCAAATATTTAATTAATCTCTCTGATTGTCCGTCCGTCTGAGGATGGAAAGCCGTGCTGAATTGAAGCCTTGTTCCCAGATTCCTTTGCAATTCTTGCCACAATCTAGAAGTAAACCTCGGATCCCGATCTGATACAATGCTAACCGGCACACCATGAAGTCGGACAATTTCATCAACATACTTCTTAGCTAACTTATTCACCTTATCGGACATCCGAATAACAAGAAAATGTGTCGATTTCGTCAATCGATCCACGATCACCCAAATTCCATCTTAACCACCTTTTATTCTAGGAAGGCCCGTAACGAAATCCATCGCTACTTGCGGCCATTTCCATTCTGCAATAGGTAACGGTTGAAGTAGACCCGATGGCTTCTGATGCTCTGCTTTCACAACTTGGTAAGTCAAGCAATGTCTCACAAATTTGATCACATCCTGCTTAAGTCCATTCCACCAATAAAATTTCTTTAAGTCCTTATACATTTTATTTCCCCCAGGATGTATCGAATACCCTAACCGGTGAGCTTCTTCCAATATCAACCGTTTCAATTCTTCCAGAACCACCACTCTGTTCTTAAACCATAGATGCCCGGTGTCATCAAATCCAAACGGACTCTCTGAATCATTTCTAGCTTTCTGCACAAACTTCTGAACCTCGGAGTCCACTCTTTGAGCTTCAAATAATCTCTGCAGAAGATCCGATTGAACGGTAATATTCCAAATACTAGCTTTCAGCTCGAAAGATTCAGATTCCTCCTCAACTTCTACCTTAACACTTGACACGCTAGCTTTCCTACTAAGCGCATCCGCGACCACGTTGGCCTTTCCGGGATGGTATCGAATCATACACTCATAATCTACCAATATCTCCATCCATCGCCTTTGTCTCTTGTTCAATTCCTTCTGAGAGAACAGATACTGGAGACTCTTGTGGTCGGAAAAGATCTCGAAAGAAATTCCGTAAAGATAGTGTCCCCACTTTCCCCAAGCAAAGATCACTGCTGCAAACTCAAGATCGTGAGTGGGATAATTCTGTTCATGATCCTTCAATTTTCTCAAGGCATAGGCTATCACTTTACCATTCTGCATCAAAACACATCCCATCCCTTCTTTCGAGGCGTCCGTATAAACCATGTATCCTTCAGTGCCTTCGGGAAGTGCTAATACCGGTGCAGTGGTTAGTTTTTCCTTCAACAGTAGAAAACTCGCTTCACATGCCCCGTCCCACTCAAATTTAGCTTCCTTCTTAGTCAACCGAGTTAAAGTACCGGCAATCTTTGAGAAATCCTTGATAAACCTTCGGTAATACTCGGCCAAACCCAAGAAACTTCTAACCTCGAAAGCATTCTTCAGACTCTGCCACTGAATAACCGTCTCGATCTTTGAAGGATCTACTTCCAAACCCTTACTTGAGACGATAAGACCTAGAAAAGCAACCCGATCGATCCAAAACTCACACTTACTAAACTTCGCATACAACCGGTGCTCTCTCAATGTCTCCAATACCAATCTGAGATGCCTAGCATGATCTTCCGGAGTCTTTGAATACACAAGAATGTCAATAATGAATATTACTACGAATTTATCCAAATACGGCCGAAAAATCCGATGCATCATATCCATGAATGCTGCAGGGGCATTTGTCAAACCAAAAGGCATCACCACGAACTTGTAATGCCCATACCGGGTATTGAATCATGTCTTTCGTATATTCTCTTCCCGGATTTTCAACTGGTAGTAACCTTGCCTTAAATCAAATTTCGAATAAACTCCTGAACCTTGCAGCATATCGAATAAATCCTCAATGTGGGGCAACGGATACTTATTCTTGATAGTCATCCGATTAAGCTCCCGGTAATCTATACACATCCTCAACGATCCATCTTTCTTCTTGACAAAGAGAAGCGGAGCACCCCATGGAGATGAACTCGGTCGAATATATCCAATCTTGAGTAATTCCTCGAGTTGAATCTTCAACTCCTTCAACTCTGTCGGAGCCATTCTATAATGTAGCACCTGAGCGCAAGGTACCACATCCCCCGCACCAAGACCCGACCCGAATATGAAATGGACAATCCATACCCGAGCTAGATCACGGCGAACGGGGACATACGCACTCGCTAAGCTAGGCGGAAGCTAACGTTCGCAACCAAAGAGACAGTAAAACGGAAATATTACGAATGCGGAAGCAATGTAGATACATATAGAACAAGATAAGCAAAGAGCAACGGGTTCAACTAGCATAGGTACCTAATCTCGAAAATCAATAAAATCATAAAACTCAAAATCCAGATTCTTTTTATTCCTGTAAGCTTATCCTGAATTCACGATAATAGTAATGATCAATACAAGTCATACATTCTCCATAGCTTAAACAAATCATGATTCATTTTGCACATGGACTGACTCTAACCTAATCGAATAACAGAATAAACAAGACTTCCCGCCTAACACTCCAAACCTGTAAGAACACTGAAAACAATCCGGGTTCAGTCTATACGAGACTGGTGGGTATAAAAATGAGGCATAAATAGCATATACAACAATATTTAACATTCACATGCAAGTTATAATCCCAATTGAGGTTTTTAGAGCATTTCCCCAAGTGGGTAAAATAAAGAAGTCATCAAAAGGGATTATAACGTTCATTCTTCATTAGGTAGTTTGTGGCCCGGCGAGTGGGCGTACATTATCTCCAACCAACACCTTTTGTAGTTCATTAAACATTCATTCATTCTTTCTTTCTTTCATGCATTATATTCTTTTGTGCACATTCGAAAACAATTAAACCTTCTTCCTCCGGTTGATGGCCGGGTGATCGGCCCGAACCATCCATTCATTGACCAAAAGGGGAACATGACTACCCAGATGGCACTCAGCGTCCATTCCTCGCTAACTCCTAACGAGGTCCGGTTACGCCGTTCATTGGTGGGACTAGTGTGAAAGATCACCGTCAGCCCATGCCTCATCGGGTCACCACTCACACCAAGTCCCTGGACCCCATTCTGTGCATAACATTCTTTCTTTTCTCGCCAAAACATTTGGTAGGTTCATAAAATAAGGGCTTACGTTTAAAATCATTGACTCAGGAAAACGACTCTATATACATATATACTTTTGGCTGAAATCTTTACACGTTGGGAGTATATAGGGTCATTTAACTAAATAGAAGAGAAACCCACCTGTACACCTCTTACCAACAATACCAAGAAGAAAGGAGACTCGAAAGTGTCCTATGAACCCGGCATCTCCGCCCTGGAGAAAACTGTACAAAAGACAATGTAACGTGTTCGTGAGATTCAAGACTCCAAATGAACCATATAAGACGCACGGCATGCAATGAACATGATATGAATGCATAAAAGAGTATATTATGTAATGAACACGTTCATGTGCACGATTAATGTCTTAAAGACATATAAACATTCATTTCATTCCTTTCGTGAAGAATTTAAAGTCATTCAAATTCATAACCTTCACATTTAAATCAAATTGATCCACGAATTTCAAATAACGAACATAACACGTAGTATAACATGTTCACAATTAGAAAATAGGCAAATAGAAACATTTAAGTCATATTCGGAAATTAAATAACATGAAATAAATAACAATGAAATTCTAAAATTTAATTAAATTAAACAACATTTAAATATATATAACATTAAACATGCATTAAATATATATAAATATATAAATCTAATTATATATATATAATATAGTATTGCATGCATTAAATAATATATAATATATATATCCCACGCATGGCATGCATGCATATTTTAAGACACAAATTAAAATCAATGCATGCATGCACTAAAACAACCAAATTAAAAACATAGCATGCATTTATATCAAACAAATGAAACTAAATGCATAATGCATGCAAACATATACGTATATATATATAATCAAAGCCATGCAGGCAAAGAAGGAATTAGGGAGCAAATTAAAAAGCTGTGCATTAGAATTGGAAACTGAATATTTATGCAGAACTGAACAGGGTCGCGGCCGCGACCCATTTTCTTCATGAAATGGTAGCGGCCGCTACCCATTAAAATCTGAAAATTTTACCAATTATTCCATAGTACGTGAGCAGCCAAATATGGAGTAATAAGGGAGTTAGGATGATCACTTTCATGCTTGGAATCAATGAAATTCATCAAGAAATGGACGAGATCAACAACCATGCTCATAACCTAACTATTTATTCAAATCAGCCAAAAACCCATGAAACCATGATCAAAATTAGGGATGAATAGCTTAAAATAACACATATTAAATGTATAATACAACCCTAAGCTTACCTTGTGAATTGATGAAGGTTTGGAAGAGATTTGAGCTTCAATCTCTAAGGGTTGCAAGAGTTATGGGACTGACTGGAAGTAGGGGAAAAATGGTTGAAATTCTCTAAGTGCTGAGGGTTATCTCGGTTTGGGGCCATTAAGGATGGTTAGAAGGTTGAGTTAGGGTTCTAAGGAATCAAACCATGGTTAATTTGGTCAAGGTTTGAATAAGATATGGTCATTTTAGTAAACTGTGGCAGATTTGGTTTCCGTTTCGTGTTTCGGTTGAATTTCGGATGTTCAAATAACTTTGGAAAAATATAAGGCTAAGTTCATTAAACTCGAATTATCATTGCGAGTTCAGGGAAGTTGACGAAACTCGAATCCGAGTTTCCTAGCTCAAGATATCAAATACGGAACCAACGGTGCCCTAATTGCTCGTTATCTCCCGATTTGGATTCCAAAATCAAAATAAATTCGAAACGTATGCAAATGAACCCGAAAACATGAAACGATCATATATTCATATTCATAACACATATGACTACAACATATTAAATTTTCACGAAATTTCGGTATCAAATCATATAAAAATGAAGCACGTTTATAACACGCATAAGCAATGCATTTAAAATCCATACATTTCCGAATCAATACACAAATTAAAATCAACGAATTTAAATGTAATTGTGACACCCCGCTCGTTCGCACGTACAGGTTTGTACCACGTGTGAGTTTGTTTTTAGCTCCGCCTAGCCTAGAGAGTGTGTGGTCTCCCGTTCGCTTAGACTTGGGCTCGTGTATGGACTTCCCATTTCATATGCGGGTTCGGGTCTAGGTGCGGGGGATGTGGTGGCCCGCGCTTAGGAAATGGGAAGTCCATACACGAGCCCAAGTCTAAGCGAACGGGAGACCACACACTCTCTAGGCTAGGCGGAGCTAAAAACAAACTCACACGTGGTACAAACCTGTACGTGCGAACGAGCGGGGTGTCACAAACTCTCCCCCTTAAAAAGGACCTGTCCTCAGGTCCGGCTTGGGACCTCGAACCACTCCGGATACAACTTCTCATCGATCTCACGAGTTGACTCTTCGATTTTCGACCTCTTGCCTTCTTTGATCTTGCACCTCAAACCTTATCTCTTCTCGATGGCTCTAACAAGTTGACAAGGAGAACTCGACCCTCAAGCTTACCGAACACTCCCGTCAAAGAACTTCTCACCAAGAACTCTCAAAAGAACTCACAACAAAGCCATGCGCAAGTAATAGGGCATACAGAGAAGTTAAAACAACAACCAACAACAATCACAATAATGCATCCCGAAAATAAATGAATAAATGGTCTCGAGATCGACCAATGCATGTGATGTTATGCCATGTATGCAAGTGTACCTTCCACCGGGGCATGTTGATTAATCTCGGCCACTCTTTCTCCTTCTCCACCCAAAGCGTACGCCTGAGCTTGAATCGCGGGTCTCGGATTTCCTCCCGGCACATAATCCGGCCTCTTGCGTGGGCATTGATCTAACATATGCTCCGGTGACCCACATCCGAAGCACTTCCGGTGCAGCTTCCAACAATTCTCCGATAAATGGTTTGTTCGATGGCAATGTACACACTCGGGACCCTTGATAACCAAAGGAGGATTTAGATTTGCCGGTTTGGGTTGCTTGTTTTGAGGATTCGGAAAAGGATGAATTTCGTACACCGGTCTCTTTCCAAGAATTGAGTGAGAATCCGAATTAGAACCTTGGCCAACATGTGAATTCTTCCTTCTCATAACCACCCGATCTTCAACTCTCAAGGCCTTATCCGTCACCTTCGCCCACGTGTTAGTATTTGAAGCTTCCAATGCATCTTTCATATCTTCTTGAAGCCCTTGAAGGAATTGTGAGGCCTTACTCTCGTCATCATTGGCAATACTTGGGGCATACCGAGAAAGCCTCTCGAACTCATTAATATAATCCGTTACCGACATTTCCCTTTGCTTAAGATCCATGAACTCTCTCAAGCGTCTATTCCGGGTAGCTTTCGGGACATACTTACTCTTGAACTCTCGAACAAACACCTCCCAAGTAATTTCTTCCCCGGAGGCCTCTAGCTTCACTTGAACGCTTGACCACCAATTATACGCTTGTCCTTGTACCATGGTAAGGGTGCATTGAAGTTTCTCATCCGGTCTACAAGGTATAAGATTCCATATCCGGTTTGTTTGGACCAACCATTCTTCGGCTTGAATATCGTTCCCACCAATGAAAACCGGTGGGTTTTGATTCTTGAATTCCCTAAGGGTGGCTGTAATAAGGCCTCCTCCATGATTATCAGCCGGCGGGGCATTATTCCTTTCTTGATTTCGTTGCTCTAAAAATACCGCGAGCCTTTCCATAAAGTTCCCCGGATCCATTTGAGGAGGTGGTGGTGGATTGTTATTCTCTTGATGAGGAGAGTGATCCCGATGATGACGATGCTCGGGAGATCTATCTCGACGATGATATCTTCTTGGAGGCATATTTCTACGGAAATTCAAGAAATTCCAATACATATGCATGCGGGTCAATACATGTTCATGTGCACTATTAACAAAGAAATAAACAAATAAGCGCATGAAGTCACATAACCACGTTGTCCTACGCCGTACGACCTAGACAGACTCAATCACGACACTAGAACTCCGGTTTTGCAACCCGGAGCTCTGATACCACTTTAGGATGTGGCACCCGGAGCGCGGGCCACCACATCCCCCGCACCTAGACCCGAACCCGCATATGAAATGGGAAGTCCATACACGAGCCCAAGTCTAAGCGAACGGGAGACCACACACTCTCTAGGCTAGGCGGAGCTAAAAACAAACTCACACATGGTACAAACCTGTACGTGCGAACGAGCGGGGTGTCACAGTAATAATAATATTAATATATAAATTATAACTAACGTGCATGAATTAAATTCATTTAAAGTGAAAGCATGAAATAAATGGAATATTTATTATTAAATACTTAGGATAAAAAAATAATTACCATTTAAATATTTAATGTAAAATTAAATATATAAAACACGTATAACCAATTAACTCGCACAATTTAGTAAACACATACGTTATGCTGTACGACTAGAAAACTGGGGCGTTACAACCTCTCCCCCTTAAAAGAATCCGTCCTCGGATTCACTACTAGCCCGAACAAACAATGAGAGATTCCCCGTCTCTCACAAACAACAATGAGAGAGCCCCGTCTCTCGAGCAACAATGAGAGAACCCCGTCTCTCACAAGCAAAGAGAGCACCCCGTCTCTCAAACAAACATAAGAGAATCCCCGTCTCTTACGAACAACAAGAGCACCCCGTCTCTGAACCAAAAATAAAGCAAGGAAGTCTCCAATACTCCCGAGCGACACAACGCAACATCATAATTAAAATCATGTAAGACACCCAAAGCAGGAAATAGCTATCATCCACGTTGATTATCACTTACTCCAAGTAATTTGACATGATAAGGAATCAAAGCACATAACATAAAAATTATTTAAATTAAATTTCCATGGATGCATGTATCATGGATGCTTCATGTACCGTTCACCGAGATAAAGAAATTTGGAGGTGGGTTTTTTGTTGTACAATGCATGATCCGCCCTGAAAGTGAGTGCAGAATTTGACTTATTCAGTGCCCCGGTGAAACCATGATAGGTCCTCTTCGAATATTATTCTTGATTCCCTTCTGACTTTTACTGCTCTACTCCTTTTCGATCTATCATCATTTCCCAGAATCTTCATTTAGCCAGACCCACTCTTTCAAATAACCAAGCTTTGATCTCCCCGTATACCCTTAGACCATCTATCCCGAAGTTAGGTCCATAACTACTATTTTTACCCATATCAAAGTCTAACATATGTTCGAGGATGACTACTCTTGACAACCTTGACGATTCAATCCCGACCTTGAAATATTTATCCTTATGGTCTCTCTCAACACGAATCCTTTCCCATCTTCCGTTCATTTTCTTTGGCCCCTTAAGGTTATATTTAGCATTTGGCCCCATATTCCTTGAGTCAAAGATAGAATGTTTTTGATAATTCTTGAAGTTTGATGTAAATCCTCCAATGATTATCCTTTTTGATTTGTCCTCTTTTTAAGTTTCCTTCTAAATTACCATTGAAATAACACCGATGACTTAATAATATTATCCTTGTTGGCCCCCTTTGTACTTCATTAAATTAGTCTTGATTGACACCATCCTATTATATGCTCACTTCATTCAACTTTCTCTTGTCAATTCTGACTTAGGAGTTCACAGAAGCTCTCTTACAATTCTATCACCTCCAAATCGGAATTCCATACATAGAAAGGTTCAATGACCCATCTCCCTTATAACTTGTAAGAATCTTCACCCAAATTTAGCAACTTAGCTTCTCTCTTAACAGCTTAACCATTAAAACCGTCTTATTCATTTCCAATCACCACCATTAGGAACTTCCAGGTCTTCCTTAATCTGCAATTCCATTGTTCCTACTAAAATATTTCTTCGGGCACAACTTCAATCTTCCAATTTATCTCTTAGTCATGCTCTCCCCCTTAAACCTTCTGTCATTACACACTAAAACTCCATCGATCGTTCTTGATCGAAATCCTCTCAACTTTCCTTCCGATTCTCTTGATAATCACTGTAGCGCCCTAACGGAGGGCTCCACATCCCTCGCACCGAGACCCAACCCGCATATGAAATGGAGAGTCCGTACACGAGCTGAATCACGGCGAACGGGGACCCACTCACACACTAAGCTAGGCGGGAACTAGAACCGTCAAAACCAATCAACCAACCCATGAATTAAATGCGAGTGCAGAAGCAGGACATAAAATCAATCACTAGGTTTAACAGAAAAGATCACTAACAGGAGTACCTAGACTCGGAAAAAAATTTAAAACATAAATCATAATCACAAATTCACGGGTTCCATTATCTTTAGAAGTCTATCCCGAATCAATATCAAAACATAATCATAATCTCACAATGCTCACAGTTGATCAAGTTTACAAGGTGCACGTGACAAGACTCAACTTAAACAAAAGACTTGACAGACACGACTTCCCACCTAGCACTCCAACCTGCAAGAAACTGAAAACAATTCGGGTTCAGTCTATAGGAGACTGGTGGGTATAAAACAGGGCATAACGTACATAATATCTCAGAATTTAAACACCCACGCATGCACGCTATAATCCCGTGCGAGGTTTTTAAGATACTTCCCAAGTGGGTAAATTCACTACAAGAAATTCGCCGAAATCCGACGGAAAATTCCAAGGGAAACAGGCCGTCGGAATTCCCTCGGAATTCCCGAGGGAATTCCGACGGGACTCCAACGAAATTTGTTTTTTTTTTTTTAAATAAAAATTAAATAAATCCGACGGAAATTCCGTCGGAATTCCATCGGATTTTTTAAAAAATAAAATTTAAAAATAATATTAAATAATTCCGACGGAATTCCGATGGGATTCCCGTCGGTTTTTTTAAATATAAACTATAAAAATAGAAATTAAATAATTCCGACGGGCATTCCGTCGGAATTCCGTCGGATTTTTTAAAAATAAAAATTAAAAATAATATTAAATAATTCCGACGGGATTTCCGTCGAAATTCCGTCGGTTTTATCTATGCTTAAATTGAATTCTTATGACGTATTATAATATTTGTAGTTATAATTAATATTTTCTTAGAACTCAATTTTAAATATAGTCTACAAAATTTATGATTTTATTATTTTCAAATGATATATAAATATTTGTATCAAACTAAACCAATGAATTGATATAGCTCAACTGGTTTACCATGGTTTCCATAAGGTCTTCCTACCGTGACGTCGGGTGTTCGAATCCCCAGTAGCTCCATTAAGTTTTTATTTTTCCAGTAAATTCCGACGGAATTCCGAGGGAAATTCCGTCGAAAATAATTAATTAAATTGTTTTTTAAAGCAAATTCCGATGGGATTTCCCTCGGAATTCCGTCGGAATTTTTTAAATTTAATTTTTTTTTTCTGATTTTTGTCCCTCGGAATTCCGTCGGTTTTCCGTCGGTTTTGAATTCCGAGGGATGGTTTTCCTACGGCATGTGTCCCGTCGGAATTCACTATTTCCGTCGGAATTCCCTCGGAATTTTCCGTCGGAATTTGCAGGATTTCTTGTAGTGAACAAAGAAAAACAACGCTCGGGATTACAACTATCAAATTTTATTCATTTCATTCATAAGGTTTCATAGCCCGGCGAGAGGCGTGCATAATCTCCAACCTTCTCATCGTGTGTGCATATCGATTCAATCTTTTCATTAGTGATCATTCACATTCATACATATTCGTTCATCGTCATAGTCATAATCATAATCATATCATGCATATTCATAATCATAAATACTTACACCTTTTTCCTCCGCGTGGTGGTCGGGATTGCAAGGCCCGGCCACCTAATCATATAAATGTGGCTATGAGGTTCATGAATCCTGAAAGCCCGGTTAGCGTTTCCTCGTCAAAAACTCCTTGACGAGGCCCGTTTCGCCGTAGTTCATTGTGGAACTAGCACATGGGATCCCCGTCGGCCCGATGCCTCCCCGGATAGCCACATGTACTAAATTCCTGGCCCCGTGTTCAGTTCATATCATGCATTCGCCAAAATCATAGGTAGGGTTCATAAAAAAAAAAAGGGTTATACGTTTGAAATCATTTACTCAAAATGACTCGATATATAAATATACTATTTTGGCTTAAAACCTTTCACGTAAAGGATATATCGGGTCGTTTTAGCTATTAGAAGAGAAACCCACCTGTTACACCTTACCGACAATACCAAAGAAAGAAAGACTTGAGGTGTCCTATGAACCCGGCATCTCCGCCTTGGAGAAAACTGTACAAAGATAACATAATGTATATGTGAGACTCAAGACTCTAAATGAACCACATATGACGCACGACATTGTTATGCACATGATATGGAGGCATAAAAGATGATATTATGTCATAAACACGTTCATGTGCACTATTAATGCATTTAAGACATATAAACAAGCCATTCATTCAAGTACTTTCACGAAATGAAGGTATCATACTCATTTGCTTCATATCTTTTCATGAATCATGCCAAGTCGAGTCAATCAAATAAACAAAGGTTTCACGTTCATTCATTTCATAATTCATAGCAATTTAAGTCGAGAATTCCAAATAACAATTTATAATTTAAACAAATTAAGCATTCAAATCATTCCATAAATTAAATCCATAATTCATAGCATAACATTCTACAATTTAAAGGTCACATTTCATGAAATAATATCATACTACTTAAATCATAAAATTTTAAAGCACTTAACTGCATATTAATTAAATAGATAACATATATATATATATATATATATATATATATATATATATATATATATATATATATATAGTTAAGTATTGGTCAAGATATGATTAAAATATGGAAGGTGGTCATTTAGGCGAACGTTATAAGTCTCGATTAAATTTCAGAGGTGCAAACGAGCTTAGAAAAATATGAGGCTTGTTCTATTGAACCTGAATCTTCGATACGAATTCAGCGGAGGTGGCGGAACTTGAGTCCGAGTTCCCGAGCTCAAGATATAACGTACGGAACCAAGGGTGCGCTAATTGCTCGTTAGCCCCCGATTTGGTTCCACAATACAAAATAAATTCGTTACCACGTCAAACGAGATCGAAAACATAAAATGAGCATATAGACATGTTCATAACTCATAAATCTACAACATACTAAATTTTCATGAAATTTCGACATCAAATCATATAAGAACGACGCACAATTAAAACACTCATGCGCAAACATAACAATTTCATAACATTTCCAATTCCAAATTAAATAAACATATTTTTATTTCATTTTAAATTAAAGTTAAAGTCCACGGTAATTATAAAATTAAATAATACAATTTAAATTCTATTTTTAAATTAAAACTCAAGTTAACGATCTAAAATATTTAAATTAATTAATATAATTAAAACATGATTAATTAATTCTAATTCTTAATTATCAATTAAATTAATTAATTAACGAAATAAAATTATAAAATCAAATAAAATAAACTAATAACAAATTATATTAAAATTTTATTTTTTAAAACATTCATAAATAATTAATCACATAATTAAATAATTTAATTGCGCAATTTATAAACACAAACGACAAATTCGTACAAATGAAAACCGGGGTGTTACAATCTCTCCCCCTTAAAAGAATCCGGCCTCGGATTCAATGCACGCCTAAAAGCAATTAATGGAAAACCCCGTCCCTCGCAAGCAACAAGGAGAGAACCCCGTCTGTCAAACAACAAAGAGAGAACCCCGTCTCTCAAAAGTAGAAATTACATCAAAGAATAAATACCAAGAGGAAAATTTTCAAAAAGTGAATTACAATAATGAATAATCACGTAGTACAACGAAAATAATCAATTAGCAAGGTATATATAGCATTAAGAAAGCAATTAAATTAAATTGCATGTATGCATATGCGATGAATGTTTTATGTACCGTTCAAGGTGGCCGAGAATTTTAAAGTTGACTCATTCATGGTCTAATTGCATAATGTGTCCCAAAAGCTGGCTTGGCTCTTGACTTATTTTTAATGCCCTTAATATGAGTGTTCGGTTGAAGAGAAGACAACTCTCGGCTGGTCCTACTCAACTCTTACACCTTGATCACCTTCTTCAATTTGGCGGCCTCCTTGGAATTCAATTAACCCTTAGGATAGTGCTCACTTCCCCTTTTTTTTTTTAACTCCTGACCCTTAACCTCTATGTCTTCCCTTGACATGACTAATTCTTTCAACCAGTCGAACTCTGCTTATCCTACATATCGTCGAAACATTCCTTCTATGAATCATGTTTGAATCTTTTATCCTTGTCGATGCCCGAATTCACCATATTCAAGATCAACTACTTCCAAGGCCCTAAGTTCAATGCCCATCTCATGATCGTTCCCACCACAATTTTATCCTTCATGAATTCTTCCTGAATCAAGTTAAACCATCAATTCCTAAAGTCTAATAAATCTTCTCGGGGATTCTTTCCCAACTCTTATTCCAGTTATCCCTTTATTCTCTTTAAGCCTGTAGACAAACATTTAGTTCTGGCCCCTCAATTCCCTACTTGAATGTAAAACATTCCTTATAATTCTTGAAGTTTGATCCAATTCCTTCAATAATCACCCCTTCGGTTTCCTTTTACCAATACTAATAGGAGTTTACAGAAGTTCCCTCATAATTCCATCATCTTTAGAATTTCAACCCCATGCTATGAATATCCCTTAGCAATCTTCAGGTTGAATATAGTCATTTAACTTTCATTTTGATGATTCCATTGTTAAGACTGTTCATCCTTTTCCTATCACCATCACTTGCACTTCCAAATCAGCTATGGTTTGCATTTGCCGTTGTTCCTACTAGAGTACTCTTCGAGCACGACCTTAAATCTTAAGTTTCTCTCTTGGTCATGCTCTCCCCCTTTGAAAAAGAATTCCTGATCTTCCCAAACTTATTTCCTTAGGATGAACAACTCTCAGTAGAAAATGTGTTCGATAGCTTAGTTCACGTTCACTTTAAAGTTCTTGATTGGAGCAACGACCCTTTTCCTTTTTGCTTCCCCGAACTCCTGATTAAGTTCATTAAATTCATTAACTTGTCTCATCTAATTTATATGTCTTGAAACCTTCCACTTTCTTCTTTGTCCCACTCTATCAACCCAAAATGTTTCTTCTTCACTTTGTTCTATAGGACTTTGATCGAAGTAATAGTGAAAGTAGTAAACGACAAAATCCTAGCAAGTAAACGCTAAAATGGTGCGTGCTGGGTTAAGATGATAAATGCATGTGACAGATGTTTTAAACAAGGAATTGCAGCATCAAGGCACATAATTCAACAAATAAGTATGTAACAATAATTTAACAATTAGAGTATTAAGACGCATATAATGAGAATTTAAATAACTAATTTACGATGCATGATGCACGTGCTATGAATGCATTGAACCTGTCACCGTAGTGGTGTCTTTAGCACGACATCTTGTCCTTTGATCTCGATGTTGTGAGCCTAAGTCATAAGGTTGAACATTGTTCGATCGTTGATGATGCTTCCCAAATCCTTGGCTTTCTTCAAAGATTGATTCCAAATGATGTTCCAAATCTAACCCTTAATTGTCTCGGTGCTCAAGGTTTCCTTAACCATTCTTTATGAATTTAATGATTGAATGCACTCATCTTCCAATTGCTTACACTTGAGCACATAATTTCTCTCCACAACTCTTTGTCTCTCTTTATCGGTTCCATTTGTTGCTCCATTACTCCCCACTCGAACTCGTGACATGACAATTTAGCTTAAGTCTAGGAAATAACTTCAATCCAACCAAAGATAAAACCTTTGGCACCTTAGGTTTCAATGAGCTTGAAAACGCCATATTGATCGATTCTCATTAACTCCCTCCAATCCGACTTCTTCCTCACTCAAACTTGAGTTTTCTTGAGGGTCTCCATCTCCTCGTTGATAAAATCCTTGAACCTAAAATACTTTCAAAATTTTCTTCACTTCTCCTTTGGATGAATGATCCACTATCTTAATAATCTTCAACAAACAACCCGAAACTAAGAAACTTCTCTAATATCGGTCTTCTATTCCAAATCCTACCTTCAATTCCTAGCGAAGAGATCTTCTCCCTTGACATTAAATTTAATAGTTGCCAAAACACGGCCTTCAACCTGAGTAAAGCTACTACACCTAGAACCCCACAAAAGTAAAACATAGGTTGTGCATCTTAATCGTTGATCTCTAAGGGATTACTGAGAACTAACATCCTCTCATATAGTTTCGATCTTGACCTTTCTACCAATGTGGCTTTTGGATGATGAGAAAACTTGAATGTACCGTTGTAAGGGCACCAACGAACCTAGTTCCATTTGGAAAAGACCACGATCCCCTGATCCATGTAGGTAACCCCACCTTCTACCACGATGTTGAGTAATGAAATGTGGTTTCACGTTGGTAGCCTTGAAGATTCAACACCAGACCTTCTACTTCCTTAATTCCATAACTTCTTCATTAGTTTGATAGAAGAAACCCGTTATTGAGGTTGATAATAGCTTTATTAGCATGACGGTAACCTATAACAAAAGATTCCACTCAAATATAGATGCATGTAAATTAGCATATGCTTATGGCACATATTTAGATAAATCAAAACACATAAAATGCAATTGCAACACTTAAAGCAACGGAATTGAAAGTAGGTCACATCTATCAAGAAAGTTCGAGCAATTAATAAAAACTTAACCATGGAAATTCAATATAATGCACACATTGACAAGTTGTTCCTATGTCGCACGACCTAAACTTACTCAAACAGGACACGAGAACCCGGGTTTTGCAACCCTTGGCTCTGATACCACTTAAGGATGTAGCGCCCCAACGGAGGGCTGCACATCCCCCGCACCGAGACCCGACCTGCATATGAAATGGAGAGTCCGTACACAGCCGAATCACGGCGAACGGGGACCCACTCACACACTAGGCTAGGCGGGAACTAGAACCGTTGAAACCAATCAACCAACCCATGAATTAAATGCGAGTGCAGAAGCAGGACATAAAATCAATCACGAGGTTTAACGGAAAAGATCACTAACAGGAGTACCTAGACTCGGAAAAAAATTTAAAACATAAATCATAATCACAAATTCACGGGTTCCATTATCTTTAGAAGTCTGTCCAGAATCAATATCAAAACATAATCATAATCGCACAATGCTCACAGTTGATCAAGTTTACAAGGTGCATGTGACAAGACTCAACTTAAACAAAAGATTTGACAGACACGACTTCCCGCCTAGCACTCCAACCTGCAAGAAACTGAAAACAATTCGGGTTCAGTCTATAGGAGACTGGTGGGTATAAAACAGGGCATAACGTACATAATATCTCACAATTTAAACACCCACACATGCACGCTATAATCCCGTGCGAGGTTTTTAAGATACATCCCAAGTGGGTAAAACAAAGGAAAACAACTCTCGGGATTACAACTATCAAATTTTATTCATTTCATTCTTAAGGTTTCATAGCCCGGCGAGAGGCGTGCATAATCTCCAACCTTCTTCTCGTGTGTGCATATCGATTCAATCTTTTCATTAGTGATCATTCACATTCATACATATTCGTTCATTATCATAGTCATAATCATAATCATATCATGCATATTCATAATCATAAATACTTACACCTTTTTCCTCCGCGTGGTGGTCGGGATTGCAAGGCCCGGCCACCTAATCATATCAATGTGGCTATGAGGTTCATGAGTCCTCAAAGCCCGGTTAGCGTTTCCCCATCAAAAACTCCTTGACGAGCTCTGTTTCACCGTAGTTCATTGTGGAACTAGCACATGGGATCCCCTTCGGCCCGATGCCTCCCCGGATAGCCACATGTACTAAATTCCTGGCCCCGTTTTCAGTTCATATCATGCACTCGCCAAAATCATAGGTAGGGTTCATAAAAAAAAAAGGGTCATAAGTTTGAAATCATTTACTCAAAATGACTCGATATATAAATATACTTTTTTGGCTTAAAACCTTTCACGTAAAGGATATATCGGGTCGTTTTAGCTATTAGAAGAGAAACCCACCTGTTACACCTTACCGATAATACCAGAGAAAGAAAGACTTGAGGTGTCCTACGAACCCAGCATCTCCGCCCTGGAGAAAACTGTACAAAGACAACATAATGTATACGTGAGACTGAAGACTCTAAATGAACCAGATATGACGCACGACATTGTTATGCACATGATATGGAGGCATAAAAGATGATATTATGTCATAAACACGTTCATGTGCACTATTAATGCATTTAAGACATATAAACAAGCCATTCATTCAAGTACTTTCACGAAATGAAGGTATCATACTCATTTGCTTCATATCTTTTCATGAATCATGCCAAGTCGAGTCAATCAAATAATTTCAATCAAATAAACGAAGGTTTCACGTTCATTCATTTCATAATTCATAGCAATTTAAGTCGAGAATTCCAAATAAAAATTTATAATTTAAACGAATTAAGCATTCAAATCATTCCATAAATTAAATCCATAATTCATAGCATAACATTCTACAATTTAAAGGTCACATTTCATGGAATAATATCATACTACTTAAATCATAAAATTTTAAAGCACTTAACTGCATATTAATTAAATAGATAACATATATATATATATATATATATATATATATATACGTGCCCGCATGAAAATTGCATTACATAACTTGAATATAAAACATACACTATACATATGATATATTACATACATGCACAAACATATTACATATATATATAGACCTACTGCACAACCACGCATGCATACATTAATATATATTTATATATATTATACATACACATTTACATTACCTATTTATACATAATATCACACACACACCTATATAAACACGTATATATACAAATATATAAATTAAACACACAACCAGACTTGCTGCAACAACTCATCGCCCCAGCAGGCTATCTCCCCGCCAGGGGAAATTTTCTTCTCCACTTTCCCCGGCCGGGGAGACGTTACAGAAGGTTTTGGCATGAAAGTCCCCGGCCGGGGACTTCTCTTCCACAAATCTCCCCGCCCAGGGAGATCTTTATCACGAACAACAGCAGCAGTTGTATCTCTTCTCCCCTGTTCGAACCTCAAACCAGCAATAGCAGCAAGCAAGGTACAAATACAGCAACATAACGTACTTAAAGCAGCCACAAGTTACATAATTTCAGCCCTCAAATACCAACAACAACCGGCAACAACAGAGAGAAGGAAAAGCTTTAAGTTTCTTGAAATTCAACAATGGCGAACTCTCATACAAGGCATATAACTCAAATACAAGTATAGGATTAGTTCAAGGTTAGCACTTCACAGATCAAGAATCGAACCACAAACGAGCAAGAAATTCACAAATCTTCACAAACCCTCACTATTCACAAATCAACCCCAAACCAAGCTCAAACCCCAAGATATACAGAAATTCGGCACTCAAAAGAAAGAGGAGAAGATGCACATCACATTCATGAAGTTACCTTTCTAGTTTAGAGTGGAATGATGGAGTATTGAGCTCTAGGGAAGAAGATGAATAGTGTTTTCTTGGCTTCAAGAGGGGGCTCGGTTTCAGCTGATGTTTGCCTTAGTTTGAACGTGAAAAGTGAAATGAAATGTATGGTAGCTGATAAAGGGTTAAATGAGGGTTAAGTGGGTCCAAATTTCACTCAATTTGGTTAAGTATTGGTCAAGATATTATTAAAATAGTGGAAGGTGGTCATTTAGGCGAACGTTATAAGTCTCGGTTAAATTTCGGAGGTTCAAACGAGCTTAGAAAAATATGAGGCTTGTTCTATTGAACCTAAATCTTTGATACGGATTCAGCGGAGGTGACGGAACACAATTCCGAGTTCCCGAGCTCAAGATATCACATACGGAACCAAGGGTGCGCTAATTGCTCGTTAGCCCCCGATTTGGTTCCACAATACAAAATAAATTCGTTACCACGTCAAACGAGATCGAAAACATAAAATGAGCATATAGACATGTTCATAACTCAAAAATCTACAACATACTAAATTTTCATGAAATTTCGACATCAAATCATATAAGAACGACGTACGATTAAAACACTCATGCGCAAACATAACAATTTCATAACATTTCCAAATTAAATAAACATATTTTTATTTCATTTTAAATTAAAGTTAAAGTCCACGGTAATTATGAAATTAAATAATAAAATTTAAATTCTATTTTTAAATTAAAACTCAAGTTAACGATCTAAAATATTTAAATTAATTAATATAATTAAAACATGATTAATTAATTCTAATTCTTAATTATCAATTAAATAAATTAATTAACGAAATAAAATTATAAAATCAAATAAAATAAACTAATAACAAATTTTATTAAAATTTTATTTTTTAAAACACTCATAAATAATTAATCACATAATTAAATAATTTAATTGCGCAATTTATAAACACAAACGACAAATTCGTACAAATGAAAACCGGGGCGTTACAACCGCAACCCCCTTCTCTATTCTTATTCGATCTAAATACCCCGAAGTCAACTCTAGTCTAACTTCTCTTTCCGAATCCCAATTTCATCCACCTATTCCTTATTCGGAGTTCTTGGCTTCCTCACCATCATCTCTCTTGTAACGTGCGACCCTCTTGTTTCTTTCCTCTAAATTCAGATGTGGTTCGGTTAAAGGATACTTGATAATTGAGATGAAGGAACTTCCTATCACATAAACACTAAAATGCATGTCGGGTTATAATGCCGATGCATGTGGCACTCTTGCAACAATTTGATATGCAACACGTTAGGTAATAAAATCAAATAGAAATGCACGCGCACGTACAAGTATAAATAAGGAAAATTAAATAGTTGATGCAAAGTATGATGCAGGTGCTATGAATGTCTAAAACCTGTCACCAAGGTGGCCGGTCAGTAGCTCGGTATCTCTTCCTCGTTTCTCCAATCACGGTGTTATTTTGACTTGCTAGTCATGCCTTGCCTTTCCCACGGTCTTCGAATTTTTCATGAATCTTTGTGCATCACTTGTATCTTCCCCGGTCCGGAATTACAATTTTGCGATCCCTGATTGCTTCGACATCCGCTGAATTAGCATCTGAATTTCTCCCCGAGAATCACCCTTCGACATTGCCCACTCCTCATACTAAATTGAACCCTAATATATCATCACCGTGATCAAGACTCCCGTGCTCATCCTTCATGAGTTTGGATTGGCGAATTGAACTTGTTTCCCGGAGCGCACGATTTTCCTTCCAAAAAGTCTTTATCGTTCTTTTACCGTTTCCATTTGTTGCTCCACATTTTCCCAATTCCACCTCACAACACGACAATTCAGCTTGGATTTGGAAAATGAACTCAAATCTTGTCCGTGGTATACTCACCTTCCATAATTTTGTATTTTCCACGTTATTTGACTTCTTCTAATCCTCTTCCGACTCGTTTTCCATCTTAATCGAAATCCAGAGTACCCAAGTCCAAACTCTTTCCAATCTTCACTTCTAAAAGCTCGATTTCTAATTACTAAATTATTTAGAAGCCCTTCTTTGACAACCCAGGGTGCTTAATTCCCACCGAACCCATTTTACCTTAACTCCTCTTAATCATAGGTATCCCTCCAATGATCCAAACCCCGAACTAAATTACCTTCAAGGTTCATATACTCCACTCTTTAGGTTAGGCAATCCCTTGATTCCAATTAAAGCACTCTAAGCAGTGGGTTCACATAAATTGATTTTATGAGTCACAACTATCTCACGATTAACCTTTATTTTCACCAAATGTCCTTCTACCATGACATCTCCAACATCGAACCTCCCATTCCGGTTCCTATCCCTTACTCTAACTCCATCTATGAAGCCATCTCTATACTCATCCCCGTTGCATCCTTCCTATCCTCTATGCCTCAAAAAGAGCTTACAATAGGGCGTTGTTAACACGATACTTGGCCGTGGTTTGATAGTATCTTCGTAACCTGTAATTCATAACTTACTTCAAGGGTACATGCATGAGATTAGTGAATGCTCATGGCACGTATTCAACACGAAAGGCACCGATCCAAAGTAAGAATGCAACAACTAAATCAACAAAATTTAAAAAAAAGAAGGCAATTCATATTCAAGATCGATGCAATGCACACATTATCACGTAGTTCCTAAGCCGTACGACCTAAACTGACTCAAACATGACACGAGAACACCGATTTTGCAACCGGGCTCTGATATCACTTAAGGATGTAGCAACCCGAGCGCAAGGTACCACATCCCCCGCACGGAGACCCGACCCGAATATGAAATGGACAATCCATAACCGAGCTAGATCATGGCGAACGGGGACATACGCACTCGCTAAGCTAGGAGGGAGCTAACGTTCGCAACCAAAGAGACAGTAAAACGAAAATATTACGAATGCGGAAGGAATGTACATACATATAGAACAAGATAAGCAAAGAGCAACGGGTTCAACTAGCATAGGTACCTAATCCCGAAAATCAATAAAATCATAAAACTTCAAATACAGATTCTTTCTATTCCTGTAAGCTTATCCTGAATTCACGATAATAGTAATGATCAATACAAGTCATACATTCTCCATAGCTTAAACAAATCATGATTCATTATGCACATGGACTGACTCTGACCTAATCGAACAACAGAATAAACAAGACTTCCCGCCTAGCACTCCAAACCTGCAAGAACACTGAAAATAATTCGAGTTCAGTCTATACGAGACTGGTGCGTATAAAAATGAGGCATAAATAGCATATACAACAATATCTAACATTCACATGCAACTTATAATCCCAATTGAGGTTTTTAGAGCATTTTCCCAAGTGGGTAAAATAAAGAAGTCATCAAAAGGGATTTTAACGTTCATTCTTCATTAGGTAGTTTGTGGCCCGGCGTGTGGGCATGCATTGTCTCCAACCAACACCTCGTGTAGTTCATTAAACATTCATTCTTTCTTTCTTTCTTTCATGCATTACATTCTTTTATGCATATTCATGAACATTTACACCTTCTTCCTCCGGGTGATGCCGGGTGATCGGCCTGAACCATCCATTCATTGACCAAAAGGGGAACACGACTCCCCAGATGGCACTCAGCGTCCATTCCTCTCTAACTCCTAACGAGGTCCGCTTACGCCGTTCATTGGTGGGACTTGTGTGAGGGATCACCGTCAGCCCATGCCTCCTCGGGTCACCACTCACACCAAGTCCCTGGGCCCCATTCTGTGCATAACATTCTTTCTTTTCTCGCCAAAACATTTGGTAGGTTCATAAAATAAGGGCTTACGTTTAAAATCATTGACTCAGGAAAACGACTCTCTATACATATATACTTTTGGCTGAAATCTTTACACGTTGGGAGTATATAGGGTCATTTAACTAAATAGAAGAAAAACCCACCTGTACGCCTCTTACCAACTGTAAAACCCGAGCGTAAGGTGTCACATCCCCTGTACCGAGACCCAACCCGAATATGAAATGGGCGATCCATACCTGAGCCAAATCACGGCGAACGGGGACAAACACACACTCTAAGCTAGGCGGGACTAACCATTGAACCATAAAATCAGAATAAACATTAAAGCGGAAGCAATAAGCGATCATACATCATATACATATACAATGAGCATCACAGCTCCAACAATAATTCATATACATCATCACATGCCATCACGGTCCAAAATATGTACGCTCCATAATAATATCCATATATAAATATCGAAAGTATAGTATGCGAGCGCAAGACCAAATTATAAGAGCTAGAGACGAATGCAAGACCTAGGACTCATATTCCCGCCTAGCTCCCTCAACACCTGTACAAAACAACTGAAAACCAAACGGGTTCAGTCCAAAAGGGATTGGTGGGTATAAAACAGGGCATAAATAGAATATATGACGGTAATTAAACAATCACATGCAAGCTATAATCCCAAGTGAGGTTTTTAAAGACTTTCCCAAGTGGGTGAATAGAAATCATCAAAAGGGATTATAACGAATCATTAACATTAGGTCATTAGTGGCCCGGCGAGTGGGCGTGCATTATCTCCAACCAACAACTTGTGTAAATCCTTTAAACATTCATTCATTCATTCTTTTCATGCAATCATTCTTTTGTGCACATTCATTAACATTTACACCTTCTTCCTCCGGGTTGGTGGTGGGTTTCCAAGGCCCGACCACCCATTCATTGACCAAAAGAGGTTACATGACTCCCCAGATGGCGCTCAGCGTCCATTCCTCGCTAACTCCTAACGAGGTCCGGTTACGCCGTTCATTGGTGGAACTAGTGTAAGGGATCACCGTCGGCCCGTGCCTCCCCGGATAGCCACTCACACTAAGTCCCTGGGCCCCATTCGTGCATTCGTTCATTTCTCGCCAAAACATTAGGTAGGATTCGTAAAATAAGGCTTTACGTTGAAAACATTTACTCTTTAAATCGACTATATATATATATATATTAAGTTTGGTCGAAAACTTTCACATTGAAGGTATATATATATATATATATATATATATGGGGTCATATATCTACATAGAAGAGAAACCCACCTTAAACGGCAAAAGGAGAACACACGAGCCTCACTGACCGGCCTCGTCTCCAACTGGATCAAAATTTGTGCAAGAAAGGTGAAGTGAGACTCAATATGACCAAATAAGACGCTCTGCAATGCAATGATCATGATATGAATATATAAAAGATAAAATTATGTTATGAAAACGTTCATGTTCACTATTAAGGAATTTAAATCATATAATCAAGTGATTCACTTCCATTCGAATTCATAAATTCACATTTTCATTCCAATTAATTCACGAAATTCAAATATAATCATAGCACTTATTAAATCACATTAGAAATTAGAAATTAGACAATCACATACATTCAATTTAATATCGAAGACTAAATAAAACATGAAATAGGTAACAATTAAATTCTATAATTCAATTAAATCAAATAATATTTAATAAACATATATAAATATATATAATATATATATAGAAATATATTCATATATATATATGCATGCAACGTTCACCCCATGCATGGAAAAACAATATGCATGCAATTTACATCTACCTATATACACATAACATGCATGCAAATTGTTTAAGTATATATGTATATACATATATGCATGCATACGTACTACAGCACAACCAATTCCATGCTTGAAAAGATTGATTTCCAAAAACAACCACACTCATGCATGCAAATCCCTATTAAGATGTATGCAACATTCAACCAAGGAGACAACAATATGCAACATTCAACCAAGGAGACAACAAAAAGAAAGAAGCAGCAGCAGCAGTTCACGAACACCACAGAACATGCATGGAAAATTACAAGGTGACACCCCTGTGTCACCCCCATAGAACAAACCGAGACACCCCTGTGTCTCGGTACAGAGAAAACCGTCCCTCGTGCACCCCCGTTACAAGCTGAAAAGGGACAGAATGACACCCCCGTGTCGGAACGCAGCAGCTAAACAAAAACGCAGGTTTATCCCCTGTTTTTCTAGCTTACAATGCAGTAACATCTCAAGCAACAATTAGGCAATATATGCAGCAACAAATGGCATGAAATGCAGCAAGAATTCCGCTCAAAACAACCCCAAAACTGACAGCAACGAACAAGGATCAACGCAGCAGTTTGACAGCAACTTTCAGGCCAAAAAACAGGGCATCACTCATGCGAAAACAGGGCATGATTGATCTCCCTTAATCCCAACAAGTTCATATAAGTTAGGCTATCAAATGTGCCGCAAAACAACAAAATTTCAACATGTAAATCAGTTCCAAAAGAGCTCAACCGTGTAAGGCAGTCATACGTGACATTACATGAAGTTTTTCTCAATGTTCCATAATTGATATCTCATAAATACTTCAACTACCATGCAATCAATGATCATAAATGAGAAGAGGATGTCAAAACAATCATTTTTAGGCTTGGAATCAATCAAATCCATCAAGAATGGAATGAGATCAACAACTTCGCTCTAAACCCCTTATTTTCGAATTCAGTCAAGAAACTCATGAAACCATGATCAAATTTGGGGATGAATGAATGAAAATGATCAGGAATGAACATATAATACAACCCTAAGCTTACCTTGTTGATTGGATGAAGATTGGATGAGATTTGAGCTCCAAAATCTCCAAGTAAAGCAAGGTTACTGGAGAGCACTGGAAAGCAGTAACTTTGGCTGAGAGTTGTGAATTTTGTGAGGGTTGGTTCGGTTAGGGCATGGTATAACAGGTTAGGTGGTTGAGTTAGGGTTCTATAGCATCAAACCATGGTGAATTTGGTCAACAAATGAATGAGTTATGGCCATTTTAGTGCAGCAAGGTCAGTTTGGTCGCCGTTTCGTTTTTTGGTTAGATTTCGGAGGTTCAAATGACGTTAGAAAAATATAAGGCTAAGTTTACTAAACTCGAATTTTCGTTATGAGTTCAGCGAAGTTGACGGAACTCAAATTCGAGTTCCCGAGCTCAAGATATTAAATACGGAACCAAGGCTGCGCTAAGTGCTCGTTAGCCCCCGACTTGGATTCCAAAATTCAAATTAAATCCGAAACACATGAAAATGAATCCGAAAATACGAAATGAACAAATATTCATATACAAGACATGTATAAGTTCAACATATTAAATTCGCACGAAATTCCGGTATCAATTCAAATAGAAACGAAGCACGTAAATGTCACATACGTATATATATAATGAATATATGCATGTGTAATTAATTTATAAATATAAATGCATGCATAATTATATTCATGCACACATACACAAATAATATATATATATATATATATATATATATATATATATATATATATATATTTATATTATATAAATATATTTAATATTAATAACATTAAATAAAATAATTAACATTTAATGTAATTAAAATAAAAATTAAATACATAAAACACGTATAATTAATTATTTCGCGCAATTTGTTAAACACTTACGTCATACATGTACGTCAGAAATATCGGGGCGTCACAACCTCTCCCCCTTAAAAGAATCCGTCCTCGGATTCATTGATCACTCGGGAACAATTCGGGATGAAACCTTTTCATCTTATCTTCTGTCTCCCATGTAGCCTCCTCCGTTTTATCACTCCTCCATAAGACTTTAACTAGTGGGATCTGCCGATTTCGAAGCTCTTGAAATTTACGATCCAATATCTTAATCGGCTTCTGAACGAAGGTAAGATTCGGTTCTAACTCCACTTCTTCAACGGGGATAACTTCCGATTCATCCGGATAATATTTCCGAAGCTGAGACACATGAAATACATTATGAATTCCGGTCAAACTCGGGGGTAGGTCCAAACGGTAGGCCGTATCTCCAATTTTCTCCAAAATCTCATACGGTCCTAGATACCGAGGATTCATTTTCCCTCCTTTTTCAATCCTCGAAAATCCCTTACGAGGTGAGGCTTTCAAGAATACCCTATCTCCAACCTCAAACTTAATATCTTTCCTTCGGTGATCGGCATAGCTTTTCTGTCTTTCCTGGGCTGCTTTCATCTGTTGTCTGATTATTTGAACCTTATCAATTGCCTCTTGCATGGCCTTAGAGGGTTTTTCCTTGTTCTCTCCTCGTTTCACACCCTCTTGCTTGATCCAATTCCATTCTTCCAATTCAAAGAACAACGGTGACCTGTATTTCCGTCCGTAGAGAGCCTCATATGGAGCCATTTCTATCGATGCTTGAAAGCTGTTATTATAGGCAAATTCAATCAAAGGCAATTGCTCGTTCCACGAACTCGAAAAGTCCAATGCACATGCTCTCAACATATCCTCCAAATATTTAATTAATCTCTCTGATTGCCCGTCTGTCTGAGGATGGAAAGCAGTGCTGAATTGAAGCCTTGTACCCAGATTCCTTTGCAATTCTTGCCAAAATCTAGAAGTAAACCTCGAATCCCGATCTGATACAAGGCTCACCGGTACTACATGAAGTTGGATAATTTCATCCACATACTTCTTAGCTAATTTATTCACCTTATCCGACATCCGAATAGCGAGAAAATGTGCCGATTTCGTCAGTCGATCCACTATTACCCAAATTCCATCTAAACCACCTTTCACTCGTGGAAGACCCGTAACAAAATCCATCGCCACTTGCTGCCATTTCCATTTTGGGATAGGTAACGGTTGAAGTAGCCCCGATGGCTTCTGATGCTCTGCTTTCACCACTTGGCAAGTCAAGCAATGTCTCACGAAATTGATCACATCCCGCTTAAGTCCATTCCACCAATAAAATTTCTTTAAGTCCTTATACATCTTATTTCCCCCGGGATGTATCGAATACCCTGACCCATGAGCTTCTTCCAATATCAACCGTCTCAACTCTTCCGGAACCACAACTCTGTTCTTAAACCTTAGAAGCCAGGTGTCATCAAATCCGAATGGACTGATAGGAATCAGGATGATGTGAATCATAAGACAAGGCCACACTTTGGTCCAACAAGGCCACACTTTGATCCAAATGATGATATGATCACAACACAAGATGAACCAAGTTATGTTGAACCTATCACAAGGTTACGGTCCAAAACAATTCAAGAAGAAGTTCAATCTCTTTTGATCCAAATAACTCAAGATTAGCTCCAAGAAGACAAGTATTCAGCTGGACCCAATCCACCTTGTTTCAATGTCTTAGTGATAGAATTTTAAGCCCAAATTGTGTTAAGTTTATTGTAATTTGGCCCTGAACTATTATATTATACTTTGGGCCATCTTTTTATTTATTTTGCATGCATTTAGATTAGGTTAAGCCCATTTTATTCAGCCTACAAGAAAAGTGACGGGATTAGCTTGTCTCTTTGAATTCTGAATTGTCTCTTAGAATTCCCATGCATGCATCTTTATATTCCAGCCTTGTAATTCGAAATATTCAGTCAAAAATGAATGAATTGTGATTCAAGTGAGTTATACTCACAAGTTCTTAGTTGAACGACACCGGAGTTTCAAACCTCCACCGGATAATGTCATTTCCCGACTCATTATAGTCGACGGGGTGCATTACTTATCAAATCTGATAGTGTCGGTTCCTTGCTCATTATAGCAAACGGGTCACACTCCTATAATTCAAATCTGATAGTGTTGGTTTCTTGCTCATTATAGCAAACGGGTCACACTCCTATAATTCAAATCTAATAGTGTTGGTTCCTTGCTCATTATAGCAAACGGGTCACACTCCTCTATTTTAACCTTGAAGTGGACGATCGAAAATCAAGAACTCCAAGTATTGGTATAGGGTTTCACGGCAAGTACGTGGAGTTCGTATCAAATGATACGAACTCCACGTACTTGCCGTGAAACCCTATACCAATACTTGGAGTTCTTGATTTTCGATCGTCCACTTCAAGGTTAAAATAGAGGAGTGTGACCCGTTTGCTATAATGAGCAAGGAACCAACACTATCAGATTTGAATTATAGGAGTGTGACCCGTTTGCTATAATGAGCAAGAAACCAACACTATCAGATTTGAATTATAGGAGTGTGACCCGTTTGCTATAATGAGCAAGGAACCAACACTATCAGATTTGATAAGTAATGCACCCCGTCGACTATAATGAGTCGGGAAATGACATTATCCGGTGGAGGTTTGAAACTCCGGTGTCGTTCAACTAAGAACTTGTGAGTATAACTCACTTGAATCACAATTCATTCATTTTTGACTGAATATTTCGAATTACAAGGCTGGAATATAAAGATGCATGCATGGGAATTCTAAGAGACAATTCAGAATTCAAAGAGACAAGCTAATCCCGTCACTTTTCTTGTAGGCTGAATAAAATGGGCTTAACCTAATCTAAATGCATGCAAAATAAATAAAAAGATGGCCCAAAGTATAATATAATAGTTCAGGGCCAAATTACAATAAACTTAACACAATTTGGGCTTAAAATTCTATCACTAAGACATTGAAACAAGGTGGATTGGGTCCAGCTGAATACTTGTCTTCTTGGAGCTAATCTTGAGTTATTTGGATCAAAAGAGATTGAACTTCTTCTTGAATTGTTTTGGACCGTAACCTTGTGATAGGTTCAACATAACTTGGTTCATCTTGTGTTGTGATCATATCATCATTTGGATCAAAGTGTGGCCTTGTTGGACCAAAGTGTGGCCTTGTCTTATGATTCACATCATCCTGATTCCTATCATTACTCTCTGAATCATTTCTAGCTTTCTGCACCAACCTCTGAACTTCGGAGTCCACTCTTTGAGCTTCAAACAATCTCTGTTGAAGGTCCGGTTGAACCGTAATATTCCGAATACTAGCTCTCAGCTTAAAAGACTCAAATTCATCCTCAACTTCCACCTTAACACTTGACACGCTAGCTTTCCTACTAAGCGCATCCGTGACCACGTTGGCCTTTCCTGGATGGTATTGAATCGTACACTCATAATCCGCCAACATCTCCTTCCAACGCCTCTGTCTCTTGTTTAATTCCTTCTGAGAAAACAAATACTGGAGACTCTTGTGGTCGGAAAAGATCTCAAAAGAAACTCCGTAAAGATAGTGTCTCCACTTTCCCAAAGCGAAGATCACTGCTGCAAGCTCGAGATCGTGAGTGGGATAATTCTGTTCATGATCTTTCAATTTCCTCGAGGTATAAGCTATCACCTTACCATTCTGCATCAAAACACATCCTAACCCTTCTTTCGAGGCATCCGTATAAACCATGTATCCTTCAGTGCCTTCAGGGAGTGCTAATACCGGTGCAGTAGTCAATTTTTCCTTCAAGAGTTGAAAACTCGCTTCGCATGCCTCTTCGAACTCAAATTTAGCTTCCTTCTTAGTTAATCGAGTTAAAGGACCGGCTATCTTCGAAAAATCCTTCACGAACCTTCGGTAATAACCTGCCAATCCCAAGAAACTTCTAACCTCGGAAGCATTTTTCGGACTCTTCCACTGAATAACCGTCTCGATCTTTGAAGGATCTACCTCCAAACCCTTACTTAAAATAATATGGCCTAGAAAAGCAACCCGGTCGATCGAAAACTCACACTTACTAAACTTCGCATACAACCAGTGCTCTCTCAACGTCTCCAATACCAATTTGAGATACCTAGCATGATCTTCCGGAGTCTTTGAATACAAAAGAATGTCATCAATGAAGATTACGATGAATTTATCCAAATACGGCAAAAAAATCCGTTGCATCATGTCCATGAATGCTGCAGGGGCATTTGTTAAACCAAACGACATTACTACGAACTCATAATGCCCATACCGGGTATTAAATCCTGTCTTTGGTATATCCTCTTCCCGGATTTTCAACTGGTAATAGCCTTGCCTTAAATCCAATTTTGAATAAACCTTTGAACCTTGCAGCATGTCAAATAAATCCTCAATGTGGGGCAACGGGTACTTATTCTCGATAGTCATCCGATTAAGCTCCCGGTAATCTATACACATTCTCAACGACCCATCTTTCTTTTTGACAAAGAGAACCGGAGCACCCCACGGAGATGAACTCGGTCGGATATATCCACTCTTAAGTAATTCCTCGAGTTGAATCTTCAGCTCCTTCAACTCTGCTGGAGCCATTCTATAAGGAGTCTTGGAGTAAGGTTCTGATCCCGGATAGAAATCAATAACAAATTAGATCTCCCGATTTGGTGGCAGAGAACCTAAATTTTCTGGAAATACGTCGGGATGTTCCTTTACCACGGCCGTCTCCTCAAAACTTGATTGATCCTTTGGTTTATTAAGAAGATAGGCAATGAATCCCGTGGCTCCATCCTTCACCAACTTGCGAGCTTCCATAAACGATAATAGAGGTACATTCTTGGACCCAACTTCTCCAATCAACTCTTCACCCAATTTTATCTTCTTCTTAAAACAATCAACTTCGGCCCCGTTCCGATACAACCAATCCATCCCAAAGATTACCCTATACTTCTTCATAGGCATAACAATGAAATCTGCCGGATAATCTTTCCCCTCAATCAAAACTGAACAACCCCTGACAACCCGATCTGTCTGCAAACTACCTCCCAGAGACGAACTCACAAAATAATAGGAATTTGAGCAAATAATAGGTAGGCACAGAGAGGCATGTAGATCAGAAGATATAAAAGTATGCGTGGCACCCGGATCGAATAATGCATGAATGCTCGTGTTATGAATGCAAACGGTACCTTCCACCACGACATTTGGGTCGACCTCAACATTCTGCTCCTCGCTCTAAAGAGCATAGGCTCGTGCCTGAAGCATCGGTCTCTGAGCTCCAGCTTGATATCCGGGAATCTTATCCGGGCATGCAAAAGCCATATGATCTCCTTTCCCGCAAATCAAACACAACTTCAATCTTTTTCTGCAACTGTTATAAGAATGAGTTGGCCATCCACAATAAGTACACGGTGGCTGATCATTGCTAGATCCTTTAGGAACCGGTGGAGCCTGAGGTGGTCGTGGAACGGGTGCAATCGGACCTCTTACTCTAGGCTTCTTGAAAGGCCCTTTTTGTGGTGGAGTTGGTATATTCATCGGCCTCTTTCCTTTGTTAAATCCCCAGCCGGATCCTGACCCTTGTCCTTGGCGAGAAACTGGCCTCCTAGCATTCACCGAATCTTCAACCTTTAAGGCTTTCGAAGTAGCCTTCGCCCACGTGCTCGTATTAACTGCCTCTAGAGCTGTCTGTATATCCGGTCGAAGCCTTTGAACAAACTGCATAGCCTTATGGAGGTCATAGGCTGCTATATTTGGTGCATATCGGGATAACCTCTCATACTCTGAAATATACTCGGCCACAGATCTCGATCCTTGCTTCAATTCGGTAAATTCTCTCAATCTTCGAGTACGGGATGAGGGAGGGATGAATTTATTCTTGAATTCCCTTGTAAATACTTCCCAATTGATCTCTTCTCCAGCTGCCTCCAATACAATCCGAGTGCTTTCCCACCAAGAGTAGGCTTCCCCTTGTATTAAAGTGATGGTGCATCGAGCCTTCTCTCGGGACTCACATGGAATGAGTTCCCATATCCTCTCTACCTCTTTCAGCCACATTTCCGCTTGTATATCATTTCCCTTGAAGAACTTGGGAGGTCTTTGATTCTGAAACTCCCTAAGTATAACAGAAATCGGTGCCTCGGGCGGTATGGCAGGTGCAAGTGGTGATGGAGGTGCCGGTGGTACATAATCTCGCAGCCTTTGATCTATAATATTGATAACTGAGTTAACAAAGGCCTCTGCCGGCGGTGGTTGTGGAGGTGGAGGTGTAGGAGTGCTATCACGATGATGACGTCGCCCTGGAGATCTATCTCAATGTCTACGTGGAGTCATCCTATCAATAAAACACTGAAAATGCGTGCTATTTTTAGTTTATGAATGTTAATGCAAATAATTCAAGTAAAATTCAAAATTTAAATCAATTAAGCACAAAAGAGATGCATATGCAACACATTGTCAAGTAGTCCCTAAGCCGAACGACCTAGACTAACTCAACAACACAAAAGCCTGGGTTTTGCAACCCTAAGCTCTGATACCACTTAAGGATGTAACACCCGAGCGCAAGGTGTCACATCCCCTGCACCGAGACCCGACCCGAATATGAAATGGACGATCCATACCCGAGCCAAATCACGACGAACGGGGACAAACACACACTCTAAGCTAGGCGGGACTAACCCTTGAACCATAAAATCAGAATAAACATTAAAGGGGAAGCAATAAACGATCATACATCATATATATATACAATGAGCATCACAGCTCCAAAAATAATTCGTATACATCATCACATGCCATCACGGCCCAAAATATGTACACTCCATAATAATATCCATATACAAATATCGAAAGTATAGTATGCAAGTGCAAGAACAAAATATAAGAGCTAGAGACGAATGCAAGACCTACGACTCGTATTCCCGCCTAGCTCCCTCAACACCTGCACAAAACAACTGAAAACCAAACGGGTTCAGTCCAAAAGGGACTGGTGGGTATAAAATAAGGCATAAATACAATATATGACGGTAATTAAACAATCACATGCAAGCTATAATCCCAAGTGAGGTTTTTAAAGACTTTCCCAAGTGGGTGAATAGAAATCATCAAAAGGGATTATAACGAATCATTAACATTAGGTCGTTAGTGCTCCGGCGAGTGGTCGTGCATTATCTCCAACCAACACCTTGTGTAAATCCTTTAAACATTCATTCATTCATTGTTTTCATGCAATCATTCTTTTGTGCACATTCATTAACATTTACACCTTCTTCCTCCGGGTTGGTGGTGGGTTTCCAAGGCCCGACCACCCATTCATTGACCAAAAGGGGTTACATGACTCCCCAGATGGCGCTCAACGTCCATTCCTCGCTAACTCCTAACGAGGTCCGGCTACGCCGTTCATTGGTGGAACTAGTGTGAGGGATCACCGTCGCCCCGTGCCTCCCCGGATAGCCACTCACACAATGTCCCTGGGCCCCATTCGTGCATTCGTTCATTTCTCGCCAAAACATTAGGTAGGATTCATAAAATAAGGCTTTACGTTGAAAACATTTACTCTTTAAATCGACTCTATATATATATATATTAAGTTTGGTCAAAAACTTTCACATTGAAGGTATATATATATGGGGTCATGTAACGCCCCGACTTTTCGGACATAAAGGTACGACGTATGTGTTTACCTATTTGCGCGAATTAATTGTTTTTACGTGTTTCATATTTAATTTTATTATAAATTGTCATTATTTTATTTTATTATATTTTATTTTAATATATTATTAATTCTAATATATATATATATATCGTATTATATATATATATATATATATATATATATATATATATATATATATATATATATATATTTATTTCTTTAAGTATATATGTATACGTTTATTTATATTAGTATTAATTTAATGATTATGCTAACTATATGTTATGTTAATTAATCATGTTTTAGTTAATTAATTACGTGCTTAATATAATTTATTTAATATTAGATTTAATTTATTTATTTAAATGTTTTTGCATGGGAAATTATTTTTTTTTCTTTTTTGCATGGAATGTGCTTATTATTCATTTTGTGCTTCGTTCTCTTATGAAATGATATCGAATTGCCACGAATTTGTAGTATGTCATATATATATGTGTTATGTACCTGATTTTATGCTCGGTTTATGTTTTCGTATTTATTTGATATGTTAACGGATCTAATTTGTTTCGAGGAACCAAAACGGGGGCTAAGGAGCACTTAGCTTACCCTTGGTTCTGAATTTAATATCTTGAGCTCGGGAACTCGGATTCGAGTTCCGTCAACTCCGCTGAACTCGTAACAAAAATTCGAGTTTAGTAAACTTAGCCTTATATTTTTCCTAAGTCGTTTGAACCTCCGAAATCCAACTGAAAAACGAATCGACGACCAATTTGACCTTGTTGTACAAAATGAGCCATATCTCATCCAAACCATAACCAAATTAACCATGGTTTGATTCCTTTAAACCCTAACTCAACCACCTATCATGATATTTCAAGCCCTAACCGCGATAACCCTCACACAATCCCCAAAAACTCAGCCAAATCTACTACTTCTCATTCCAGTCCCGTAACCCTTCATCCCTTGGAGATTTTGGAGCTCAAATCTCATCCAAACTTCATCCAATCAACAAGGTAAGCTTATGGTTGTATTATATGTTCATTTCTGATCATTTCCACCCTTTCATTCATGAATTTCAGCATGGTTTCTTCATCCTGGACTGTTTTTCCGAAAATAGAGGATTTTAGGCAAATTCTTGATCTCCTTCGATTCTCAATGGTTTTGATTGATTCCAAGCTTGAGATTGATTGTTTTGACATCCTCATATCAGTTATGATCATAGATTTCATGGTGGTTGAAATATTTATGAGATATCATTTATGATCTTTTGAGAAAATCCCACATGAATGTCACGTACGGTTGCTTTCTTGTTTGAGCTTGTTTGTGACTGATTTACTTGTTGGTTTTATGTTGTTTTGCTGCTTATTTGTTGGCCTTAACTGGTATGAATGGGTGGAGAAGGAGTGAATCGTTCTTGCCCTGTTTTTCCGCAGTCGTGCCCTATTTTTTTTCACGCTGAGTTGCTGTTAACTGCTGTAATTTCCTTCTTCCTTTTTGCTGTCATTTTCGTGGCTTCTTGGCATGTATTTTAGTTGTGTTCTTGCTGTCTTTCATGCTTAGTTTAGCTGCCTTTGTTGCCTTCTTTCTTGCTGGGAAGTTCTGCTCTGTTTCTGCGCATTTCTGCTGTCAACAGAGCTGTTTCTGGTTCGTGGCACAGGCATGCCATTTCTGCCCGTTCCAGCGAGGAACGGGGGTGCTGTGTGGGCTGGAGCTGCTGTACCGAGACACGGGGGTGTCTCGGTCCAGGCTGGGAGGGTGACACGGGGGTGTCACCCCGTTTTTTTTAAATCTTTTGCCTGCGTTCTGGGATTGCTGCTGTGTGTTTAGACTGCTATCTTGCTGCGTGCCTTGGTCTGCTGCTGTTGCTGTACGAATGCATGGTTGTGTGGGGTGTTGTGTGTGTGCATTGCTTGTGTGTTGTGTGAGTGTTGCATGTGTCTAATATATAGTATATATATATGATTCATGCATGCATGAGTATGTTGGTGTGTGTACGTATATATATATGTATATATTATATATATATTGTATATTATTATATATATGATTATATATATATATTATATTATATATATTTATTATATATTTTAAATATTATTTAATTTAATTCAATTCTAGAAATTAATTGATTTCCATTTCGCGTATTTAATTATCGACTTTTGATTGAACGTTTTATTTATTTTATTCCTAAATGTGAATTTGACTATTATGTGTTATGCTTATTAAATGAATTCTTGAATTAATTGATATGCATTATGAATGTTTTAAATGTTATGAATTTATGAAATTTATATGGACATATGAATTTATGAAATTGAATGAATTATATGAACGAATGATTTGATTATATGATTTAAATTCCTTAATCGTGCACATGAACATTTTTATGATATAATATGATCATTTATGCATTCATGTCATATTCACCTCATTGTCGAGCGTCATATGTGGTCATTGAGTCTCATACCTTTTCCTTTGCACAAATTCGGGTTTGGTCGGAGACGAGGGCGAGCATTGAGATGCTTGTGCCTTTATTTTACTTTGGTACAGGTGGGTTTTTCTTCTACTAGTTAAAACAACCCTATAAATCCCTTATGTGCAAAGTTTTAAGCCAAAATAGTATATTTATATAAATCGAGTCATTTTGGGTAACCAAATTTACGACGAAACGGACCTCGTTAGGAGTTCTGACGAGGAAATGCTAGTCGGGCTTTTGAGGATTCATGTACCTCACTAGCCATTATGTATGAACCGATGGTTAGGTCTAGCTAACTTGTCCACCACCCGGAGGAAGAAGGTGTATATGTATGATTATGATCATTTATGTATGTGCACGAAAGATATGTATGACAACCAATAATTATGATATGATTACACGAGGAGAAGGTTGGAGATTGTGCACGCTCACTCGCTGAGCTTAAACCCTTATGAACAATTATGAATGAAAATGAACGTCGTAATCCCGTTAATGTTTTCTTTTTGTTTTAACCACTTGGTAAATTCTTAGCAAACTTCGCACGGGATTAGGGCTTGCATGTATGTATTTAATTTATGCGATATAATATATATTATGCCCCGTTTTTATACCCACCAGTCTCTTTTAGACTGAACCCGGTTGTTTTCAGCTGTTTTGTGCAGGTATAGGAGTGCTAGGCGGGAATACAAGTCGTCTAGGTCTTGCATTTATGTTTAGCACTTCTTTTCAGTCTCATATTCATACTCTTGTTGCTACTTTTATATTTGATCATAGTATAGATTGGAGCGTTATGATTTTGTAGGCCGTGAGTGCCGTTGCATATTTGAATGCTCTTGTATATCTATTTTTGGAGCTTGGTGGCTCACTGTATATGCTTTGTCGTTATTGCTTCTGCAATTTTCTTTAACTCTGATTTTATGATTCTTGAGTTGATTGAATAGCGTGTGTGTCGTGTGTGTCGTGTCCCCGTTATTGCCTAGCATAGCATGTGTGTCGTGTCCCCGTTCACCGTGGATTTAGCACGTGTATGGACTTTCATTTCATATAGGGGTCGGCTCCCGGTGCAGGGGATGTTGTACCTTACGCTCGGGTGCTACATCCTTAAGTGGTATCAGAGCTTAGGGTTGCAAAACCCGGGCTCTAGTGTCGTGTTGAGTCAGTTAGGTCGTTCGGCTTTAGGAACAACTTGTCAATGTGTTGCATATGCATTGTTTACGTGCTTGTGTGCTTTAAATCTTGAATTTTGATCGAATTAATTGCACTTGCATGCATGGACTAAAAATAGCATGCATTTTAGTGTTTCTTGAACAGGATGCCTCCACGTAGACACCGTGAGAGATCTCCAGGACACCGTCGTCATCATGATCGATCTCCTACGCCTCCACCCCAACCACAAGCACCACCGATGGACATGGGAATTTTATGGAAGCGGTTTTCAATTATGTAGAGCATCGGAGGGCTCAAGCTCCCCCACCACAACAAGCAGAACAACAAGCTCCTCCACTAAACCATAACAATAGAGATCCTCATGGGGTGTTTTTGAGCTACCACCCCCCTCGGTTTTCTGGTTCTATTGACGATGCGGTCTCGGAGGGTTGGTTGATTCGATTAGAGAGGATATTTGGGGTCCGACAGTTTACTACACAAGAGAAGGCTCAATTTGCTATATTCCAACTTGATGGAGATGCATATGAATGGTGGGAACGAACAAGGGAGAAACTTGAGGTCGATGAAGAGGAAGTAACTCGGGAGGTCTTCAAGAGAGAATTCAGAGAATGCTTTGTACCGGAAGTAGTAAGAGAGAGGAAGGAGCAAGAATTCATGGATCTAAAGCAAGGTACGCGTACGGTAACTCAATATCTCGCCGTATTCAATAGACTTGGGAAATATGCTCCTCATGTCACCCGGGATGAGAAAAGGAAAGCAAGGAAATTCATAGTGGGATTGAGACAGGACTTGAGACACGGGCAAGCGGGGCACAATTTCGAGTCTTTTGCCGATACGGTACAAAGGGCTCTAGTTCAAGAAGAGGAGTATAAGAAGACAGATCCGATTTTTAGGCCACCGATGGGGCGAGGTTCTGGAACAAGTTCGGGAAAGCGACCTATGGTTCAAGCTACTCCCCCACCCAAAGGTCCTTTCAAGAGACCACGAATGCTAGGACAAGCTTCCCAAGCTCTAAAGGCTTTACCCGTAACATCTTCAGATCGACAAATTCCAAGTGAAGCACGATTGTCCAAGCCACCATGTACATATTGTGGAGGGCCAACTCACAACAATTACAAATGCTGGAAGAGGTTGGGTTTATGCCTAATAAGTGGAAAAGCTGATCATATGGCGGATACATGCCCCGACAAGAATCCGGGATTTAAAAAGGGAGTTCAAAGGCCAATGATTCAGGCTCGTGCTTACGCCCTCGAACGTGAAGAGCAAGATGCAGAGATCGATCCCACAGCAGTGGTAGAAGGTACCCTATGCATACATAACATGAGCATTCATGCACTCTTTGATTCGAGTGCCACGCATTCCTTTATTTCTTGTGACTTAGTTGCTATTCTGTGCTTGCCTGTTATTTGCTTTTTTTTTCTTGTTATTTGGTGAGTTCGCCACTGGGTGGTAGTCTTCAGACAGATCAGTTGATTCGGGAGTGTTCAGTTTTGATTGAAGGGAAAGAATATCCGGCTGAATTGAAAGAGTTAAAGATTCAATTAGAGGAATTGCTCAAAGTTGAATATATGCGGCCAAGTTCGTCACATTGGGGTGCTCCGGTTCTCTTTGTTAAGAAAGGATGGAACCTTAAGAATGTGTATAGATTACCGGGAGCTTAATCGGATGACCGTAAAGAATAAATATCCTTTGCCCCATATTGAGGATTTATTCGACATGTTACAAGGTTCGGGGGTTTACTCAAAATTGGACTTGAGACAAGGATATTATCAATTGAAGATCCGGGAAGAGAACTCCGGAGGATCATGTAAGGCATCTCAGAATTGTGTTGGATACCTTAAGAGAGCATCGGTTGTATGCTAAGTTTAGCAAATGCGAGTTCTGGATTGATCGGGTAGCATTTCTGGGTCATATTATTTCAAGGAAGGTTTGGGATGTGTGTTGATGCAGAATGGAAGAGTAATCGCCTATGCCTCAAGGAAATTGAAAGAGCATGAACAGAACTACCCCACTCATGATTTGGAATTAGCGGCAGTGATCTTTGCTTTGGGTAAGTGGAGACACTATCTTTACGGAATTTTGTTCGAGGTCTTCTCCGATCACAAGAGTCTCCAATACTTATTCTCGCAAAAGGAATTGAATAAGAGACAACGGCGTTGGATGGAACTTTTGGCGGATTATGAGTGTACAATCTGATACCATCCCGGCAAAGCCAATTTGTTCGCGGATATACTTAGTAGGAAAACTAGTGTGTCCGATGTGAAAGTGGAAATTGGAGATGAGAATGAGTTGTTCAGATTGAGGGCTAGTATTCGGAATATTACGGTTCGACCAGATCTTAAACAGAGGTTAATTGATGCTCAGAGGATTGATCCCGAGGTTCAGAAATTAGCTGGGAAAGCTAGAGCTGATTCAGAGTGTCCGTTTGGGTTTGATGATACGGGACTTTTAAGATTCAAGAATAGAGTTGTTGTCCCGGAAGAGTTAAAAAGGATTGTTTTTTAGGAAGCCCGTCGGTCAGGGTATTCGATACATCCCGGAGGAACAAGATGTATAAGGATCTTAAACAATCCTATTGGTGGAATGGATTGAAACGGGATGTTATCAACTTCGTGAAACACTGCATGACTTGTCAAGTGATTAAGGCAGAACATCAGAAGCCATCGGGGCTACTTCGACCATTGCCTATCCCGGAGTGGAAATGGGAACAAATAACTATGGATTTTGTTTCAGGATTACCAAAAGTGAGAGGAGGTTTTGATGGAATTTGGGTTATCGTGGACAGGTTGACGAAATCGGCTCATTTTCTTGCTATCAGGATGTCCGATAAAGTGAGTAAGTTAGCCAAGAGATACAATGATGAGATTGTCAGGCTTCATGGTGTACCTGTTAGTATTGTCTCGAAACGGGATCCCAGATTTACTTCACGGTTATGGCAAGAATTACAGAAGTGTTTGGGAACAAGGCTTCAATTCAGCACAGCTTTCCATCCTCAGACCGACGGACAATCAGAAAGGTTGATTAAGTATCTGGAGGATCTGTTGAGAGCATGAACATTGGACTTTCAAAGCTCGTGGAATGAGCAATTGCCGTTAATCGAGTTTGCTTACTACAATAGCTATTAAGCCTCGATTGAAATGGCCCCTTATGAAACTCTTTATGGACGTAAATGTCGATCACCGTTGTTCTTTGACTTGGAGGAATGGAATTGGACCAAGCAAGAAGGGATTAAAAGAGGGGAAAAGAAGGAAAAACCCTCTAAGACTGTACAAGAGGCTATTGATAAGGTCCAGATAATTAGACAATGGATGAAGGCTGCTCAGGATCGACAAAAGAGTTATGCAGATCTTCGGAGGAAGAATTTGGAGTTTGAGATTGGAGATAAGGTTTTCTTAAAGGCTTCCCCACGAAAAAGGTTCTCAAGAATCGGACGAGGAGGAAAATTAAACCCTCGGTATATGGGACCATATGAGATTTTGGAGAAGATTGGGGATACGGCCTATCGATTGGACTTGCCTCCGAGTTTGACTGGAATTCATAACGTGTTTCATGTTTCACAGCTCCGAAAGTATTATCGAGACGAGTCCGAGGTTCTACCGGTTCAAGAAGTGGAATTAGAACCGGATCTCACCTTCGTTCAGAAGCCGATTAAGATATTGGATCGAAAGTTTCAGGAACTTCGAAATTGGCGTATTCCACTAGTCAAGGTTCTTTGGAGAAGTGATAAAACCGAAGAGGCTACGTGGGAGATGGAGGATAAGATGAAAAGGTTTCACCCCGAGTTATTTTCGAGCGAGCAATGAATCAGAGGACGGATTCTTTTAAGGGGGAGAGATTGTAACGCCCCGACTTTTCGGACATAAAGGTACGACGTATGTGTTTACCTATTTGCGCGAATTAATTGTTTTTACGTGTTTCATATTTAATTTTATTATAAATTGTCATTATTTTATTTTATTATATTTTATTTTAATATATTACTAATTCTAATATATATATATATCGTATTATATATATATATATATATATATATATATATTTATTTCTTCAAGTATATATGTATACGTTTATTTATATTAGTATTAATTTAATGATTATGCTAATTATATGTTATGTTAATTAATCATGTTTTAGTTAATTAATTACGTGCTTAATATAATTTATTTAGTATTAGATTAAATTTATTTATTTAAATGTTTTTACATGGGAAATTATATTTTTTTTTCTTTTTTGCATGGAATGTGCTTATTATTCATTTTGTGCTTCGTTCTCTTATGAAATGATATCGAATTGCCACGAATTTGTAGTATGTCGTATATATATGTGTTATGTACCTGATTTTATGCTCGGTTTATGTTTTCGTATTTATTTGATATGTTAACGGATTTAATTTGTTTCGAGGAACCAAAAGGGGGGCTAACGAGCATTTAGCGTACCCTTGGTTCCGAATTTAATATCTTGAGCTCGGGAACTCGGATTCGAGTTCCGTCAACTCCGCTGAACTCGTAACGAAAATTCGAGTTTAGTAAACTTAGCCTTATATTTTTCTAAGTCGTTTGAACCTCCGAAATCCAACCGAAAAACGAATCGACGACCAATTTGACCTTGTTGTACAAAATGAGCCATATCTCATCCAAACTATAACCAAATTAACCATGGTTTGATTCCTTTAAACCCTAACTCAACCACCTATCATGATATTTCAAGCCCTAACCGAGATAACCCTCACACAATCCCCAAAACCTCAGCCAAAGCTACTGCTTCTCATTCCAGTCCCGTAACCCTTCATCCCTTGGAGATTTTGGAGCTCAAATCTCATCCAAACTTCATCCAATCAACAAGGTAAGCTTAGGCTTGTATTATATGTTCATTTCTGATCATTTCCACCCTTTCATTCATGAATTTGAGCATGGTTTCTTCATCCTGGACTGTTTTTCCGAAAATATGGGATTTTGGGCAAATTCTTGATCTCCTTCGATTCTCAGTGCTTTTGATTGATTCCAAGCTTGAGATTGATTGTTTTGACATCCTCATATCATTTATGATCATAGATTTCATGGTGGTTGAAATATTTATGAGATATCATTTATGATCTTTTGAGAAAATCCCACATGAATGTCATGTACGGTTGCTTTCCTGTTTGAGCTTGTTTGGGACTGATTTACTTGTTTGTTTTTATGTTGTTTTGTTGCTTATTTGTTGGCCTTAACTGGTATGAATGGGTGGAGAAGGAGTGAATCGTTCTTGCCCTGTTTTTCCGCAGCCGTGCCCTATTTTTTTTCACGCTGAGTTGCTGTTAACTGCTGTAATTTCCTTCTTCCTTTTTGCTGTCATTTTCTTGGCTTCTTGGCATGTATTTTAGTTGTGTTCTTGCTGTCTTTCATGCTTAGTTTAGCTGCCTTTGTTGCCTTCTTTCTTGCTGGGAAGTTCTGCTCTGTTTCTGCGCATTTCTGCTGTCAACAGAGCTGTTTCTGGTTCGTAGCACAGGCGTGCCATTTCTGCCCATTCCAGCGAGGAACGGGGGTGCTGTGTGGGCTGGAGCTGCTGTACCAAGACACGGGGGTGTCTCGGTCTAGGCTGGGAGGGTGACACGGGGGTGTCACCCCGTTTTTTTGAAATCTTTTGCCTGCGTTCTGGGATTGCTGCTGTGTGTTTAGACTGCTGTCTTGCTGCGTGCCTTGGTCTACTGCTGTTGCTGTACGAATGCATGGTTGTGTTTGGTGTTGTGTGTGTGCATTGCTTGTGTGTTGTGTGAGTGTTGCATGTGTCTAATATATAGTATATATATATGATTCATGCATGCATGAGTATGTTGGTGTGTGTACGTATATATATATGTATATATTATATATATATTGTATATTATTATATATATGATTATATATATATATATTATATTATATATATTTATTATAGATTTTAAATATTATTTAATTTAATTCAATTCTAGAAATTAATTGATTTCCCTTTCGCGTATTTAATTATCGACTTTTGATTGAACGTTTTAATTATTTTATTCCTAAATGTGAATTTGAATATTATGTGTTATGCTTATTAAATGAATTCTTGAATTAATTGATATGCATTATGAATGTTTTGAATGTTATGAATTTATGAAATTTATATGGACATATGAATTTATGAAATTGAATGAATTATATGAACGAATGATTTGATTATATGATTTAAATTCCTTCATCGTGCACATGAACATTTTTATGATATAATATGATCATTTATGCATTCATGTCATATTCACCTCATTGCCGAGCGTCATATGTGGTCATTGAGTCTCATACCTTTTCTTTTGCACAGATTCGGGTTTGGTCGGAGACGAGGGCGAGCATTGAGACGCTTGTGCCTTTATTTTGCTTTGGTAAAGGTGGGTTTTTCTTCTACTAGTTAAAACAACCCTATAAATCCCTTATGTGCGAAGTTTTAAGCCAAAATAGTATATTTATATAAATCGAGTCATTTTGGGTAACCAAATTTACGACGAAACGGACCTCGTTAGGAGTTTTGACGAGGAAATGCTAGTCGGGCTATTGAGGATTCATGTACCTCACTAGCCATTATGTATGATCCGGTGGTCAGGTCTAGCTAACTTGTCCACCACCCGGAGGAAGAAGGTGTATATGTATGATTATGATCATTTATGTATGTGCACGAAAGATATGTATGACAACCAATAATTATGGTATGATTACACGAGGAGAAGGTTGGAGATTGTGCACGCTCACTCGCTGAGCTTAAACCCTTATGAACAATTATGAATGAAAATGAACGTCGTAATCCCGTTGATGTTTTCTTTTTGTTTTAACCACTTGGTAAATTCTTATCAAACTTCACACGGGATTAGGGCTTGCATGTATGTATTTAATTTATGCGATATAATATATATTATGCCCCGTTTTTATACCCACCAGTCTCTTTTAGACTGAACCCGGTTGTTTTCAGCTGTTTTGTGCAGGTATAGGAGTGCTAGGCGGGAATACAAGTCGTCTAGGTCTTGCATTTATGTTTAGCACTTCTTTTCAGTCTCATATTCATACTCTTGTTGCTACTTTTATATTTGATCATAGTATAGATTGGAGCGTTATGATTTTGTAGGCCGTGAGTGTCGTTGCATATTTGAATGCTCATGTGTATCTATTTTTGGAGCTTGGTGGCTCACTGTATATGCTTTGTCGTTATTGCTTCTGCAATTTTCTTTAACTCTGATTTTATGATTCTTGAGTTGATTTGTTTAAGGGTTAGTCCCGCCTAGCATAGCGTGTGTGTCGTGTCCCCGTTCGCCGTGGATTTAGCACGTGTATGGACTTTCATTTCATATACGGGTCGGGTCCCGGTGCGGGGGATGTTGTACCTTACGCTCGGGTGCTACATCCTTAAGTGGTATCAGAGCTTAGGGTTGCAAAACCCGGGCTCTAGTGTCGTGTTGAGTCAGTTAGGTCGTTCGGCTTTAGGAACAACTTGTCAATGTGTTGCATATGCATTGTTTACGTGCTTGTGTGCTTTAAATCTTGAATTTTGATCGAATTAATTGCACTTGCATGCACGGACTAAAAATTGCATGCATTTTAGTGTTTCTTGAACAGGATGCCTCCACGTAGACTCCGTGAGAGATCTCCAGGACACCGTCGTCATCATGATCGATCTCCTACGCCTCCACCCCAACCACAAGCACCACCGATGGACATGGGGAATTTTATGGAAGCGGTTTTCAATTATGTAGAGCATCGGAGGGCTCAAGCTCCCCCACCACAACAAGCAGAACAACAAGCTCCTCCACTAAACCATAACAATAGAGATCCTCATGCGGTGTTTTTGAGCTACCACCCCCCTCGGTTTTCTGGTTCTATTGACGATGCGGTCTCGGAGGGTTGGTTGATTCGATTAGAGAGGATATTTGGGGTCCGACAGTTTACTACACAAGAGAAGGCTCAATTTGCTATATTCCAACTTGATGGAGATGCATATGAATGGTGGGAACGAACAAGGGAGAAACTTGAGGTCGATGAAGAGGAAGTAACTTGGGAGGTCTTCAAGAGAGAATTCAGAGAATGCTTTGTACCGGAAGTAGTAAGAGAGAGGAAGGAGCAAGAATTCATGGATCTAAAGCAAGGTACGCGTACGGTAACTCAATATCTCGCCGTATTCAATAGACTTGGGAAATATGCTCCTCATGTCACCCGGGATGAGAAAAGGAAAGCAAGGAAATTCATAGCGGGATTGAGACAGGACTTGAGACACGGGCAAGCGAGGCACAATTTCGAGTCTTTTGCCGATACGGGACAAAGGGCTCTAGTTCAAGAAGAGGAGTATAAGAAGACAGATCCGATTTTTAGGCCACTGATGGGGCGAGGTTCTGGAACAAGTTCGGGAAAGCGACCTATGGTTCAAGCTACTCCCCCACCCAAAGGTCCTTTCAAGAGACCACGAATGGGAGGACAAGCTTCCCAAGCTCCAAAGGCTTTACCCGTAACATCTTCAGATCGACAAATTCCAAGTGAAGCACGATTGTCCAAGCCACCATGTACATATTGTGGAGGGCCAACTCACAACTATTACAAATGCTGGAAGAGGTTAGGTTTATGCCTAATATGTGGAAAAGTTGATCATATGGCGGATACATGCCCCGACAAGAATCCGGGATTTAAAATGGGAGTTCAAAGGCCAATGATTCAGGCTCGTGCTTACGCTCTCGAAGGTGAAGAGCAAGATGCAGAGATCGATCCCACAAGAGTGGTAGAAGGTACCCTATGCATACATAACATGAGCATTCATGCACTCTTTGATTCGGGTGCCACGCATTCCTTTATTTCTTGTGACTTAGTTGCTATTCTGTGCTTGCCTGTTATTTGCTTTTTTCTTCTTGTTATTTGGTGAGTTCGCCACTGGGTGGTAGTCTTCAGACAGATCAGTTGATTCGGGAGTGTTCAGTTTTGATTGAAGGGAAAGAATATCCGGCTGAATTGAAAGAGTTAAAGATTCAATTAGAGGAATTGCTCAAAGTTGAATATATGCGGCCAAGTTCGTCACATTGGGGTGCTCCGGTTCTCTTTGTTAAGAAAGGATGGAACCTTAAGAATGTGTATAGATTACCGGGAGCTTAATCGGATGACCGTAAAGAATAAATATCCTTTGCCCCATATTGAGGATTTATTCGACATGTTACAAGGTTCGGGGGTTTACTCAAAATTGGACTTGAGACAAGGATATTATCAATTGAAGATCCGGGAAGAGAACTCCGGAGGATCATGTAAGGCATCTCATAATTGTGTTGGATACCTTAAGAGAGCATCGGTTGTATGCTAAGTTTAGCAAATGCGAGTTCTGGATTGATCGGGTAGCATTTCTGGGTCATGTTATTTCAAGGAAGGTTTGGGATGTGTGTTGATGCAGAATGGAAGAGTAATCGCCTATGCCTCAAGGAAATTGAAAGAGCATGAACAGAACTACCCCACTCATGATTTGGAATTAGCAGCAGTGATCTTTGCTTTGGGTAAGTGGAGACACTATCTTTATGGAATTTCGTTCGAGGTCTTCTCCGATCACAAAAGTCTCCAATACTTATTCTCGCAAAAGGAATTGAATAAGAGACAACGGCGTTGGATGGAACTTTTGGCGGATTATGAGTGTACAATCCGATACCATCCCGGCAAAGCCAATTTGGTCGCGGATGCACTTAGTAGGAAAACTAGTGTGTCCGATGTGAAAGTGGAAATTGGAGATGAGAATGAGTTGTTCAGATTGAGGGCTAGTATTCGGAATATTACGGTTCGACCACATCTTAAACAGAGGTTATTTGATGCTCAGAGGATTGATCCCGAGGTTCAGAAATTAGCTGGGAAAGCTAGAGCTGATTCAGAGTGTCCATTTGGGTTTGATGATACGGGACTTTTAAGATTCAAGAATAGAGTTGTTGTCCCGGAAGAGTTAAAAAGGATTGTTTTTTAGGAAGCCCATCGGTCAGGGTATTCGATACATCCCGGAGGAACAAGATGTATAAGGATCTTAAACAATCCTATTAGTGGAATGGATTGAAACGGGATGTTATCAACTTCGTGAAACACTGCATGACTTGTCAAGTGATTAAGGCAGAACATCAGAAGCCATCGGGGCTACTTCGACCATTGCCTATCCCGGAGTGGAAATGGGAACAAATAACTATGGATTTTGTTTCAGGATTACCAAAAGTGAGAGGAGGTTTTGATGGAATTTGGGTTATCGTGGACAAGTTGACGAAATCGGCTCATTTTCTTGCTATCAGGATGTCCGATAAAGTGAGTAAGTTGGCCAAGAGATACAATGATGAGATTGTCAGGCTTCATGGTGTACCTGTTAGTATTGTCTCGGAACGGGATCCCAGATTTACTTCACGGTTATGGCAAGAATTACAGAAGTGTTTGGGAACAAGTCTTCAATTCAGCACAGCTTTCCATCCTCAGACCGACGGACAATCAGAAAGGTTGATTAAGTATCTGGAGGATCTGTTGAGAGCATGAACATTGGACTTTCAAAGCTCGTGGAATGAGCAGTTGCCGTTAATCGAGTTTGCTTACTACAATAGCTATTAAGCTTCGATTGAAATGGCCCCTTATGAAACTCTTTATGGACTTAAATGTCGATCACCGTTGTTCTTTGACTTGGAGGAATGGAATTGGACCAAGCAAGAAGGGATTAAAAGAGGGGAAAAGAAGGAAAAACCCTCTAAGACTGTACAAGAGGCTATTGATAAGGTCCAGATAATTAGACAACGGATGAAGGCTGCTCAGGATCGACAAAAGAGTTATGCAGATCTTCGGAGGAAGAATTTGGAGTTTGAGATTGGAGATAAGGTTTTCTTAAAGGCTTCCCCACGAAAAGGGTTCTCAAGAATCGGACGAGGAGGAAAATTAAACCCTCGGTATATGGGACCATATGAGATTTTGGAGAAGATTGGGGATACGGCCTATCGATTGGACTTGCCTCCGAGTTTGACTGGAATTCATAACGTGTTTCATGTTTCACAGCTCCGAAAGTATTATCGAGATGAGTCCGAGGTTCTACCGGTTGAAGAAGTGGAATTGGAACCGGATCTCACCTTCGTTCAGAAGCCGATTAAGATATTGGATCGAAAGTTTCAGGAACTTCGAAATTGGCATATTCCACTAGTCAAGGTTCTTTGGAGAAGTGATAAAACCGAAGAGGCTACGTGGGAGATGGAGGATAAGATGAAAAGGTTTCACCCCGAGTTATTTTCGAGCGAGCAATGAATCCGAGGACGGATTCTTTTAAGGGGGAGAGATTGTAACGCCCCGACTTTTCGGACAAAAAGGTACGACGTATGTGTTTACCTATTTGCGCGAATTAATTGTTTTTACGTGTTTCATATTTAATTTTATTATAAATTGTCATTATTTTATTTTATTATATTTTATTTTAATATATTATTAATTCTAATATATATATATATATCGTATTATATATATATATATATATTTATTTCTTTAAGTATATATGTATACGTTTATTTATATTAGTATTAATTTAATGATTATGCTAATTATACGTTATGTTAATTAATCATGTTTTAGTTAATTAATTACTTGCTTAATATAATTTATTTAATATTAGATTTAATTTATTTATTTAAATGTTTTTGCGTGGGAAATTATATTTTTTTTTCTTTTTTGCATGGAATGTGCTTATTATTCATTTTGTGCTTCATTCTCTTATGAAATGATATCGAATTGCCACGAATTTGTAGTATGTCGTATATATATGTGTTATGTACCTGATTTTATGCTCGGTTTATGTTTTCATATTTATTTGATATGTTAACGGATTTAATTTGTTTCGAGGAACCAAAACGGGGGCTAACGAGCACTTAGCGTACCCTTGGTTCCGAATTTAATATCTTGAGCTCGGGAACTCGGATTCGAGTTCCGTCAACTCCGCTGAACTCGTAACGAAAATTCGAGTTTAGTAAACTTATCCTTATATTTTTCCTAAGTCGTTTGAACCTCCGAAATCCAACCGAAAAATGAATCGGCGACCAATTTGACCTTGCAGTACAAAATGAGCCATATCTCATCCAAACCATAACCAAATTAACCATGGTTTGATTCCTTTAAACCCTAACTCAACCACCTATCATGATATTGCAAGCCCTAACCGAGATAACCCTCACACAATCCCCAAAAACTCTGCCAAAGCTACTGCTTCTCATTCCAATCCCGTAACCCTTCATCCCTTGGAGATTTTGGAGCTCAAATCTCATCCAAACTTCATCCAATCAACAAGGTAAGCTTAGGGTTGTATTATATGTTAATTTCTGATCAGTTCCACCCTTTCATTCATGAATTTGAGCATGGTTTCTTCGTCCTGGGCTATTTTTCCGAAAATAAAGGATTTTGGGCAAATTCTTGATCTCCTTCGATTCTCAATGGTTTTGATTGATTCCAAGCTTGAGATTGATTGTTTTGACATCCTCATATCATTTATGATCATAGATTTCATGGTGGTTGAAATATTTATGAGATATCATTTATGATCTTTTGAGAAAATCCCACATGAATGTCACGTACGGTTGATTTCTTGTTTGAGCTTGTTTGGGACTGATTTACTTGTTGGTTTTATGTTGTTTTGCTGCTTATTTGTTGGCCTTAACTGGTATGAATGGGTGGAGAAGGAGTGAATCGTTCTTGCCCTGTTTTTCGGCAGCCGTTCCCTGTTTTTTTTCACGCTGAGTTGTTGTTAACTGCTGTAATTTCCTTCTTCCTTTTTGCTGTCATTTTCGTGGCTTCTTGGCATGTATTTTAGTTGTGTTCTTGTTGTCTTTCATGCTTAGTTTAGCTGCCTTTGTTGCCTTCTTTCCTGCTGGGAAGTTCTGCTCTGTTTCTGCGCATTTCTGCTGTCAACAGAGCTGTTTCTGGTTCGTGGCACAGGCGTGCCATTTCTGCCCGTTCCAACGAGGAACGGGGGTGCTGTGTGGGCTGGAGCTGCTGTACCGAGACACGGGGGTGTCTTGGTCCAGGCTGGGAGGGTGACACGGGGGTGTCACCCCGTTTTTCTGAATTCTTTTGCCTGCGTTCTGGGATTGCTGCTGTGTGTTTAGACTGCTGTCTTGCTGCGTGCCTTGGTCTGCTGCTGTTGCTGTACGAATGCATGGTTGTGTTTGGTGTTGCGTGTGTGCATTGCTTGTGTGTTGTGTGAGTGTTGCATGTGTCTAATATATAGTATATATATATGATTCATGCATGCATGAGTATGTTGGTGTGTGTACGTATATATATATATGTATATATTATATATATACTGTATATTATTATATATATGATTATATATATATATTATATTATATATATTTATTATATATTTTAAATATTATTTAGTTTAATTCAATTCTAGAAATTAATTGATTTCCATTTCGCGTATTTAATTATCGACTTAGGATTGAACGTTTTATTTATTTTATTCCTAAATGTGAATTTGAATATTATATGTTATGCTTATTAAATGAATTCTTGAATTAATTGATATGCATTATGAATGTTTTGAATGTTATGAATTTATGAAATTTATATGAACATATGAATTTATGAAATTATGAAATTGAATGAATTATATGAACGAATGATTTGATTATATGATTTAAATTCCTTAATCGTGCACATGAACATTTTTATGATATAATATGATCATTTATGCATTCATGTCATATTCACCTCATTGCCGAGCGTCATATGTGGTCATTGAGTCTCATACCTTTTCTTTTGCATAGATTCGGGTTTGGTCGGAGACGAGGGCGAGCATTGAGACGCTTGTGCCTTTATTTTGCTTTGGTAAAGGTGGGTTTTTCTTCTACTAGTTAAAACAACCCTATAAATCCCTTATGTGCAAAGTTTTAAGCCAAAATAGTATATTTATATAAATCGAGTCATTTTGGGTAAATGATTTCAAACGTATGACCCCTTTTTATTATGAAATCCTACCTTATGTTTTGGCGAGATTGCATGTATGTTATGTTCACGGGCCCAGGGACTTAGTGTATGTGGCAATCCGGGGAGACAAGGGCCGACGGTGATCCCATACACTAGTTCCAACCAAATTTACGACGAAACGGACCTCGTTAGGAGTTTTGACGAGGAAATGCTAGTCGGGCTTTTGAGGATTCATGTACCTCACTAGCCATTATGTATGAACCGGTGGTCAGGTCTAGCTAACTTGTCCACCACCCGGTGGAAGAAGGTGTATATGTATGATTATGATCATTTATGTATGTGCACGAAAGATATGTATGACAACCAATAATTATGATATGATTACACGAGGAGAAGGTTGGAGATTGTGCACGCTCACTCGCCGAGCTTAAACCCTTATGAACAATTATGAATGAAAATGAACGTCGTAATCCCGTTGATGTTTTCTTTTTGTTTTAACCACTTGGTAAATTCTTATCAAACTTCACACGGGATTAGGGCTTGCATGTATGTATTTAATTTATGTGATATAATATATATTATGCCCCGTTTTTATACCCACCAGTCTCTTTTAGACTGAACCCGGTTGTTTTCAGCTGTTTTGTGCAGGTATAGGAGTGCTAGGCGGGAATACAAGTCGTCTAGGTCTTGCATTTATGTTTAGCACTTCTTTTCAGTCTCATATTCATACTCTTGTTGCTACTTTTGTATTTGATCATAGTATAGATTGGAGCGTTATGATTTTGTAGGCCGTGAGTGCCGTTGCATATTTGAATGCTCTTGTATATCTATTTTTGGAGCTTGGTGGCTCACTGTTTATGCTTTGTCGTTATTGCTTCCGCAATTTTCTTTAACTCTGATTTTATGATTCTTGAGTTGATTGGTTTAAGGGTTAGTCCCGCCTAGCATAGCGTGTGTGTTGTGTCCCCGTTCGTCATGGATTTGGCACGTGTATGGACTTTCATTTCATATACGGGTCGGGTCCCAGTGCGGGGGATGTTGTACCTTACGCTCGGGTGCTACAGGTCATATATCTACATAGAAGGGAAACCCACCTTAAACGGCAACAGGAGAACACACGAGCCTCACTGACCGGCCTCGTCTCTAACTGGATCAAAATCTGTGCAAGAAAGGTGAAGTGAGACTCAATATGACCAAATAAGACGCTCGGCAATGCAATGATCATGATATGAATATATAAAAGATAAAATTATGTTATGAAAATGTTCATGTGCACTATTAAGGAATTTAAATCATATAATCAAGTCATTCACTTCCATTCGAATTCATAAATTCACATTTTCAATCCAATTAATTCACGAAATTCAAATATAATCATAGCACTTATTAAATCACATTAGAAATTAGAAATTAGACAATCACATACATTCAATTTAATATCGAAGACTAAACAAAACATGAAATAGGTAATAATTAAATTCTATAATTCAATTAAATCAAATAATATTTAATAAACATATATAAATATATATAATATATATATAGAAATATATTCGTATATATATATGCATGCAAGGTGCACCCCATTCATGGAAAACAATATGCATGCAATTTACATCTACCTATATACACATAACATGCATGCAAATTGTATATATGTATATACATATATGCATGCATACGTACTACAGCACAACTAATTCCATGCTTGAAAGATTGATTTCCAACAACAACCACACTCATGCATGCAAATCCCTATTAAGATGTATGCAACATTCAACCAAGGAGACAACAAAAAGAAAGAAGCAGCAGCAGTAGTTCAGGAACACCACAGAACATGCATGGAAAATTACAAGGTGACACCCCCGTGTCACCCTCATAGAACAAACCGAGACAGCCCCGTGTCTCGGTATAGAGAAAACCGTCCCTCGTGCACCCCTGTTACAAGCTGAAAATAGACAGAATGACACCCCCGTGTCGGAACGCAGCAGCTCAACAAAAACGCAGGTTTATCCCCTGTTTTTCTAGCTTACAACGCAGCAACATCTCAAGCAACAATTAGGCAATATATGCAACAATAAATGGCATGAAATGCAGCAAGAATTCAGCTCAAAACAACCCCCAAAACTGATAGCAGCGAACAAGGATCAACGCAGCAGTTTGACAGCAACTTTCAGGCCAAAAAATAGGGCATCACTCACGTGAAAACAGGGCATGATTGATCTCCTTTAATCCCAAAAAGTTCATATAAGTTAGGCTATCAAATGTGTAGCAAAACAACACAATTTCAACATGTAAATCAGTTCCAAAAGAGCTCAACCGTGTAAGGCAGTCATACGTGACATTACATGAAGTTTTTCTCAATGTTCCATAATTGATATCTCATAAATACTTCAACTACCATGCAATCAATGATCATAAATGAGAAGAGTATGTCAAAACAATCATTTTCAGGCTTGGAATCAATCAAATCCATCAAGAATGGAATGAGATCAACAACTTCGCTCTAAACCCCTTATTTTCGAATTCAGTCAAGAAACTCATGAAACCATGATCAAATTTGGGGATGAATGAATGAAAATGATCAGGAATGAACATATAATACAACCCTAAGCTTACCTTGTTGATTGGATGAAGATTGGATGAGATTTGAGCTCCAAAATCTCCAAGGAAAGTAAGGTTATGGGAGAGCACTGGAAAGCAGTAGCTTTGGCTGAAATTTGTGAATTTTGTGAGGGTTGGTTCGGTTAGGGCATGGCATATCAGGTTAGGTGGTTGAGTTAGGGTTCTATAGCATCAAACCATGGTTAATTTGGTCAACAAATGAATGAATTATGGCCATTTTAGTGCAGCAAGGTCAGTTTGGTCGCGGTTTCGTTTTTCGGTTAGATTTCGCAGGTTCAAATGACGTTAGAAAAATATAAGGCTAAGTTTACTAAACTCGAATTTTTGTTACGAGTTCAGCGAAGTTGACGGAACTCGAATCCGAGTTCCCGAGCTCAAGATATTAAATACGGAACCAAGGGTGCGCTAAGTGCTCGTTAGCCCCCGACTTGGATTCCAAAATTCAAATTAAATCCGAAACACATGCAAATGAATCCGAAAATACGAAACGAACAAATATTCATATACAAGACACGTATAAGTTTAACATATTAAATTCGCACGAAATTCCGGTTTCAATTCAAATAGAAACGAAGCACGTAAATGTCACTCATACGCAATGTAACAATATAATTCATAAGATTAACAAATAATATAACATCACATACGTATATATATAATGAATACATGCATGCGTAATTAATTTATAAATATAAATGCATGCATAATTATATTCATGCACACGTACACAAATAATATATATATATATATATATATATATTTATATTATATAAATATATTTAATATTAATAACATTAAATAAAATAATTAACATTTAAGATAATTAAAATAAAAATTAAATACATAAAACACGTATAATTAATTATTTCGCGCAATTTGGTAAACACTTACATCATACCTGTACGGCCGAAATATCGGGGCGTCACACCAACAATACCAAGAAGAAAGGAGACTCGAAAGTGTCCTATGAACCCGGCATCTCCGCCCTGGAGAAAACTGTACAAAAGACAATGTAACGTGTTCGTGAGACTCAAGACTCCAAATGAACCATATAAGACGCACGGCATGCAATGAACATGATATGAATGCATAAAAGAGTATATTATGTAATGAACACGTTCATGTGCACGATTAATGTCTTAAAGACATATAAACATTCATTTCATTCCTTTCGTGAAGAATTTAAAGTCATTCAAATTCATAACCTTCACATTTAAATCAAATTGATCCACGAATTTCAAATAACGAACATAACACGTAGTATAACATGTTCACAATTAGAAAATAGGCAAATAGAAACATTTAAGTCATATTCGGAAATTAAATAACATGAAATAAATAACAATGAAATTCTAAAATTTAATTAAATTAAACAACATTTAAATATATATAACATTAAACACGCATTAAATATATATAAATATATAAATCTAATTATATATATATAATATAGTATTGCATGCATTAAATAATATATAATATATATATCCCACGCATGGCATGCATGCATATTTTAAGACACAAATTAAAATCAATGCATGCATGCACTAAAACAACCAAATTAAAAACATAGCATGCATTTATATCAAACAAATGAAACTAAATGCATAATGCATGCAAACATATACGTATATATATATAATCAAAGCCATGCAGGCAAAGAAGGAATTAGGAAGCAAATTAAAAAGCTGTGCATTAGAATTGGAAACTGAATATTTATGCAGAACTGAACAGGGTCGCGGCCGCGACCCATTTTCTTCATGAAATGGTAGCGGCCGCTACCCATTAAAATCTGAAAATTTTACCAATTATTCCATAGTACGTGAGCAGCCAAATATGGAGTAATAAGGGAGTTAGGATGATCACTTTCATGCTTGGAATCAATCAAATTCATCAAGAAATGGACGAGATCAACAACCATGCTCATAACCTAACTATTTCTTCAAATCAGCCAAAAACCCATGAAACCATGATCAAAATTAGGGATGAATAGCTTAAAATAACACATATTAAATTTATAATACAACCCTAAGCTTACCTTGTGAATTGATGAAGGTTTGGAAGAGATTTGAGCTTCAATCTCCAAGGGTTGCAAGAGTTATGGGACTGACTGGAAGTAGGGGAAAAATGGTTGAAATTCTCTAAGTGATGAGGGTTATCTCCGTTTGGGGCCATTAAGGCTGGTTAGAGGGTTGATTTAGGGTTCTAAGGAATCAAACCATGGTTAATTTGGTCAAGGTTTGAATATGATATGGTCATTTTAGTAAACTGTGGCAGATTTGGTTTCCGTTTCGTGTTTCGGTTGAATTTCGGATGTTCAAATAACTTTGGAAAAATATAAGGCTAAGTTCATTAAACTCGACTTTTCGTTGCGAGTTCAGTGAAGCTGACGAAACTCAAATCCGAGTTTCCTAGCTCAAGATATCAAATACGGAACCAATGGTGCGCAAATTGCTCGTTAGCTCCCGATTTGGATTCCAAAATCAAAATAAATTCGAAACGTATGCAAATGAACCCGAAAACATGAAACGACCATATATTCATATTCATAACACATATAACTACAACATATTAAATTTTCACGAAATTTCGGTATCAAATCATATAAAAACGAAGCACGTTTATAACACGCATAAGCAATGCATTTAAAATCCATACATTTCCGAATCAATACACAAATTAAAATCAACGAATTTAAATGTAATATTAATATTAATATATAAATTATAACTAAAGTGAATGAATTAAATTCATTTAAAGTGAAAGCACGAAATAAATGGAATATTTAATATTAAATACTTAGGATAAAAAAATAATTACCATTTAAATATTTAATGTAAAATTAAATATATAAAACACGTACAACCAATTAACTCGCACAATTTAGTAAACACATACGTCATGCTGTACGACTGGAAAACTGGGGCGTTACATATAAGGAGTCTTAGAGTACGGTTCTAATCCCGGATATAAGTCAATAACAAACTCAATCTCCCGATCCGGCAGTAGAGAACCCAAATTTTCTAGAAATATGTCGGGATATTCCTTTACCACGGCCGTCTCCTGAAAACTTGATTGATCCTTTGGTTTGTTAAGGAGATAGGCAAGAAATCTTGTGGCTCCATCCTTTACCAACTTGCGAGCTTCCATAAACGATAAGAGAGGTACATTGTTCGACCCAACTTCTCCAATCAACTCTTTACCTAACCTTATCTTCTTCTTAAAACAATCAACTTCGGCCCGGTGCCGGTATAACCAATCCATCCCAAATATTACTCCATACTTCTTCATAGGCATCACGATGAAATCTGCCGGATAATCTTTCCCTTTTATCAAAACTGAACAACCTCTGACAACCTGATCTGACTGCAAACTACCTCCAAGAGGCGAACTCACAAAATAGCAAGAATTTGAACAAGTAACAGGTAGGCACAAAGAGGCACATAGATCACAAGATATAAAAGTATGAGTGGCACCCGGATCGAATAATGCATGAATGCTCGTGTTATGAATGCAAACGGTACCTTCCACCACGGCGTTTGGATCAACTTCAACTTTCTGCTCCTCACCCTCAAGGGCATAAGCTCGTGCCTGAACCATCGGTCTCGGAGCCCCAGCTTGATATCCTGGAGTCTTATCCGGGCATGCGAAAGCCATATGATCTCCCTTCCCACAAATCAAACACAACCTCAATCTTTTTCGGCAATTGTTATAAGAATGGGTTGGCCATCCACAATAAGTACACGGTCGCTGATCGTTGCGAGATCCTTTAGGGGCTGGTGGAGCCTGAGGTGCTCGTGGAACGGGTGCAATCTGACCTCCTGTTCTCGGCTTCTTGAAAGGCCCTTTTGGTGGTGGAGCTGGTAAAGTCATCGGCCTCTTTCCTTTGTTAAATCCCGAGCCGGATCCTGACCCTTGTCCCTGGCGATAAACTGGCCTCCTAGCATTCACAGAATCTTCAACCTTTAAGGCTTTCGAAGTAGCCTTCGCCCAAGTGCTCGTATTGACTGCCTCAAGAGCTACCTGGATATCCGGTCGAAGCCCCTGAACAAACTGCATAGCCTTATGAAAGTCATCGCTCGCTATATTTGGCACATAGCGGCATAACCTCTCATGCTCGAAAATATACTCGGCTACAGACCTCGATCCCTGCGTTAATTTGGTGAATTCTCTCAATCTTCGAGTACGGGATGAGGAAGGGATGAACTATTCTTGAATTCCCGTGTAAATAGTTCCCAATTGATCTCCTCTCCAGCTGCTTCCAAGACTATCCGTGTGCTTTCCCACCAAGAGTAGGCTTCCCCTTGTATCAAAGTGATGGTGCATCGAGCCTTCTCTCGGGACTCACATGGAATGAGCTCCCATATCCTCTCGACTTCTTTCAACCACATTTCCGCCTGCATATCATTTCCTTTGAAAAATTTAGGAGGTCTTTGGTTCTGAAACTCCCTAAGTATAACCGAAATCGGTGCCTTGGGCGGTACAGCAGGTGCAGGTGGTTCTAGAGGTGCCGGTGGCACATAATCTCGTAGCCTCTGATCGATGATGTTGATAACTGAATTAACAAAGGCCTCTGCCGGCGGTGTTTGTGGAGGTGGAGGTGGAGGTGTAGGAGTATGATCACGATGGCGACGTCGTCCTGGAGATCTATCGAGGTGTCTACGTGGAGGCATCCTGTCAATAAACACTAAAAATGCGTGCTATTTTTAGTTTATGCATGATAATGCAATTAATTAAATCAAAATTCAAAATTTAAATCAACTAAGCACGAAAGAGATGCATATGCAACACGATGTCAATTAGTTCCTGAGCTGAACAACCTAGAGTGACTCAAACGACACAAGAGCCCGAGTTTTGCAACCCAAAGATCTGATACCACTTCAGGATGTAGCACCCGAACGCAATGTACCACATCCCCCGCACCGAGACCCGACCCGAATATGAAATGGACGATCCATACTCGATCTAAGTCACGGCAAACCGGGATAAACACACACGCTATGCTAGGCGGGCTAACCCTTAAACCATAAAATCAGAGTAACATTAAAGCAGAAGCATAAACTGAACATATATCGTATAAATATACTGTAGCACCCGAGCGTAAGGTACCACATCCCCCGCACCGAGACCCGACCCGTATATGAAATGGAAGTCCATACACGTGCCGAATCCGCGGCGAACGGGGACACAACACACACGCTATGCTAGGCGGGACTAACCCTTGAACCAATCAGTGCAAGAATCATAAAATCAGAGTTAAATAAAATTCGCGGAAGCAAGAACTACATAGCATATATACAATGAGCTAACGAGCTCCAAAAATAGATGTACAAAAGCATTCCATAATCAATGGCGCTCATGGCCTACAAAATCATAGCGCTCCAAGCATAAACTATGATCATATACAATAGCAACAAGAGTATGAATGTGAGACTGAAAGGAAGTGCTAAACATAAATGCAAGACCTAGACGACTTGTATTCCCGCCTAGCACTCCTAACCTGCACAAAACAGCTGAAAACAACCGGGTTCAGTCTAAAAGAGACTGGTGGGTATAAAAACGGGGCATAGAATATATAATATCGCAGAAATTAAACACATACATGCAAGCCCTAATCCCGTGTGAAGTTTGAAAGGAATTTACCAAGTGGTTAAAACAATGGAAAACATCAACGGGATTACGACGATCATTTTCATTCATAATTGTTCATAAGGGTTTAAGCTCGGCGAGTGAGCGTGCACAATCTCCAACCTTCTCCTCGTGTAACCATATCATAATTATTGGTTGTCATACATATCTTTCGTGCACATACATAAATGATCATAATCATACATATACACCTTCTTCCTTCGGGTGGTGGACAAGTTAGCTAGACCTGACCACCGGTAAATACATAGGCCAATGGGGGTACATGAATCCCCCAAGGGCACTCAGCTCCCATTCCTCGCTAAACCTCCCAGCGAGGGCCGGTATCACCGTAGTTTGGTTGGAACTAGTATATGGGATCCCCGTCAGCCCTTGCTTCCTCGGTTAGCCACATATACTAAGTCCCGGGGCCCGTTCAGTAATAAATAATAAATGTGTCTCGCCAAACATAAGGTAGGGTTTCATAATTAAAAAGGGGTCATACATTTGAAATCATTTACCCAAAATGACTCAATTTATATAAATATATTATTTTGGCTTAAAACTTTGCAGTTAAGGGATTTATAGGGTCGTTTTAACTAATAGAAGAAAAACCCACCTTTACCAAAGCAGAAATAAGGCACAAGCGTCTCAAGGCTCGTCCTCGTCTCCGACCAAACCCGAATCTGTGCAAAAGAAAAGGTATGAGACTCAATGACCACATATGACGCTCGGCAATGAAGTGAATATGACGTGAATGCATAAATGATCATGTGCACGATTAATAAATTTAAAACATATACTCATGTATTCGTTCATACATTTCATTCAATTTCATAATTTCATAAATTCATAACATTCATATAATTTTCATCAATTCATAAGTTTACAATATTCATAATATTCATAAATTCATAATATTTAAAACATTTATAATGCATATCAATTAATCTAAAATTCATTTAAGAAGCATGACACATATTATTCAAATTCACATTTAGAAATAAAACAATTAAAACGTTCAATCAAAAGTCGATAATTAACTACGCGAAATGGAAATCAATTAATTTCAATAATTAAATTAAATCAAATAATATTTAAAATATATAATAAATATATAATATAGCATATAATATATAATATACAATATATATAATATATTCATATATGTACGTACATACTCACACACACATGCATGCATAACTATATAAATATAACATGCAATATATATACACTATATAAATTATACACATGCATGCAACACATGCATATAATATATGTACTATATATTACATATATTTAATTATAACCCATGCATGAAAAATTATATAATATATACATATATATATATACACGTATGCATGCAACTTCAACACAAAACCATGCACACAATTCACAGCCATGCATGCAACATACACACTTGTACAAAAATGCATAAATATGCAGCAGCAACCACACAGAAAACAGGAAAGAAGATGCAGCAAAAGGCTAGAAACAACAGCAGCAACAATTCCAGAAACGCGGCAAGGACTCAAGCAAAACGGGGTGACACCCCCGTGTCACCCACAAAGCCTGGACCGAGACACCCCCGTGTCTCGGTACAGCAAGTTCAGGCCTTGCTGCACCCCCGTGCCTCGCCGGAAAGGCAGCAATCGACACCCCCGTGTCGTGCAACAGCAACCTCCCCTGAACTGGACATAAAACGCAGAAACAGGGCAGCCCCTCTCGCATGAAATGCAGGCAACACGAGCAACAAAACAAGGCATGATTTACGGAAAAAAAACTCATCTAAAACACACCTCAAGAACCCACGAAAATGACAGCAAAAGCATGAAGGTTCACGGCATTCCTGACAGCAACAAACTCACGCCAAAACAGAGCCACAACTCGAAAAAAAACAGGGCAAGAACGACTCACTTCAACTCCACTCAACCATACCAGCTTAGGCCACCAAATACTCATCCAAGAAACACAATTTCAACAAGTAATTCAGTTCTAAGCTAGCTCAACCCATAAATGGAAGCGTACGTGACATGAAGTGAATTTTCTGAAAATTGTCATAAATGATCTCTCATATATTTCTCCACAAACACGAAAGCAATGATCATAATTGATATGAGGATGTTAAAACAATTAATCTCAGGCTTGGAATCAATCAAAATCATTGAGAATCAAAAGAGATCAAGAATTTACCCAAAAACCTTCATTTTCGGAAAAATGGCCAGAAATGAAGAAGCCATGCTCAAAATCATGAATGAAAAGATGGAAATGATCAGAATTAAACATATAATACAACCTTAAGCTTACCTTGATGATTGGTTGAAGTTTGGAGAAGATTTGAGCTCCTAAATCTCCAAGGGATGAAGGGTTATGGGTCTGGAGAGAAAACAGTAGCTTTGGCTGAGTTTTGGGGATGGTATGAGGGTTATCTCGGTTAGGGCTTGATATGTACTGATAGATGGTTGAGTTAGGGTTAAAAGGAATCAAACCATGGTTAATTTGGTTGTGGTTTGGATGAGATATGGCTCAATTAGTGCAACAAGGTCAAGTTGGTCTCCGTTTGGTTTTTCGGTTGGATTTCGGAGTTTCAAATGATTTAGGAAAATTATAAGGCTAAGTTTACTAAACTCGAATATTCGTTATGAGTTCAGCGGAGTTGACGGAACTCGAATCCGAGTTCCCGAGCTCAAGATATTAAATCCGGAACCAAGGGTACGCTAAGTGCTCGTTAGCTCCCGTTTTGGTTCCTCAATTAAAAATTTAATTCGTTAACCTATCAAATGAATTCAAAAACATAATTTGAGCATAAAATCAGGTTCATAACACATATATGTACGACATATTACAAATTCGTGGTATTTCAATATCATTTCATAAGAGAACGAAGCACCAAAATGAACAACATGCATATTCCAAACAATTCATGCATAAATTTAAAATTCCCAATCAATTCATGCAAATTTTCATGCAAAATGAAATGAAACTCATGCATATTAAATTCCCATGGATAAATGAAATGAAATTTCATGCAATAATAATTCCCATGCAAAATATGATTTTCATGCATAAATAAAATTTTCATGCAAAATATATTAATTTGCATGCATATATAAAATCTTCATGCATGATTACATATTGTACGTAAAATATATATATATATATATTAATAATCAATTAATTAATTAAAACATGATTAATTAACATAACATATAATTAGTATAATCATTAAGCTAATAATAAAATAATTAAACATATATATATATATATAATACGAAACATATATATATAGAATTAATAATATTAAAATAAAATAAAATAATATAATATGATAAAATAATAACAATTATAATAAAATTAAATATAAAACACGTAAAACAATTAATTCGCGCAATTAGGTAAACACATACGCTCTACCTTTACGTCCGAAAAATCGGGGCGTTACAATCTCTCCCCCTTAAAAGAATCCGTCCTCGGATTCACTGCTCGCTCGGAAACAGCTCGGGATGAAACCTTTACATCTTATCCTCCGTTTCCCACGTAGCCTCTTCGGTTTTATCACTTCTCCGGATAACCTTGACTAATGGAATACGCCGATTTCGAAGTTCCTAAAACTTCCGATCCAATATCTTAATCGGCTTCTGAACGAAGGTAAGATCCGGTTCTAATTCCACTTCTTCAACCGGTAAAACTTCGGACTCATCTCGAAAATACTTTCGGAGCTGTGAAACATGAAGCACGTTATGAATTCTAGTCAAATTCGGAGGCAAGTCCAATCGCTAAACCGTATCCCCAGTCTTTTCTAAAATCTCATATGGTCCCATATACCCAGTGTTAAATTTTCCTCCTCGTCCAATCCTTGAGAATCCTTTACGTGGGAATGCCTTTAAGAAACCTTATCTCCAATCTCAACCTCCAATTTCTTCTTCCAAAGACCTGCATAAATCTTTTGTTGATCCTAAACAGCCTTCAGCCGTGGTCTAATTATCTGAACCTTATCAATAGCCTCTTGTACAGCCTTAGAGGGTTTTTCTTCTTTTCCCCTCTTTTAATCCCTTCTTGCGTGGTCCAATTCCATTTCTCCAAGTCCAAGAACAACGGTGATCGACATTTACGTCCGTAAAGAGCTTCATAAGGGCCATTTCAATCGAGGCTTGATAACTGTTGTAGTAACCAAACTCAATTATCTGTAGCTGCTCATTCCACGAACTTTGAAAGTCCAATGCACATGCTCTCAACAGATCCTCCAGATACTTAATCAACCTTTCTGATTGTCCGTCGGTCTGAGGATGGAAAGCTGTGCTGAATTGAAGCCTTGTTCCCAAACACTTCTGCAATTCTTGCCATAACCTTGAAGTAAACCTGGGATCCCGATCCGAGACAATACTAACAAGTACACCCTGGAGCCTGATAATCTCATCATTGTATCTCTTAGCCCACTTATTCACTTATCGGACATTCTGGTTGCAAGAAAATGAGCGGATTTCGTCAACCTGTCCACGATAACCCAAATTCCATCAAAACCTCCTCTCACTTTTGGTAATCCTAAAACAAAATCCATAGCTATCTGTTCCCATTTCCTATCCGGGATAGGCAATGAACGAAGTAGCCCTGATGGCTTTTGATGTTCTGCCTTAATCACTTGACAAATCATACAATGTTTCACAAAGTTGATAACATCCCGTTCTCATCCAATCCACCAATAAATTCGCTTAAGATCTTTATACCTCTTGTTCCCTCCGGGATGTATCGAATACCCTGACCGATGGGCTTCCTCAAGAATAATCCTGTTTAATTCTTTCGGGACAACAACTCTATTCTTAAATCTTAGAAGTCCAGTATCATCAAACCCAAACGGACATTCCGAATCAGCTCGAGCTTTCCCAGCTAATTTCTGAACCTCGGGATCAATTCTCTGAGTATCAAATAACCTCTGTTTAAGATCTGGTCGAACCGTAATATTCCGAATACTAGTCCTCAGTCTGACAACTCATTCTCATCTCCAATTTCCACTTTCACTTCGGACACACTGGTTGTCCTACTAAGTGCATCCACGAACAAATTAGCTTTGCCGGGATGGTCTCGGATTGTACACTCATAATCCGTCAAAAGTTCCATCCAACGCCATTGTCTATTGTTTAATTCTTTTTGCGAGAATAAGTATTGGAGATTCTTGTGATCGGAGAAGACCTCGAACGAAACTCCATGAAGATAGTGTCTCCGCTTACCCAAAGCAAAGATCACTGCCACTAATTCCAAATCATGAGTGGGGTAGTTCTGTTCATGCTCTTTCAGTTTCCTTGAGGCATAGGCGATCACTCTTCTATTTTGCATCAATACACATCCCAAACCTCCCTTTGAGGCGTCCGTAAAAACTGTATATCTTTCTGTACCTTTGGGAAGTGCTAATACAGGAGCGGTGGTCAACTTTTCCTTTAAAAGTTGAAAACTATCGTCACATGCCTCGTCCCACTCAAACTTAACCACCTTCTTAGTCACTCGGGTTAGAGAAGCTGTAATCTTCGAAAATCCTGTACAAATCTTCGATAGTAGTCTGCCAACCCCAGAACTTCTTACTTCTGAAACATTTTCGAGTTTTGCCATGGAATAACCGTCTCAATCTTAGAAGGGTCTACCTCCAAACCTTTCCTTGAAATAATATGACCCAAAAATGCTACCTGATCAATTCAAAGCTCGCCTTCGCTAAACTTAGCATACAATCCGATGCTCTCTTAAGGTATCCAACACAATCCTGAGATGCCTAGCATGATCCTCCGGAATTCTTCAACTGGTAGATCCTCCGGAATTCTCGAATAAACTAAGATGTCACCGATGAAGATTACCACAACTTATCCAAATACCATAAAGCAGCCGGAGCACCCCAAATGGGACGAACTTGGCCGTATATATCCAACTTTGAGTAATACCTCTAATTGAATCCTTAAACTCTTCCAAATTAGCCGGATATTCTTTCCTTCAATCAAAACTGAACACTCCCGAATCAACTGATCTGTCTGAAGACTACCATCCAATGGCGAACTCACCCAACAACAGAAGGAAAAGCAAATAACAAGCAAGCACAGAATAGCAACTAAGTCACAAGAAATAAAAGAATGCATGGCACCCGAATCAAAGAGCGCATGAATGCTCATGTTATGTATTCATAGGGTACCTTTTATCACAGCTGTGGGATCAATCTCGGCATCTTGCTCTTCACCTTCAATAGCGTAAGCACGAGCCGGGATCATTGGTCTTTGAACTCGTTTTTGATATCCGGGGTCTTTATAGGGGCAAGTATCCGCCATATGGTCGCCTTTTCCACATATAAAGCACAAATTCAACCTCCTCCGACAGTTATAGTAATTATGAGTTGGTCCTCCACAATGTGTACAAGGAGCTTGAGCCAACCTCGCCTCACTCGGACCTTGTCGATCCCTCGTTGGTGCCATGGATAGAGCCTTTTGTCGAGTCGGTGCGGCCTGAGAACCTTGTCCTCCAAACCGAGGTTTCTTAAATGGACCCTTAGGAGGCGGACTAGCTTGAATCATCGGCCTCTTTCCCGAATTCGATCCGGATCCTCTTCCCATAGGAGCTCTAACAACCGGATCCTTCTTTTTGATTTCCTCCCCTTGCGTAGTAGACTGTCGGACTCCAGATATCCTCTCTACTCGAATCAACCAACCCTCCGAGACCGAATCGTCGATAGGACCAGAAAATCGAGGGGGATTGTAGCTCAGAAACACCTCATGAGGGTCTCTATTGTTATTATGATTTGGTGGAGGAGCTTGTTGTTATGCCTGTTGTGGTGGGGGAGCTTGAGCCCTCCTATGCTCGACATAGTTGAAAACTGCTTCCATAAAATTCCCCATATCCATCGGTGGTGCTTGTGGTTGGGGTGGAGGCGTAGGAGATCGATCATGATGACGACGATGTCCGGGAGATCTCTCACTATGTTTACGTGGAGGCATCCTGTTCAAGAAACACTAAAATGCATGCTATTTTTAGTCCATGCAAGCAAGTGCAATTAATTCGATCAAAATTCAAGATTTAAAGCACACAAGCACGTAAACAATGCATATGCAACACATTAACAAGTTGTTCCTAAAGCCGAACGACCTAACTGACTCAACACGACATTAGAGCCTGGGTTTTGCAACCCTAAGCTCTGATACCACTTAAGGATGTAGCACCCGAGCGTAAGGTACCACATCCCCCGCACCGAGACCCGACCCGTATATGAAATGGAAGTCCATACACGTGCCGAATCCACGGCGAACGGGGACACAACACACACGCTATGCTAGGCGGGACTAACCCTTGAACCAATCAGTGCAAGAATCATAAAATCAGAGTTAAATAAAATTCGCGGAAGCAAGAACTACATAGCATATATACAATGAGCTAACGAGCTCCAAAAATAGATGTACAAAAGCATTCCATAATCAATGGCGCTCATGGCCTACAAAATCATAACGCTCCAAGCATAAACTATGATCATATACAATAGCAACAAGAGTATGAATGTGAGACTGAAAGGAAGTGCTAAACATAAATGCAAGACCTAGACGACTTGTATTCCCGCCTAGCACTCCTAACCTGCACAAAACAGCTGAAAACAACCGGGTTCAGTCTAAAAGAGACTGGTGGGTATAAAAACGGGGCATAGAATATATAATATCGCAGAAATTAAACACATACATGCAAGCCCTAATCCCGTGTGAAGTTTGAAAGGAATTTACCAAGTGGTTAAAACAATGGAAAACATCAACGGGATTACGACGATCATTTTCATTCATAATTGTTCATAAGGGTTTAAGCTCGGCGAGTGAGCGTGCACAATCTCCAATCTTCTCCTCGTGTAACCATATCATAATTATTGGTTGTCATACATATCTTTCGTGCACATACATAAATGATCATAATCATACATATACACCTTCTTCCTCCGGGTGGTGGACAAGTTAGCTAGACCTGACCACCGGTAAATACATAGGCCAATGGGGGTACATGAATCCCCCAAGGGCACTCAGCTCCCATTCCTCGCTAAACCTCCCAGCGAGGGCCGGTATCACCGTAGTTTGGTTGGAACTAGTATATGGGATCCCCGTCAGCCCTTGCTTCCTCGGTTAGCCACATATACTAAGTCCCGGGGCCCGTTCAGTAATAAATAATAAATGTGTCTCGCCAAACATAAGGTAGGGTTTCATAATTAAAAAGGGGTCATACATTTGAAATCATTTACCCAAAATGACTCAATTTATATAAATATATTATTTTGGCTTAAAACTTTGCAGTTAAGGGATTTATAGGGTCGTTTTAACTAATAGAAGAAAAACCCACCTTTACCAAAGCAGAAATAAGGCACAAGCGTCTCAAGGCTCGTCCTCGTCTCCGACCAAACCCGAATCTGTGCAAAAGAAAAGGTATGAGACTCAATGACCACATATGACGCTCGGCAATGAAGTGAATATGACGTGAATGCATAAATGATCATGTGCGCGATTAATAAATTTAAAACATATACTCATGTATTCGTTCATACATTTCATTCAATTTCATAATTTCATAAATTCATAACATTCATATAATTTTCATCAATTCATAAGTTTACAATATTCATAATATTCATAAATTCATAATATTTAAAACATTTATAATGCATATCAATTAATCTAAAATTCATTTAAGAAGCATGACACATATTATTCAAATTCACATTTAGAAATAAAACAATTAAAACGTTCAATCAAAAGTCGATAATTAACTACGCGAAATGGAAATCAATTAATTTCAATGATTAAATTAAATCAAATAATATTTAAAATATATAATAAATATATAATATAGCATATAATATATAATATACAATATATATAATATATTCATATATGTACGTACATACTCACACACACATGCATGCATAACTATATAAATATAACATGCAATATATATACACTATATAAATTATACACATGCATGCAACACATGCATATAATATATGTACTATATATTACATATATTTAATTATAACCCATGCATGAAAAATTATATAATATATACATATATATATATACACGTATGCATGCAACTTCAACACAAAACCATGCACACAATTCACAGCCATGCATGCAACATACACACTTGTACAAAAATGCATAAATATGCAGCAGCAACCACACAGAAAACAGGAAAGAAGATGCAGCAAAAGGCTAGAAACAACAGCAGCAACAATTCCAGAAACGCGGCAAGGACTCAAGCAAAACGGGGTGACACCCCCGTGTCACCCACAAAGCCTGGACCGAGACACCCCCGTGTCTCGGTACAGCAAGTTCAGGCCTTGCTGCACCCCCGTGCCTCGCCGGAAAGGCAGCAATCGACACCCCCGTGTCGTGCAACAGCAACCTCCCCTGAACTGGACATAAAACGCAGAAACAGGGCAGCCCCTCTCGCATGAAATGCAGGCAACACGAGCAACAAAACAAGGCATGATTTACGGCAAAAAAACTCATCTAAAACACACCTCAAGAACCCACGAAAATGACAGCAAAAGCATGAAGGTTCACGGCATTCCTGACAGCAACAAACTCACGCCAAAACAGAGCCACAACTCGAAAAAAAACAGGGCAAGAACGACTCACTTCAACTCCACTCAACCATACCAGCTTAGGCCACCAAATACTCATCCAAGAAACACAATTTCAACAAGTAATTCAGTTCTAAGCTAGCTCAACCCATAAATGGAAGCGTACGTGACATGAAGTGAATTTTCTGAAAATTGTCATAAATGATCTCTCATATATTTCTCAACAAACACGAAAGCAATGATCATAATTGATATGAGGATGTTAAAACAATTAATCTCAGGCTTGGAATCAATCAAAATCATTGAGAATCAAAAGAGATCAAGAATTTACCCAAAAACCTTCATTTTCGGAAAAATGGCCAGAAATGAAGAAGCCATGCTCAAAATCATGAATGAAAAGATGGAAATGATCAGAATTAAACATATAATACAACCTTAAGCTTACCTTGATGATTGGTTGAAGTTTGGAGAAGATTTGAGCTCCTAAATCTCCAAGGGATGAAGGGTTACGGGTCTGGAGAGAAAACAGTAGCTTTGGCTGAGTTTTGGGGATGGTATGAGGGTTATCTCGGTTAGGGCTTGATATGTACTGATAGATGGTTGAGTTAGGGTTAAAAGGAATCAAACCATGGTTAATTTGGTTGTGGTTTGGATGAGATATGGCTCAATTAGTGCAACAAGGTCAAGTTGGTCTCCGTTTGGTTTTTCGGTTGGATTTCGAAGTTTCAAATGATTTAGGAAAATTATAAGGCTAAGTTTACTAAACTCGAATATTCGTTACGAGTTCAGCGGAGTTGACGGAACTCGAATCCGAGTTCCCGAGCTCAAGATATTAAATCCGGAACCAAGGGTACGCTAAGTGCTCGTTAGCTCCCGTTTTGGTTCCTCAATTAAAAATTTAATTCGTTAACCTATCAAATGAATTCAAAAACATAATTTGAGCATAAAATCAGGTTCATAACACATATATGTACGACATATTACAAATTCGTGGTATTTCAATATCATTTCATAAGAGAACGAAGCACCAAAATGAACAACATGCATATTCCAAACAATTCATGCATAAATTTAAAATTCCCAATCAATTCATGCAAATTTTCATGCAAAATGAAATGAAACTCATGCATATTAAATTCCCATGCATAAATGAAATGAAATTTCATGCAATAATAATTCCCATGCAAAATATGATTTTCATGCATAAATAAAATTTTCATGCAAAATATATTAATTTGCATGCATATATAAAATCTTCATGCATGATTACATATTGTACGTAAAATATATATATATATATTAATAATCAATTAATTAATTAAAACATGATTAATTAACATAACATATAATTAGTATAATCATTAAGCTAATAATAAAATAATTAAACATATATATATATATATAATACGAAACATATATATATAGAATTAATAATATTAAAATAAAATAAAATAATATAATATGATAAAATAATAACAATTATAATAAAATTAAATATAAAACACGTAAAACAATTAATTCGCGCAATTAGGTAAACACATACGCTCTACCTTTACGTCCGAAAAATCGGGGCGTTACATATACCATGAGCATCAAAGCTCCAAAAATAAGCCATATACATCGTCAAATGTCGTCAAGGCTGAAAACATGTACGCTCCATTAATGTTCATATACAATGATCAAAAGTAGAGTATGCAAGTGTAAGACCAAAATACAAGAGCTAGAGACGAATGCAAGACCTATGACTCGAATTCCCGCCTAGCTCCTTTGACACCTGTACAACACAACTGAAAACCAAACGGTTCAGTCCAAAAGGGACTGGTGGGTATAAAAGCAGGGTATAAATATAATATACGACGATATTTAAACAATCACATGCAAGCTATAATCCCAAGTGAGGTTTTTAAAGAATTTCCCAAGTGGGCGAAATAGAGAAATCATCAAAAGGGATTATAACGATTCATTTACATTAAATCATTATTGGCCCGGCGAGTGGGCGTGCATTATCTCCAACCAACACCTTGTGTAGTTCATTAAACATTCATTCATTCTTTCTTTTCAGGCATAACATTCTTTCGTGCACATTCATTAACATTTACACCTTCTTCCTCCGGTTTGGTGGTGGGTTTGAAAGGCCCGACCACCCATTCATTGACCAAAAGGGGTTACATGACTCCCCTAGTGGCACTCAGCGTCCATTCCTCGCTAACTCCTAATGAGGTCCAGTTACGCCGTTAATTGGTGGAACGAAAGTGAGGGATCACCCTCGGCCCATGCCTCCCCGGATAGCCACTCATACTAAGTCCCTGGGCCCCATTCATGCAATCATTCATTTCTCGCCAAAACGTTTGGTAGGATTATAAAATAAGGGATTTACGTTGCAAACATTTACTCTTTAAAACGACTCTATATACGTATATTAATTTTGGTCGAAAACTTTTCACTTTGAAGGCATATAGGGTCATATATCTAAATAGAAGAGAAACCCACCTTAAACGGCAAAAAAGAGAACACAAGAGCCTCACGGACTGACCTCGTCTCCAATGGAATCAAAATCTGTGCAAGAAAGGTGAAGTGAGACTCAATATGACCAATTAAGACGCTCGGCAATGTCATGATCATGATATGAATGTATAAAAGAATATATTATGTAATGAACACGTTCATGTGCACAATTAATACATTTAAATCATATAAACGAGCCTTTCATTCGATATTAGAAACGTTCATATTCATTCAAGTCATAAATTCACATTTCCTAATCAAATTAATTCAAGAATTTTAAACATGATCATAGTACTTATTAAATTACATTGATAATTAGAAATTAGACAATTAAATACGTTCAAATCAAGGTCGGAAATTAAAATGAAACATGAAATAGGTAACAATTAAATTCGATAATCAATTAATTCAAATAATATTCAATATATAATAAACATATATATATAAATATATATATATATACGTACATCAATTACCCATGCATGCGAATACACTGAATGAGCAATTAAGCATGCACTAAGAATCCATCTATTTCCATGCATGCAACATGCATCTAATCAAAACAATTGCAATTAATGTCCATGCAAGCAACACATAACTTCAAACGTATGCATGCCTTCTACCCAATCACATACTCACAACTAACATGCATGAAACCTTTAATTACAAACAGATGCATACCTAATACCAAATTACATGCGCACAGTTCCAGCATTACAAGCAATACATGCAAAAAAAAAGAAACAAAATGAAATAGCAGCACAATAGAAACGTCCCAGATTCAATCTCCCCGCCCGGGGAGCTCGGTGCAGAGAGTTTCTGCACAAAAGCTACCCGGCCGGGCCTTTTCACGGCCAAAATCTCCCCGCCCGGGGAGATCCATTCCAAAAACGATGCAACAGTTCAACGCACGCCCAACCCCTGTTTTCTAGGCATGAATTACAGCAGCAGCTAAGACAACATTTAGGCAAGATATGTAGCAACAAAAGGCATGAAATGCAGCAGCAAACTAGCCCTAACAACTCCCACAAAACTGGTTAAAATTGAAGCAACAAGCAAGGAAAAATGTAGCAGTTAACAGCCGCAAAAACCAGTCCAAAAACATGGAAAAAATCATGTAAAAACAGGGCAACAATTGATCTCATTTATCCCATCAAGTTCAGGTAAGTTAGGCCATCAAATATGCAGCAAAACAACACCAATTCGACATATAAATCAGTCCCAAAGAAGCTCAAACGTGAGAAGAAGACATAAGTGATCATTTCATGAATTTTCCTCAAAGTGCCATTAATGATATCTCAAGAATACTTCAACTACCATGTAATCAATGACCATAAATGAGAAGAGGATGTCAAAACAATCACATTCAAGCTTAGAATCACTCAAAACCAACAAGAAACGAATGAGATCAACAAAAATGCTCAAACCTAGCTATTTCTCAACTTCAGCCCAAAAATTCATGAAACCATGATCAAAATTGGGGATGCATAGCTTAAAATGACACATATTGAATGTATATTACAACCCTAAGCTTACCTTGTGGATTGATGATGGTTTGGAGGAGATTTGAGCTTTGAATCTCCAAGGTGCACAAGGGTTACGGGAAAAACTGGAAGTCAGGAGCTTTGGCTGAAATTTCTTGCTTATATGAGGGTTGGTTCGGTTAAGGGATGGTACAACAGGCTAGGTGGTTGAGTTATGGTTCAAATGGCTCCAACTATGGTTAATTTGGTCAAGAATTGTAAGAGTTATGCTCATTTTAGTAAAACATGGCAGTTTAGGCGCCAATTCATTTTTCGGTTGGATTTCGGAGGTTCAAATGATTTCGGAAAAATATAAGGCCAAGTTTATTAAACTCGAATCTTCGATACGAGTTCAACGAAGTTGACGGAACTCGAATCCGAGTTTCCGAGCTCAAGATATCACTTACGGAACCAAGGGTGCGCTAATTGCTCTTTAGCCCTCGACTTGGATTCCAAAAATCAAATTAAATTCGAAACTCATGCAAATGAACCCGAAAATACAAACGAATATATATTCATATTCAAGACATATATATCTCCGACATATTAAATTTGCACGAAATATCGGTATCAAATTATATAAAAACGAAGCATGTATATGTCACTCATAAGCAATGAACAAGAAAATCCATAACATTAACAAATAATTAAAATTTAAATTTGTATATAAATTATAAATAAAATGCATGCATTAATTATGCTTTTAATAACAAAGTGCACTAATTAATTTCAATTAAAGTAAATGGACGAAATAAATTAAATATTTAATATTAAATAACTTAGGATATAAATAATTATCATTTTAATATATTTAAAATAAAATTAAATATATAAAATACGTATAAACAATTAATTCGCGCAATATGGTAAACACTTACGTCATACCTGTACGGCCGAAATATCGGGGCGTCACAAAAAGGTACGTCCCTCCCACAATCTTGTTCATCGTCACTAGGGCTTGCAACCCTACGTGACACTAAGGGGTGAAGGATGGTATTATCGTATTTGTTTTATTAAGTACCGACACCATGATCAGTGCCGTTACTATTTTTCCCGGATTTTAAGGAGTTAAGGTTGGAGAAGCCTAGCTTGCGGGCGTGAAAATCATTTCTTCAAAACAGTTCATAAGTTTTCTAAAGTATAACCTATATTCCCCCTACTCCTATTTCAAACTAATATGAACCGGATATTATTGTCATATAATTATTTGTTACTATACCGTATATTTTTTTTAACCAAGATTTTCTTGGTCAAAAGATTTGAAAAGAAAACCTTACTTATTATCATAAACCTCAAACCCCCCCCCCCCCCCCCCCCCCGCGCGCGGGTCACTTGGTCATTTTGACTAACGCTCCTACTCTTTTAATTCATGATTTCAGGAATCTACGCATCGACGCCTTTGAGGTATCTTGAAGCTTTAATGTGTCACATTTTAGTTATTTAGAGTGATCACGAGTGCATGGACATCTCTCAATAAGCACTCTCCTGTGAAGTTAGACCTATCGTTGTAATTACCTATCCAACTTAATAATATCTGTTTCGTTATATATTGTCCCCTTTTTATTGCTCAAGTTTATCTTTCCGTTGCGTTTAAATTTCATACTCTGGTATTGTATAGTCTTGTCCGTTCGCCGGAGTATTTCTCGAGTGCTAGGTCTCACATCCACTCGGGAAGTACAACGGTGCGGGGTTGTAGTGTTAAGGGGCGCTACAGCACACATACCGGAACATACCTTTTTAGGTTGAAAGTATAACAATTTTTATCTTAACTTAATAGTCTAACCCCGTTTCACGAACTTATAACCGACAAACATAACGAATCTCGGCGGGTATAAGTACACAACCAACCAACTCCTTAGCAAAGCAAAGCGAAGACAAAGCAAAAAGCATAAACCAATCCAACCTTTCTCCGTTTGGGGAACAGAGCGGCCACTCTCAACCCCCACACATATCTTATCTTATACTGGTGGAGTCGGGGGATCCTACCCGATCCTGACGGGTTATACTGCCGGCATATGAGACCTGCTTTCCCCTCGACCTCCCGAGGATGAACCAAGCCTCACCTTGGTGGAGAAGTGCACAGGGGTTCCAACCGGTGACCCCATGGCCGTCCCGGGTCTCCTTTACCCACAACTCTGGGGCCCATCACAAATATAAACACACATATCTCGGAAACTTAACCTGCTACATAGAGACAGACAGACATATCTCATGTGTATCGTACTTATCATATCGTACGTTACATATCAAATTCCAATTTACGTGATTAAACCTTAATTCAAAGTTTCAAGGTTAGACATATTAACTTCTTATAATGAAATATAATTAGCATATTTGTTTATCAAGTAGAAAGGATTAATTAATTCAATCCGTACAAATTTACATACTTAGGAAAATTACACAAATATCCCCTCTAAGTTAAGCAAATAGCATAAATTTAACATATCGGGATTCTATTTATCAAATCAAAGTCTCCATACCTATCACATTCCATTTCATACATGATCTCGTACACATTGGATTACAATTCAATTTAAAAATCTAGCAAATCGCAATCAATTTACATTTAGAACAATTAAATCAAATAATTCCAATTACACAAATAAATTCATAACAAATAAATCGAGCGTCCGATTAACGAACGGGAAGTGGTGTTGGACTCACCACGAAGAAGCGGACAAACTGCCCGAAGGTCGTCGGAGCGCCGCCGTCGGAGCTGGCGGAACAGTGGCCGACCGTCGTTTGACCGCCGCCGAAACGTGCTGGAAAAATCCCAAAAATTCACGCTTGTAAGAATTCCCCGTGCTCGTTCCAAATCCTCAATCAATTTCTGGAAATTCCAAGCCAATCTTCTCCAATTTCAAATCTAAGAATACGAAAACCCTAAAATCTTCGAAATCAAATTACTTCCAAACTAGTGAACGAAAATGAGATCCAAAAGAGGCATTGTCTTACCCGTGACGAGCTCTTCGAAACCCCTAAGGTGGTCGCCGGAAAATATCCCCGGAGCTAGCCCCGCCGTTGCATTGCCGCTGCACTGCCGCGATCTGCCACCAAACGGCCAAATCTGGAGTCGTGTGATCAATGGATGATAGTTCTCGTCATTCCGAACAACTTTCGTATAGAGCCCGTGACCAAAAGATCGACGAAAAAGGCCCCCGTTGGCCGTGGAAGTTTCTGCCGCCACTCAAGTCACCGGAACCACCACCTACGGCCAAAATTAGATGAAATTGATGCTGGAAATGAACTCAGGGGGTCGGAAAACCTTAGGAAACACTAACCTTGGTCCGAAAAAGCCGTCGAAAGGCGGCGAAACTCGCCGCTACAATGTCGCGCGCCGCCGCCGTGAGCTTCAGGCGGCGCGTGCGGCGTCGTCACGGCCCGGATGGCTGTGCCACCAACGTCCAATGAAGCACCGGGAAGCCTTCTTGCCGGGCCTGGGGCGCGCCGGAAATCGCCGGTGAAGTGGCGGCTCCGCCACCACCTCCAGCTGCGTCTGAAAAATGGTGATATCTCCGCCATCGGTAGTCGGTTGGTTGAGATCTTGGTACGATTGTGACCGTGTCGTCGAGCTCTTCGAAAAGCACTATTGGTTCATCGAATTCCATCGAGAAACGAGCGAGTTTGAGTTGTATGTGAAAACATACAGTGAGTGTGTGTGAATGTCGTGTTTCGCCTAGGGGGGGAGAGAGAGAGAGCTGAGCGGGTTCTGTCACGTTTAATGAGGATTCGGGTGTTTTATCCCGGGTCCTTGCTTGTAAAACGAATGGGAGGAAAGACTAACGACGTCAGAATTGGGCAAACTTAGAGTCTACGGACTCATTTCGATACCCCGAACACGTTGAAGGGGTCAAAGAGGTCAAAATCTTGATCGAACGAACAGTGACCCAAAAAACCCCAAAAAGAGAAAATTACAAAGGGGCCCCTAAACTCTAAAAGAGTTTAAAATAGGGTCACGCAAAACACAAAATCACATAATTGAACACATAAAAAGGTTGAAACGTGGCGTACCTTATAAGTCAGATGAGCGGGATCTTACAAACTCCCCTCCTTCAAAAGGACCTGTCCTCAGGTCCGGAAGCAGGATCTTGGTCGGCTCTGAAACGAATTCCACTTCAAGCTTCCGCTGCGCAACTCTGATCTAGGCGAACTGCAAATCCCTTCATAGTGTCTCGTTGTCACTGAAGTCCTACTGAACACTCGACTGTTGGTCACTTCAAACTCATTCGATCACCACTAGGCCACTGCACCCAAAGCTCGATACTGTCGCATCCTCGTTGCTTGCAGACTGACGTCAACTCAACTACGACAAACAAGAGAGAATCCCATCTCTCAACACGCAAGTGAGAAAACCCCGTCCCTCAGCACACACAAAAGAGAGAAACCCCGTCTCTCAGGCACATAATTGATAGAGCCCGGTCTCTCAAACACAGAATCGAGAGAACCCCGTCTCTCAACCTAAGTCTGACTGATTCCACATCTCCCAGACATTCTAGTTTAAGAAAATCGAGCATTTCTCAAACCCTAAATCCAAGGGAATCCAGCATCCCTCGAATACCTAAGTACAAGAGAATCTAGCATCTCTCGTGCACAAAACTGAGAAAAACTCCAGCATCTTTCTGTCACATAATTAGAGAGAATCCAACATCTCTCTAACACACAAATAGGAAGAGTTAACATCTCCCTAACACGTAAACAGAGAGAATTAAATCTCCCTTTCACCCAAGCACACAAGCAGAATCAGAAATCATAACAATTAACACATAGCACACTTGGCAAATAAATCACATAATAACAAATTTAATTAAGTAAACGATGTATGTATGCTCGTGCCATGGATGCTTAGTGTACCGTTCACCATGATGTTGATAATCTTGGCCATAAAGTGGTGATGAGGTCAGGAAAGCTGGTTAAATTGTTGATGAAGCAGTCCTGCAATTGAATCACAAAAATTGGTGCATGATGGTTAGATATGCAAATGAAATATAGCAGTTAAGTCACCTAAGTGCAACAATGAAAAGCAATTAAGAGCACATTGATAAAATGTTGCACCATCATAGTCATAACGCGCACATAGTCATATACCTCAATGCAATTCACACTGAAGAAGCCAAATTTCATGCCAAATGGATGCAATGCACACATATTCCTATGTCGTACGACCTAGACTGATACGACACAACTCCAGAGCACCGGTTCTGAACCTGGTAGCTCTGATACCACTTAAGATGTAACACCCCAAGTGGTGGGGCACCACACCCCCAGCACTATGACCCGACATGTGTACGAAATGGAGAGTCCGCACACGCACCAAGTCACAGTGAACGGGTGACAAACGAAAACACACACACTAGCTAGGTGGTACCTAACCTTGTACGGATGAAAATATGCAAAGCCTGAATGCGGAAGCGATACAAAATATGAATTTTCAAAAACATTAATCAACAATCACAATTCATATATTCCAGAATGTAGATGAACATCAACTAAACAAGCAAACCTGTCCTAACCTGTCCCGAATAACATATAACAATAACGGGTTCAGCTAACTCCAGGAACCTGTCCTAACCTGTCCCGAAAACTCATACATACAAAGTTTAATCATAAACCTATACAAAATAACATAACATAGCTAATAAATTAAACTTACAAGTTACACAACTTATATAAATTCAAAAGAACACAACACGTATATAAATGCAAAGACTAGACTCAACTCGGACAAAACCAAAAGACTCGACTCAACTGCCTAGCTCCAACGAACTTCAAAGCACAGCCTACAAACTAAAAACATAAAAGGGGAGGGGTCAGTCCAAAGACTGAGCGAGGGGCTAACGCACGCACACTGTACATATATATATAGAGCATAACACATAGTAGAAGCAATGTTCGTGAACCCAGGGTTAGTTTTTACACGCCAAAATATTTTCCCGTGATAGTATACATATAGGGAGGCTTAAAACTAAACAAACAAATCTTATCTCAAACATTTCTTAAAATATAACCTCAGATTCATGCAGACTTAGCACACATACCGGAACATACCTTTTTAGGTTGAAAGTATAACAATTTTTATCTTAACTTAAGAGTCTAACCCCGTTTCATGAACTTATAACCGACAAACACAACGAAACTCGGCGGGTACGAGTAAACAACCAACCAACTCCTTAGCAATGTAAAGCGAAGACAAAGCAAAAAGCATAAACCAATCCAACCTTTTCCATTTGGGGAAGAGAGCGGCCACTCTCAACCCCCGGACATATCTTATCTTATACTGGTGGAGTCGGGGGATCCTACCCGATCCTGACGGGTTATACCGCCGACATATGAGACCTGCTTTCCCCTCGACCTCCCGAGGATGAGCCAAGCCTCACCTTGGTGGAGAAGTGCACAGGGGTTGCAACCGGTGACCCCATGGTCATCCCGGGTCTCCCTTTCCCACAACTCTAGGGCCCAACACACATATAAACACACATATCTCGGAAACTTAACCCGCTACACACAGACAGACATACATACTCATGCGTATTGTACTTATCATATCGTACATACATACCACACATACTCTTACTTGAAAATCATATTAAAACGGAGCTTAAGCATACATAGGCTCATACATAGCATTCGTACTTTCAAACTTATGACAAAACCAACAAAGTACGTATCTCGCACATATTTACATATACATAGAGGCTTATAAGTCGCATGCATTCAAAACGAGCACATTACAATAGGGTATAACTGTATCCTAACCTCACCGGGTACCAAACACAGCCAAAAACAAAGCAAATAGTTCACCCCGGAACCTGCACGACTCACTTGTCACCACCCCGGGTGCACCTGAACAACTGAACACACAAAACACAACACTGAGCTCAGACTCAGACTCAGACAACCACACAGAGACGCACGATGATGCTCAAGCACTTAAGAAACGTAATCATATAAGTAAGAGTCAAATTCATATTAATTATATGCAAAACAAAACATTAAGGCATGTTCGTACGCACAATTAATGCAATTAGGGAACTCAAAAGGCAATGGAATTCACATTATTTCATATCAATTCATATATTGCACATTTACAAAGCAATCAGATCAAATTCACATATAACATTTCATAAATTTACACGTATTACAAAGCCAAATAAATCATATAATAACATGCTATGAATTCTATTTAAATATCACAAAGTTACATATCAACTTCCAATTTACGTGATAAACCTTAATTCAAAGTTTCAAGGTTAGACATATTAACTTCTTATAATGAAATTATAATTAGCATATTTGTTTATCAAGTAGCAAGGATTAATTAATCCAATCCATACAAATTTACATACTTAGGAAAATTACACAAATATCCCCTCTAAGTTAAGCAAATAGCACAAATTTTACATATCGGGATTCTATTTATCAAATCAAAGTCTCCATACCTATCATATTTCATTTCATACATGATCTCGTACACATTGGATTACAATTCGATTGACAAATCTAGCAAATGGCAATTAATTTATATTTAGAACAATTAAATCAAATAATTTCAATTACACAAATAAATTCATAACAAATAAACCGAGTGTCCGATTAACGAACAAGAAGTGGTGTTTGTAGTGCCTCCTGACACTACAACTCCCGCACCGTACTACCCTCGAGTGGATGTCAGACCTAGCACTCGAGAAATACTACGGCGAACGATATAGACGGTACTTAAGTAGAGCCTAGGGTAAAATGCAGCGGAAAATGAAAGAATTTAAAATTTGCAACAAGCAACATGATAACACACAGAATAGTGCATGATATTGTAAGGGGGTAGTATGATAGCGTAGTGTACGGAGTTAATGTGTAAGAGCAATTTAATAGCAATATATACATGATCAGGATTAAATGCTCTTAATCTAAGCCTGATCTAATAAATATGACACCTATAGCTTCAAGATACCTCTAGGTGTCGTTGTCCTCGCTTCCTGAAATCATGTATTTAAAAACAGGCGAGGAATTAGTCAAAGTGACTAAGTGAAGGGAGATTAGATTTAGATATATATATATATGATTATATATATATATAAATATAAAATGATAGCAATAGGATATAGCAAATATGATACGGTTCATAAGTTAGAAACCGGGATAGGGGTATTTGGAGTTTATTTATAAATGATGAACCGTTTAATAAAAGATTTGTACCGCCTGCAAGTAAGGCGTCTCCCTCCGATCTCCTTAAAATATTTGTAAAATAGTACTGGGCTGATGAAGGCACCGGTACTTTAATAAAACTAAATATGATAATAACTCCGCAACACCGTAGTGTCAGTAGGGGAGCAAACCCTACCGATGATATGTAATATGTGGGAGGAAGCTATCTCTCCCAGGGAGGTTATTCTCCCTTGTAAGTCTCTTAGCGTGGAGTAACTAACCTCCAGCTAAACCACTACCAAGAGTTGGTGGCGGTCTGTGGCACCAACAATACCCTCGGCCTGATGCCTTCCGAGTATTGCTCGACAAAGCTTCACGCCGGGCCCATTTTGATAAATGATAATGATAATTGACTTGCTTAGTCGGGAATCAGTTCTTAATATCGATAGGGCTGAAATATATATTGTCCGGATAAGATCCTGATTCCGACTTAATGGTATTTTCCTCGTAAAGAGGAATATTATATTATATTAATATGTATAAATGGAAATCAAATGATAGATAGGTAGATTTGGAAATCATTTTATAATTAGATATAGATATATACATGATTCCTGTTGAAAATGTTTTAACCCTCACCTAGTATCAAAATTCAAACAGATTGGAACGGATCCCACTGTTCAGTGCAATTGTCGCCTGAAAATAATTACTACTGACTTAGAATCAGGTTCTTATTATTCTAATCAAACAATCACATAAGGTTTAGAAAATATAACATATTAGAAAATTCTTATAACAATTAGAAATTTTCCCGGTAAAATTTAATTTGAATTGTTTAAGGAAATTTAATTAATTAATTATGTTTCAAGAATTCTTTAACCACTTAAATATTTATTAATCATGTTTTGACCTTAATTAGAGTATTAGGTTGATTTTGAAATTATTTTATAATTTTATTAATTTTTGAATTAATTTGGAAAAATCTTTATTTAAAATTCCAAAATCCTATTTTATAATTATTTTTAAATTAATTTCAAAATTATTTAATTAAATGTTGACCAAAAAGTCAAAGTTACTATTAAAAACATTTATTATTCAATTTCTTATGAATTAAACACTTTATAACACAAAATTAAACACACACACACACACTATCACACGTGCACATGATTTTGATTCAAGAACATTATGAATGTGTTCTTAAGCTTATGAAGATGTTCATACTAGTTCATGATCACATTCAATAAATTTTTGAATTCATAACATATAATTAAATTCAAATGTAACACTTTAATAATAAATTAAATCCAAATAAATTATTCTAAGTATAAATTTAATCAAATAAGAACATAATTAATTAAATACATACTCATGCTACATCATATCATAATTCATACAATTAATTAAATAAAATTCCATAATGTAGGCACATTACACATAAAACTAACAATTATGCATATATATTATAAAAATAAATTCCTAAAGCATAATTTTATTATTCCTAAGCATGTTACTAATATTATTATATTAAAAACATAACATAAAGTATGAAATAATAAAAGAAAATTATACCTTATGAGAGAGGGAGAGAGGGTCACAAGAGAGAGAGAGATGTGGGAGATTGTGGTGTGATTTCTTATGTGAAGTTGGGAGGCTATTTATAGGTATGTCTTGGGGGCTTATGTTGGAATTTTAGGGACTTCATTAGATGAATCATGGTGTGAGTAAGCTAGGTTCATTTATTAGGGGGGTTTAGTTGTATACTTATGTGTATGTTTAAGATATAATTAATTTATTTAGTAATCATGACAAAATAAAAATAATTCTAAAATGGGATGAAAATGATAATAAATTCATAGAAGAATGTCTAGGGTTTAGTTTGAAATGAGAGAACTTGCAAAATAAAGAGAATCGAAAAAGCTTTCTAATGGTTATAAACACTTAACGTTTGAACGTCAACATTTAAAGTAGTAGTCGTTCCGGAATTTTAAAAAATACGATAAAATTCATAAACGAAGCTAGAATGTGAATTGATTCCCGAGAATGTGTCCATGATTCTTGAAATAATTCAAGGATCATTTTGACTGTAATATTGTATACCAAATATTGGACGGTTTGAAAATTAGTTTTTACAGTGGAAATAGTACTTTGGGAAAAATAAAGAAAAATTTATAAAACGAGTTAGGGTTTGAACTAGAGTTTGGAAAAGATACTAAAATTCATAAATTAATCCAAGGATCGTAATGGTTATAATATTGTATAGGAAAAACGTTGAAATTCGGAAATTTCTAATTTAAGGTAAAATTACGGTTTTTCGGCCGGTTTTGATTTCTACGGAAGCTACGTTAAGAATTAGGGTTTGGAAATCATACCAAAATTCATAAAATTTTGCAAGGATTCTATCGAGCCCAATATTGAATAGGTAAAAGTGTTTCGAAAATTCCTACAATTAAAGGTGAATAGTAACTAGGGACCTAAATGGAATTTTCAACAAACAATTTTTAAAATGTATTTCGGAATGATGAAAGCTATGATATGAGTTTGGAAAATATGAAAATCATCTTTCTAAGGTTTTTCAAGGTTTAGGTAAATGTTTAGGGTTCGGTGAATGAATAGTGATATGGTTCTCTCAAGAAGGCACAATTATAGATCGAAACATAGATGCACATAATTCACATAGAATGAAATGTGTAATGGAGTAAGGCTATAAACGATTTCCTTTTAACCCTTTACTTACCCGTGCTATCCCGATCTCAAAATACGGGCTGTTACAATCTTCCCCCCTTAAAGAGAATCTGTCCTCAGACTCTATTCCTGTTTCGGAACAACTCTGGGTAATGTTTCTGCATCTTTTCCTCAGTTTCCCAAGTTTGTTTCTCTGTTCTATGTCCTTTCCACAATACTTTAACAAGGGGAATTTTCCGATTCCTTAGTTCTTCGAATTTCCTATCCAAAATTTCGGTTGGTCTTACTGTATAAGTTAAGTCGGGCTTTAGAGGAACTTCTTCTATTGGCAAAATGTGGGATTCATCCGCAAAATATTTATGGAGTTGAGACACATGGAATACGTTATGTATTCCAGTGAGGTTTGCTGGTAAATCTAGGCGATAGGCTGTCGGTCCAAAACGTTCCATGATTTCAAAAGGTCCTATGTATTTGGGATTCAGTTTTCCACCTTTCCCAATACGTGTGAAACCTTTTCTTGGTGATGCCTTTAAAAACACTTTATCGCCTACTGTAAATTCTACATCCTTTCTCCGGGTATCGGCATAACTCTTCTGCCTATCTTGAGCTGCTTTCATTCTTTGACGGATAATTTCAATCTTTTCTATAGACTCCGCTATCCACTTTCTAATGGTTTTCCTGGTATCCCCTCTTTCAGTTGCTTTAGTTTCTTCCATATCCCACTATAACGGAGACCTACATTTTCTTCCATATAAGGCTTCATAAGGTGTTGCTTGGATCGATGCCTGATAACTATTGTTATACGCAAATTCCACAAGAGGTAAACATTCTTTCCAGTCCTCTTGAAAATCCAAGGCACAAGCTCGCAACATATCCTCTAGATATTTGATCGTCCTTTCTGATTGACCATCGGTCTGAGGATGTGCGGCTGAACTAAAATGCAACTTAGTCCCCATTGTTTCTTGAAGACTTTACCATAATTGTGAAGTGAATTTCGGATCTCTATCGGAGACTATACTAATGGGTACACCATGTAACCTTATAATCTCTTTCTGATACAACTTTGCTAGAGAACCGACCTTGTCAATAGTCTTGACCGTTAAGAAATGTGCAGACTTAGTCAATCGATCAATGATAACCCATATACTATCATATCCTCCTTTAACTTTTGGCAAGCCCATGACAAAATCCATGGTAATTTGTTCCCATTTCCATGTTGGAACTGGTAGCGGCTGTAACTTTCCTCCGGGTTTCTGGTGGTCCACTTTGACTTGCTGGCATGTCAAGCACCTTTTGATATATTCGGCAATATCTCGTTTGATTCGATTCGACTAAAAATGTTTCTTGAGATCATGATACATTTTTGTTCCTCCTGGATGTATCGTATATCGAGTCTTATGTACCTCATCCAGTATTTCTTTTTGAGTTGTAGGAGGTACACAGACTCGGCCTTTATATCTCAAGATCCCATGGTTATCTGTTGTGAATTTGGTCTCAATATCCTTTTCCTTGGAATTGAGACACTTCTTAATCCATTCATCCTGTGTTTGGGCTTCCCTAAGTCTTTTTTCTTTATGGTGAGGATATCACTATATTGGCCAGTCGGGATTTCGAGATGACAGTTATGGGTTTGCTTTTTCCGTCTAATGCTAATAGACTGGATTTTCGGCTCAAAGCATCTGCCACTACGTTGGCTTTTCCTGGATGGTACTAGATTTTACAGTCGTAGTCTTCTAGAAATTCCATCCATCTTCTTTGTCTCATATCCAACTCCTTTTGAATGCATAAATATCTCAAACTTTTATGATCGGTAAAGACTTCAAAAGTTACCCCGTACAAATAATGCCTCCATTTAGCTAAAGCGAATACAATCGCAGCTAATTCTAAATCATGTGTGGGGTAATTCTCTTCATAAGGTTTAAGTTTCCTTGAGGCATAGACTATAACCTTACCATTTTGCATTAGAACACACCCTAATCCTTCTTTGGATGCATCTGTATAAACTACATAACCTTATTTTCCTTCAGGTAAGGCTAATACTGGGGCAGACGTTAATCTTTGCTTCAGTTCTTGAAAACTTCGTTCACACTTTTCTGTCCATTCAAACTTTTCTTGTTTCTTGGTTAACTGAGTAAGAGGCGCTGCTACCCTGGAGAATTCTTTTACAAACCTCCTGTAATATACGGCAAGTCCTAGAAAACTTCTCACTTCTGATGGGTTCTTTGGTGCCTGCCAATTCATTACAGTTTCAACCTTTGAGGGATCTACTTCTATTCCAGCACCGGATATTATATGTCCAAGGAAGGACACTCTTTCCAACCAAAATTCACAGTTGCTGAACTTTGCATATAACTTATGATCTCTTAAAGCTCTTAACACTTTACGAAGGTGTTCAGCATGTTCTTCTGGGGTTCTTGAGAATACCAGAATGTCGTCAATAAAGATGACCACGAACTGGTTCAAATATGGTCTGAATGTTCGGTGCATTAAATCCATGAATGCAGCTGGGGCATTGGTTAACCCAAAAGGCATTACTACAAATTCGAAGTGGCCGTAGGGGGTATTAAAAGTAGTCTTTGGAATGTCCTCCTTTTTAATCCTCAGCTGATAATACCCTTGTCTTAAATCCAACTTGGAGTACACTCGTGATCCTTGAAGAATATCAAACAGTTCTTCAATATGGGGAAGAGGGTATTTGTTCTTGATTGTCATACGATTGAGTTCTCGATAATCGATACACAATCGCAATGATCCGTCTTTCTTTTTGATAAATAGCACAGGTGCTCCCCATGGGGATGTGCTAGGACGGATGTATCCTGAGGCTAACAACTCATCAAGTTGTTTTCTCAATTCTTGGAGCTCGGCTGGAGCCATTCGATAAGGTGTTTTAGAGAATAGCTCAGCTCCAGGAACTAAGTCGATTACAAATTCTAGTTCCCTGTCAGGAGGTAATGAATTCAGATGCTCAGGAAAGATATCAGTGAATTCTTTTACTACCTCTACTTCCTCAATTTTCAGTTGATCTTTAGGCCTGTTTAACAGATAGGCAATGAATCCAGTAGCTCCATTACTCACTAACATCTTAGCTTAGGCAGCTGTAACCAGTGGTACTGATTCAAAATTTTCTTTCGACCTAGAGCTATCACCTTTTCCTAAGGTGACTTTTTTCTTGAAACAATCCAACTTAGCATGGTACTTACTAAGCCAATCCATTCCCAGAATAATTCCATATTTCGACATCGGTAATTCTATAAGATCTATCGGGTAGTGTTGGGTACCAATCCGTATAGGATAGCGTTTATATCGTCTATCTGTAGTAAAACAAGCTCCCAAAGGAGAACTTATTTCGAGCATATAAGGCAATGATTCAAGTGGAAAATTGAAATGCGCACATAATTGAGATGCAATAAATGAATACGTGGCGCCAGGGTCATATAAAGCAGTAACTGGCGTGTTTAGAATGTGTACCGTACCATCAACGACCTTGGTTGGATCGGGATCCTCACTGCCCTCTATAGCATAAGCACGTCCTTTAACCACTGGTCTTCCAGGAGTCTTAGCTGGAACCTTTCCTTTATTCCACTGTTTTGGTCCCTTTGGGCATTCTGGATACTGATGATCAGGGCTTCCACACCATGTACAGACTCCAGCTTTCTTATGACAATCCTTCTCAGTATGTCCACGCTTCTGACAATATTCATAGACAATCTCCTCTTGAGGTTTTGGGAATGTCTGTTGAGGTCGAGACTAGGATTGCATCAGTTTCTTTCCTGAATTTTGCTTTGTCGGTCCAGCAGGTCGTTTGGATCCCTGAGTTGGCTTGTAGAAGGATCCAGGATGGCTATTAGCTATACGAACCTCTTTGTGTGTAGCCTCTATTTTCATAGCTGTTTCCACAGCCTTAGTATAGATTTCCAACTCGAATGGAGCCAAAGCCCACCTAAGATCTGACTTAAGTCCTTTAATGAATCGCTGAGTTTTTCGACATTCATCATGGAGGATATGTGGGGCGTATTGAATCAACCTGATAAACTTAGCTTCGTACTCAGCTACAGACATATTGCCTTGTACTAATTCCATGAATTCTGCCTCTCGAGCATCCCTAACTATCTGAGGGATGTATTTGTTTTGAAACACTCTGACAAAGTCTACCCACCTATAATTAACTTGATCTTCTGCCCAAACACGCTTGATATAATTCCACCAACTTATCGCTGCTCCTTCTAACATAAAAACTGCAAACTGGATTCTTTCTGGTTGTTCTGGGGAAATACCTATGGCTTCGAAAATCTTTTCTATGCTAGCTATCCAATTCCCAGCTTTTACATCACTGGGTTCTCCAACGAACTTTGGCGGATTCATTCGTAGAAATTTCTCCAAAGTCTTTTCATTATTTCCCTTTGTTCCATTAGCACAAGTTTGCCATTAGCACAAGTTTGCACTATCTCTTTCAAAGCATCTACTAATTCAGAGTTTCCTCCTGCCGGTGATGTACCTTCTTGGGGGGGGGGGGGGGTGTCTTGGGCAGCTCTTCGAGGTGACATATTGATTTGCAGTTGCTTTATAAAGAATATAATGCATGATGGTTAAGAATGTGTTGCATATAATCACATAAATACATGTTTTAGATAATATCAAGCAGTAGATATCATATCACATAGATTTAGTAAAGTAAAGCACAAAATTAAACAGAACAACAAGTAAAAGGGTGCAGAAAAGTAAAGCACAAATTTAAACATAATAACAAGTAAAGGTGCAGGAAAATAAAATACTCACTCACGGTCCTGCTGGTATCTTGAAGCAATTCTAACTCATAATGCAATAAATATGAAAGCAGTAAATGTGGAACAAGAATGTGACTGTAAAAGTGGGTTATATATATGCATCAAGTTTGAGAGCTATAGCTACAACTACAAAAAGTAAAATGGGGTGGACCTGATCTACGTCAAGTTACACCCTACAAAGCTCTCAACTCACTCATATCTGTCAAGCTTGCAGTGTCAACTACTATGTCAAAAGGAAGGTCCTCTACTGACTGACCTGTACAACCTCCCACTGATACTACTCCTATATGTACCAAGCTCCATAAAACCATCTGTCTAATCGTGCTGATCACCATCCACAACCTCGCCCCGGATAGGACTCCATCAGTCACCCTACTGCTCCTCCTCAGAACCCTGCTCCTCCTCCTCAGAATCCTGCTCAACCTCTGCATCACCTCCGGGCTCCTCCTCCTCAGGCTCAGCTGCTGCAACCTCCTCCTGAACAGCCTGTACACCAGTCAGATGATAGGCACCGGCAAGGCGATTCCGAATACCAGAGCGGTAGCGCTGATATAAGGTCCGGGCGGCATTCTTGGAAAGAGTCATAGAAGCTAGATCTTGCTGTAAGGTCGCCACCTGCGCTACAAGATCGCGTTCTCCTGCTCCAGCGTGGATGTCTGCTGCAGGGCAAAATTCCTACTCATAGCATTCTGTAGGGCTAACTCAAGATGCCTAGTAGAATTCAACTGATACTCGCGAGCCATCTGAGCCTCCATATAGTATGCATCTCGCTCTGAGTCAAGTATATGTACTAAACGGTTCGGATAAGCATGCCCAACTCTACCTGCTCTACCTCCCCAAACTACATGTCTCGCCCTCTGCCAAGTGTACTAACTCGTAGGGTTCTCACGACGAGAAACCGCTATGGTGTGTGGGGCCTCGTCCTCCTCAAGCCAGATATAATGTGGGTTCCCGTGTTCCTGATTCTCCATTGCTATATAAAGAAACACTTAGAGTTAATTCTAAAGTTCAAGTACAAAGTGAGCATTCTCCCAGCATTTATAGGTTAAGTCTCTTCTTAACCCAACCTAATGCTCTGATACCACCTTAAGCTGTAGTGCCCCCTAACACTACAACTCCCGCACCGTACTACCCTCGAGTGGATGTGAGACCTAGCACTCGAGAAACACTACGGCGAATGGTATAGACGGTACTTAAGTAGAGCGTAGGGTAAAATGCAGCGGAAAATGAAAGAATTTAGAATTTGCAACAAGCAACATGATAACACACAGAATAGTGCATGATATTGTAAGGGGGTAGTATGATAGCGTAGTGTACGGAGTTAATGTGTAAGAGCAATTTAATAGCAATATATACATGACCAGGATTAAATGCTCTTAATCTAAGCCTGATCTAATAAATATGACACCTATAGCTTCAAGATACCTCTAGGTGGCCTTGTCCTCGCTTCCTGAAATCATGTATTTAAAAACAGGCGAGGAATTAGTCAAAAATGACTAAGTGAAGGGAGATTAGATTTAGATATATATATGATTATATATTTATAAATATAAAATGATAGCAATAGGATATAGCAAATATGATACGGTTCATAAGTTAGAAACCGGGATAGGGGTATTTGGAGTTTATTTATAAATGATGAACCGTTTAATAAAAGATTTGTACCGCCTACAAGTAAGGCGTCTCCCTCCGATCTCCTTAAAATATTTGTAAAATAGTACTGGGCTGATCAAGGCACCGGTACTTTAATAAAACTAAATATGATAATAACTCCGCAACACTGTAGTGTCAGTAGGGGAGCAAACCCTACCGACGATATGTAATATGTGGGAGGAAGCTATCTCTCCCAGGGAGGTTATTCTCCCTTGTAAGTCTCTTAGCGTAGAGTAGCTAACTGACTTATAACTAGGTTCTTATTATTCTAATCAAACAAGCACATAAGGTTTAGGAAATATAACATATTAGAAAATTCTTATAACAATTAGAAATTTTCCCAGTAAAATTTAATTAGAATTGTTTAAGGAAATTTAATTAATTAATTATGTTTCAAGAATTCTTTAACCACTTAAATATTTATTAATCATGTTGTGACCTTAATTAGAGTATTAGGAATTAAATTTAGGATTTAATTCAACAATGTAGGTTGATTTTGAAATTATTTTATAATTTTATTAATTTTTGAATTAATTTGGAAAAATTTTTATTTAAAATTCCAAAATCCTATTTTATAATTAATTTTAAATTAGTGTGTGTGTGTGTGTTTAATTTCGAAATTATTTAATTAAATGTTGACCAAAAAGTCAAAGTTACTATTAAAAACATTTACTATTCAATTTCTTATGAATTAAACACTTTATAACACAAAATTAAACACACACACACACACTATCACACGTGCACATGATTTTGATTCAAGAACATTATGAATGTGTTCTTAAGCTTATGAAGATGTTCATACTAGTTCATGATCACATTCAATAAATTTTTGAATTCATAACATATAATTAAATTCAAATGTAACACTTTAATAATAAATTAAATCCAAATAAATTATTCTAAGTATAAATTTAATCAAATAAGAACATAATTAATTAAATACATACTCATGCTACATCATATCATAATTCATACAATTAATTAAATAAAATTCCATAATGTAAGCACATTACACATAAATCTAACAATTATGCATATATATTATAAAAATAAATTCCTAAAGCATAATTTTATTATTCCTAAGCATGCTACTAATATTATTATATTAAAAACATAACATAAAGTATGAAATAATAAAAGAAAATTGTACCTTATGAGAGAGGGAGAGAGGGTCACAAGAGAGAGAGAGATGTGGGAGATTGTGGTGTGATTTCTTATGTGAAGTTGGGAGGCTATTTATAGGTATGTCTTGGGGGCTTATGTTGGAATTTTAGGGACTTACTTAGATGAATCATGGTGTGAGTAAGCTAGGTTCATTTATTAGGGGGGTTTAGTTGTATACTTATGTGTATATTTAAGATATAATTAATTTATTTAGTAATCATGACAAAATAAAAATAATTCTAAAATGGGATGAAAATGATAATAAATTCGTAGAAGAATGTCTAGGGTTTAGTTTGAAATGAGAGAACTTGCAAAATAAAGAGAATCGAAAAAGCTTTCTAATGGTTATAAACACTTAACGTTTGAACGTCAACATTTAAAGTAGTAGTCGTCCGGGAATTTTGAAAAATACGATAAAATTCATAAACGAAGCTAGAATGTGAATTAATTCCTGAGAAAGTGTCCATGACTCTTGAAATAATTCAAGGATCATTTTGACTGTAATATTGTATACCAAATATTGGACGGTTTGAAAATTAGTTTTTACGGTGGAAATAGTACTTTGGGAAAAATAAAGAAAAATTTATAAAACGAGTTAGTGTTTGAACTAGAGTTTGGAAAAGATCCTAAAATTCATAAAATAATCCAAGGATCGTAATGGTTATAATGTTGTATAGGAAAAACGTTGAAATTTGGAAATTTCTAATTTAGGGCAAAATTAGTGTTTTTCGGCCGGTTTTCATTTCTAGGGAAGCTACATTAAGAATTAGGGTTTGGAAATCATACCAAAATTCATAAAATTTTCCAAGGATTCTATCGAGCCCAATATTGAATAGGTAAAAGTGTTTCGAAAATTCCTACAATTAAAGGTGAATAGTAACTAGGGACCTAAATGGAATTTTCAACAAACAATTTTTAAAATGTATTTCAGAATGATGACAACTATGATATGAGTTTGGAAAATATGGAAATCAGCTTTCTAAGGTTTTTCAAGGTTTAGGTAAAGGTTTAGGGTTCGGTGAATGAATAGTGATATGGTTCTCTCAAGAAGGCACAATTATAGATCGTAACAAAGATGCACATATTCACATACAATGAAATGTGTAATGGACTAAGGCTATAAACTCATTCCGCTTAACCCTTTACTTACCCGTGCTATCCTGATCTCAAAATACGGGCTGTTACAGTGTTGGACTCACCACGAAGAAGCGGACAAACTGTCCGAAGGTCGCCGGAGCGCCACCGCCGGAGCTGCCGGAACGTGCCGGAAAAATCCTAAAAATTCACGCTTGCAAGAATTCCTTGTGCTCGTTCCAAATCCTTGATCAATTTCTGGAAATTCCAAGCCAATCTTCTCCAATTTCAAATCTAAGAATATGAAAACCCTAAAATCTTCGAAATCAAATTACTTCCAAACCAGTGAACGAAAATGAGATCCGAAAGAGGCATTGTCTTATCCGTGACGAGCTCTTCGAAACCCCCAAGGTGGTCACCGGAAAATATCCTCGGAGCTAGCCCCGCCGTTGCACCGCCACTGCGCCGCCACGATCTACCACCAAATAGCCAAATCTGGAGTCGTATAATCAATGGATGATAGTTCTCGTCGTTCCGAACAACTTTCGTGAAAAGCCCGTGGCCAAAAGATTAACGAAAAAGGCCCCCGTTGGCCACCGAAGTTTTTGCCGCCACTCAAGTCGCCGGAACCACCACCTACGGCCAAAATTAGATGAAATCGATGACGGAAATGAACTCAAGAGGTCAGGAAACCTTGGGAAACTCTAACCTTGGTCCGAAAAAGCCGCCGGAAGGCGGCGAAACTCGCCGCAAAAGTGTCGCGCGCCGCCGCCGCCAGCTTCAGGCGGCGCGTCCGGCGTCTTTGCGGCCCGGATGGCCGCGCCGCTAACATCCAACGATGCGCCGAGAAGGCTTCTTGTCGGGCCTGGGGCGCATTTTGCCGGAAGCCCGCCGGAAACCGCCGAAAATCGCCGGTAAAGTGGCGGCTCCGCCACCACCTCCAGCCGCGCCCGAAAAATGGCGATATCTCCACCATCAGTCATCGGTTGGTCGAGATCTTGGTACGGTTGTGACCGCGTCGTTGAGCTCTTCGAAAAGCACTATTGGTTCGTCGAATTCCATCGAGAAACGAGCGAGTTTGACTTGTGTGTGAAAACACACCGTGAGTGTGTGTGAATGTCGTGTTTCGCCTGGCGGGGGAGAGACAGAGAGCTGAGCGGGTTCTGTCACGTTTAACGAGGATTCGGGTGTTTTATCCCGGGTCCTCGCACGCAAAACGAATGGTAGGCAAGACTAACGACGTCAGAATTGGGTAAACTTAGAGTCTACGAACTCGTTTCGATGCCCCCAACACGTTGAAGGGGTAAAAGAGGTCAAAATCTCGATCGAACGAGCAGTGACCGAAAAACCTCAAAAAAGAGAAAATTACAAAGGGGCCCCTAAACTCTAAAAGAGTTCAAAATAGGGCCACGCAAAACACTAAATCACATAATTAAACACATAAAAAGGTTGAAACGTGGCGTACCTTATAAGTCGGACGAGCGAGATGTTACATGTATGGACTTTCCATTTCATATGCGGGTCGGGTCTCGGTGCGGGGGATGTGGTGCCCCCCGTTTGGGGCGTAAAGAATTTCACACATACAATTCAAAAATGCAAACCTACACAGAACATATCTTGTACAGAATTTACGAATCATAATTCAGAGCAAAATACTTAACAAACTTAAACGAACAGACACAGACTCAACAAATATGACACACCGCCGCCTAGCACGAACTCCAACGACCTAAACATGCAACTAAAAACATAAAGGGGGAGGTGTCAGTCCAAAGACTGAGCGAGGGGCTATCCACGCACACCTACATATATATAGAGCGCAACACGTTCCAAATTAGATGGTCGTGAATCCGGGATTAGTTTTTGCACGCCAAAACATTGGCTCGTGATAATATATACATAGGATGGCTTATCAAAACAAAATGAACAAAACTTAACTTATACATTGCTCAAAGCATACGTTCAAATTCATGCAGACTTAGCACACATATCGGAGCATATTTTATTAGTTTAAAAGTATACCAAATTTTATCTTAATTTAAGAATGTACCCCCGTTTCACGAACTTATGACAGATAGACAAAACCCTCAGCGGGTACGAGTTCAAATTCCAACCAACTCCTCAGATCATATTTAAATTCAGAGTCAAACATAAATCAAAGTCAGACATACATACCTCTTCTCCGGGTGATGGAAGGGTTGTACATACCCTAACCATCTACAAACAGTTGAGGGGAGTGCTCAATGCTGCTCAAACCCTCAGGACTCCGTCCTCCACCAATCTCCTGGTGGATTTCGGGTTGATCCTTTCAGACAGATGGAGACTACACTGGGAGTAACCCGACGGCCCAATGCCGTCCCGGGGCTCCTTCGTACAAATCTCCGGTGTAGCGCCCAAAGCGTCGAGCCACCACATCCCCCGCACCTAGCCCCGAACCCACATATGAAATAGAAATCCATACATGAGACCAAGACTAAGCGAACAGGAACCTACACACACTCGCTAAGCCAGGCGGAGCTAAGACAGGACCAGAGCGCGCAAAACAACAAGCAAGCGGAAGCATATAACAAAACCAAGAAGATAAAATCACAAAACAGGTTCAACTATCCCTAGAAACCTGTCCCCGAAAATATTTACATAAGATACATAAAATATACATAATTCCACTATCAATACGGAATCATATATAGGAAGTGTCTGAATGCAAATAGAAATGCAACTCGAGTTACGAGGCTAGAACTTGACCGACTCACAACTCCGCCTAGCACGACCCGAAACCTGCACACTGAAAAGTTGAAAGGAGAGGGTCAGTCCACCGACTGAGTAAGGGGGATAACGCACACCACCACATATCTACATATAGAGCAAAGCACGTATTAAACAAAAGACTATGAACCGAGAATAGGGTTTTACATACCAAAGCCATTTTCCAAAAGAACTCATACTTATTCATATATTCGTATATTCTTAAGTCTGAAAACTCATAAGGAATCATATATTCAAAAACGCATATTGATTAATATTAAAACTCATAGGAATTCATATTGAAACATATGAAGATTCGTAATTAAACCTCATATTGAAAACAAACTCTCCTATCCCGTTTCATAATCAACGTAATAAAACAAACTTAAATTACCCTGCGAGTACGGGTCAACTTTACCTCTTAAAGAATTCATAAGAAATATAATGAAACATAAATACATAAAATTCATAATACTCTATTCCCGTATTCCATCCACTTTCTCCGGAAGTCTGTACGTGGGTTACGGGCCCACATCGTTCAACTCGATACCTATACGTGGGGTAGCGATCCCGTAACGTACTTTAAGGAGCACGTGCACAGGCTTAACCCGGTGGCCCAACATCGCCTCGAGCGTCCTTACTCATATCTCCGGGGCCCAGGGATTCGTAAGATTCTTAAGAAACATAAGACTCATAAGAAACACACCTAACTCGCGAAACCTAGAAACATAAGATTTACACTTAAGAACCATACCATAAGAAACATACCTTACCAAATATAAAGTCATGGATCACGTATACATGTATAAATCATTCATTTAAGATCATATAATTGCACACCAAATACATTTCATGAAATTAAAGAAGCATACTATAAGGTTTGGGGATGAAGAGTGCATAATTAACATGCATAAAATACTCATCCTTAAATATTAAAATTACCTTTCATGCATATTACATAGCATATAATGTAAATTTATATCAAAAAATGCAAATTAATTAAGATATAAATAATTAAGAGGCGAAAGAAATCAATTAAAAGCATAAAAGATCAAACCCACACTCAAGACAACGGGAATGGCCATTCCAGTCACAAGGCAAAACTGGGAAGGCCCATTCCCACGAGCGCTGCCCTGAAGGGCCGTTTCGAGCTGAAGCACAAAACGAGAACGGCTATTCCCATACTCGGATGGGAAGGGCCGTTCCGGCCCCAAGGCAAAAACCGGAAGGGTCGTTCTGGCCTGGCCTGCTCGAAAAAACAGACCAAAAGAAGCTATGGCGTCGGGAAGCAACACCACCACACACACACAGCCACAAACAATAAAAAAATCATGCAAAATTAACACAATAAAGCATATTTAACATATAGAACACATAATTACACTTAAGAGCTCACTAAACGAGCTTAATCACGCCAAACTCCCAACCCGGCACTATTTATCATCTTCCCAAACAAAGTACGTAGGCACATATCCGAGGCACGAAAGAGATATTAAATCGAAGCACGTAACAAAGGGATCACAAATCTTGCCTTCGGTCGTTGATCGGACGATTGGATCTTGCTAGCTCGAGCTCTTATGCTTTTTGGCCAAAATGGGGAAAATGTATAACATCCCACCCGTCCGGCCTTTCCAGGTACGCCTTCACGAGTGTACTATGTGTGTTTTTAATTATTTAATTATGTGAATTATATGTTAATTATATTCTTTATGTGATTTAATTGAACTATATGACTTTTAATTGAACCGTATGTGACATTATATGCACGTATTTGCCTTCTTTGTTTCGTTCTTGTTCCGTTTGTGTCTGTTTTCGTTTTCGATTTTCGTGACTATGTGCTATGCATGATTTATATGTGTTATGAGTGTGTCGTTGTGCCCGTTGTATGTTTTTGAGTTCGTTTGATACGGTTTTGGAACCGTTTTATGTGTTAGGGACAAAAGGGCCTAACGAGCTTTAGTGCACCTTATGTTCCAGAAGCCATAACTTGAGCTCGAGAATTCGGATTCGAATTCCGGAAGATGCGTTGGATTTGCAACGAAGAAATCAAGTCAAGGAATCAAGATTCATATTTTTCTAAGCCCATTTAGACCCTCGAATTTCGACCGGAACGAGCATCGTGCGCCAAGAGTACCCTTTTGTTGACTAGTCTTTAGTTGTGGGCCCCACTTTACACCTTATGAGCCCCAATCCTTGACTTTTATGTGTCTAAGCCATCCCTAACCCTTTTCCACTCCCCCATTTCGGACCCCTCACAAGAAAGAAGAGAGAAAAGGTTCCCCAAGTGCAGCACAAATGTAGCACCCGGAAAGCCGAGATGCCACACCCCCGCACTATAGGTCAATCCACATACGAAATGGATGATCCGTACATGAACCAAGACTATAGCGAACGGGTGACAAAATAAGAAACCATCTAGCTAGGTGGGAGTAGACCCCAATTTAATTAATCACCAACATACATAATCAATAATACGGAAGCATAAGATACATACATTCAATAAGTTAACATCACCATGTTCACCACTTCTTCCAAAACAAACCATCTTCCAAATTTAGAAGTGCCAAAAGTTTCATAACATTATAGTTATGCATCAACAATATACAAGGAACATGCTAGACTCAAAAGTAAAGACCTGACTCGACCCTGCCTAGCACTCAACCTGCAAAACTGAAAATGTGAGGGTGTCAGTCTACCGAAGACTGAGTGAGGGGTTTATAAATAAATATTAGCGCAATTACCATGTAAGTCATAGTCTCAGGTAAGGTTTTATAAAAGGGAAGCCATATAAGTTCGATAATAAAATACAACTCGCCCGAGATTACAACTAATCAATTTAACAATATAACCGTTATCACTTCAATTCAATCAGTAACCCGGCGAGTGAGGGCAATTCTCCAACCTTACTCCGACAGTGAACATTACCAATATTTAGATTATCAATGGTTAAGTGAGCATGCAAGTTATTACAGTGCACAATAAGCAGTTTCAATTCCCTTCTTCCTCTGGTGATGGTGGGATTGCAAGGCCCCACCACCCAATAACGGCGAGCATAGGGTTCATGAGTCCCTATGCCCGGGACTCCTTCTCCCACTAATCTCCTAGTGGGTTCAGGGGGCATCCCAAAGTTGTGAGGATAGTGCAAGAGTTACCCGTCAGCCCTTGCTTCCTCGGTTGGCTCAATACACTACCCTCGGGCCCAAGTGAACATGCTTTACTCGCCAAAAAATCAATCAATCACGATAAGTTCAATTTGTCATGAGAAATCATTTGCAATCGATAAAGGTTTTGAGAAAGTTATATATATATATATATATATATATATATATATATATATATATATATATATACATTTTGGCCGAAACATCTCATAGGGTTATACGGGTTCTATATATCTAGTAATTAAACCTCACCTGTGCCGAAAATACAACAAGGATATAATTATGAAGCTTGCTCCTTGTCAACGGGAAGACAAACTGTGTAAAAAGGGACAAGTGTTTGTGAGACACGACTCTAATGAACCAATTACGATGCACGGCAAGGTCATGGATCAATATATCATGCAATAACAATCAAGGAATGTCAATTAGGAGCATAATTATCAATAAAAAAATTATATAACTCATATAATCACATACGGGAGCCAAGGAAGTGAAAAGAATGCAATAAGAGAGGTTTTGGTGAAGTTTGGTAAAAACGGACAATTTTAGTAAACGTACATGCTGAAGGAAAACTGGAATATCTTTAATTATAGATATGGGAATTGAGTTTGGTTTATTGGGAATGAAACTAGACTCAAATACCTTTCCAATGATATATGAAACGTTTTCTAGTTCAAAACGAGGAGAAAATAGCGTAAGCTTGAAGTTAGGCGAGTGTAGTTTTCCGGAAAAGTGGCGACACCTAAACAAATTTATTATATCTCAGAATTCACAAAGGATATTAAGATTATTCCAATTGGAGGTTGTGCTAGACTTCAATAGGTTTCCAACGGTTCAAAAATCAGGTCGTTTGGAGTTCGGATGAGGGAGAAACGCCGGTTTGAAAAATGAACTGAAAGCAGAAACGGGCGTTTAGAAGCTCTAGGGTAAGGCAGACACATCTCACACGGGCGTTTGGTAAAATAACTAAGGGACCAAACGCCCGTTTGGGAACAATCTGGGAGAAAAACAGGGGAAAAACAGGGGATAGGCTCGGAAATGGCTCCCAAACCCTTCCAACACCAAACCAAGGCAAGAATTCAATTTAAAACTATCTTATATCATGTATATGATCACATATATCAATTATGCACCATTTCATCCACGGAAACAAATATAGATCATCAAGAATCCATCATCAAAAACCTATATAAACTCATGCTTTCATGCAAGCTTGGAATATAATGACCCTAACATGCTTCTAACCATGAATAAACAAGAGAGCATCACATAATCACCAAACCCTATTCAATCATAGCTTCATGAATTTATCAAATTCTCAACTACCTTGAAATGGAAGAAAGAATGAAGATGTGATGATGATGATGAAGATGCTCCCAAATATGCAATTTCCCCTTGAAAATGAGTTGAAATCTCTTCCTTCCTCTTGGTGTTTTAATCGTGGTTTAGTAGGTATGTGTGTGAGTTTGGATGATATTTTGATGAATGAAAATATGAGAGATGAAATGCATAAGATATTTACATGATTCTTCCACTAAATGCGATGACTCAACCATTTTTACACTTAAGTATATGAATGGATACAAACAAGTATTGTCTCATGGAAAATGTTCAATTAATTCCAATTCATGATATGCAATTGAGTCCACACATTTATGAAATAATCAATTAAAGTCACATAATAGCAATTAAACACATTATCAATTAATTCACATAAATTCCACGCTAATGATAATTCATACAAAAGCATAAGAATATATTACATAAAATATTATGAAATTTAATATAATGTAACGTAATGCATAAATGAAAAATGGGGCGTTACAACAAATAAGAGAGAAGAGGAAAGAAGAGGGTTTGAACACAATTGGGATTTTGAGCTTCTAGCACCACCATTTCTTCTCAAATTTTAAAGGTAAGTCTCTTTTTGGATTCTCCATGTAATTATGGTGCTTTTAAGTGCAACTTCATGAGATTTCATCCATATTTGCTCTTTCTATGGCATACATGTTGGATAGTAAGGGTTTGAAGCTTTTTGTGAATTCTTGCATGTCTCCTTGCAATTTCTTTGAACTTGATGCATGATATTTGCTTCTTAGACATCATTTAAGAGTTGTATGAACTAGGTATGCATTTGTTGAGGATCCATGGAGTTACCATTGTTGCTTTTGCTTGAAACTTGAAGAACATGAATGTGTTTATACATCTCTTCCATTCCCCTCACTTTAGCTTCAATTTTTGCATGATCTAGGGCATGAATCCTTGAATAATTGCCCGTTCGGGTTAACGCCCGTTAGGGTTTTATGCGCTTTTGGGGGTAATGCCCGTTACCCCCAGACTGGAGCTCCTGTGGCCATTAACGCCCGTTAGTGGTGTTGTCCAGGGTGGGCCGTTAACCCCTCTGTGCTCCCGGTTGTGTCTTTTCTTCGCTCGTTTGCTTTGTTTGTTCGTTTCCCTCCCATTTCTTGATCCTAATGTGATGTTTGCTTATTTGTATGCATGAATGGCTGCTCCATGGCTTGTATTTACTTGATTTTGATGTGTTATGTGTTAGAATTATGTGTTATGTGCTTTGTGGTTAGTTTATGGATTCGTTTGACGTGAAATGTACCTTAGGTGATCTAAGTGCTCCTTTACTTGCGAGTGTGACTTCCTACTTTGCTTACTTGCCTTGCATGCAACTTCTTTGCTCTTATTTGATATTTTTACACTCCTAAATTGGTATTTGACATTTTATATGAGTTGTAAGAAGTTCGTGTGCATGTTTAAGGCGCAATATGTGAGTTATGTTTCAATATGATTCCATGTGACCTAATGTGTCTTAAGCGTTAACTTCATTGCATTTCTTATGCATCATTTGCATCCATATACATATGCCGAGGGTCTAATTGGTTCATATTGAGTCTAAGTTTGTCTCTTGTCTTTGTTTTGTTCTTAGGTTTGTCTCGAGGTTTAAGAGGTGGTTCTTTTGTTCGGTTTGGTCGGCGAGGTGGGGTTTTCTTTCTTTTTTAGCTATTATGACCTACAACCTTATGTGTATTTTAAGCCCGCATGTGACTTTTATATATATATATATATATATATATATGTATATATATATACATATAGATAAGTGTTCGATTAGTATTTTGTGGGTTTTATCCCGTTTTGTCATGAGATTTTGAAAAGACTTTTATATGTATATAAGCGCTATTTTGATCTTCTTTTGAGTAAGCTTTGGTAAGTGTGTGTATGTGGCGAGATAAGCTTCGTATCTATGTGATTTTCGTGTAAGTTTGGGCCCCGGAGAAGTGGTATGTGATCTCGGGTCGGCCATGGGGTCACCGAGCTCTCTCAACAACACGGCTCCAGAAAGTGAGGTTTCGCTCATCCTCGGGAGGTCGAGGGGAAAATGGGTCTCATATGTCAGCAGTATAACCCCTCAGGGTCGGGTAGGATCCCCCGACGCCACCTTTATATTATATGGTAAGTGCGGGGGTTGAGAGTGGCCGCTCTCTTGATTTGTGCTTTTTGCTTTGTCTTCGCTTTGCTTTGTTATGGAGTAAGGGGTTTGGACTCGTACTCACTGAGTCATTTTGGTTAAGCCTTCGTTTCCGTTATGATTTGTGAATCGGGATTGGATTTCTAATTTTTAAAACTTTGTGATTTTGGCCTTCGGCCCTAAATCTTTCTTCCTATATGTAGTATCACGGGTTTAAATGATTTGGAATGCAAAAACTAACCCCGGGTCATGAACACTCTTCGATTTGATTATGCTGTGCTCTACTTATATGTACGTGTGAGTGTGTTAGCCCCCTCACCAGTCTTTAGGACTGACCTCTCTTCGTTGTTTGTTTTTTCCCTTTTTTCCTTCGAGTTTACAGGTACCCGGTTGGGGGAGCTCGTACTAGGCGGCGGTCTTTTGTTTTGCGAGTCGTTCTAGTCATCAAGTCTTTTGCTTAGATTTTGCACTTGCATCCTTTACCTTTCCGCCTTGTTACTATATATAAATACGTAAATATGGTAATATGTATAAGTTATGCCTTGTAATTCGAACTTAAGTCCATTTTATTTGGCCTGGGATGGGCATGGCATGTAATATTTGTTATATCTTGCTTTTAGTTTGGATGCATGTATTATGTTTTGCGATCCTGTTGCTTCCGCATTCTGTTTTTGATTCTCTGGCGCACTCTATTCAGGGTCTAGACCGCCTAACATAGGGGTGAGTTTTGTTTGTCTCCCGTTCGCTTTGGTTCCATGCATGGTCGGAGTTCCCATTTCGTTTCACGTGTTAGGCTATGGTGCGGGGGATGTGGCGCCCTTCACTCCGGGGTGTTACAAAATGCTTCTCTTTCTCTCTTCCTTGCTGCTGCTGAACGAACAAGTGAGGAGGGAAAGAGGCTTGGCCCTTATTAGGGTCGGGTAAACGGGTCGGCTAAAACGGGTAGGGTCAAACAGTATTCGATCCATCAGATCGGATTTTAAAACGGTAAGGCAATCAAATGGCTTTAGAAATTAAATGGTTAATTCATTGGATCCAAATCATCGAAACGAACTCAATGATAGGGTCGGAATTCTAATTTGAATTCCCGAGCTCAGCTAGCCACGAAGGTTCAAACGTCCTAATTTCAATTAGGTCCCTAAATTGCAGATATTGGGCAATTGAGTCCAAAACAATTAATTAAATTCTAAAGCACACATAATAAATTAAATTCACGTTGACACGTAAGCATACGAGTCACATAATTCACAAAATACTGAATTAAACTCTCTCGTGATGTCGTACCTGGAATGTCGAAGAGACGGGGTATCACAGGGTCAAAGGAGCACAAGGTTTCCGATTGTGATCGATTGAGAGCTAACAAACAACGAATACGATATCAACGACTTCAAATTGGAGATCAAGATGAACCCGAACATTGAGGTATTAGCATTCATGGTATTTGCATACATGCATAGCTTAAGCTTCCTTATCTTATTTTGCTTGATGTGTGTGATGATCGTTGTTATTTTGATTGTCAAAACGTGACTACCTAATTTAATATTTTGAAACCGAATTTTCTGCTTGTTGTGAACTCTTGCTGAATTGAATTGGTTACATATTTACGTGGATTATTTATACCTATGTGTTTAAAACTTTCTTAATTACTCATTAACCTCTCATACACATACATATATACTGTAACTCTATTTTACAGGGATGCCACCACGATATCCCCCTTGAGTGAAACATGGGTGTCGAATCTATGCTTAAGGGACACCGATATCAGTTGTGTAAGGTATATTAAACATGCGTCGCATACTTTCTCATTAAGTGTCATTCTGATGTGTGTACGTATGAGTGCTGATTAGTGGATATATGTGCAAGAGAGACCTTAGGTTCTCTCTATTTACGTGTTAGAGAGATGTAGGATTCTCTCTATTTATGTGATAGAAAGATGTTGGATTCTTTCTAAGCTTTGTGCACGAGAAATGTTGGATTTTCCCGTACTTAGGTATTTGGGGGATATTGGATTCCCTCGAATTTAGGGGTTTGAGGAATGCTGGATTTTCTCAAACTAGAATGTTTGGGAGATGTTGGAATCTGTTAGACTTAGGTTGAGAGACGGGGTTCTCTCAATTATGTGTCGAGGGACGGGGTTCCCTCACTTACGTGCTCAGAGATGGGATTCTCTCTTGTTTGTCGTAGTTGGGTTACGCGTGGCCTCACAACGGTTTACAAGTGACAAGTGTATGGCGCCATGAAGGTTTGGATACAGTTGTAGCTATTTGTATCCTAGAAGTGGTCGAACGAACTTGAAGCAATCAACGGTCAAGTATTCGGACAGACCTCTATGACAACAAGAAATCCTGAACGGGGTCTGATACAAGCAATAGGCCAGAGTCGATACCGTGGGTAACTCTTTCCAATCGCCTCTTCCCACTCAAAATCGTAACTCTTACTCTGAGGTAATCCTCGGTTCTTCTACGAGGAATATCCATGGGTTAGCCTTCTCTCTATCACCCTTAGATACCGTTGAGCCCAAACGGACCTCCCAAAAGTAATCACCAACCTCGGTGAGAACAAAGCACCTCCAAAAAAACCCACCGGAAGCAGGTCGACCCTCACAGTCACCGAACACTCTCAAGCACTCAACGTTAACAAACTCTCACCAAAAGAGAGTTAACACGAAAGGAAAAAAAAAACACAATAAACAAGAACTAAGAAAGAAAGGAAACACACAACAAGTAAGAGCCAAGAAGCACCAAGGAACAAAGAAAAAGGCAACAACCACATGGGTGTCCCCGAGATTAAGTATGCATGAGATGAGATGCCATGAATGCTTCATGTACCTTTCACCGAAGCTATTGGGTCAAACTCGGTATACACTTGGGCTTGAGTCGGGATCTTGGAGCCACGGTTCTTTGTGGGTCTTGGATTCGGTTTAGTGGGGCAAGCATTCACCACATGTTCGATCTCGCCACATCCAAAGAAAGCGCCTAACCTCTTCTGACATTTCTCCTCCGTGTGATTCGGACCTTTATAATAAGCACATCGAATTGGAGCCATTAAAATAGGCTCCAGAGTCGGTTTTGGTCGTCGAGGTTTCTTGTTCTTGGATTTCCTAACACCTTGAAATCCTTGGGGTTTTTCTTGTGTCACGGGCCTCTTGCCCAAACTCGAGCTTGAACCGGATCCTTATCCCATTTGAAATGAGTGGGACTTCGGATGTTGCTTTTCCATCTCACATTGAACTACCTTTCTCTTTGCTTCAGACCATTGGTTCACCGTTGAAGTAGAGAGGGCTTGTTGGATCTCACTCTTAAGTCCTTGCATAAAATTCTGAGCTTTAAGTCAGTAGTTGTTAACAACTTGTGTAGCATAAGGGCCCGATCTCTCAAGTTCCTCCATATAGTTCTCCGTCATTTTCAAGTCTTGTTAGAGATCTAAATATTCTGGAAGTCTCTTTACTCTTGAACTAGAGGGATTGTACTTGTTGTGAAATTCCCGAACAAAGTTCTCCCATGTAAACTCTTCCCCGGACCTCTCAAACCACAATCTTATCCCCTTAAGCCAACTTGAAGCTTGTCCTTCAATTAAGGGGAAAGTGCAATTCACCCTTTCTTGAGATGCCCCCGATAGAGTATTTCAAATCCATGAGATTTCGGTCATCCATTCTTCGGCTTTCACATCATCCCCCCAAACCACATCAGTGGGTTACAATTTTGCAATTCTTGATATATCAAAGGTAATTGTTCTCCTGTCGTAGATGTAGGTTGAGATGACATCTTGAATAAGAAACACAATTCAAAGAAATATCGATGCATGGGAGGGTTTAGTGCATGATTGTGTAAACAATTAATACAAATAAAATCAAATAAGTCACATATTGATGAAAGTGAATGCACACAATCACATAATCCTAAGCCGAACGACCTAGACAGACCCGACAAGATGCTTGAGCTCCGGTTTTACAACCTGCAACTCTGATACCACTTTAGATGTAGCACCCCGAGCGAAGGGCACCATAGCCCGACACGTGTAACGAAATGGAAACTCCGCACACGCACCGAGCCATGGCGAACGGGTGACAAACAAAAACCCACCCTAGCTAGGTAGTCTAGACCCTAATACAGAGCGAGCAATAAACATCATTCACGAAAGGGATAAATTTCAAATCATAACATGCTAGCAATTATCAAATCATGTCCAACGTATATAACTTATACAAGGTAATTATACAAATCTAATCCCAGGCTAAAGTCTAAGTACCGAATGCATGCTTATTTCAAAATGTGCAAAATACATAAAGTAAATGAAATACTATGCATGTGACTCGAGCTATCCTCAACCAACGACCCAAAGACAACTGCCTAGCTCAAACCTCCAAAAGTCACTTGCAACTCAAAGGAAAGGGGAAAAGGGGAAGCAAAATGAGGGTCGGTTCTAAAGACTGTTGAGGGGGCTAACATACACACCCATATATACATATAGAGCATAACATTTATCAAATTCGAAAAGATCCATGAACCGGGGATCGTTTTTGCAAGCTAAAATATTTTCCTTGATAATATATATATATATATACTTAAAAGAAGTTAAGGGCCAAAGGCCAAAAGGACCAATTTTAAGTATTTAAGAGTCCATTCCCGTTTTGTAGATTCATACATAATCACACTAACTCAGCGAGTACGAGTTCTCCTTCCAAACTCTTTTCATAATCAAAAACATAATCATAATCATAAACCATCCTACTCCGGGTGATAGAAGGGTAGCAAGCCCTAACTATCGGTCATAATTCTCACGAAACAAGGCTTAATCACGTCCTTAAAACCTTCGACGGTTATCTCCACCGGCTCAAAAGAAACACCCATCCTCAACCTCCTAAGGTTGGGTGAGACTCTCAAATGGAAAGTGTTGAGGCGGAGCTCGGCGACCCCCCGACCATCCCGAGATGCCATACCACTCTCCGGGGCCCATTTATAATTCAAAAATCATAATTTCATAAACTTATCTTTCAAAGTTTAAAGCTCGCTACACACTCACACATAATCAAAGCTTTTCAAACAAAATCAAAGTAGAACTTAGATACGTATAAAAGCCTTTTCAAAATCTTATAACAAAATGGGACGAGCCCTCAAAGTACATATCATACACATATCCATCATATAGTATACACAATTCGCATGCGCGCTTCAAAACACATAGGGTTGTAGGTCATATTAACTAAAAGGAAGAAAACCTCACATTTCCAATGTAATGGAGCAAAAGGATATAAATGGACGCAAACGGACGCTTACGGGACCCACGGGACCAAGCTCTGAACAAAGGAAACAACAAAGGAAGTTCTTAGACTCAAAATGTACCAAGTTGACACTCGACGAATGCATATGATACATAAAATGCATATGAAATGCAACACTTAAGGCATATGCGTCCATATTTTACGTATTTCAAATTAAAGGGTCCTATAAATTCAATACTTTCAACTTAACACATAAATCAACTTGTTATCATATCACTCAAGTTATGAAAGAAACAAGAGATTAGCATATTAAGCAAATAGACAAAATTCTAATTCATTCATGCACATTGAAAAGCACTTAAGTCACTTAAGAGCACATGAGAGCATAAATAAAAAACGAGCATCTAGATTCAATCACAAATTCATATCATACAAGGTAATACATATTACAACAAGCACATCATGTCATATAACATGTATACAAATACATACCACAAAAGGAGCGAATAGAAGTCACATGAATTAAATAAAAGAAGTATCCTTGCATGCATGGACGTACAAAGACATATAGATCGAGTTAAGTCATATATCACGTATAAAAAAACCAAATTCACGTGATAAATTCATAATGAATCACATAATACATAATATAACAAGTTATCCATGCATAGAAGGTGAGAAGGGGGCAAGAAGACTAGGTAAAACATAAACGAAACGAAAGAAAAACACTTAACGAACCACACACAGAAGCAGGTCAAAACTGGGCCAAAAAGGGGTCACGGCCGCGACCAAAAACAGGGTAAATCTAGTCGCACCCGTGACCAAAACCTACACTCGAAACTGAGCCAAAAGGTAGTCACGGCCGCTACTGGAAATGTACTAAATTCGGTCGCGGTCGCGACCAACATCGCAGCAGCAACAGAACATCAAAAACAACAGCAAAAATCACTCCAAAACTCGACTAAAACCACCCCAAATCAAGCTAACACACTAAGGTAAGATAGGATCATAATATACATGCATGAAAGCTTCAAAATTCTGCGCAAGGAACCACATAATCATCAAACAAGAGCATTAAAGAAGAATCAAGTTCATATTGATGAATATAACTCCAAGTTCTCGAAATGAAATCTCAAAATTCACCATCATGCAATCTAAGTTCATAGAAGTGAAAAGGAATATCTTAGGTTCATGTATGATGCATCAAATCCAAAGGAATTACAAGGAATCAGGAAAATTCATCAAGAGAGTCCAACCCCTCACTATTCATCAAACTATCAATAACTCATTCAAATATCCATGAAAATCAACAAATAAGGAGTCCAAAAAATAGGAGAATCTAGAAAATGCAATCATGGACTTACCATTCATGTTTGGAGTGATTTGGTGAAGTATTGAGCTCTAGAGATGAAATTGGAATAGTGTTTTTCTCTTCTTCTCTTCCATCTACGTTTGCAGCTGCCAAAACCCTTATTTCTCTCAAGTGGGATGAAATGAAAGGCTGAGAGAGGAGTATGGGATTAATTCATGTCAGTGTGGGTCCAAGTATCACCTAAGTTGGTGAAGATTTGATCAAGTTATGGGCAAAATAGTCACCGAAGGCACAAAACCTGCGTGAGGCTTGGTTCGGTAAAATTTTGGAGGTTTAAACAGGTATAGAAAATTACAAAGTTGGGTTCCTTGGTTTCCCTTCTTCGTTACGAGTCCAACGCTTCTTCCGGAATTTGAATCCGAATCCCCGAGCTCAAGTTATGGTGCCCGGAACCCAAGGTGCGCTAAAACTAGTTAGGCCCTCGAGTCCCTCACAAATCCCGTTTTACAATAATGAGCGCATAACTAAACTAAACAAACTCTAAAACACGTAACGAGCATGTAAAAACATTCATAACTTGCATATGTCACACATACCAAGATTTCACAAAAATCAGAATTAAATCCTGATACGTATAGGGCAAATATCAAGGCACGTAAACATAAACATTTAAAATTCAAGTTATAAGTTAAGTGTAACATCCCGCATCTTTGAAGCATGACCCGATGACGTTTACGGGTAAGTCCTTCTACTTGAATGTTTAATTTATTAATTATGTGACTTATATGATTAAATGTGAATTCAATTCTGTATGCTAATTATTCGAATTAATTAAGAGTAATTGTTAATTTAAATCATTACGTACGTAAACTTCAACCTTGTAATTTAATTCAAGTTTATTTCATGAATAGCTCTAAAATCGATTTTTAATAACTTACATTATTTAACTTGTTTAATTTAAACTTATTCGAATTCTTCGTAAATTATTTGCTATTTAGTTGTTTTTAAAGCATTGTTAATTTGTACGAAATGTTTTCTAAAATTAAATTGGATTAAGAACTAATTGGTAAATTCTTTCTCGTTTTAATTCGTAAAATTATTTCGAAATTTATAAGTTTATTTTATTGTACTTGTAACACCCTGGAGCGAAGGGTGACACATCCCCCGCACTATGGCCCAACCCGAGTAACGAAATGGAGGGTTCGCACCCGAATCCAACCATAGCAAATGGGAGGCACACAAAACTCACACCCTCGCAAGGCGGCCTAGACCCTCAAGAACCGAGCAAAATAAAACAAAGGTAGCGGAAGCGTTAAAACATTCATACTTAAATTCCCAAGATCACAAAACATATAATAAGAGGGTTCAAGTTATCATGCTAAGTCACACACCCAATATACATATAGAGCAAAGCACTTAATCAAAATCGAAAGGATCCATGAACTAAGAGTGGTTGTTGCAAGCCAAATATTTTATCCGTGGTATACATATACATATTAGGATTTTAGGCCAAAAGCCACACGTCAAGTTTTAGATATTTAGAAGTCCATTCTTGTTTCATAGATCATACACAACCAACCAACTCGGCGAGTACGAGTTACACATCCAAACTTCCATAAACGAAAGGCATAACAAAGCAAAACAAAGCATAATCCGACCTTAACACCGGGTGATGGAAGGGTTGATCGACCTTAGCTATCCAAAAATCGCGAGAGACAAGGTTTAATCACGACCTTGAAACCTTCGACGGTTAGTCCGCCAGCTTAAGAGAAACATCCTTCCCCAAACCTCCCGAGGTTGGGTGAGACTCTCAAATGGAGAATGTTGATGGAAGAGCTCGGCGACCCCAAGGCCGACCCGAGATTACCATGCCACTCTCCGGGGCCCAAAACTTATCACAAAAATCATACCTAGCAAAGCTTATCTTTCAAAGCCATATATCTCGCTCACACACGCACACACTCACACTTAACCAAAATTTTCCAAAACAAAAGCAAAATAATTTTTATACATATACAAAGCGTTTTCAAAGTCTTATAACAAACGGGGCAAGCCCAAATTATACATATCATACACGTATCTATCATATAATATACGTAATTCGCATGCGAGGCTTCAAACCATATAGGGGTTGTAGGTCAAATAACTAAAAGAAACAAAACCTCACCTTAACACGGGGTAGCGGAGACAAAAGAGTAAACCGGGCACTCAAGGGGCAACCTCGTTGTGACACCCCAGTTTTCCAGCAAGCCAGGTACGAGTTTATATGAGAGTTTAATTCAGTAATTATATGATTTATGTGACGTCACATGCCAACGTGTCAACGTGTAATTTTATTATGTGCGCATTAGAATTTATTAAATGTACTTGGACTCAATTATCCAATAATTGCTCGTTAGGGACCTAATTTTAATTAGGGTGTTTTGGGCCTTCGTAGCTACCTCGATCTCGGGAATTCGAATTCGAATTCTAACCTTACCATTGAGTTTGTTTCGGTGATTCGAATTCAATGAATTAACCTTTTTAATTTTCTAAAGCCCTTTGATACCCCTACCGTTTTAAAATCCGATCCGAGTGGACCGGTTCCCTTTTGCCCCGACCCGTTAACCCGAACCGTTTAACTCAGCCCCAAAAAGGAGCCAAGTTCATCTCTCTCCCTCATTTTCACATACAAACAAGGAAGAGGAAGAGAAGCAAACACCCCTTTTGGCCATAAACCCTTTGAGCTCGGGTTCTCAAGATCCAACCGTCCGATCAACGACCTAAGGTAACCATTGTATTCCTCTCGTTACGTGCTTTAATTCTACGTATATCTTGCAACTTGAATCCTTGCCTAAGTGCCTCTTTGGGGGAGATGATGAATAGTGATAATATGTCAAAATTTACTTCCTTACTCTCATACTTGAATATTATGTTCCAAGATTGATATAGGTTGTTCTCTTAAGCTCCTTTGTTTTTTAATTATTGAAATCTTGATCGTTGATTGATTGTGGCTCAAAACTCCATTAATGGAGCTTGAATGTGCTTTAATGGAAACTTGCTATATACTTGATTTCATGACTTGAACTTGAGATATGTGATTAAGCATGCATACATGAACTTATGCGTTGAATTTGAAGTATTTTGGTTGAGGTTTGAGGTGGTTTTGTTGAATTTTGGTTTCTCCCGTGTTTAGCCCTGTTTTTGATGCGTTTCTTCTGCCCAGAACATCTACCTGGGCGGGTAGATTTTTGCCCACAAAACTACCCGGGCGGGTAGTTTAGTACAGAAGGTTTCTGCACCTGCTCTCTCCGGCCGGGTAAATTTCCACCCTGTTTTTCCCTGGCCGGGTACTCCCTCATACGACCTCCGATTGACCTGATTTTTGATCCATTGGAAACCTCTGGAAGTCTACTACAACCTCCAATTGGAATCATCTCAATATCTTTTGTCATTTGTGAGATATAATCAATTCGTTTTGGTGTCGCCACTTCGCAGGAAATCTGCTTTCACCCAACTTTAAGCTTACGCCATTTTCACCTCGATTTGAACCACAAGTTGAGCCACATACAATTTTAAAGGTCTATGTGTCTAGTTTCATCTCCAATAAACAAAACTCAATTCCTACATCTAGAACTCAAGATATTCCAGTTTTCCTTCCACTTGCACATTTTCGAAAATTGTTAGCTTTTGCCAAACTTTGCCAAAACCCGTCTTATCGCTTTTCTTTCACCTCCTCGACCTCTTATTTGACTTACATGCATTGTTTACATGCCTAATTGAATGATTAAATTATTTATGTGTCTAAATGACATTACTTGTGCTCATGAACACGATCACACCATTTCATGACATAATTATGATTTAATGCTTATTGAATCATACCATAACATGATGCACCACTTCATGAACATAGCCGTGCGTCCTACTTGGTGTCATTATTGAGTCATGTCTCACAAGTACACCGTGTTTCCTTTCTTGTACAGTGTTCTCCTCGGTGGAGATGTTTGTGGTTCGTGGTCTTTCTTTCTTGGTCCTTCTTGCACACTTGGAGGTGAGGGTTTTCTTTATAAACGACCTATAACCTTGCATGAATTAAAAGTATTCCAAATGGTTTTCATATTAAAGTTGACCATATCTTTTATACCGGCTATGTACCGAAAATGATTTGTAAACTGCATAGTGTTAATACTGGCCTGTTTTGCGAGATATTCCTGATTACCCCCGGCTTTCCTAGCACTGGGCGAGCCGGTGTGGATCTTGTACCTGTTCCTGGGGCCTAGGGGCTTGTGTATTGAGGGAACCGGGGAGGCATCGGGCCGACGGTGAACTCTTGCACAGGTCCCATCCTATTGGACTACCCTGATACCCACCAGGAGGTTTGGTGGGAGATGGGGCTCCGATCTGAGGGAGTCATGAACCCGAAGATCACCTTGATGCACGGATGTGGAGGTTAGCTACCGGCCACATTGCACCTGGAGCAAGGAGATTAATTTGTACTTATTTTTCCCGCCTGATAATTAATTATAACTCTTGTTTCCTGATTACCTGCTTGTACCTGTCATTTAATAAGTGAAAAGAGGAGTCCAGGATGGATTAATTACCCGTTCTCACCGGGTCCCCTAAAATGTTAAGCATAGATATCCGTAACCTCTAGTATGTCTCAGTCCCTGTTCAGCACCGGAGCTCATGGATCATATAGGTAAAGTGGGCATCAACAGAGGGGTACGGATATCGACACATGCATATTATATCTCGTTTATGTGACTTGCATGCCCTGACATAATTCCACCCGTACATATTGATTTAATCTTGATTCATGTCTCCTGTTTATTTAATCCTAAAACGTATAGTGGAATTATGCCTGCCTAATTCCTGATTATATATGTATATGCGTGTGTACCCCCTTCACTCAGTCAGTTAGCTGACCCCTCCCTCTCGTTGTTTTTAGTGTCTGTCTTGCAGGCTTTGTGGTCGTTGGGCGGGAGTCTTTTGAAGTCTTTGTTTGAGTCTTGGTCCTGTTTGCACTGCATCGTACCGTACCTTTATTTTCTGCTTGTAACTGGGCTATGTAAGCCACTCTGTGTTGTTATTACTTTATTGAATTCAGGACAAGTTTCTAGGGCCCTAGTTGAGAACCCGTTTTTATGTTATTGCATTGTACTGAATTCGGGACAGGTTAGGACAGGTTTACCTGATTAGTTGAACCCGTATTTACATTCTTGTATGAATTGAAATTTTATACTGGTTAGTGATTGCATGATTACATTGCTTCTGTATTCTTTGTTTCGTTGAATTGATTGGTACAGGGTCTAGTCCCGCCTAACAGGTTGTTTTTTTTTATTCTGTCTTCATTCGCCATGAGCTTGGTTCATGTATGGACTCCCATTTCATGGGTGGACAGGGCTCTCGGTGCGGGGGATGTGGTGTCCTCCGTTCGGGGTGTCACACTCGTCGTCCACGGGAAGATTCTCTGAACAAAACAAACAAGAAGAGGGACTCTTAGACTCAACATGAACCACATTGACGCTCGGTAAATGCATATGAATGTGTTTGATGCGTATGAGATGCCAAAAGCGTAACAAAGTAACAATGAGAACAAAACTTGCATGTTTCTAAACAAATGAATTCACAACTAGGAAAAGAACAACAAAACACTTAGCATAACACAACCACAACACATAAGATACAAGTAATCAAGGTAAAGGACCAAGAAAGGGGTGGGGAAACGAAAGGAAAACAAAACGAATCGAGAAAACGAAGTTCGGAACTCAAAATGTTTCTGCCCTGAAATCCAGGGCCATGGATTTGTTTCAAAGGGGACATCCACGGCCGTGGATGTAATGGCAGAAACTTGCCGAAATCTGTTCCCATATCCACGGCCATGGGTTTTTCAAAGCACAAAAATCCAAGGTCGTGGATCTAGTCCAGATGCGAAAATCCTTGAATTCCAAGCTCCAATTTCTTGCAAACTCAAACCAAACCAACAAGGGACCAAGGCAACACATAATGGCAAGTAAGGGAAGTAATAAACCAAGCAATCCAAGTCATATAATGGTTCAATGAAGCAACAATTCAAGCAAAGGGGTGAAGGGGCAAAATCAATCAAAACCTCCAAGAATCAACAATGGTGGAAGCATGGATTCAACTCCAACACTTAAACCAAGTTCAAATAACTCAGGAAGGCAGTCTTAGGCATACTTATCATGCATTAAACTTAAGCAAATCACAAGGAAGCAAGCTAAAATCCATCAAAGTCCTTAAACCCTTACTATTCACCTTATGTGCCAACACTGATGCAAATCAAAGCTATAGCTCAAGGGATTTCACTTAAAAGAACCACATAACCATGGAGGACTCAAAAATATACTTACCTCTTGAATTTGATAAGAAAAAGAGGAGCTAAGAGTGCAAAATCTTCAAAAATGCAATAGTGTCACCTTTTTCCTTGGGTTCTCTCTTGGGGCTGAGTTTGGGGAACTTTTCTTCCTTCTTGGGGTGGTTTGCACGAAATGGGAGAGGGAGAGAGGGTATATGCTGATTTAGGTGCAAAGTAACCAAGGTTAAGGGGTTAGGTTGGGGTTTAGGGGTCCCACAAGTCAGACTAGTCAACAAAAGAGGCTATTCTTGTCACAAGGGCTCGTTCCGGCCAATTTTTGGGGGTCTAAAAGGCTTATAAAACTGTGAGGTTAGGTTCCAAAGCTTGAAAATCTCGTCGCAAATCCAACGCCTCTTCCGAAATTTGAATCCGAATTCCGTAGCTCAAGATACACCGCCCGGAACCCGAGGTGCGCTAAATGCCCTTTAACCGTCCTCTAGGTTCCGAAAAACAAGACGAACACAAAACTCAAACAAGCAAACCCAAAACCACATAACGAGCATGCTAACACGTACATAATTCACATAGTTCACGTATATCGAGAATTCACAAAAATCAGAATCAAATTCGAGCACGTAGAGTGCAGAATTCAAGCAAAAGAACACAAACGTTCAAGAAACTAAACAAGTAGATTCCAAATTAACAAATAAGCATTAAAAGTAATTCAAACGGAATACTTAAATAAATAAATTGCACACGTAACACCCCGTAAAGTCATACCTATAGATCCGGATGATCGAACACAAACGCAACACATTTCAACAAGTAAGCATATTATTCAAATAATAAAATTAAATTTCAAGAAATAATAAATAAAAATAAAATAAAATAAAAATTAAACGAATTAAAATAAATAAAATTTTATTAAAAATGTTAATTTTCAATTAGGTCCAAAACTTTCAAAAAATTGCAATTAAGTCCAAAGCCAAGTTTTCAATTAAGCCCAATAATTTTTTTAAAAGTCATAGAATTACATACTTAAATCACGTATATCACATAATTCACGAAATTAGCATACTCGGGAATTAAATTCAAAATAGCAAAATTAAATACAAAAGTTAAAACATGAAAATTAAACAATTAGAGCATATAAATCACTTAAACAATTAATTCAACGTATAAATTAAATCAAAAGAAGAATTAAAACGTCGGAAAAACCTCTCGTGACGTCATACCTGGCTCGTCGGAGAGACGGGGTGTCACAATGTACCTCTAAACTCTTCTCATAGAATCTTAGAAATCTAGTATTTATCCCTTTCCAGCACTTAAAATCCCTTCATAAACTTCAAAACTTATTCCTACAATTTTAGGTAGAAAATTACAAAAATACCCCTGAAGCCCTAGAACTTTCCTAAATTCCCCGAAGTACTTTTACTACCCAATATTTTGACCAAAAGAATCCTCACATTATTTCGAGGATCTTAACACTCTCCGTGAACCATGATTCCCATCCTAACTCTAGTAGTACCAAAAATGGGTAAAAACCCTATCTTATAGTTCAATCGTAAATAACTCTTTACTCATCTATTTTTCAATATTCAATATTATAGTCAAAACGACCATTGAAATATTTTACGAATTTTCATATATTTACAAAGCTTAATTCCATCTATAGCATATTTTATAAATATTTTCCTTTTCAAAAAATTTTCATTTTATTTTAAATAATTAGCTTTCATTCAATATTCAAAATTATACTTAAAACGTTTCTTGAATTTTTCTCTAAACTATGATAATTTTTCCAACCTTTAAACTTCATCATAGCTTCGTTTATATAATTTTATCATGATTTTCATCATCTTTAACGTTCATGACTTGTAAACGAAAAATTTAAATATTCCACATTTATAATCATAACGAAGCTTATTTTTCACTCGTTCTTTCATTAATTTACTACTTCAAGTTTTTGTCTCTCGACCCTTGAATAAATTTTATACCATTTTATATTTATTTTTATTCAACTTGACATCATCCATGAGAACACCTTCTAAAAATAGACTTTCTAAAAATAGAAGGTTTTGAACAAATGAATATAATCTCTCAACATTTCTTATATAGCTACCAAAAATTTGTTTAAATTATGAGACATCCACATCTCCCCTAAACTCTTAGAAATTGCACAAAAGCCCCTCATTCCTACCTATAAATACCCCTCACAAGCATCATTTCTAACTCACAAAAATCAACATAAAAATCACTCTCTCTCTCCCCTAAAGTCACGGCAGCCCCTCTCTTCTCTAAGCAATGTGTGTTTTTCTTTTATTATTTCATACTTTATATTATGTTTTTAGTATAATAATAATAGTAGCATGCTTAGATTTAATTAAATTATGCTTTAGGAATTTTATTTTAAGAAATATGTGCATAATTGTTAGTTTTAAATACAATGTGTGTACATTATGAAATTTTATTTAATTAAATGCATGAATTATGATATGATATAATGTGAGTATGTATTTAAATAATTATGATCATTTTTTATTAAATTCATGCCTAGAATAATTCATTTAGAATTAATTTTCATAGAGAATTTATATATTTTGCTATATTATGCTTCAAATTCTATGTTATAAATATGAATATGATCAAGTGTGTTACATACCCTCTTTGAATATTCAAAAAGACTTAAGAACATGTTCCTAATGTTCTTGGACATATGTGTGTGTGTGTGTGTGCATGTCTTGTGACTAGTGTGTGTGTGTGTGTGTGAGAGAGAGAGTTTGATTTTATGTTATAAAGTGTTTAATTCATAAGAAATTGAATAGTAAATTTTTTCAATAGTAATTTTGACTTTTTGGTCAACCTAAATTAAATTAATTTCGAAATTTATTTAAAAATAATTATAAAATAGGTTTTGGAATTTTTAAAGAAAGATTTTCCCCGAATTTTTCAAAAATCGGTAAGTTATGAAAGAATTTTAAAATCTAATTTACATTGTCAAATTAAACCTTAAATTTCATTTCAAATCTTACAATTAGAATTATAATATAGTTAATAAATATTTGATTAGTTAAAGATCTCATAAACCCTAATTTATTAATTAAAATTCCCTTAAACAAGTGAATTTAGGGTTTATCGGGCAATCTTTAACATGTTATATAATATGTACCTTATATAATTATTCCATTATGATAGTGTGTATGATTAATTAATTAGAATACTAAGAACCTAGTTCTAAGTCAGTAATAGTTATTGTTAGGAATAGTACCCTAGAAAGCCGATTATATATCCGCTTTGTGCTTTTCCTTATTGTAATCACAGACAATCTTTGAATGAAATAACGAATTGAGCCAACACTTCTTTATATGCTCTTGTTTGGTATGCGTTTACTTTATCTGTGCATGTATGAGAACTCCCCTAATCCTGATGACTTTAGGACTCTACCATTTAGGTGAAATGGCTCATGAAACGAGCCCTATATCACATAAGTCATGATTAGTAAAATACTCCAAGCCGATGAGTCCTACCGACAGTGGGAATGTCAACCTGTCTCCTCTAAGGCTTGCTTGTGGGATCACGCCCTTAAGAAGGACCACCTTGTTTCATGGAGGTGCAAAGTGTGTAGTTGATACGTGCGTGATACATGAGGGTGCTTATTTCAATAAGTAAGTTCGCTGAGGTGCCCAGTGTGAGAACATTCCTAAATGGGAAAGGAAGTTTCTATTTTAGGAAATAGAAACTTCCAGATTAGGAAATATCTCACGAGTCATTGATGTGATTAATTGATCCTTAAGACTTGAGGTTCCTTGTCACTTTATGAGTTAACTCTGTAGTCTTAGGTATAAGCTTTAAAGGGTGTCGCCTTAGACAACTGATTCAAGGCTTATGCTGGGGCTGCACAAGTGATTCATGAAAGTGAATGAGAATCAAGAAAGGACCTACACTTGCATTTGCAAGGTGATCTCTTATTGTGTAAGTCATTCATATGCCATATGGAGTCCTTGGCCAAGGCAGTAGATCAAGACATCAAGAAAAGGGTTTCTTGGATTGAGATCAAATGGATATGAAATGCACTTAGCTTTAAGACCAGATTATTAGGGTTCTAATTATTCCCTTACCCTAGATCTTGGTTGAGAGATAGTAAGTAGGAGGATTGTATCTCACATGAATCAATGACTTAAAGTGTAAAGCCCCAGTTTTTCTTATTTGTACAGCATGACGTATGTGTTTATCAAATTGCACAAAATAATTATTTATACGTGATTTACGTATTTAATTGTATTAAATGTTAATTAATTATGCATGCATGAATTTATAAATTATATACGTAGTTATTTTATATTATTTGTAATAGTATGAATTTTATTGTTACATTGCATATGAGTGAAATTACGTGCTTCGTTTCTATATGAATTGATACAGAAATTTCGTGCAAATTTAATATGTTGGACTTATGTGTGTCTTGTATATGAATATATGTTCGTTTGATGATTTCGGATTTAATTGATTGAGTTTTGGAATATTTGAATATATTAAGTTTTTAGGTTTGAAGTTTTAAACGTTTAAATCCTTTTCACACCGTTTTTGATTCGTTTAACTCCGTTTTCAATTCCAATTGTTGTGCCAATTTGGTATACTTGAATTATGTGAGTTATTAACGTGTTTACATGCTTACATTGTAATTTTACGCTCGTTTCATTTAGTTTTGATTTCGGTTTTTGGAGACGGAACTTATAGGGCTTAAAACGCTTTTAGCGCGCCCTGGGTTCCGGATGTCATATCTTGAGCTCGGGAATTCGGATTCGAATTCCCTCACCTCCGTTGCCTTCGTATCGACGATTCGGAGACAATGGAACTAGCGTCATACCTTTTTGAGATCATTAAGACCCCCGAAATCCAACCGTAACAAGCAACTCGTGCAAGAAGAACCCTTTTTGTTGACTAGTCTTCTTGGTGGGACCCTTAAAACCTCTCTAACTTAACCAAGCCTTAACCCATGACTTGTGTACTTGAGTTAACCCCTTTCTTCTCCCTTTTAGTCAGAAAAACCGAGCCAAACACCCCCCCCCCCCACCTCACCTTATGCCTGCAACAGATCGAGAGAGAGTGGAGAGAAGAAGAAGGAAAAGAAAACCCTTGGCCTTGTGATTTTGAGCTCAAATCACTTCCTTTCTTCTCCATATCATGAAGCTATGTGTATTTATGTATCCTCTACTCTTTTACACATGATTTCATCCATTTAATACATGCTTTGAATCAGATTTGGATAGGGTTGAGTGATGAGCTTGATATGAAATTTTGGGGGTAATTGCTCTTGTGACCTTGCTTGGTTGTGCAGCTGATTTCGTGGCTTTAAACTGAGTTTATGAGCTTGTTTCTTGGCCTATTTTCTTCCTAGCTGATAGTATAAGATGTTAAGAATGAAAATTGGAATTGTTGATGCTCATGATATACCTATATGTTTTAGGATCACTTATTGCTTCCGCATTAATGTTTACTCTGATTTTATGGTTTTAAGGGTTAGCCCGCCTAGCATAGAGTGTGTGTATCTCCTCGTTCACCGTGATTTAGCTCGGGTATGGATCGTCCATTTCATATTCGGGTTGGGACTCGGTGCGGGGGATGTGGTACCTTGCGCTCGGGTCCTACGTAAAGGTTCTGTCGAATCTGAACATTCCAATTCAGCTAGGGGTTAAACACCTGTTGCTAGACTATGGTCGTTTAATCTGTGGACCGGTTAATTAATTAGTGAATTAATTAATTGGGGTCACTGCTAATTGAATTGAGAACCTAGAGGGTCACACACAACAACTTGGTTACATGAGTTGAGGCTTTAAAATGATTAAACGAGTTAATCGGGCCAAAGGGTTCCACACGTGTGAAACCACACGTGTGGGTCACGTGCGTGACACGTGTCCTTCATGGACACGTATGCATGTGCGTGAATATTTAATTTGGTGATTAAATAATTAATGTGTTAATTATTTAATAGACTTTGGTTTAATTTTGAATTAAAAAGAAAGTCTAATTTTGGAGAAAAATAATCTAGTTAATTAATTACGAATTAATTAATTAGATAAAATAAGTTATTTATTTTAAATAAATAAAGTATAAAATTATCCAAAAATAGTTTTGATATTTTTAGCTCTCTTGAAAGTTGATTTGAATTTGAATTCAAAGTCAAAGTCAAAATTACTTGATGATCAAGTAGTAGGGGAGAGGGACCAAAATCCTTAGCCCATAAGGACTAGGGATTTTCGGCCACTCCCTTAATATAAATAGGGGAGCTCGAGCTCCCCTTAGAGCGAATTGACAATTCTTTTGGTTCATGTGTTGAACACCATCCTTTCTCCAAGATAAACAAAACCCTAGGTTAAGCCTAAACACTAACTAGAGAACTAGCATCCTTACTAGTTGGATTGTAGTCAAGTTGGTGGACTATCTCTAGAGAGCTTCAAGTTAGAAGTTTGAAGATTCGAGTTTACCAAGGAGAGGGGATCAAGCCGCGAGAAGAGCGTTGTTGGATGGCTTGAAACGCTTCAACAAAGTTAATTAAGAAAGTAAGTTTCTAATCCCTACGAATTTGGTTACACGATTGCGAGCCCTAGATCCTTTTGTTGGAAAAATTTTACATTCCCGCTGCTTTCTGATTCGTGTTTTCCAACAAGTGGTATCAAAGCCACCTCGTTAATCGTGTTTCTGATTCGTCTCAATTATTCTGAATTTGGTAGAAATTCTTAGGCTTAGATGCGAATTAGGTATTCATGAGTTCTTTTAGAAAGCCTGAATTACGAAACTGTAATTTTTCTTGAATTTCTGAAACTGTTTTCTTAAATTGTGTTTTTGAAAACCGTTTTGATTAAAGTCTATTTAAATCGTATTTTTCTAATTTTTGGATTGAACCGGGTTTTGGAGAAACCCAAAATACGAAACGGAACACGAAAAGGACGAGCCTAGGGTTTCGCGTTTTCAAAAGCCTGAGTTGCTCGTTCCGGGGGGTTCCGGGCCCGGTTTTCGCGTTTTCGTTTTTTTCGTGTTTTCGGTCTTTGAAATCCCGATTTAATTTTTCTATAAAATTTTGTTTTATTAAATTTGAATTATTTCTGATAATTGTTTAAATTGGGATTTTGAAAATTTTAAGCGATTTAAATTTTGGAAAAATTACAAACTTTATATTATGAAAATAGTGAAAGAATAAAATTATTAATTTTTTAGAAATTAATTATAATTTTATTAGTTTATAGTTATTCGGGTTTTATTGGAAAGGCTCTTGAACAAGAATTGCATCTAAGTCGTGTTTTAAGCTATTAGAGCTTAAAACGAGAATTTTAATTTATTGGTTAAATTTAAATTCTTGCAAAAGCATGTTAGGTGATCATGGGTTTAGACTTATGTATGGTTTTAATTTATGCACATGGATGGTTTAAATTGGGGTTGGAGCCCTATAGTTGCGTTTTTCAATTGAGGTTGGAGTCTCACTTATGTGCGTACTGTTATGTGATTTATTATGTGGCTTTCCATATTACTGCTTTTTGAGGCCGGGGTATGCCCCGTGTAATTGTCTAAGGCCAATATGAAGATTGAGCCTTATTACTTTATGTCTTTTTCTTTTTATTGTAATTTGAGAGTAGAGATAGGTGGTGAGGTTTTATTTTCATTTTGGAGACAATGCACCCATGGAGTAAGATGGACCACATTCAAGTAACAAGGAGGCCATAAGTGAAGACCCCTCAAAATGTTAGGGAGGGGAATCTCAATTGTAAAAATGTAATAGAGATAGGGCTCGTATTTTGTTACCGCTTTCCCTTATGTGATTTAAACTGTTTATGTGGCATGTATGTTAGAACTTGTGATTGTGGAGTGGCTCCCACATATCACGCATAAGATAGGTAGAACCCATGATCATTACATGTTAGTATCATGCTAGGACATGTTATCTGTTTATGTGCTTGTTTGAAATGCATTTAAGTGTACTTGCATTAATCAACACTAATAAAATTGGATAACATATATGTTGGTGAGGTCGAACCGGACAACTCTCTGGTTGATTCGAAAATTCCCATTAAATATTAAGCTAATTTCGAACAAATAGGTATTTAATTCGAGATGCAAATTTTGAATTAAATTCCTAGCATTCCATCAATAGGTTTTAAGTTTAGTAAGTGAAGCTAATTATTGTCCGCGAGTCGTGGGATAGCTAGTGGAGCTTATTAGTTCTTAGTTACCTAATTGATCATTTTAAATGATCAATATTTCGTGGTCAATTTTGGCAAGGGCGATGTCCACGAGTCGTGGGTCGTTCGAACTAAGTTTTGATCATGATCTTATGATTGATGGGTCTAGCTTAACGCCTAAGTAAATATGGATGTCGCACGAGTCGTGGGTCCATATTGAAAGATAGGTGACGCAAAAAACAATTACTAAGAGTTCTAAAGGTGTTAGAATTGGTAAGTTGTACCTACCTGGGGTTCTTACTAAGAATGTCCGCGAGTTGTGGGTTCGAGGTAAAATGCCTAGGATCTTAGTACCCATTGGGAAACGTGTTCCTCTTAGATCTTTGGGAATTCTAGATCTTTGAAAAACAGTGGGAGTTACATTAGATTAAAGACCTTATCTTTTGTATATCGTTATAATTCAGCATGCTCACTAGTTCTCTATTTTACCATTTAGGTCGTAGATTGTGTGATTCTCTACGTGTTTTGAAATGGCAACCAAAAACCCTCTTGTATCGATCCTCGAGTCAAACAAGTTGACTGGTCCCAACTATTCTGATTGGCTGAGGAATCTAAAAATCATTTTAGAATCTGAGAAGAGAACTTATGTTCTCTTCGAAGGGGAGCCTAGTCCCGAATGGGAGGCTCCCACTCGGGCCGAGCGGGACACGATTCAGAAGTGGAAGGATGATAATCTCCAAGCCCGTTGCCTTATGTTGGCTAACATCTCTCCGGACTTGCAAAGGCAACATGAGGTCATGGAATTGGCTTGGGAGATTTACGACCACTTAGAGCAACTTTACCGCCCTCATGAACGTGTTGCAAGGTATAACACTTCAAAGGAATTGTTCCACTTAAGAATGAGGGAAGGTTCAAGTGTCCATGAATATGGACTCAAGTTTCTCGCCCTTATTGAGAAACTTGCTTCCATGGACATGCCACTAAAAGATAAGCTTTCAGTGGATTTGTTGCTAGCTTCGCTCCCACCATTATTCAACCCATTTGTCCTTAACTTCAATATGAATGATGCTGGTGCTACTGTAGCTGAGCTGATTAGTCAGCTTGTGACTGCTGAAAGCACGATCAAGAAGGACAATAAGGTATTGATGGTGAATGCTCCATCTTCCTCTTCTGGGCCTTCTAAAGGTAAGGGTAAGAAAGCCCAAAGGAAGAAGAAGAAACCCCTTAGGCCCACTGGTGGCGTTTCGAAGGGGAAGGCCTAAAAGAAGAAGCGTGATCAGAAAGAGGATATTTGCTACCATTGTGGCAAAGCGGGACATTGGAGGAGAAACTGCCCAGAGTACAAGGCTACTCTAAAGAAAGGTATGTTTCTCGTTGAAATAAATCTTTCTATTAATTCTAGTTCTTGGGTACTTGATACCGGTTATGGAACTCATATCTGTAATGATGTACAGATGCTAAGTGAAGTCCAGCAACTCAAATAAGGAAAATGTGTCTTGAAGATGGACGATGGCTCAAACGTTGAAGCTCGAGGTTTAAGCACAATTAGATTAGATTAAGGTAGTTTTGAGTTAGTCTTAAATAAAGTCCTTTATATACCGAGCATTATTCGTAATATAATTTCAGTTCCAATTTTAGATTGTGAAGGTTATGAAACTTATATTAAGAATGGTAAATACTTTTATCAAACGGAACAACTCTTCCGTTCACATCGGTACTCTAAGTAATGGACTTTATCTAACTCAGAATATCAATATTATGAATATACAACGAGAAACTAAACGTAAGAGAGATGACAAAGTTTCAGCTCCCTTATGGCACGCTAGATTAGGACACATTTCCAAGAACAGAATTAGCAAGATAAACACTTTAGGATCATTCCGTGAAAATGATCTTAAAGAGTTAACTTTTTGCGAATCCTGTCTCAAAGGAAAAATGTCCAAAGTTCCTTTTAAAGGAACTGTGGAACGTGCCACTAAGGTTTTGGATTTGATCCATACTGATGTTTGTGGACCGCTTAGTGTAAGCACTAGAAACAATCATCAGTATTTCATAACCTTTACCGACGACTTTAGTCGATATGGTTATATATACTTAATGAAGTATAAATCTGAAGCTTTTGAGAAATTCTTAGAATTTCAAAAGGAGGTTGAGAACCAAACTGGTCACAAGATCAAAGCACTTCGATCTGATCGAGGAGGCGAGTATCTTAGTGAAGAATTCCTTAATCATCTCAAAGATAATGGGATTAACTCTCAGTGGACTCCTCCGGGAACTCCTCAGCTTAATGGAGTTTCTGAGAGAAGGAATCGAACCCTACTTGATATGGTTCGTTCCATGATGAGTTTCACTGACTTACCATCTTTTTTCTGGGGTTATACCCTAGAAAGTGCAGCAAAGATTCTGAATCTAGTTCCCTCTAAGTTAGTCCCTAAAACGCCCTATGAAATGTGGCATGGTAAAATCCCTAGTTATTCTTACTTAAGAATTTGGGGTTGTCCTGCTTACATGAAGAGGACAGTGGGAGATAAGTTAGAATCTCGTTCTAACTTATGCTACTTTGTAGGTTATCCTCAGGAATCCACAGGATACTACTTCTATGATCAATCTGAGCAAAAGGTGTTTGTTTGCAGAAATGCCACTTTTCTGGAGGAACCGTTCCTTAAAGAAAAGAAAGGCAAGATCATAGAATTAGAGGAAGTACAAAGTGACCCCACGCCACCCACTGAAGAGACGTCCCCTACTGATCAACCATAACCAATCACGAATTTCGATACACACGAAAATCCTCCTCTAAGCCGTTCGGAACGCACTCCTAGATAGTCAGAGAGATGGTATGGATTCATCCATGAAATCTCTCAAAAGGATAATGATCCTTTAACATATGAGGAGGCACTTTCAGTTTCTGACTCCGAACAGTGGATAGAAGCCATGAAATCCGAAATGGACTCCATGAACTCGAACCAAGTTTGGACCTTGGTAGATTTGCCTGATGGGGTCAAACCCATAGGTTGCAAATGGATCTTTAAGAGAAAGCTTGGAGTTGATGGAAGCATTGCAGCCTACAAAGCAAGACTGGTTGCAAAAGGATTCACTCAAAGACCCGGCGTGGACTTTGATGAAACCTTTTCGCCAGTTGCAATGCAAAAGTCTATTCGGATCATGCTTGCCATTGTTGTGTATTATGACTACGAGATATGGCAAATGGATATGAAAACTGCCTTTCTCAATGGTGACATTGATAAAGACATTTATATGGAGCAACCCATAGGTTTCACATTCAGTGGGAGTGAGCAAAAGGTTTGCAAACTCCAAAGATCAATCTATGGATTGAAACAGGCTTCTAGGAACTGGAACATTCGATTTGATGAATCAGTCAAAGCGTTTGGCTTCATTCAAATTTCGAATGAATCATGTGTGTATAGAAAGGAATTGTAGACCTCAGTGCAATTCTTAGTACTTTATGTTGATGACATCCTTCTTATTGGTAATTCGAAGGATGACATGAAAGTGACTAAGTTATGGTTATCAAATCAATTCGAGATGAAAGATCTTGGTGATGCGTCCTATATCCTTGGAATTAAAATATATCGAGATAGATCTAGAAGGTTAATAGGACTATCACAGTCGATGTACATTGACAAAGTATTGAAGAGATTCAATATGGAGTCAGCAAAGGTTAAGAACCTTCCTATGAGTGTAGGAACATCTCTTTCAAAGAAGATGTGTCCTAAGACTAGCCTTGAGAAGGAGAGAATGACTCATACACCTTATGCGTCAGCAATAGGTAGCATAATGTATGCAATGTTATGTACTCGACCGGATGTGGCTTATGCACTTAGTGTAACAAGTCGTTTCCAATCTGACCCTGGAGATGGTCACTGGGCGGCCGTGAAGAATATTCTTAAGTACTTGAAAAATACTAAAGATTTATTCTTAGTTTACGGAGGTCAGAAAGATCTTACTGTCGAAGGATACTGCGATGCAAGCTTTGCATCTGACTTAGATGATTTTAAGTCAATGTTAGGATACATTTTCTACCTTAACGGCGGAGCAGTGAGTTGGAAGAGTTCCAAGCAAACTACCACTGCAGAGTCGACCACTGAGGCCGAATACTTGGCTGCAAATGATGCAGCTAAGGAAGGTGTTTGGATAAGAAACTTCATTCAAGAGTTGAATGTTGTTCCTAGCATGAAAGACCCCATTTCTGTGTTTTGTGACAACACTGGGGCGGTTGCTCATGTAAGACAACCAAGTTCTCACCAACGGACCAAGCACATTATGAGGAAGTATCACCTAATCCGTGATATTATCAAAAGAGGAGATGTGCAAATTGAGAGGGTCAGATCAGCAGAGAACGTGGCAGATCCACTTACTAAACCCCTTAGTTGAGAAGCTTTCCAAGATCATCTTCAGAAGATGGGACTTAGAGTAGCTTTAGAATGGCTTTGACGGGCAAGTGGGAGATTGTTAGGAATAGTGCCCTAGAAAGCCGATTGTATATCTGCTTTGTGTTTTTCCTTATTGTAATCACACACAATCTTTGAATGAAATAACGAATTGAGGCAACACTTCTTTATATGCTCTTGTTTTGTATGCGTTTACTTTATCTGTGCATGTAAGAGAACTCCCCTAATCCTGATGACTTTAGGACTCTACCATTTAGGTGAAATGGTTCATGAAACGAGCCCTATATCACATAAGTCATGATTAGTAAAATACTCCAAGCCGATGAGTCCTACCGACAGTGGGAGTGTCAACCTGACTCCTCTAAGGCTTGCTTGTGGGATCACGCCCTTAAGAAGGACCACCTCGTTTCATGGAGGTGCAAAGTGTATAGTTGATACGTGCGTGATACATGAGGGTGCTTACTTCAATAAGTAAGTTCACTGAGGTGCCCCGCGTGAGAACATTCCTAAATGGGAAAGAAAGTTTATATTTCAAGAAATAGAAACTTCCAGATTAGGAAATATCTCACGAGTCATTGATGTGATTAATTGATCCTTAAGACTTGAGGTTCCTTGTCACTTTATGAGTTAACTTTGTAGTCTTACGTATAAGCTTTGAAGGGTGTCGCCTTAGACGACTGATTCAAGGCTTATGCTGGGGCTGCACAAGTGATTCATGAAAGTGAATGAGAATCAAAAAAGGACCTACACTTGCATTTGCAAGATGATCTCTTATTGTGTAAGTCATTCATATGCCATATGGAGTCCTTGGCCAAGGCAGTAGATCAAGACATCAAGAAAAGGGTTTCTTGGATTGAGATCAAATGGATATGAAATTCACTTAGCTTTAAGAGCAGATTATTAGGGTTCTAATTATTCCCTTACCCTAGATCTTGGTTGAGAGATAGTAAGTAGGAGGCTTGTATCTCACATGAATCAATGACTTAAAGGTTCTGTCGAATCTGAACATTCCAATTCAGCTAGGGGTTAAACACATATAGCTAGACTATGGTCGTTTAATCTGTGGACCGATTAATTAATTAGTGAATTAATTAATTGGGGTCACTGCTAATTGAATTGAGAACCTAGAGGGTCACACACAACAACTTGGTTACATGAGTTGAGGCTTTAAAATGATTAAACTAGTTAATCGGGCCAAAGGGTTCCACACGTGTGAAACCGCACGTATGGGTCACGTGCATGACACATGTCCTTCATGGACACGTGTGCATGTGCGTGAATATTTAATTTGGTGATTAAATAATTAATGTGTTAAATATTTAATAGACTTTGGTTTAATTTGAATTAAAAAGAAAGTCTAATTTTGGAGAAAAATAATCTAGTTAATTAATTACGAATTAATTAATTAGATAAAATAAGTTATTTATTTTAAATAAATAAAGTATAAAATTATCCAAAAATAGTTTGGATATTTTTAGCTCTCTTGAAAGTTGATTTGAATTTGAATTCAAAGCCAAAGTCAAAATTACTTGATGATCAAGTAGTAGGAGAGAGGGACCAAAATCCTTAGCCCATAAGGACTAGGGATTTTCGGCCACTCCCTTAATATAAATAGGGGAGCTCGAGCTCCCCTTAGAGCGAATTAGCAATTCTTTTGGTTCATGTGTTGAACACCATCCTTTCTCCAAGATAAACAAAACCCTAGGTTAAGCCTAAACACTAACTAGAGAACTAGCATCCTTACTAGTTGGATTGTAGTCAAGTTGGTGGACTATCTCTAGAGAGCTTCAAGTTAGAAGTTTGAAGATTCGAGCTTTACCAAGGAGAGGGGATCAAGCCGCGAGAAGAGCGTTCTTGGGTGGCTTGAAACGCTTCAAGAAAGTTAATTAAGAAAGTAAGTTTCTAATCCCTACGAATTTGGTTACACGATTGCGAGTCCTAGATCCTTTTGTTTGAAAAATTTTACATTTCCGCTGCTTTCTGATTCGTGTTTTCCAATAGTTATTATTTTCAGGCGACAGTAGGATCGAAGAGTGGAATCCTCGCCATTCCACCCAAATCTCAATACTAGGTGAGGGTTAAATCCTTTCAACTGGAGTCATGATAAAATTATTTTAATTTATTGAATCTCCTTTCAAATCTTATTATCCCTTTTATGGGAAAAATGTTTCATATTAAATTATAGTATTATCCAAAATTCATATATTTACCCGAAAGTACTTAGTACTTTCTCCCGGTAAATATTCTCGTCTTGCAAGTAAAATTATTGTTTTCTTATGGGCCCGGTGGTCTTGGTAGAAGTAGTAGTCCAGGAGGCACGGGCCGAGGTCTACTATTATACTAGCCGCGAACTACATCTTGATGATGGTCTAACCAGAGGTTGGTTATTCCACATCAAGTGACCGGAAAAGGTACGTCCCTCCCATAATATTGTTCATCGTCACTAGGGTTTGCTCCCCTACATGACACTAAGGGGTGAAGGCTGGTATTATCGTATTTGTTTTATTAAGTACCGACACCTTGATCAGTGTCGTTACTATTTTCTCGGATTTTAAGGAGTTAAGGTTGGAGAAGCCTAGCTTGAGGGAATCAAAATCATTTCTTCAAAACGGTTCATAAATTTTCCAAAGTATAACTTATATTACCCCTAGTCCTATTGTTTCAAACTAACATGAACCGAATATTATTGCCATATAGTAATTTATGATTATTTAGTATATTTTCAAACCAAGACTTTCTTGGGTAAAAGATTTTCAAAACCTTGCTTATAAATATAAACCTCAAACCCCCGTCACTTAGTCATTTTGACTAACCCTCCTACTCTTTTAACTCATGATTTCAAGAATCCACAGATCGACGCCTTAGAGGTATCTTGAAGCTTTAAGGTGTCACATCTTAGTTACTCACGGTTATCAAGAGTGCATATTCATCTTTCAATAAGCACTCTCCTGTGAATTTAGATCTATCACTGTAATTACCTACTCAGCTTAATAATATGTGCTCCGTTTAACTATTGCTCCCTTTTAATGGTTAAAGTTTATTTCTCCATTGCATTTAAATTTCATACTCTGGTATTGTATAGTCTTGTCCGTTCGCCAAAGTATTTCTCGAGTGCTAGGTCTCACATCCACTCAGGAAGTACAACGGTGCGGGGTTGTAGTGTTAGGGCGCTACATATGCCCTGAAATATGGGAGTTTGTATGAATTGGTATGTTAGGCCCCGGGAATTATGGGTAAGGAATGCCCGCGACGGTAACCCGACGACATGATTCCCTTTGAAATATTCACACGCGACACGTGGAGGTAGGGAAGGCGGGGTACTTTGAGCCCCCGGTGGATAACCGGGGAAGGCATAGTGTGGGTTAGCTACCCCTTATGTATTTGTATTGCAGGTGGAGAGGGTTTGACTCCCCAACACCCTTGATGTGGGGCTGTATTGGTATTTGTGTTTTATGAATTTTATGTTATGATATGAGGAGATGTTGGTGGTCCATACTCGCCGGACGTATGCTTATGTTTGTATTGTTGGATTATAAATCGAGATAGGATTTCTTTACGTATGATATGCTAAGTTTTGAAATGATTTAGTATGCAAAACCCTAGCCCGGTTCATGACTATCCCTTTCGATATATGCTCCGTGATATATACGTATTTCCGTGTATGGGTGTGCCCCTTCGCTCAGTCGAGTTGTAGACTGACCCTCTCCTTTACCCCCTTTCAGGTTGCTCGAGCTAGGTGGGGAAGTGCATCGTGTCGAGTCGTACTTGTTGGCTTAGGTCGATTCTGCATATGTTTGTGTTGCATTTTGAATACTCTTTCTCTTATTACGTTTATGTATTAAAATTGTATTTATGGGATACTTTTGTATACTCGATCTTTTTGGGTCGTGTGGTCGTGGTATATAAGTTGTATGTTTCCATTGAGCTCTTTTATGGGTCCGGTTTATTGCTTCCGCTAATATGTTTGACTGTTTGGCGCGCTCTATTTTGTCTTAACCCTGCTTACCTAGTGTGTGCGTGTAGGTTCCCGTTCGCTTAGTCATGGGATTATGTATGGAAATCCATTTCATATGTGGGTTCGGGTCTAGGTGCGGGGGATGTGGTGACCCAGTGCTACGGGTACTACAATCCAAAAGACAGTGGGAGTGTCGCTTTGACTCGTTCGAGGCTTGCTTGTGTGATCACACCCATAAGAAGGACCATCTTGTTTCATGTGGTGTAAAGTGTATCGATTGATGCGTGTATCATACATGGGGGTGCTTACTTATTCTAAGTAGGTACACTGAGGTGTCCTGTGACACCCCATCTTCTCGGTAATCCAGGTACGACCTTACGAGAGAGTTTAATTCCATAATTTCATGACTTATGTGCTATTAGCATGTTTTATGTGTCAATTTGTATTTTATTTAATTAAGTGCGCATTAGAATTTAATAAAATGTATTTGGACTCAATCGTCCAATATTTGCAAATTAGGGACCTAGTTCTAATTAGGGTGTTTGAGCCTCGTGGCTACCTTGAGCTCGGGAATTCGAATTCGAATTTCGACCTTGTCATTGAGTTCGTTTCGATGATTCGGATTCGATGAAATTAACCTTATAATTTTCTAAAGCCGTTTGATACTCCTACCGTTTTAAAATCCGATCCAAGTGGACAGGATCCCTTTTAACCCGACCCGTTACCCGACCCGTTTTAGCCCTTTATGTCTAAAACGATCTCCCTTTCTCTCCCCATTTTGGATCGATCAATGCACAAGGCAAGAGCGAAGAGAAGAAAGCCCTTGGCCATTCAAGCTTTGGCTCAAGCTTGTACTCCATCCGACCATCCGATCGAAGAACCAAGGTAAGATTTGAATTCCTCTCCTCGAGTGCTTCGTTTTCTTCCGATTGAACTTTGTTTTTCTTGCTTGCTTCCATGCCTACAAAGAAGATGATCAATAGTAACATTCTTGTGAAAATTTTCTTCCATACTCTCAAACTTGAATTATTTGCTCCAAGATGGATATATGTTACTCTTTCAAGCTTTCTTGTTTCTTATTCATTGAAATTTGGAGTGTTGGTTGATTATTTCTTAAAACTCCATTAATGGAGCTTGGATGAGCTTTAATGGCAAATTTTTATATACTTGATTTCATGCCTTGAATTTAAGATATGTGTTAGAGCATGTTTCCATGAACTTGTGCCTTGATTTTCATTGCATTTGGTTGAGTTTTGAGGTGGTTTTGATCATTTTTTGGTTTTCTCCATGTTCAGCCCCTGTTTCTTCTTCTTTTTCTCGTCCAGAAGGACTATCTGGGGGGTATTTTTGTGTGTTAAAAAGTACCTGGGCGGGTACTTTAGTGCAGAGAGTTTTCTACACTACTCTCCCCGGCCGGGTACCCCCCCATATGACCTCCGATTGAACTGATTTTTTATGTGTTTAATTATGTGATTTTGTGCTTTGTGTGGCTCTATTTTGAACTCTTTAAGAGTTTATGGGCTTGTTTGTAATTTTCTCTTTTAAGGGGTTTTCCGATCATTTCTCGTTCGGTCTAGAGTTCGACCTTTTTGACCCCTGCTTTGCGTTCGGGGCATCGAAACAAGTCCGTAGACTCTAAGTTTGCCCCATTCTGACTTCGTTAGCCCGTTCTTCCGACCGTTTTTGCGTACGAGGACCCGAGATATATACCCCGGATCCTCGTTTTGTGTGCCAGAACTTCAGCTCCAGCCTCAGTCCTCTTCCTCCCGCGATCTTGCACTATTCATGTAGTGGAGGTGTCAAAACACACACATGTCCGTTCTCGCTCATTTCTCGATGGAATTCGATGTTTGAGTAGTGCACATGGCGCGTGCACTGTAGCACCTCGCTCCGCCGCGTTCCGGCGAGATTCACGGTCGGCCCTTGGTGGTTTCCAACGTATTTTTGCCTCCTGAGTCCGATTCCAGGGTCAGCTTGAGCAAACGAAGGCCGGAGGTGGCTGAACCGGAAAGTGGCACAGCGACGGACTTTCGGAGGCGATTTGGGACCTTTTTCCGGCTGGTTTTGGTGGTGGCTCCTTCACGGAAGTTGCTTAGAATGATGAAACTTAGCTGATGGCGTTGGCCCCGACTCCAGAACCGGTGCTTGGCGGTGAACCGGTGGCGGACCGGCCGTGGACCGACGGCTCTCTTTTCCGGTGATTTTTTCGGCAAATTGGCTAGGGGCTTTCGAAGACCTCGCTACGGGCTTTCCAACGGTATGTTCGAATTTTGTTTTCGTGTTACGGTTTGTGTTTAATTTCAGTTTTCATTGTTGGGATTTAGTTCGGTTTTTCATTAACGAAGTCCGGAGTGTTTGGTATTTTCTGAAATTGGTTGAGGGCTTTTGTCGAGCAGGCCGAGGCGCATGTTTCTGTCCTTCCGGGGAATTTTTCGACCACCGGAGGTGGTGGTCCGGCGGCTGTATATGGCGGTTCGGCTGGTTCCTGTAGCGGCGTTCCGACGCCCTTTGGACAGCAAGTTCCTCTTGTCGTGGTGAATCCAACGCCACTTTCCGTTCGTCTATCGGGTGTCCGGTTGATTTGTTGTGATTTATTTTGTATAATTTGAATAATTAAAATTAATTGTTTTGATTGCTAGTTGCTTGATTTGTCGATCGAATTGTATTCGAATGTATACGAAATCATATATTAAATGAATTATGAAATGTATTGATGCTTTGATTTGCAATTTGAATTCCGATATGTCGAATTTGAGCTATTTCTCTAACTTGAAGGGGGTATATGTGTAATTTCGCTATACATATAAATTGTATGACTTCAATTAATTAATCCTTGTGGATTGATAAAACAAATATGCTAATTATGATTTTGATTAAGAGAAATTATTACGCCTAAGTTTGAAGCTTTTAATTAGTCTAATCACTTAAATTGAATTGGAATTTATTATTTGATATAAGAATTTGTTATGCAATCTATGATTTAGTAAGAATTGAATTAATATGTCTTGGATGATTTAATTTGAAACTTTGTAATTTAGGTTTAATTATTTGAATTGTATGAATCTTTTATGATTAAATTAGAAACTTTTGCACGTAAGAAATAAGTTATTCGTACGAATGTGAATTGGTTATTTGATATATGAACTTATATGAAATAATGTGACATGCATTACCTTTCCATTTTGTTTGTTTAAATTAATTGTGCATAAGAACACCTCTTAATGTGTTTTATGAATATGTTGAGTTATGTGATATTTTGTTTTGCATGGAATTAGTATGAATGTGAACTTTGCTTATGTGATTGCATTTCTTAAGTACTTGAGCATGTGACGTGAGTTTTTATATGGTTGTCTGAGTCTGAGTCTGAGTTTTGTACTTTGTTTTGTGTGTTCAGTTGGTATAGATGCACCCGGGGTGGTGACTTGTGGTCGTGCAGGTTCCAGGGTGGACCATTTGCTTTGGGTTTGGCTTTGTCTGGTACCAGGTGAGGGTGTTTTCGTTCTAGTTACATACTAAACCCTACAACCCTTATGTGACAAGTTTTGGTCAAAACCTTATGTATGTATATATATATATATATGTTATTTTCAAAGTGGAGTCATCGAGTAAATTATTATCGAGTAACCTTTTCTCCAAAATTAGGAAATATGTTATGTTTCTTATGAACTGAAATGTTTTGGCGAGATTGCATGTATGTTATGTTCACGGGCCCAGGAATTTAGTACATGTGGCTATCTGGGGAGACCAGGGTCGACGGTGATCCCATGTGCTGATTCCATTTATGTTTAACGACGAAACAGATCTCATTAGGAGTTTTGACGAGAAAATGCTAGTCGGGCTTTTAAGGATTCATGTACCTCACTAGCCATTATGTATGAGGTGGTCGGGTCTTGCTAACCCTTCCACCACCCGGAGGAAGAAGGTTGGAACTTATTTTATGATTATGTTTATGTTATGATATGGTTATGCACCATGCAGGAAGCCCGGGATACGGATTGCCCAAACGATTATATCTTATGTTATATGACTTGCATGTACTATGATATATTGCATGATCACATATTCAAATGTATTATTTCTATTTGTCGTACACGGTCGGAGTTTGGTTGGAGACGATGCACGCTCACTCGCCGAGCCTTTATGTTTATGTATAAATTATGAACTTAATGAATTTAATATGATTAGTCGTAAAGTCCGAGCATTGCTTAGTTATTCTCTTGCCCTCTTGGGAACTAAATTTTAATAAAACTTTGCTCGGGATTTATGACTTGCATGTGCATGTTTTTATATATATTTATCGCTCCTGCTCGCTCAGTCTTCTAGAGACTGACCCTCCCCCTACTTTTCCACTTTTCAGTTCTTGCAGGTTTGAGCTAGGTGGCTTTGAGTCGGGTCTATCGAGTCTGTGTCGGTCTGTTTCATTTGTTAAGTACTTTGTTTTGATTTGTGAAGGAAACTATGTATATGATATGTATATATTATGCAGGTTGGTACTTATGATTTGGATGTCTGAATTTCGGGACAGGTTAGGACAGGTGCTCGGTTTACTTGAACTCGTTTAGTTGATGTTGATTTCCTTTTTGAAATATATGGATTATGATTGCTGATTAAAGTTTTTGAGAATTCGTATTTTGTATCGCTTCCGCATTCAGGTTTTGCATAATTGCACTTGTACAGGGTTTAGGTACCGCCTAGCTTAGGTTGGTTTTTTGTTTGTCACCCGTTCGCTGTGGCTTGGTGCATGCGCGGACTTTCCATTCGTACACGTGTCGGGTCATTGTGCGGGGGTGTGGTGCCCCACCGCTTGGGGTGCTACATCTTAATTGGTATCAACCTTCTTGAATCTAGAACAATCTCCAATTGGAATCAAGTCAAAAATTCGTTCTAGATTCTGAGTTATAATCATTTTAATTTGGTGTCACCACTTCATCGAGATTCTGCATTCGTTCAAATCCAAACCTACGCCATTTTCGCCTCGCTTTGAACCATGATTCGAGTCACCTACCATTTTAAAGATCTATATGTCTAGTTTCATTTCCAAGAAACAAAACTCAATTCCCATTCCTGAAACTCAAGATATTCCTGTTTTCGTACAGCTTGTCCATTTCGAAAATCTGTCAGCTTTGGCCCAATTTCACTCGGAACCCCTTTTTGTGTTCTTATTCCGTTTTTCTCGTATCTTCCCACCTCCGAACTTATTCCTAACTTTTTTTAGCATGTGTAAGTGTATGCATTTGCTCTTTTTATGCATTTTATATTTCTTAAGTAATGTGAGTTGTTTGCACGAATCGCTTATGATCCTTGTTACGTTTTTTTATGCTTCATTACGCATTAATTGTGCACATGAACATGCTTTAATGCATATTATGAATTTGTTAAGCTATGATATGTGTGTTTTTGCACGTCTTGTATAAATTTGATACGTGTATGAGCTTTTGACTAAGTATTTGCATCTCTTACGTGACTAAGCATATGCCGTGCGTCTATATGGTTCGTCCTCGAGTCTAAGTTTTGCATATTGTCTTCAGTTTGTCCAGGTGCACCCGGGGTGGTGTTTCGTGATCCGAGTTGATTCTGGGGTGAATCATTTGTCTCATTCTTGGCCACGTCGATGTAAGCTGAGGGTTAGGATCTTTTCTTTTAGATAAGCGACCTATGGCTTTAATGTGATGTTTTCGCACCCCGCATGCGAATATGTATTATATGTATATTAAATATATGTCTTATAATATGTTATGAATCTTGTTAATTTGATTTTATATGAATTCTTCTGAAATTATACGTATGGGCATATATAAGCTTAAACTGGTTTTGCAACGAGGCTATGCTCCAAACCGTGTGGTGTCAAGTGAAATATGGATCTCCTTTAGCATCTTATGAATTTGGAAGACATGGAGAGGTACGTGTATAGCATATGCCGAGTTACACGGTAAGGTATGTTTCTTATGGTATGTTTTTTAAGTATGAATCGTATGATTCTAGGTTTCGCGACTTAGGTATGTTTCTTATGAGTCCTATGTTTCCTTACGAATCTTATGAATCCCTGGGCCCTGGAGGTGTGGGTAAGGACACCCGAGGCGGCGTTAGGCCGCCAGGTTAAGCCTGTGCACGTGCTCCCTAAGGTACATTACCGGATCGCTACCCCACATATCAGTATCGAGTTGCACGATGTGGGCCCGTAACCCGTGTGCAGACTTCCGGAGAAGGTGGATGGAATACGGGAATATGAGTCTTATGAATTTTATGAATTTATGTTTTATTATGTTTCTTATGAATTCTTTTATTAAGAGGTAAAGTTGATCCGTACTCGCCGGGTAATTTAAGTTTGTTTTATTATGTTGATTATGAAACGGGATAGGAGGGTTTATTTTCAATATGAGATTTCTACGCTAAACTATGAATCGATCTGAATATAAGAATCCTTATGAGTTTTAATTATGAATCTTCATGAGTTTCAATATGAATCCCTATGAGTTTTTAATATGAATCCTTATGTGTTCTTGAATCTATGAATCCTTACGAGTTTTCAAACTTAAGAATATACGAATATATGAATAAGTATGAGTACTTTTGGAAAATGGCTTTGGTATGTAAACCCTATTCCCGGTTCATAGTCGTTTGTTTAATACGTGGTTTGCTCTATATGTAGATACGTATTGGGTGTGCGTTAGCCCCCCTCACTCAGTCGAGTTGTAGACTGACCCCTCTCTTTTCCCCCTCAGTTGCAGGTGCTAGGTTTGGGTTCGTGCTAGGCGGCGGTCTTCTTTTGAGTCGTTCGGGTCGAGTCTTTACATTCTGCATCTTCATTACTTTTGCCTTTTCATTCTAACATTATGTATAAGTTTGTAATATGATTCAAATTGATATGTGTATGATTAGAATTACCCTTGCTGGGCCTTACCTTATGTCCCAAAACTTGGCCTATGTGCCCAAGTTTGCATGTGGCGTGTATGCTTTAATTTCTGCTGGCCTGGGGCCTTGCATGTGTGTATGTTGATCCTGTGCTTCCGGTTCTGGTTTTCATATTGTTGCGCACTCTGTTTCAGGGTCTAGACTGCCTAGCTTAGGTGTGTTTTATTTGTCACCCATTCGCTATGGCTTGGTGCGTGAGCGGAGCTCCCATTTCGTCACACGTGTCGGGCTATGGTGCGGGTGCTACATGTCCCGTGTGAGAAGATTCCTTAATGGGAAAGGAAGTTTCTGTGCTGCAAATGGAAACTTCCAGAAGGAAATATCTCACGAGTCATTGATGTGATTAAGTAGTCCTTAAACTTGAGATTCCATCGATGCTTTGTGGGCTACCTCTACAGTTTTAGGTATGAGCTTTAATGGTTGTCGCCTTAGACAACCGACTCAAAGCTCATGCTGGGTCTGCACAAGTGGCACATGGAATCATATGAGAATTGATAAAGGACCTACACTTGTGAAAACAAGTTGATCTCTTATTGTGTAAGTCATTCATATGCCATAATGAAGTCCTTGGCCAAGGCAGTGGATCGAGATCAAGAAAACGGTTTCTTGGATCGAGATCAAAATGGATATGAAATGCACTTAACTTTCAGATCGAGATTATTAGGGTTCTGAATATTCCCTCGCCCTAGATCTCGATTGAGAGATGGGATGTAGGAGGATTTTATCTCACATATGTCAATGACTTAAAGGTTCTTTCGAATTGAGATATTCTTATTCAACTAGGGGTCACACACCTGTTGCTAGATTATGGTACTATGATCTGTAGACTAATTAATTAATTAAGAATTAATTAATTAGGGTCACTGCTAATTGAATTAAGAACCTAGAGGGTCACACACAAATGCCCGATCACGAAGGTTAAGGCTTAAATCGATTAAACGAGTTGATCGAACCAATAAGTGATTGGTTGGAGACCACACGTGTGATTCACACGTGTCAGACACGTGTCCTAAGCGTGACACGTGCCACGTGAATGTGGTGTTTAAATAATTAATGTTGATTAATTATTTAATGGACTTTAATTTAACTATGAATTAATATTGAAGTCTAATTTTGAGATTTTAAGTCTAATAAATAATTAATTATGTATTAGTTAAGTATTAGCTTCAAGTTATTTATTATGAATAAATAATTAATTGAAAATATCTAAAAGAGTTAGATATTGATTCTTGCTAGACAAGTTGGTCAAAAGGAGACTTTTGGTTAAAGTAGATAGTCTTCCTCTCCAAGCAAGGAATCAAATAGCAAAAGGGATAAGAATCCTATTCCATTAAGGATTAGGGGTTCGAACCCCTTAGCTATATATATAAGGGGTTCGAACTCCTTGATGAGTGATAGAAAATCTCCTTCTCCAAATTACTACACATAAGCCCTAGAGCCTAAACACTAAACATAGAACTGGCATCCTTGCTGTTTAGATCGTGATCGAGGTTACTGTGGCCTATTTCTCTAGAGTGTTGCTTTCGTGGAGTCTTGAAAGATTCGAAGGAGCTTGGGGACTTGCCGCTTGAAGATCGTTTGTGGGCGGCTCAAACGTGTTAAGAAAGAGTCGATCTAAGTGAGTTTCTTAGAACCCTACGAATTTGGGAATAAGAATTGCAAGATTCGATCTTCTTTTGGGAATTTTTTTTTTAAATTCCCCTACATTACAATTTCGTTTTTCCTAACAGCCCTTACCACCCAGGACAAGGTGATCAATGGGTACATGAATCCCATTGACCGGAATCCCATCGATTCACCAAACCTGTGATGCCCCGTTTCTCGATCAAGGTAAGCTTGGTTCGTGAGTGAACAATTTACCTTTTATGCATGAATTATGTGAAATTATGCCTTGATTTGATGACCATTTTGTGCTTATATGAAATGTAGCGCCTCCCCAACACTACAACCCCGCACTGCAATACTCCCTGAGTGGAGGTTAGACCCAACATTCAGGAAATACTATGGCGAACGGTCAGGATAATATACGAATGGAGTATGTGACATAGTGCAACGGAAGATAAAGAGATTCAACTTTACCAATGAACGGGGAGGATAACGTACAATGAACAAGGATTATCATTATTGATCAAAGTAGTTCGGAAAAGAGTACAACAGGTTGACATGCAAGGACAAAGTATGAGATAGTTTGTTTCTGTAGAGAGTAGGCTCAAGACAGTGTACTCTTAGGATCGGATCCAACCTACGGTTGTAGTGCTTCAAGATACCTCTAGTTGTCGTTCATTGATTCCTGAAATCATGCATTTTAAAATAGGCGAGAGGGTTAGTCAAAGTGACTAAGTGAAGGGGTGTATAATAACTTATTGGTATATGTATATATATATATATATATATATATATATATATATATATATATATGACTAAATGAAAGGGTGTATAATGACTAAATGAAGGGGTGTATAATAACTTATTGGTATATGTATATATATATATATATATATATATATATATATATATATATATGTATATGATCAAGAAGATCTTCATCTGAAATATTAACAATAGGATATAACAAATAGGAAACGGTTCATAATAATTGTAAAACAGGGATAGGGGTAGTTTGGAATATTTGTAGAAATATGAACCGTTTGTAACAAGAACATTAATGCCCGCAAGCTAGGCCTCTCCATCCATAACTCCTTAAATAATTGGTAAAATAGTATCGGGCTGATCAGGCTCCGATACTTCAATAAAACCAAGAATATTAACTCCATTACTCCTTGATGTCAATAGGGAATCAAACCCTAGAGACCACGAACTAGATTCGGGAGGCAGCTATCTCTCCCTCATCCCTTGGCGTGGAGTAACTAACCTCCAATTAAACCACTACCAAGAGGTGGTGGAAGTCCGCAGCACCAACAATACCCTAGGCCCGATACCTTCCGGGTAATTGCTCGCTACGGATACAGCCGGGGCCCATAACATGAATCAAGAACAATATTTTGCTTACGTAACCCGAAATCAATGTTTTAATAAAGTGGACTTGAAATATATACGTCCTAGCAAAACGTTGATTCCGGCATGAAAGTATTTTTCCCTTAAGAGGGACATTGTAGTACAATAATATGTATATAAGGCAGTAAATCAATATGATGGGTAGGCTTGGAAATAGTTTTTATGTAGATACATATGTATAGGCATGATTCCAGTTGAAAACAATTTAACCCTCACCTATACCGGTAGTCAAACATTGTAGTGTGGATTCCAGTGCGCCTGAAAGTATTAACTACTATAGGCTTAGAACTAGGTTCCTTATTTTAATTAAATAAGCACATAAAACACATAATGTTCATGCATAAAAGGATTACACATTATTCTAATCAAGTAAACACATAAACTATATCATGTTAGAAAATTCCCGGTAAACTCAAATTTTAACCGTTTAAGGGAAATTAAGTAATTAATCAGGTTTCATGAATTCTTTAACCACTTAAATATTTATTAATCAGATTATAATCCTAATTATAAAATTAGAAATGAAATTTAGGATTTAATTTGACAATGTAGGTTATATTTTGAAAATAATTCACAATTTACCGATTTTTGGAAAATTCGGATAAAATCTTTATTTAAAAATTCCAAAACTAATTTTATAATTATTTTTAATTAATTTTCGAAATTAATTGTATATGTGTTGACCAAAAAGTCAAAATTACTATTGAAAACATTTATTGTTCAATTTCTTATGAATTAAACACCTTATAACACAAAATCGAACACACACACTCACACACTATCACACGTGCACTTAAAATTGTTCAAGAACAACATGAACATGTTCTTGAGCCTATTTGAATATTCAAAGAAGGTATGTAACACACTTGATCATATTCATATTTATAACATAGAATTTGAAGTATAATATAGCAAAATATATTAATTCTCTATCAAAAATAATTGTAAATAAATTGTTCTTGACATGAATTTAATTAAACAAGATCATGAACACTTAAACATATGAATATACTATATCATATCATAATTCATGCATTTAATTAAAAAAAATTCACATATATTATCATATTTTTCCTAAACTAGCATAAATAGCATATATTTCATAAAATAAAATTCCTAAAGAATAATTTAATTAAATCTAAGCATGTTACTATTATTATCATACTAAGAACATAATATAAAGCATGAAATAATAAAAGAACAAGACTCATACCTTAGAGAGAGAGGAGTGGCCGAACTAGGGAGAGAAAGTGTGATTTTTGTGTGTTGATTTGTGAGGTATAAATGAGGCTTGAGGGGGGTATTTATAGGTAGTCATGAGGGGGTCTTTGAGAAATTTATGAAAGTTTAAGGGAGATGTGGTTGCTTATGATTTCAACAAATGCTTGGTAATTAATTAGGAGATGTGGTTAAATTATATTTTGAACAAATGCTAGGTAATTAACTAAGTAATGTGGAGAAATTACATTCATTTAATTAATGCTTCTAGAAGCTCATGTGGTCATGAATGATGTCATCTTGAATAAAAATAAATGTAAAATAATATAAAATTTATTCAAGAGTCGAGAGGTAAAAGCTTGAAGTAGTGAATTAATGAAAGAATGAGTGAAAAATGAGCTTCGTTTTGATTATAAATGTGGAATATTTAAAGTTTTCGTTTATAAATTATGAATATTAAAGATGATGAAAATCATGAGAAAATTATATAAACGAAGCTATGATAAAGTTTAGAGTTTGGAAAAATCACTATAATTTAGAAAAAAATTCAAGAATCGTTTTAAGTATAATTTCGAATATTGATTAAAAACTAATTTTTTAAAATAAAATGATGATTTTTAAAAAAGGAAAATATTTATAAAATATGTTATGGGTGGAATCGAGTTTTTGGCAAATGCATGAAAATTCATAAAATAATTTAAGGATCGTTTTGGTTATAATATTGAATATCAAAAAGTAGATAAGCAAGGATTTATTTATGATCGAATTATAAGCTAGGGTTTTTGCCGGTTTTCGATACTACTAGAGTTAGGATGGGAATTATGGTTCACGGAGAGTATAACGATCCTCGAAATAATGTGAGGATTCTTTTGGTTACAATATTGGGTAGTGAAAGTGTTTCGGGAAACGTAGGAATATTTTTGAGCTGTAGGGGTATTTTCGTAATTTCTAACCTAAAACTGTAGGAATGGGTTTTGAAGCTTATGAAGGGGTTTTAAGTGCTCGAAGGGAATGAATGCTAGAATTCTAGGATTTTATGAAAAGAGTTTCACGGTACGAGTTAAATAGAGAAAAGAATTAAATCTACGGACATTTAATTAAATTATAGCACATAAAAGCACATAAGTCACATAAAATGCAATGCATGAGAGAATTAGTAAGGATCGAGGCTATAAACGCTTCTGGATTAACCCTTTACTTACCTTTCTCGGCTTGGCCCTGAGTAGTGCTGTTACATGAAATATATGATTTGTATGAAATACGTGACTATTTGATATGTTAATTATGTGCTCGTATTGTTGTTATTGAACTTTGATAGCATGCTTTGCGGTTAATCGAAACTATGTGCTTATTTGGACATTAAAGCATAATTTAGGGACTAAATGGTAAATTTATTTTCTGAGCCTGGAACTGGTTAGAACTTAATGAAATTGAGTAGATAATTCGATTACGAGTTCATGGGTTCTTGAATCGCGCAATGTGGAGTTCGGACGAAGAAGTTATGGCCATTTTACGAAAAGTCAACCATTTTAACCCAAATCAGTTGACCACGACCGAATTTCGAAGTTAACCCAATTTCTGACCCAATTTCATTTATAACCCGCTCCAATTGACCCGGTTCGCGGCCCGTATTGCTGACACAACATACCAAATCAGATTTTAACATCTCTAAACCCATTCTTACGTTAAAACACAAGATTCAAACTCTCTCTCCCTCACTTTTCTCTCAAGACCATCCATATTCTCCCAAGAACACTTCCACCATTTTCAAGAGACAAGATTGGAGATTGAAGCTAGAGATTCAAGAGTCAAGACCAAGCTATTCTCTTCGATTCTCAGCTCCTAAGGTAAGGTTTATGTGCTCTTTAGTTGAGTTGGTCTTCTTGAAGCTTTTGAACTTGAATTTGAACTAGGTTCTTGTGTGTTGGATTGAATCCGGATTTCTTGTTGGAAATGTGTTTATTTTGATGTTGGGAACATTTTGGTATAGGAATTTCTTGCTTTTATGCTCATATGTGAAATCCACCATTGATGACCTTTGAAGCTTTTTGAAGAATTCTTGCATGTCTAAGATTTATTCGATTTCTTGCAAGTTTGGTGTTGTAGAATGATTATGCTTGAGTTTTTATGAAGTTTGGAATCAATTTTAGTTGAATTCATGCTAGGATTAGAGATTCACCATTGAAGAGCATGTTTGAACTTTGAAGCTTTTATGCATATATGTAATTCTTGCTTAAATGATGTAATTCTTCGATTTTATGCTTATGTTATGTTCTTATATAATGTATGAATGTTTTATGATGCTTAATTGTGGTTTTGGAATCTTAATTTCATGTTTTGGGGTGTTTTGAACTCATACCCGTCGAGTTCAAAGTTGCTGTCACGTTTTTTTTAAGTTCTGGGCAGAATCCACCGGGGTGGATTTTTGCTATGTAAAAATCCACCGGGGTGGAATTTTACGCAGTAGCTCCTGGACCAAATCCACGGGGGTGGATTTTTGTGAAGGAAAAATCCATGATCGTGGATTGTCCCTGGGCTTGTTTTCTTGACTCGTTTCGCTTGTTTTGACTCTTGTATGTCCTTTTCTTGTTTCTATGATACCTTTAATGAGTTGTGGCCGTATAATATGTGGTGGAACTTCTTGCATATCACTTGTTATGATTTTTTTTTGCCATGATCAAGTTTAAGTTGTCACATTTTGCTAAGTTATGCATTTACTTGAACTTGTATGACTTCCTAAGTGATGTGTGACCTTGACATGCTATACATGGTCATGATTGATCCTCACATTTCATCAAGTACATGATATGATTCCATAAGCATTAATAACTCTCATAAGTGACTTGTTACTTAAGCCGTGCATCGTTTACTTGGTTTGGGTCGAGTTTCACCTTTGTTGGTGCGTTTGTCTTGTTAGGTGTTGAGCCTCCGGACGAGTAGTCCCGTTGCTCGTGGTTGGCCTTGGAAGTTCTTGGTAAAGGTGAGGAGTTATATATATATATAATGTTTTCAAAACTGTGGACACATATGGGTTATCATATTTGATGATTTAAACTCCCATTTTCAAAACGTATAAGTAGGATTTATAAGCCAAGTTTTGTGAGCTTTGCTCGTATTATGGATATTTGCTTATGGAAAACGGTTTACAAGTAAAACTTGAGTTTTGGTATATGGGATAGATACCTAAAATGGTTTCGGAACGTTTATTTGAATATTATGTATGTGTGAGTCGTGTAGCAAGGTTATGTATACCTTGAAAGGACGCTTGCTTGGTTGGATCTTTTGATAGCGCTCGGGGCGGAGTAAGTGGTAAGACCGGGAACGCAAGGGTGGACGGTTAAACCCTTACGAAGTACCCACTTTTGGACAAGTTTGCTAAGACTCCAAGGAGGATTCGGGGTTAAGGTAAGCTTGGGGGAAGGTCGGTTTCATGGACCCACTTCTCCATGGTTCTTTTGCGATGCTTGGGGGTTGTATACCCTCGACATCAATGGTGTAAGGATGGCTTGGTTTGATTTCTTTTGGTTTGGGAAGTAAGGATGGAGTGCTCGTACTCGCCGAGCCAGTGCTTTAGTTCATGAACCGTTTTATAAAACTTGCATTTGTTTTGAAAATAAGTTGGATCATGAACACCTTTGTTTTGAGCATGCATTGAACCCCTTATGCTATTTATTTATGTAAACTTCTCCTCACCGGTTCCTTTTGAGTTGACTCCCTTTACCTTTCGTGTCCGCAGGTTGCGTTTTGGAGTCAAGTTAGGCGGGGTCTTTTGAGAGTCTTGTTTAAGTGGTCTAGTTTGTACTCGTTATACTTGTAGCATACTTTGTTACTTATGTCTTATGCTTTGTTTTGGGATTTATGGATTTAATATGTATGATGTCTTATTATGCTCGTTTAGACCGTGATGGTCATTAGGATGATTTTACACTCCGTACTTTGAGCATTTTATGCTGGACCGTGGTGGTCACTTTATTTGGTGATTGAATGAATTTATTCACTTGTCATGTTTTGATTTGAGCTTCCCCATACTTGTGTTTGTTTACTCGCATTGTGAGTCTAGTACTGCCTAGCTAGGATGTCCGTTTGTCACCGCTTGCTTCAGTCCCGGGCGGGTATATGGATAGCAATTCTATATACAAGCTAGGCCCTTGTCGGGGAGTTACAAAAACACCTGGTGAACGTCCGGGTTACTCCAAGCAAGTGAGATTATGCAAGAGAGAGCCGTCAGCCCATGCTTCCCCGGTTCTCTCAATACACAATCCCCTGGGTCCCAGGAAATGCAAGAATCTCTCCAAAACGGGACAGGATTAGGTCACGGTTGCATTTTCAAATCATTTGATCATTTGAAATCACGGTAAGTATATATAAGATAGGTTTTTGGCCAAAATTTCACATAAGAGGGTTGTAGGGTTTAATACATATAACCTATCAATTCCTCACCTGTACCGAAACAAAAAGAAGAAAACAACTCCCCGTACCCTACAAGACTGGCTTGACGTCCTCCTGAGAACCCTCTGGATAAGAAAAACAGGACTCGTGTAACACCCCGCACGTGAGGCGCCACATACCTCGCACTATGACCCGACACTTGTACGAAATGGAAGGTCCGCACACGCGCCAAGTCACAGCGAACGGGTGACTAACGAAAAACACACGCACTAGCTAGGCGGTATCTAACCCTGTACAAAAGAAAATATGCAAAACATGACAGCGGAAGTAGCACGAAATGCCAACTTACAAAAACTTTCATACCTTAAACACACAGTACCATACAAACATCAAAATCAACTAAACGGGTTCGACTAATCCAGCAAACCTGTCCTAACCTGTCCCGAGCAATCATATATTCATAACTGGTTCAACTAATCAGAGCACCTGTCCTAACCTGTCCCAAATTCCATAAATTCAAATCATAATTGCAAACCTGCACAAACATATCTTATATAACATATACAAATCATAAACTAGAGCCAGAACTTAATAAACTTAAACAGACGGACACAGACTCGACAGACTCGACACACAGCCGCCTAGCACGAACTCCAACGACCTCCAAAGCAAAGCCTGCGAACTAAAACATAAAAGGGGAGGGGTCAGTCCAAAGACTGAGCGAGGGGCTGACACACGCACACTATACATATATATAGAGCATAGCACAAAGAAGAAGCAACGTTCGTGAACCCGGGGTTAGTTTTTGTACGCCAAAATATTTTCCCGTGATAATATACATACAGGGAGACTTATCAGACAGACCAAACAAATCTTAAATCAAAAGTTTTTTTAAGGCACAACTCGGATTCATGCAGACTTAACACACATATCGGAGCATTTCTTATTAACTTAAAGGTATATCAATTTTTATCTTAATTTAACAATCTACCCCCGTTTCACGAACTTATGACAGACCGACAGACAGAACACACTTACCCAGAAACAAAGACGAAGCGAAACACAAAACGAATCATAAATCAATCCCACCTCCACACCGTTTGGGGAAGAGAGGTGCCCCTCTCAACCCACCACAGAACGAAACATGTGAACCGGAGGATCCCGCCCGGTTCCTTCGAAGGCCATGCCAAAATGCGCTCCGTCGGCATAGGAGAACTACGTCTCCCGTTGGTGGAGAAGTGCACAGGGGTCGTAACCGGCGACCCCGATGGTCGTCCCGGGTCTCCCTTACCCACAATCTCTGGGGCCCATCACACAGATAAATAGACATATATCGGAAACTTAACTTGCCACACACAGACAGACGGACATATCTCATGCATATCGTGCTTATCATATCACACGTACATATCACACACTGACCTCGGAATCATAACAGAACTGAAACAAAGCATACATAGGCTCATACATAGCGTTTCGTATTTTCAAATCAAATCATATGACAAAACCAACAAAATACGTACTTCGCACATATCTACATATACATAAGGCTTATAAACCGCATGCATTCGAAAACGGGCACGTTGCAATAGGGTATAACTATATCCTAACCTCCCCTGGTACCAAACACAGCCGAACACAAAGCAGAAGGTCCACCCCGGAACCTGCACGACTCACTTGTCACCACCCCGGGTGTACCTGAACCAACTGAACACACAAACACAACACAGGGCTCAGACTCAAACTCAGACAACTACACAGAGACGCACGGCAATGCTCAAGCACTTACGAAATGCAATCACATAAGCAGGTTTCAAATTCATATTAATTCTATGCAAAACAAAACATTAAGGCATGTTCATACGTACAATTAATGCAGATTAGGGAAACTGAAAGGCAAGACAAATCATATTATTCATTTCATGCAAATTCACGTAGCACCTTTCATATCAATTGACACATATTAATAAATCAAATAAATCATAATAGCATGCTTCCTAATTCATACAAATTTCACGAGGTTACAAATCAAATTCTAACCCTACTCAATTCATACAATTCATATTTTACATATTCAATTCATGCACTACATATTAAATCCAAATTCAATTTAGGTAATTAAACTTTAATTGCAAAAGTCCCAAATTAATCATCCAAGGCATGCTAATTCAACTTTTACTTAAATCAAAATTAGCTTCATCGTTTTCAAATGATAAGGTTCAATTAATTCAAGTTATACAAATTTGTATTTTCTAAAATTACATAAACACCCCTTGTACAAGAATTATACATTCATAATTCATTACATATTTTCTAATACCAAGCAATGCATATTCATCAATTTATTGAACATATAAGTACGAATTACATTTAAACAATTAACAACTAATACAATTTTGGCATAACGGCGTTCAATTTACAATTCAAAGCATCAATGCATATCACATTTCATTAAATGTAAGATTTCGTATACATCGGGGTTCATAGAAATCGATAAGTCAAGCAAATCGCAATTAAATTACAATTAGAACAAATAATTAAATATTCACAATTATACAAATAAATTCACAGAAAATAAACCGAGTGTCCGATTAACGAACGGAAAGTGGTGTTGGACTCACCACGACGAAGCGGACAAGCTGTCCGAAGGTCGCCGGAGCGCCGCCGCCGGAGCTGCCGGAACAGTGGTCGGCCGTCGTTCGGCCGCCGCCGGAACGTGCCGGAAAAATCCCAAAAAATCACCCGTGCAAGGATTCGTCGTGCTCAATCCAATTCCTCGATCAATTTCTGCAAATTCCAAGCCAATCGTCACCAATTTAAAATCCAAGAATACGAAAACCCTAGAATCTTCAAACTTCAATTACTTTCAAACCGGTGAACCAAAGTGAGATCCGAAAGAGGCATCGGCTTACCCGTGACGAGCTTTACGAAAGCCCTAGGCTTTCTCGCCGGAAAAATCCTCGGAGGTGGCGCCACCGGTGCGCCGCCACTGTGCCGCCGCGAACCACCGCCAAACGGCAAAATCTGGAGTCGTGCAAATGGGGTTTACTAATTCTCGTCGTTCCGAACAACTTTCGTGAAGGGCCTGAGGCCAAAAGATCGCCGGAAAAGGCCCCCGATAGCCTCTGAAGTTTCTGCCGCCACTCCTCTTGCCGGAACCACCACCTATGGCCAAAATCTTATCAAACCGACGCCGGAAATGGACTCAGGGGATCGGAAAACCTAGGAAAACACTTACCTTGGTCGGAAAAAGCCGCCGGAACGCGGTGGAGCAACCTGCTACAGTAACGCCGCCGCCGCCGCGTCCGCTTCAAGCGGCGCGTGAGCCAACATCCGGTGGTCGTTGGCCGCGCCGCCAACGTCAGACGATGCGCAGGGACCTCTTCTAACTGGGTAGGTGGCGGGTGCCGCCGGAAACCGCCGCGAATGGGTGGCGAAGTGGCGGCTCCGCCACCTTCCTCCAGCCGTGTCTGAAAATGGCCGATATCTCCAACGTCGTTAGCCGCCCGGTCGATTTCTTGTTACGGTTGTGACGGGCTCGTCGAGCTAATGAATTTCGACTACTCAAACGTCGAATTCCGTCGAGAAACGAGCGAGAACGGGCATTTGTGTGTAAACACACCGTGAGTGCGTGAATAGTGGCAAGAGAACGTTTGAATCGCGGGAGAGAGAGAGACCGAACTGGAGCTGGAGTTATGGCACGCAAAACGAGGATCCGGGGTATTTATCTCGGGTCCTCACGCGCAAAACGATCGGTAGGAGGAGCAAACGACGTCAGAATAGGGCAAACTCAGAGTCTACGGACTCGTTTCGATACCCCGAACGCGTTGAAGGGGTCAAAAAGGTTAAAATCTCGATCGAACGAGGAATGACCGAAAAACCCCTAAAAAGATAAAATTGCAAACAAGCCCCTAAACTCATAAAGAGTTCAAAAGAGGGTCACACAAAGCACAGAATCACATAATTAAACACATAAAAAGGTTAAACGGTGACGTACCTTATAAGTCGGACGATCGGGATGTTACAACTCGAGTGAGACTCGACTCAATATGAACCAAGTATGACGCACGGCAATGATAAGAATGTATATGGCATGATTATGGGATCATATTATATCAATAATATGTTCATGTGTACAATTAATGCTTCACTTATTGAATAAACGAACATAAAGCATAATTCGGAAATTCGGGTTCGAGTATCACCCATGCATATGCAAGGATTTAACATGCAAGTAATTCAAATCATTCAAAAGAGCCGAGGAAAGGATATAAAAGTGAAAGCACAAAGAAAGCACGCGAAACGAACGAAACTAAAAAACATAACAGAAGTGTGATGCCCCGTATTCTCGAAGGGCGTCCTGACGATATTAACAAGTAAGTCTCTACACTTGAGTGTGTTTAATTTAAGAGTTCTTGAATTATGTGATTAAATGTAAATCCAATTTAATATGTGTTCATTCGAATTATTCTAAGATTAATTGTCAACTTGATTAATTACGAGCATATTTAACCCTAACTGTCTAATTTGATTTAATTCAAATTTATCCCATGAAATAATTGTCAAGTTGATTTTAAATCCATCATGTTACTTAACTTGTTTAATTTCGGTTTAGTTGAATTCCTTGAGATTAACTATCAATCATGTGTTTACAAAGTGTCGTTAAATTGTACGAAAGGTTTCTAAAATTAAATTGAATTAAACTCTAATTGGTAAATCTCTCTCTTTCATTTTAATTTATAAAATTACTTCGGAGCTTAAATGTTTATTCGTAACTTTACAAATTTTATTTACGATTATTTGTACGCGATATGTCTCTTTGCTACGCGATAAGGATACCCGGTTGTATTTAGCTTGTGCACAAGATACATTTCTCCCAATCTCTTTTCTCTCTCTCTCTCTCTCTCTCTCTCCTCTCCCACTCTCTCTCTCCCGTGGGTCACTATGCGCGGCTTCGGTTACGAGCCCATAACTCGATCGTTTCTCGACGGAATTCAACAAACGAATAGTCCATTTCGATTATCTCGGCAAGACCGACGCAAGAGTACCAATTTCATAGCCTAACGACGAACGGTGGTGGAGTTATGGCTGGATTTCAGTAGCAGCGGCGGAGCTGTCAAACCGCCGCCACTTCGCCGGCGTTTCGCGGCGTTTTCCGGCCACCTCCTTGTTACACGCGCCGGAGACCCAGAAAGTAGACTTCCCAGTGCAACGTCTGACGTCGGCGGCGCGGCCATCCGGGCTGCGACGGCGCCGCACGCGCCACCTGAAGCTCGCGGCGGCGGCGGCCGTTACTGTAGCGGCGGGTTTCGCCGCCTTCCGGCGAGATTTTTCGACGGGGCTTGATGGTTCCCAAGGTTTTTTGACCTCCTGAGTCCATTTCCGGCATCAATTTCAGCAGATCTTGGCCGTAGGTGGTGGTTCCGACGACGTGAACTAGTGGCCAACGGGGGCCTTTTTCGGCCATATTTTGGCCTCGGGCTCTTCACCAAAGTTGTTCGGAACGACGAGAACTAGTGGCCTGTGATCAGGAGACTCCAGATTTTGTGGTTTGGCGGCGGATCGCGGCGGCAAAGTGGCGGTGCAACGGCGGCGCTAGCTCCGAGGATTTTTCCGGCGAGCTACCTTAGGGCTTTCGAAGAGCTCGTCATGGGTAAGACAATGGCTTTTACGGATCGCATTTCGGTTCACCGGTTTGGAAGTAATTCGAGTTTGAAGATTTAGGGTTTTCGTGTTCGTAGATCTGAAATTGGAGGAGATTGACTTGGAATTTCTAGAAATTGATCGAGGATTCGGAACGGGCACGAAGACTTTATTCAGGAATGATTTTTCGGGATTTTTTCGGCGACCTTCGGGGGCGGCCCGGCCAAATTTCGGCAGCTACAGTGGTGGCGTTCCGGCGGCGTCTGGTCAGAATGTTCATCTCATTGTGGTGAGTTCAACGCCACTTTCCGTTCGTTAATCGGACACTCGATCTATTTATTACGAATTATTTTGCGTAATTGTGATTATTTGAATTAATTGTTTTAAGTGCAAATAAATTGGTTATTGTTGGTTTGTTGATCGAGATGTATTCCAATCGTATACGAAAACATGTATTGAATGGATTGTGATACGCTTGAATGTTTCGATTTACAATTTGAATCCCGATGTGATGAATTTATACTATGTGTTTAGATATGAAGGGGTGTTAGTGTAATATTTATGAAACTATGAATGTGACTTGAGCTTGTATACCAAACATGTTGTGAAGTTGTAAAGTATGATCTTAAGTGAATTAGATGCACTCTTTATTTGTATGAAGCATGCCATCTATGTACAATAACTTTGTATGTTTATGTGATCAAGTTACTCTTACTTATGCACTTTATAACTCGACATGAACTTGATGCTTAATTCTAATATTATAATTGAACCCTGTGACATTGGATGATTTAATATGCATTTTGTGAATACATTGACTTCCTAAATTGATCTTGCATCTTTGGATATGGAATTACGTGTCGATTGCTTGTAAATATGACCTTGTTGAGCATTGATATGCCTTGAATGACCACGACACCTTATCCAAGCACAACATGAACACTTATGCATAACCACGATCATGTTGAGCAACGCCGTGCGTCTTGTTTGGTTCATATAGAGTCTAAGTCTGGGCTTCTGTATGTCTTGTCACAGAGTTTGGTGGTGCCGGTGGGCCAGAGGTTTAGAGTGTTTGGCCCTTCACACTCTCAGACTCTACTTTCACGAGGTGAGGTTTAGGATTTTGTATAGTTATGCGACCTATGGCCTTTATATGCTGATTTCTACCCTTGCATGCGAGTATATCTTATTATAAATACATACGTGTTGGATATGATATGTTTATGCGCTTTTGTGTGCGTCTTGCGTGTGTGGGAGCCTTCGTGGCTTAAATTCCACAGCGTAGGAATATGTATAAAAACCAGTTTTTGAGTCATATGTAAGCTATTTTGGAAAATTCAGTGGTGTTATGATTCTGTAGCGAGTTAGCCATGATATATGGTATCTGTTCTATTCTGTACTGTTCTGTATATGGATGCAGGAGCTGGTACGAGTGGAGACCGGTACGGCATAGGGCCGTCGGATAAGCCACTGTGCTAGTTTCCATTTGAGATATCATTGCGCGACCATAGGGTGATGAGGGAGGCGTGATATCTTGAGCCTTCGGTGTTTATCCGGGGATGACTCTTGTGGGTTCGCTACCCACTTGAGATCGAGTCTATTTTAGACGGTGTTATTATAGATGGTTTTGGGGACTGTACATCCCCTCCATCATTGGTGTAGCGGTTGGATTGATTGTGATTTATGTTCTGAGGAGTAAAGGTGGGAAGCTCGTACTCGCCGAGCAGTTGATTATGTTGTGTTATGGAATTATGAATCGGGATAGAGTCTTTCTGGAAAATGGTTCCTAAATTTATATCTATATCTTATTCGGGTTCTTTCAAAACGTTTTGGTATGTAATACCTATCCCCGGTTCATGAGTCCATCCTATTTTATTATGTGTTATGCTCCTTATATATATATATATTGTGGGTGTGCGTTAGCCCCCTCACTCGGTCAAGTTGACTGACCCCTCATTTACACTTTTAGTTGCAGGATTGTTGGCGTTTGCTAGGCGGAAGTGAGTCCTTTGAGTTGCACTTCGTCGGTCTAGTCTTTCTATTTGCATTTGTCTTTTCATACGCTTTACTTATGCTTTGACTTGTAGACTTGAGATTATATTTTACTATTCGGTAGCCCTGTGTGGCACTCTCATTCGGCCCCTTGTGGCACTTGATGATTATTACTTTATGTTGATATTCGGGACTAGGGATGTATGCTAGTTGAACCCGTCACCTGCTTTGCATGTTTTGTTTAAATGCTTCCGCTATCTATTGTTGTTGGTTTTAATTGCTTCCGCACTCTGAGTTTTGGTCAAGTTAGATCCGCCTAGCCTAGTGTGTGAGTTGGTCTCCCGTTCGCTCTGATTCGGATTCGGGCATGGACTTTCATTTCATACTCCGGGTCTGGGTCATAGTGCGGGGGATGTGGCACTTCTCCGTTTGGGGTGTTACAAGAAGCAAGCTGAAAGGCCGTTTCGGGTTTTCAAAGGGATTCCAAATGGCCGTTTAGACCCTCGCGGGTCCAGGCAGAACCACCCGAAATGGCCGTTTCCAGGTTCGCTGAAGGCGGGTACATAGGCACTCCAAACGGCCGTTTTCAGAACACACACAAGCTCCAAACGGCCATTTGGCCATGATCTGTGCGAGAAAAACAGGGCAGAACAGGGCTTGCTCTCGGGAATGGCTTCCAAGCCATTCCCACACCTAACCAAAGCAACAAAAACACCCCAAAACAATCATATATAATGCATACATCTCATATGTATCATTTAGGCCACATTAGAACCAATATAGCATACTTGACTTCATTAAAATTCCCATATAAAACCCTCAAAATGGAAATGGTCATATATGCTCCAAGTTCATGAAACCCAAGTTAGAGATGCATATAATAACTCATAATCCTTCCAAATATCTCATATGAATTCATGAACTCAATATAAACCATAAACCCTAACATTATTCAAAATTCTCATCAAGAAATATACACATACACCTTGGAGCACCCCAAGAGGTGGGCACCACATCCCTGCACTATAACTCGACACGTGTAATGAAATAAGGACACATATCAAGCTATAACAAACGGAGACAAACAAACTAAGCTAGGTGCAAGGTAGACCCTGCACAACAGCGTACAAAGAACAAGTATGCGGAAGCGTGACCATGTTATGCAAAATTCAAAATCAAGTAAACAAGAGACGGGTTCAAACTAGCATAATTCCTAATCCCGAAAATCATAACATAACATAAACCATATATGCAAATGGGTTCGTACTAGTCCTAGAAGCCTATCCCGAAATCTTAACATAATTAAACAAAACATGTCTTATACAAACGTGCAATTATATTGAACAAACGTAATCGAGTATAAGATACAAGATGCGAAAATGTAAACTAAACCAAAGACACGACTCGAAACTGACTCTAAAGACAAACTGACTTCGCCTAGCTCGAACTCCAAGGCAAACCTGCAAAATAAAATAAAACGTAAAGAGGGAGGGGTCAGTCACACTTGACTGAGCAAGGGGTTAACACACGCACACTATACATATATACAGAGCAAAGCAAGTCAAACGTAAATGTTCGTGAATCCGGAATTAGTTTTTGCACTCCAAAATATTTGCCCGTAATAATATATATAGGGTAGTTTTGACAAAACAAGGCTTAACGTTTCAAAACAAGGTTTACAATACAAGGCAAAATAAATGTGGCAAAACAAACGTGGCAAGCATATCAAGAACATTTTATTAGATTGTTAATATTCCAAATTTTATCTTAATTTAAGAATCTACCTCCGTTTCACGAACTCAAGACAAAGGAAACAAGACTCAGTGGGCACGAGTTCAAACCTCCCAAACTCCTTAAGATAAAACATGCAAAACAAAAAAATAAGTAAAACAAAACGATACATACCAAGCAAGTCAAACGTGTCAAACCTCGTATCGTGGTGATGGAATTGTTGCGCGACCCTAGCCATCTGTGAACAGACGAGGGGAGTACTCAATGCTACTCAAACCCTCAGGACTCCATCCCCCAACCAAACCTCCTGGTAGGTTCCGATACATCCTTATCAAGTCATGTAAACTGGGGCCCCATCAAGCAAGTCAAGAATCATGTACAAGGCAAGTCAAGTCCTAAGCCCGCTACAAACGTGCAAAACAAGACATATCGTGTGTGCCACAAGCATACCTATCATATACACACATATATACTTACATATCACATGCATAAGTATCATACATACATACATACGGACTCGTCACATGCATACATATTATACTTACATACGAGCATGCAAAACACATATATATGTACCAAGTTCAAACATATCAAATCCAAAAGCAAGCGTACATAGAACTTGATCCACACTTAAAATAATTTATGTTATGCATTCCTACATGATATAAGTGCTCTTATGTGTTATTGTGACGCCCCGACTTTTCAGACATAAAGATATGACGTATGTGTTTACAAATTTGCGCAAAATAATTGTTTTTACGTGTTTTATATTTAATTTTATTATAAATTGTTATTATTTCATTTTATTATAATTTATTTTAATTCAATATTATTTTAAAATAATTTGTATTTTAAATATATAAATATATATGTATTTATATTTCGTTAATTGTTGATTAATTTAATAATTAATGTTAATCAAGTATTATGCAAATTAATCATGCTTAACCATATTAATTAATTAATCACGAGACTTTAATATATGTTTATATTCTAATTTGATTTATTTATTAAAATTGTACTTATGCATGGATTTGGAATGAAATGTGCATGCATTGCCTTGATATGTGCTTGATTGTTCTTTTTGTGCATCGTTCTTATATGAAATGATATCGAAATATCGTGCAATTGTAATATGGCGTAAATATGTGTGTTACGAACATGCTTATATTCTCTGTTTATGTTTTCGAATTCATTTGACATGTTAACGAATTTAATTTGATTTTGGAATCCAAGTCGGGGGGCTAACGAGCACTTAGCGCACCCTTGGTTCCTTATTTAATATCTTGAGCTAGGAAACTCGGATTCGAGTTTCGTCAACTTCGCTGAACTCGCAACGAAAATTTGAGTTTAGTAAAATTAGCCTTATATTTTTCCAGAATCATTTGAACCTCCAAAATCCAACCGAAAAACCCACATGGCGCCAAAACTGCCACATTTCACCAAAATAGTCATATCTCTTACCATACTTGACCAAATTAACCATGGTTTGAACCTATGGGATCCTAACTCAACCATCTAGCTGATCATTATCCTCCCCAACCGATATCCTCTCTCTCACTTAGAGAAATTCAGCCATCTTTCCCCTGTTTTCCAGAAATCCCGTACCAATATTAGCAAAGAAGGAAGTCAAGTTTGCTTGGGATGAGGCGTGTGAGGCAAGTTTCCAACTCTTAAAGGAGAAGTTGACCACTGCACCAATATTAGCACTCCCTGAAGGCACGGAAGGATACATGGTTTTTACGGATGCCTCGAAAGAAGGACTGGGATGTGTTTTGATGCAGAAGGGTAGGGTGATAGCCTACGCCTCGAGGAAACTGAAGGATCATGAACAGAATTATCCCACTCATGATCTCGAGCTAGCGGCAGTGATCTTTGCTTTGGGGAAGTGGAGACACTACTTATATGGAATTCCTTTCGAGATCTTTTCTGACCACAAAAGTCTTCAATACTTGTTTTCTCAGAAGGAGTTAAATAAGAGACAAAGGCGATGGATGGAGACTTTAGCGGATTACGAGTGCACAATCCGATACCATCCCGGAAAAGCTAATGTGGTCGCGGATGCACTTAGCAGGAAGGCTAGTGTGTCTAGTGTGAAAGTGGAAGTTGGATATGAATCCGAGTCTTTCAAGTTAAGAGCAAGTATTCGGAATATTACAGTACAACCGGATCTTCAACCAAGATTATTTGAAACTCAGAGAAGAGATCCCGAAGTTCAGAAATTAGCTCAGGAAGCTAGAGATGATCCCGAATGTCCATTTGGGTTCGATGACACGGGACTCTTAAGGTTTAAGAACAGGATTGTGGTTCCGGATGAATTGAAGAGGATTATTTTGGAAGAAGCTCACAGATCAGGGTATTCGATACATCCCAGAGGTAATAAGATGTACAAGGATTTGAAGCAGTTCTATTGGTGGAATGGACTAAAAAGGGATGTAACTAATTTTGTGAGACATTGTCTGACTTGTCACACCGTTAAAGCCGAGCATCAGAAGCCATCGGGGCTACTTCAACCGCTACCTATCCCAGAATGGAAATGGCAACAGGTGGCGATGGATTTCGTTTCGGGTCTTCCTAGAGTGAAGGGTGGTCTTGATGGGATTTGGGTGATCGTGGATAGACTAACGAAATCGGCACATTTTCTGGCTGTTCGGATGTCGGATAAGGTACCTAAGTTAGCTAAGAAGTATGTTGATGAAATTGTCCGACTTCATGGTGTGCCTATCAGTATTGTATCAGATCGAGATCCGAGGTTCACTTCTAGGTTGTGGCAAGAATTGCAAAGAAATCTGGGAACAAGGCTCCAATTCAGCACAGCTTTCCATCCTCAGACAGATGGCCAGTCGGAAAGATTAATCAAATATTTGGAGGATATGTTGAGGGCTTGTGCATTGGATTACTCGAGTTCGTGGAATGAGCAGTTATCGTTGATTGAGTTCGCCTATAATAACAGTTTTCAGGCTTCGATAGGAATGGCGCCTTATGAAGCCCTTTACGGACGAAAGTGTAGATCCCCCTTATTTTTCGACCTTGAAGAGTGGAATTGGACGAAACAAGAGGGAGTGAAACGAGGAGAATTGAAGGAGAAGCCTTCTAAAGCCTTGCAAGCTGCAATTGATAAGGTTCAAATCATTCAACAAAGAATGAAAGCGGCTCAAGATAGACAGAAAAGCTATGCGGATCGAAGGAGAAAGGATCTTCAGTTCGAAGTTGGTGATAGGGTGTTCTTGAAAGCTTCGCCGCGAAAAGGATTTTCGAGGATTGGAAAAGGAGGTAAGTTGAATCCTCGTTATCTGGGTCCGTATGAGATTCTAGAGAAAATTGGAGATACTGCTTATCGCTTGAATCTACCTCCGAGTTTGACGGGAATCCACAACGTATTTCATATCTCCCAGCTTCGCAAGTATTATCCGGATGAGTCCGAAATCCTACCCGAGGAAGAGGTAGAAATTGAGCCTAATCTCACCTTCGTTCAGAAACCGGTTAAGATTTTGGATCGAAAATTTCAAGAATTAAGAAACCGGCAAATCCCACTAGTTAAGGTGTTATGGAGAAGTGATAAGACAGAAGAGGCTACGTGGGAGACGGAGGATAAAATGAGAAAGTTTCATCCCGAACTATTTCCGGGCAATCAGTGAATCCGAGGACGGATTCTTTTAAGGGGGAGAGGTTGTGACGCCCCGACTTTTCAGACATAAAGGTATGACGTATGTGTTTACAAATTTGCGCAAAATAATTGTTTTTACGTGTTTTATATTTAATTTTATTATAAATTGTTATTATTTCATTTTATTATAATTTATTTTAATTCAATATTATTTTAAAATAATTTGTATTTTAAATATATAAATATATATGTATTTATATTTCGTTAATTGTTGATTAATTTAATAATTAATGTTAATCAAGTATTATGCTAATTAATCATGATTAACCATATTAATTAATTAATCACGAGACTTTAATATATGATTATATTCTAATTTGATTTATTTATTAAAATTGTACTTATGCATGGATTTGGAATGAAATGTGCATGCATTGCCTTGATATGTGCTTGATTGTTCTTTTTGTGCATCGTTCTTATATGAAATGATATCGAAATATCGTGCAATTGTAATATGGCGTAAATATGTATGTTATGAACATGCTTATATTCTCGGTTTATGTTTTCGAATTCACTTGACATGTTAACGAATTTAATTTGATTTTGGAATCCAAGTCGGGGGGCTAACGAGCACTTAGCGCACCCTTGGTTCCGTATTTAATATCTTGAGCTAGGAAACTCGGATTCGAGTTTCGTCAATTTCGCTGAACTCGCAACGAAAATTCGAGTTTAGTAAACTTAGCCTTATATTTTTCCAGAATCATTTGAACCTCCGAAATCCAACCGAAAAACCCACACGGCGCCAAAACTGCCACATTTCACCAAAATAGTCATATCTCTTACCATACTTGACCAAATTAACCATGGTTTGAACCTATGGGACCCTAACTCAACCATCTAGCTGATCATTATCCTCCCCAACCGAAATACTCTCTCTCACTTAGAGAAATTCAGCCATCTTTCCCCTGTTTTCCAGAAATCCCGTAGCTCAAGCAAACCTCTTGAGATTCAAGCTCAAATCTCTTCCAAACCTCCATTAATCCACAAGGTAAGCTTGGTTATGTTATATAAATCCATTATGAGTCATTTTCATTCATTCATCCCTAAATTTGAGCATGATTTCGTGAGCTTTTGGGCAGAAATGGATATGTATAGATTTAGGTTTTGAGTTTGGTTGATCTCTTCCAATACTTGAGCTTTTTGGATAATTCCAAGCATGAAAATGATTATCTTGATCTCTTCTTGGTATTTATGGTAATGTATTAGCTGGTAGTTGAAGCATTCATGAGCTATCATTAATGACATATTGAAGGTTGATGGAGTTGCTCTGTTTTCGGCTAAGCTACCTGCGTCAGTTTTGTTGTTGCGTTTGAGAAGTGTTTGAGGCTTGTTTTTGTTGAGTTTTATTGTCTATTTGATGTCCTTATTTACCTGATCTTGTTGGGGAAAAATTGGATTTGGTTCTGCTCTGTTTCGCCATGGCTGCTGCGTTAATTTGTTGCTGTCGCGGGTCAAGCCTGCGACGGAACAGTACGCTGCTCTCGTATTCAAAAAATGGAGCAAAATTCTGGAAAATTATGGGTAGCGGCCGCTACCATTTCATGAAGAAAATGGGTCGCGGCCGCGACCCCCTGTTTTCTGAAATTTCCAGTTTGAGCTTGGCTGTGCGTGGTTAAAATGTAACTCTAATTTCTTTCCTTACCTGCATGCATGAGTTGGATATGAATATATATGTATAGGTATAGCATTTCATGCATAAATCATAATTTAATTGATGGAGTGCATGCATGGATTAATTGTAAACTTTCATTTTAATACATGCATGCATAAATTGTGAATTTTCACCTTAATCTTTGCATGCATGATATTCATGCATACGTGCATTATATATATATATATATATATATATATATATATATATATATTAATTATGGTTTAATTTGTTTTAAAATTTAGAATTTAATTGTTATTTATTTCATGTTTATTTAATTTCGACCTTTAATTGAAAGTAATTAATTGTCTATTTTCTAATTATAAATGCACTATATTACGTGTTATGATTATTAATTGGAATTTTAGATTAATTGATATGCATTATGAATGTTATGAATTTATGAATTCGAATGAAATATATGAACGAATGGTTTGATTATATGTTCTAAATTCCTTAATAGTGCACATGAACATTTTTATGATATAACATGATCTTTTATGCATTCATATCATGATCATTTCATTGTCGAGCGTCTTAATTGGTCATTTTGAGTCTCACTTTACCTTTCTTGCACAAATTTTGATCCCGTTGGAGACGAGGCCAATCCTTGAGGCTTTCGTATCTTCTTTTGTCAGTACAAGGTGGGTTTTTCTACTATTTAGATAAAAAGACCCAATATATCCTTATGTGCAAAGTTTTAGCCAAAGATAGAGTTATCTATTTATATAATGAGTCACTTTCGGGTAAATGATTTCAAACGTATAATCCCTTTTTCTTTTAATATCCTACCGATTGTTTTGGCGAGTATTGATTGATTGATTGCACTGATTGGGGCCCGGGGTTCTTGGTGTGAGTGGCTATCCGAGGAAGCATGGGCTGACGGTGATCCCTCACACTAGTTCCCACCAAACTACAGCGGTACCGGACCTCGTCAGGAGATTGGCGAGAAAAGGGAGTTGAGTGCCATCTGGGGAGTCATGTTCCCCTTTTGGCCAATGATTGGGTGGCCGGGTCTTGCAAACCCACCCACCAACCCGGAGGAAGAAGTTGTATATGACCGATTGAATAGAATCGATTGATTGTGCACAAAAGAAGGATATGCATGAAAGACTTAATGAATGAATGATTATGGAATTACACATGGTGTTGGTTGGAGTTGATGCACGCCCACTCGCCGGGCCACTAATGACCTATTGTAAAATTGATCATTATAATCCCTTCCGATGATTCCTCTATTTTACCTACTTAGGAACCGTTTCTAAAACCTCGCTTGGGATTATAATTTGCATGTGATTGTTTAAATTCCGTTATATATTATATTTATGCCAATGTTTTATACCCACAAGTCCCTTTTGGACTGAACCCGTTTGGTTTTCAGCTGTTTGGTGCAGGTGTCGAGGGAGCTAGGCGGGAATACGAGTCCTAGGTCTTGCATTCGTCTCTAGCTCTGTATTTGGTCTTACACTTGCATCTCACACTTTTGATTATTGTATATGGATAGTATATTAGAGCGTACACATGTTTTGGGTCGTGATGGCATGCGATGATGTATATGAATTATATTTTGGAGCTTGGATGCTCATGGTATATATATATGGTATATGTTCGTTTATTGCATCTGCTTTAATGTTTAATTCTGATTTTATGGTTCAAGGGTTAGTCCCGCCTAGCATAGAGTGTGTGTTTGTCCCCGTTCGCCGTGATTTAGCTCGGGTATGGATCGTTCATTTCATATTTGGGTCGGGTCTCGGTGCGGGGGATGTGACACCTTACGCTCGGGTGTTACATCCTTAAGTGGTATCAGAGCTTGGGGTTGCAAAACCCGGGCTCTAGTGTCGGGTGAGTCAGTTTAAGTCGTTCGGCTTTAGGGACTACTTGACAATGTGATTGCATATGCATCCTTTTCAGTGCTTCTGTGCTCTAATTGTTGAAGTTTGAGTGAGTTAATTGCATTTTCATGCATGGACTAAGAGAAGCATGCATTTCGGTGTTTCTTGATCAGGATGCCTCCACGTAGACATCGTGAGAGATCACCGGGACAACAAGGACATCGTGATCGTTCTCCTATACCACCAGAACAACAACCTCAGCCGCCTCCAATGGACATGGGAAATTTTATGGAAGCCGTTTTCAATTATGTTGACCATAGGAGAGCTCAAGCTCCACCACCACAACCCGTTGAGCAACCGGCTCCACCAAACAACAATCATAGGGACCCTCATGGGGTGTTTTTGAGTTACAATCCCCCTAGGTTTTCTGGTTCTATTGATGATGCGGTTTCAGAGGGGTGGTTGACTCGATTGGAAAGGATTTATGTGGTTCGGCAGTTTACTACATAGGAAAGGGCTCAGTTTGTTATATTCCAGTTGGACGGAGAGGCGTATGATTGGTGGGAGAGAACAAAGGAAAAGTTGGAGGCTGATGAAGAGGAGATTACATGGGATGTATTTAAACGGGAATTTCGGGAGTGCTTTGTACCCGAGGTTGTCCGCGAGAGGAAAAAGCAAGAATTTATGGATCTGAAGCAAGGAAATCGTTCTGTGGCTCAGTACATTGCAGTTTTTAACCGACTTGGGAAGTATGCTCCACATATTACCCGTGATGAGAAAAGGAAGGCGAAGAAGTTTATTGCTGGGTTGAGACAATATTTGAGACACGGTCAAGCGGGCCATAATTTTATATCTTTCTCAGACACGATGCAAAGGGCCTTAGGGCAAGAAGAGGAGTATAAAAAGAAGGATCCAATCTTCAAAGCACCCATGGACAAGGTAGAGGCTCAGCTTTGGGATCGAGCATGAGATTCAATCCGGGAAAAAGGCCTATGACTTCGGCAGCTCCTCCTCAGAAAGAATATTTCAAGAAGCCATGAACTGGAGGTCAGCATGCTCCTCAGGCTACTCGAGCACCTCAGGCATTACCAGCTCCTACGAGAGATCGACGAGATGTACCTCCGTGTACTCATTGTGGAGGACAGACCCACTCTTATACCAATTGCAGAATAAGATTGAAGTTGTGCTTGATTTGTGGGAAGGGAGATCATATGGCTTTCGCATGTCCTGATAAGAAACCGGGGTTTCAAGCTAGGGTACAAAGGCCAATGATCCAGGCACGTGCTTATGCACTTGAGGGCGAGGAACAAAATGTGGAAGCTGATCCAAATACCGTGGTGGAAGGTACCGTTTGCATTCATAACACGAGCATTCACGCATTATTTGATCCGGGTGATACCCATTCTTTTATATCTAGCGATCTATGTGCTTCTCTGTGCCTACCTGTTATTTGCTCAAATTCTTGTTATTATGTGAGTTCGCCTCTTGGAGGTAGTTTGTAGACAGACAGGGTTGTTAGAGGGTGTTCAGTTTTGATTGAAGGGAAAGATTATCCGGCAGATTTCATTGTTATGCCTATGAAGAAGTATGGGATAATCTTCGGGATGGATTGGTTATATCGGCACCGGGCCGAGGTTGATTGTTTTAGGAAAAAGATAAAATTGGGAGCAGAGTTGATTGGAGAAGTGGGGTCGAAGAGTGTACCTCTCTTATCGTTTATGGAAGCTCGCAAGTTAGTGAAAGATGGAGCCACGGGATTTATTGCCTATCTCCTTAACAAACCAAAGGAACAATCAGGTTTTGAGGATACGGACGTGGTAAAGGAATATCCCGACGTATTTCCGGAAAATTTAGGCTCTTTACCACCGGATCGGGAAATCAAATTTGTTATTGATTTATATCCGGGATCAGAACCTTATTCTAAGACGCCATATAGAATGGCTCCGTCAGAGTTGAAGGAGTAGAAGATTCAACTCGAACAATTACTTAAGATTGGACACATTCGGCCGAGTTCATCTCCGTGGGGTGCTCCGGTTCTCTTTGTCAAGAAGAAAGATGGATCGTTGAGAATGTGTATAGATTATCGGGAGCTTAATCGGATGACTATCAAGAATAAGTACCCGTTGCCCCATATTGAGGATTTATTTGATATGCTGCAAGGTTCAGGAGTTTATTCGAAATTGGATTTAAGGCAAGGCTACTACCAATTGAAAATCCGGGAAGAGGATATACCAAAGACAGGATTTAATACCCGGTATGGGCATTATGAGTTCGTAGTGATGCCCTTTGGTTTGACAAATGCCCCTGCAGCATTTATGGATATGATGCATCAGATTTTTCAGCCGTATTTGGATAAATTCGTCGTAATCTTCATTGATGACATTCTCGTGTATTCCAAGACTCCGAAAGATCATGCTAGGCATCTCGAATTGGTATTGGAGACATTGAGAGAGCACCGGTTGTATGCGAAGTTTAGTAAATGCGAGTTCTGGATCGACCGGGTTACTTTTCTGGGTCATATTGTCTCAAGTAAGGGTTTGGAAGTAGATCCTTCAAAGATCGAGACAGTTATTCAGTGGCAGAGTCCGAAAAATGCTTCCGAGGTCAAAAGTTTCTTGGGTTTGGCTGGGTATTATCGGAGATTTGTTAAGGACTTTTATAAGATTGCAGCTCCTTTGACTCGTTTGACAAAGAAGGAAGTCAAGTTTGCTTGGGATGAGGCGTGTGAGGCAAGTTTCCAACTCTTAAAGGAGAAGTTGACCACTGCACCAATATTAGCACTCCCCGAAGGCACTGAAGGATACTTGGTTTTTACGGATGCCTCGAAAGAAGGACTGGGATGTGTTTTGATGCAGAAGGGTAGGGTGATAGCCTACGCCTCGAGGAAACTGAAGGATCATCAACAGAATTATCCCACTCATGATCTCGAGCTAGCGGCAGTGATCTTTGCTTTGGGGAAGTGGAGACACTACTTATATAGAATTCCTTTCGAGATCTTTTCCGACCACAAAAGTCTTCAATACTTGTTTTCTCAGAAGGAGTTAAATAAGAGACAAAGGCGATGGATGGAGACTTTAGCGGATTACGAGTGCACAATCCGATACCATCCCGAAAAAGCTAATGTGGTCGCGGATGCACTTAGCAGGAAGGCTAGTGTGTCTAGTGTGAAAGTGGAAGTTGGATATGAATCCGAGTCTTTCAAGTTAAGAGCAAGTATTCGGAATATTACAGTACAACCGGATCTTCAACCAAGATTATTTGAAACTCAGAGAAGAGATCCCGAAGTTTAGAAATTTGCTCAGAAAGCTAGAGATGATCCCGAATGTCCATTTGGGTTCGATGACACGGGACTCTTAAGGTTTAAGAATAGGATTGTGGTTCCGGATGAATTGAAGAGGATTATTTTGGAAGAAGCTCACAGATCAGGGTATTCGATACATCCCGGAGGTAATAAGATGTACAAGGATTTGAAGCAGTTCTATTGGTGGAATGGACTAAAAAGGGATGTAACTAATTTTGTGAGACATTGTCTGACTTGTCAAACCGTTAAAGCCGAGCATCAGAAGCCATCGGGGATACTTCAACCGCTACCTATCCCAGAATGGAAATGGCAACAGGTGGCGATGGATTTCGTTTCGGGTCTTCCTAGAGTGAGGGGTGGTCTTGATGGGATTTGGGTGATCGTGGATAGAGTAACAAAATCGGCACATTTTCTGGCTATTCGGATGTCGGATAAGGTACCTAAGTTAGCTAAGAAGTATGTTGATGAAATTGTCCGACTTCACGGTGTGCCTATCAGTATTGTATCAGATCGAGATCCGAGGTTCACTTCTAGGTTGTGGCAAGAATTGCAAAGAAATCTGGGAACAAGGCTCCAATTCAGCACAGCTTTCCATCCTCAGACAGATGGCCAGTCGGAAAGATTAATCAAATATTTGGAGGATATGTTGAGGGCTTGTGCATTGGATTTCTCGAGTTCGTGGAATGAGCAGTTATCGTTGATTGAGTTCGCCTATAATAATAGTTTTCAGGCTTCGATAGGAATGGTGCCTTATGAAGCCCTTTACGGACGAAAGTGTAGATCCCCTTATTTTTCGACCTTGAAGAGTGGAATTGGACGAAAAAAGAGGGAGTGAAACGAGGAGAATTGAAGGAGAAGCCATCTAAAGCCGTGCAAGCTGCAATTGATAAGGTTCAAATCATTCAACAAAGAATGAAAGCGGCTCAAGATAGACAGAAAAGCTATGCGGATCGAAGGAAAAAGGATCTTCAGTTCGAAGTTGGTGATAGGGTGTTCTTGAAAGCTTCGCCGCGAAAAGGATTTTCGAGGATTGGAAAAGGAGGTAAGTTGAATCCTCGTTATCTAGGTCCGTATGAGATTCTAGAGAAAATTGGAGATACTGCTTATCGCTTGAATCTACCTCCGAGTTTGACGGGAATCCACAACGTATTTCATGTCTCCCAGCTCCGCAAGTATTATCCGGATGAGTCTGAAATCCTACCCGAGGAAGAGGTAGAAATTGAGCCTAATCTCACCTTCGTTCAGAAACCGGTTAAGATTTTGGATCGGAAATTTCAAGAATTAAGAAACCGGCAAATCCCACTAGTTAAGGTGTTATGGAGAAGTGATAAGACAGAAGAGGCTACGTGGGAGACGGAGGTTAAAATGAAAAAGTTTCATCCCAAACTATTTCCGGGCAATCAGTGAATCCGAGGACGGATTCTTTTAAGGGGGAGAGGTTATGACGCCCCGACTTTTCAGACATAAAGGTATGACGTATGTGTTTACAAATTTGCGCAAAATAATTGTTTTTACGTGTTTTATATTTAGTTTTATTATAAATTGTTATTATTTCATTTTATTATAATTTATTTTAATTCAATATTATTTTAAAATAATTTGTATTTTAAATATATAAATATATATGTATTTATATTTCTTTAATTGTTGATTAATTTAATAATTAATGTTAATCAAGTATTATGCTAATTAATCATGCTTAACCATATTAATTAATTAATCACGAGACTTTAATATATGTTTATATTCTAATTTGATTTATTTATTAAAATTGTACTTATGCATGGATTTGGAATGAAATGTGCATGCATTGCCTTGATATGTGCTTGATTGTTCTTTTTGTGCATCGTTCTTATATGAAATGATATCGAAATATCGTGCAATTGTAATATGGCGTAAATATGTGTGTTATGAACATGCTAATATTCTCGGTTTATGTTTTCGAATTCATTTGACATGTTAACGAATTTAATTTGATTTTGGAATCCAAGTCGGGGGGCTAACGAGCACTTAGCGCACCCTTGGTTCCGTATTTAATATCTTGAGCTAGGAAACTCGGATTCGAGTTTTGTCAACTTCGCTGAACTCGCAACGAAAATTCGAGTTTAGTAAACTTAGCCTTATATTTTTCCAGAATCATTTGAACCTCCGAAATCCAACCGAAAAACCCACACGGCGCCAAAACTGCCACATTTCACCAAAATAGTCATATCTCTTACCATACTTGACCAAATTAACCATGGTTTGAACCTATGGGACCCTAACTCAACCATCTAGCTGATCATTATCCTCCCCAACCGAAATACTCTCTCTCACTTAGAGAAATTCAGCCATCTTTCCCCTGTTTTCCAGAAATCCCGTAGCTCAAGCAAACCTCTTGAGATTCAAGCTCAAATCTCTTCCAAACCTCCATTAATCCACAAGGTAAGCTTGGTTATGCTATATACATCCATTATGAGTCATTTTCATTCATTCATCCCTAAATTTGAGCATGATTTCGTGAGCTTTTGGGCAGAAATGGATATGTATAGATTTAGGTTTTGAGTTTGGTTGTTCTCTTCCAATACTTGAGCTTTTTGGATGCTTCCAAGCATGAAAATGATTGTCTTGATCTCCTCTTGGCATTTATGGTAATGTATTAGCTGGTAGTTGAAGCATTCATGAGCTATCATTAATGACATATTGAAGGTTGATGGAGTTACTCTGTTTTCGGCTAAGCTACCTGTGTCAGTTTTGTTGCTGCGTTTGAGAAGTGTTTGAGGCTTGTTCTTGTTGAGTTTTATTGTCTATTTGATGTCCTTATTTACCTAATCTTGTTGGGGAAAAATTGGATTTGGTTCTGCTCTGTTTCGCCATGGCTACTGCGTTAATTTGTTGCTGTCGCGCAGGTCGCGCCCGCGACCTTAATTGCCTAAAATTTGGGTCGCGCCCGCGACGGAACAGTACGCTGCTCTCGTATTCAAAAAATGGAGCAAAAATCTGGAAAATTATGGGTAGCGGCCGCTACCATTTCATGAAGAAAATGGGTCGCGGCCTGTTTTCTGAAATTTCCAGTTTGAGCTTGGCTGTGCGTGGTTAAAATGTAACTCTAATTTCTTTCCTTACCTGCATGCATGAGTTGGACGTGAATATATATGTATAGGTATAGAATTTCATGCATAAATCATAATTTAATTGATGGAGTGCATGCATGGATTAATTATAAACTTTCATTTTAATACATGCATGCATAAATTGTGAATTTTCACCTTAATCTTTGCATGCATGATATTCATGCATACGTGCATTATATATATATATATATATATACTAGTATTAAGTTTAAATAATGATATATATATATATATATTAATTATGGTTTAATTTGTTTTAAATTTTAGAATTTAATTGTTATTTATTTCATGTTTATTTAATTTCGACCTTTAATTGAAAGTAATTAATTGTCTATTTTCTAACTATAAATGCAATATATTACGTGTTATGATTATTAATTGGAATTTTAGATTAATTGATATGCATTATGAATGTTATGAATTTATGAATTCGAATGAAATATATGAACGAATGGTTTGATTATATGTTCTAAATTCCTTAATAGTGCACATGAACATTTTTATGATATAACATGATCTTTTATGCATTCATATCATGATCATTTCATTGTCGAGCGTCTTAATTGGTCATTTTGAGTCTCACTTTACCTTTCTTGCACAGATTTTGATCCCGTTGGAGACGAGGCCAATCCTTGAGGCTTTCGTATCTTCTTTTGTCAGTACAAGGTGGGTTTTTCTACTATTAAGATAAAAAGACCCAATATATCCTTATGTGCAAAGTTTTAGCCAAAGATAGAGTTATCTATTCATATAATGAGTCACTTTTGGGTAAATGATTTCAAACGTATAATCCCTTTTTCTTTTAATATCCTACCGATTGTTTTGGCGAGTATTGATTGATTGATTACACTGATTGGGGCCCGGGGTTCTTGGTGTGAGTGGCTATCCGAGGAAGCATGGGCTGACGGTGATCCCTCACACTAGTTCCCACCAAACTACATCGGTACCGGACCTCGTCAGGAGATTGGCGGGAAAAGGGAGCTGAGTGCCATCTGGGGAGTCATGTTCCCCTTTTGGCCAATGATTGGGTGGCCGGGTCTTGCAAACCCGCCCACCAACCCGGAGGAAGAAGGTGTATATGACCGATTGAATAGAATCGATTGATTGTGCACAAAAGAAGGACATGCATGAAAGACTTAATGAATGAATGATTATGGAATTACACATGGTGTTGGTTGGAGTTGATGCACGCCAGAGTCACTAATGACCTATTGTAAAATTGATCATTATAATCCCTTCTGATGATTCCTCTATTTTACCTACTTGGGAACCGTTTCTAAAACCTCGCTTGGGATTATAATTTGCATGTGATTATTTAAATTCCATTATATATTATATTTATGCCAATGTTTTATACCCACCAGTACCTTTTGGACTGAACCCGTTTGGTTTTCAGCTGTTTGGTGCAGGTGTCGAGGGAGCTAAGCAGGAATACGAGTCCTAGGTCTTGCATTCGTCTCTAGCTCTGTATTTGGTCTTACACTTACATCTCACACTTTTGATTATTGTATATGGATAGTATATTGGAGCGTACACATGTTTTGGGCCGTGATGGCATACGATGATGTATATGAATTATATTTTGGAGCTTGGATGCTCATGGTATATATATATGGTGTATGTTCGTTTTTTGCTTCCGCTTTAATGTTTAATTCTGATTTTATGGTTCAAGGGTTAGTCCCGCCTAGCATAGAGTGTGTGTTTGTCCCCGTTCGCCGTGATTTAGCTCGGGTATGGATCGTTCATTTCATATTCGGGTCGGGTCTCAGTACGGGGGATGTGACACCTTACGCTCGGGTGTTACAGGTATTATGTGACGACAAGGGAAAAACGACCTTGAAAAGAGCACTACGCCGTTTTATTCGAGAGATCCTAAAGAATCTATACTTATTTCCTTAAAATTTTCCAGTTCTCTTTTCAATGTTTTGAGGTTTCATTTATATATCCAGAGCAATTTAAGAATTTATTTTCAAATAAAAATTTTCGTCGGTAGAATATATTTCCTTCGATAGGATGATTTAACCCTTGAGATCATCGCCATAACGTTCCTCGATTTTTTCAACATTTTTGGAAAGCCATTCGGACCTTCAAATTTTATCTTAGTATTTATTTCATAATTAAATCATTTTATAAAATTTAGGAAAATCCTTCCTTCCGAGGTTTATAACTTTTAAACCATACGTCCGATTTCGACCCATGAGTAACCGTTTCGAATCTAATTTTATTTCATAGCTTTTGGATGCTTTTCCTACTTAAAAAATTGGTGTCTTGAAGGTGAAATTATCAGAATACCCCTGCTGTGACAATTATACTAAAGGGAAACATATTTTACGGAAATTTCTTAAGGAACCCCACCTTAAGTCCATAAAGTAAATATTTATTGCACTTTAGTCCTTCGAAACAACTATAAATAAGTGTGTTGGGGTCTCATTGGTTGCTCACACACTCTCTCTCCCACCCCTATAGGACTGAACCCCACCCCCCCCTCTCTCTCTCTCTTTGGGTATGTTTTCTTATTTTTATTATGTTTTAATTAGTTTAATTTATGCTTTAATTTATGTTTTATATTATGTTTTAGTCTATTATGCTACGTTTTATGATTTAATTTATGTTTATTTTATGCATATATTATGTGATTTAATTTATGTTTTAAATTTCATGAATTTAGGAATTATATTTCTTATACTATAGTTTTTATGAAATGTGTTACATAATTTAATTAATTTAGCATTTAATTATGTGACAATTATTATGACATGTTACATGTTATCTTTTATTTATTTTATGATCATACTTAGGTAATTTAATTTATTATATGATTTATTTAATTGTTACATGTATTTTAATGTTACATATTTAAGAATTTAATCTAGTTTAATTGTTACATATTTATACTTGACCAATTGATAAATGTTATGATATATATGTATAATATATGTATACGTATTTGATTCCTTTATGTATAAATACTAAATATATTTTTAAAATAAATACGTATGTACTTCTGTATAAATAACGCATGTATTCTAGTATAAATACCGCATGTATTCTTGTATAAATGTTGTATGTACCCTGTATATATACTGTATAAATATGGTAGGTTTCTCCGTATAAATACCATATACATACAGTACAAATACCATATACATACCGTATAAATACACATATACATACAGTATATATACCGTATACTTGAATAGTGACCATTGACCTTTAACTTTGACCTTGACCAAGAATTTTGACTTTAAACCTAAAGGATCGTTTTGAGAGACGAACTCAACGATCAAAGCCTTTTTCGAAAATTCTCAAAAATAGGGGATCAAAGGAGGTTTCAAAGTTCACATTCCTTTTCTAGATAGGGTTGTTTTAAGACCCTAAGATTATATCCTTAAGCTCTTGACACGAGCTTTCTAGTGAGACAAATCGTTTATTCGAATCCTTTCTTCGGAAAAGATTATACCTTGTTTAAGTGTTCCACATTCTTGTCAATCTTATACTTCAACACTTGAATATCCTCACTCAATCATGCATCATTAATCATTTGTGGGACTTAGATACTTAAGCTCATAGTAGTCTATCACTTACAGTAGATAATACCGAGTTTTGGGATCCACAGGGTACTGTTTGAACCCTGTCTTCTGCCAACTATCAACTTACCTAAATAAATAGGTAAGGTTTAAACTATTTCAATTGGAACCATGAATATTCTTATGTATTCAAATGATTTCAAAATCAAATCATTTGAGTTCAAAGATTCTATATTCCCAGTTACACGTTTTTCCCATTTTAGGAAAATGAGTACAAGTTAAAAGTTATATGTTTCTGATATACATTCTATAACGCCCCAATTTTTCAGTCATATAACATGACATATGTGTTTATCAATTTGCGCGAACTAATTGTTTATAAGTGTTTTGTATATTTAATTTTATATTTTAAATGTTAAAATGTTAATTAATCATATTTTAAGTTAATTAATATTAAATTTATGTTAATTAGTTGACAATTATATCTTAATGTTATTAATAGTAAATGTATAAATTTAATATCATGCATTTTGATTTATATTATATTTAATTCATGCACTTTGACTTTAAACTAAATTTAATTCGTGCATCTTGAATTACATTTTATAAATGAGTTTAAATTTTGTTATATTTTATGGAATATTATGAATTTGTTAATGCTTTGCTTATGAGTGTTATAAACGTGCTTCGTTCTTATATGATTTGATATTGAAATTTTGTGAAAATTTAATATGTCGAAGACATACGTGTTATGAATATGAATATATGTTCGTTTCATGTTTTCGGGTTCATTTGCATTAGTTTCGAATTTATTTTGTTCTTGGAATCCAAATCGGGGGCTAATGAGCAATTAGCGCACCCTTAGTTCCGTATATGATATCTTGAGCTAGGAAACTCGGATTCGAGTTTCTTCAACTTCGCTGAACTCGGAACAAAAATTCGAGTTTAATGAACTTATTCTTATATTTTTCCAAGATTATTTGAACCTCCGAGATTCAACCAAAAAGTGCTACGTTCGTCAAAATTGCCACAGCTCACTTAAATGGCCATAACTTTCTCAAACCTTGACCAAATTAACCATGGTTGGAGGCTATGGAACCCTAGTTAGACCCACTATCTTCCCATACCCTCTCCCCACCGAACCACACTCAGCCTTAAGCAAAAATAAGCTAAACATGCCCTGCTCTCCAGAAAATCCTGTAACCCTTGTGCACCTTGGAGATTCAAGCTCAAATCTCTTCCATCTTCCATCCAATCCACAAGGTGAGTTTAGGGTTGTGATATACATTTAATATGTGTCATTTTAAGCTATGCATCCCCAATTCTAAGCGTGTGTGCATGGGATTTTGTTGAAATGACGAAATAGTTAGGGTATGGTGACATATGTTGATCTCTTTCATTCCTTGATGAATTTGGCTGATTCAATGCATGAATATGGTTGTCTTGACTCCTTATTTGCATTTATGGTGATGTATTATGTGGTATTTGAAGCATTCATGAGTTTCCATTAATGGTTATTTGAAGAAATTTCATGAAATGAACACCTATATCTTCATCTCACGTTTGATCGTTCTTGGGGCTAGGTTGTGCGATGTTTTGGAGTTGTTTCATTACATATTTATGATCATAACATAGCTGGACATGTTGGTGAAGTTGTGGCTTTGGTTCTGCTCTGTTTCGCATTCGTTTTGCCGTGTTTTTCTGCTTGATTTGCTGCTGTCAACTGCTACGCTTTTCCTTGCTTTCTTGCAGTCCGTTTTTAGTTAGTTTCTGGGAGTTTTTGGCATGTTTTGCTACTGATTTCTTGCCTTCATTGTTGCTAACAGCTGCTGTGTATTTATGTAATGAAAACAGGGATTTTAGCTTGGTGCTGCTGCTGCCTCGCGTCTGTACTGCAACTCCCCAGCCGGGGAGATTTTGTACATGAAATTACCCGGCTGGGTACCTCCTTTATGCAGAAACCTGGTGTTGCCTTGCTTTTCTTCATGTAATGTTGTGTGTGTTTGTATATCTATATATATATGTATGTAGTTGCTATGGTTTGTGGTTATGATAAGTATTTATATATATATAATTGTGTATGCATGCAAACGTGCATATATAATATATTAGTAATGCATGGTAATGCATGCAGGGTGTGTGTGTGTACGTAGTATATATATATTTAGGTGTTAATGCATACATGTGTAATGTTATATATATATATATATATATATATATATATATATATATATATATTTATATTAAGCATGGTTTAACTTATTTATTTATTTGAATTAATTGTTACCTATTTCTTGTTCCTTCCTAATTTTCAATCTTGAATTGAATGTAATTATTTGCCTATTCTATAATTGTAAACGTGTTATGGTACGTGATATGATCGTTATTTGAATTCTTGGATTGAATCGTTATGAAATGTGTAAAGATTGCACTTGAATGAATATGAACACTTCCTTGAATGAATGAACGACTCGTTTATATGATTTAAATATGTTAATCGTGTATATGAACGTGTTCATTACATAATATGCTTTTTTTATGCATTTATATCATGTTCATTGCATGTCGTGCGTCATATATGGTTCATTTGGGGTTTTGTGTCTCATGAACACGTTACGTTGTCCTTTGTACAGTTTTCTCCAGGGCGGAGATACCGGGTTCATAGGACATCTCAAGTCTTTCTTTCTTTTGGTATTATCGGTAAGGTGTAACAGGTGGGTTTCTCTTCTAATAGATAAAACAGACCCGATATATTCCTTACGTGAAATATTTTAAGCCAAAATAGTATATTTATATATCGAGTCATTTCGGGTAAATGATTTCAAAAGTATGACCCCTTTTATTTAGGAACCCTTACCCAATGTTTTGGCGAGATCAGTGAACACAATGATTATAGAGGCCCGGGACTATATGTACGTGGCTATCCGGGGAAGCTCGGGCTGATGGTGATCCGCGTGCACTAGTCCCAACAAATAATAACGACGCAACCGACCTCGTTAGGAGTTTTAGCGAGGAAGGGGAATCGGGCTTTTGAGGACTCATGAACCTCACTAGCAACTCTGTATGAGGTGGTCGGGTCTTGCTAACCCGTTCACCACCCGGAGGAAAAAGGTGTAGGTGTTTATGATTACGAATGAATGATTATGATTATGAAAGATTATGAATGAATGAATGATTGTTGCATGATCGGTAATGAATGAACAAATGGACTATGCACACATGAGGAGAAGGTTGGAGTTTATGCACGCCCACTCGCCGAGACATGAAACCTTATGAACGCAATATATGAATTTGATAGTTGTAATCCCGAGCGTTGTTTTCCTTTGTTTTACCTACTTGGGGAAATATCTTAAAAACCTCGCACGGGATTATAGCGTGCATGTGTGGGTGTTTAAATTTTGCGATATTATATATGTTATGCCCTGTTTTATACCCACCAGTCTCCTATAGACTGAACCCAGCTTTGTTTTCAGTTTCTTTGCAGGTTTGGGTGCTAGGCGGGGAGTTGAGTCGGTCAAGTCGATTGGTTAAGTTGGGTCACTTCATATGCATTTTGTAATTTGATTGAATTTTCAAGAATGGATAAATGTTATAACTATGATTATGATCATACAATTATGTTTATGTATGAATTTTCGGGAATAGGTCTTTGTGCTAGTTCAATACGATGTGGCTTGAATTGGTACTGAATGGTATGCTATGCTTCCGCATTTATCATTTATTTTTGTTCTTTATAATTTGGTTGTGAAGGTTTAGTTCCCGCCTAGCCTTACGAGTGAGTGAGTCCCCGTTCACTGTGAGCTGGATTCATGTATGGATTTTCCATTTCATGGGTGGATCGGGCTTATAGTGCGGGGATGTGGTACATTTCCGGTTGGGGTGCTACATCCTTAAGTGGTATCAGAGCCCGGTTGCAAAACCGGTGTTCTCGTGTCGTGATTGAGTCAGTATAGGTCGTACGGCTTAGGAACTACGTGATAATATGTGCATCGCATCGATTTTGAACATGAAATTGTCTTTCCTTTTTGAATCTTGTCGAGTTACCTGTTTCATTTTGATATTGGATCCGTGCCTCTCGTGTTGAATATGTGCCATGGGATGCACTAATCGCATGCATATACCTTTGAAATGAGTTATGATTTATAGGTTATGAAGATAATATCAAACCACGGCCAAGTTCTATAATAAAGACGATCTATTGCAAGTTCTTTCTGAGGCATGGAAGATAGGAAGGATGCACCGGGGAAGAATATAGAGAATTCAAGATGTGAGGCCTTCCTAGATGGAGCTCGAGTTCAAGGGTTAGGAACCGAAATAGGAGGTTCGACTCTGGAGATGCGGCGGTAGAGGAATATTTGGTGAAATAAGGGATGATCGAGGGAAGGTAATGACTTAGAAGATTGACATATGTGGCTCTATTACATAGGATGTCATAATTGGATTCAACGGGATCATTCAATTTAAGGAATGGAGTGAATGAACCTTGAGGGTACTTTAACTCAGGGTTCGGATTATGGAAGAGATATCGAGGATGGTAAAGATTCAAGCTAAAATACATTCGGCGGGAATTAAGCATCAAGAGTCGTCAAAGAGGGATTTCTAAATAAACCTAATGGCTAAAAAAGAGATTGCAGAGGTCAAGATCGAGAAGAAGTGATTTCGGGAGCTCTGGAATTCAACTAAGATGGAAAAGCGGGAAGAGATTGGAAAGATTCAAGCAACGATGTCGAATTGGGAGATATGGAACAACAAATGGAAACGATAAAGAAAGGCGAAAACTGGTTGGAGGTGATTATGTGCTCAAGTGTAAGCAATTGGAAAACAAGTTCAATTTCCCAATCTAAATTCATAAAGGATAAGCACGGGAATCTTGATCAAGGTGATGATTCGAAGTAGGATTCGAAAACACAGTTGGGGTAATTTTATAAGAGAGTTTGGGAAATGTTGAAGGGTGATTCTCGGGGAGGTATTCAGATACTAATTCAATGGATGTAGAAGAAACTAGGGATCACGAAATTTCAATTCTGGACCTTGGAAGATACAAGTGATGCACAAAGATTCATGGAAAACTTGAAGACCGTGGGAAAGACAAGGCATGATTAGCAAGTCAAAGTAACCTCGGGATTGAAGGAACGAGGAAAAGCTACTGAGCTAACAGCTTACTATATTGGTGACAGGTTCCAAAGCATTCATGGCATGTGCATCATATTTCACATCAAATTATTTATTTTTCTTTACTTATGTTCGTGCGCGCATTTCTATTTGATTTCGTTGCTCTAAGGTGCTGCCTATTTAATTATCGCAAGTGTGCCACGTGCATCGTCATTTTAACCCGACATGCATTCTAGTGTTTATTTGGTAGGAAGTTCTTTCATCTCACTTATCAAGTATCTCTTCGATCGGGCTACATCTGAGTTAAGAGGAAAAGAAATAATGGGATGGCACGTTACAAGGAAGAGGACGTCAGGAAAAATAAAGAATTTCAAGTAAGGGGTAGGTTGATTGAAACGGGAATTCAGAAAGAGAAGCGAAACTAGAGTTGGTTTCGGGGTCTTCAGATCGGACAAGAGTAGGAAAGGGGTTTCGGACATCAAGAGAATTAGAAGGACCGATAGAGTTTAACCCGTAACAGCAGAAATTTAAGGGGGAGAGCACGACCAAGATGCAAATTATAAATTTAAGGTCATGATTAAAGAAATATTTATAGGAACAACGAAAATACAATTAGGGAAGGCCTGGGAGTCTTTATGGTGGTAATCGAAAACGAGTAAAACTACTTTAATAGTTAAACTGTAAAAGTGAAAGTTAAGTTACTAAATTCGGGTAAAGATTATCACGAGGTATAAAGGAGATGGTTCGTTGAATTCCGATTTGGAGGTGATGGAATTATAAGGGAGCTTCTGTGAACTCCTAAATCAGAATTGACAAGAGAAAGTCGAAGCAAGTTAGCATATAATGGGATGATGTCAATCAAGATTAATTCAATGGAGAAAAAAAAGGGGGTCCGACAAAGATAATATTATTGAGTCGTCGGTTATTCCAATGGTAATTCGGAAGAAAATTTAAGAAGAGACCAAACTGAAAAGGATGATTATTGAAGGATTTACATCAAACATCAAGAATCATCAAGAGCATTCTATCTTCGATTCAAGAATGTGGGGCCAAATACCGAATATAATCTTAAGGGGTCAAAGAGAATGAATGGATAACATGAACGGAAGATGGGAAAGGATTCGTGTTGAGAGAGACCATAAGGATAAATATCTCAAGGTCGGGATTGAATCGTCAAGGTTGTTAAGAGTAGTTATCCTCGAGGATATGTTAGACTCCGATATGGGTAAGATAGTAGCTGTGGGCCTAACTTCGGGACGGATGGTCTAAGGGTATACGGGGAGGTCAAAGCTCGGTCATTTAAAAGAATTGGTCTGGCTGAATGAAAATTATAGGAAATGATGAAAGATCGAAGGGGATTAGAAGCGGTAAAAGTTAGAAGGGAATCAAGAATAATATTCAAAGAGGACCTATCATGGCTTCACCGAGGTATACTGAAGCAATTAAAGACAAGTCAAACACTGAGCTTGCTTTCGGAGCAGATTATGCATTGGACAACAAAATTCACAACTCCAAATTTCTTTACCTCGGTGAACGGTACATGAAGCATCCATGACACATGCATACATGCCAATCTAATTTAAATAATTTTGATACCATGTGCTTTAACAGCTTATCATGTTAAATTGCTTGTGTGAATTATGTGACTTTAATTGTTGTAAATGTGTGTGTTACTTTCTTTTGGTAATTTTTCTTTAACGTAACTGTTTTATGTTGTGTTGCTCGGGAGTATTGGAGACTTCCTTGCATTGTTGTTCGAGAGACGGGGTGCTCTCTTTGCTTGTGAGAGACGGGGTGCTCTCTTTGCTTGTGAGAGACGGGGTTCTCTCATTGTAGCTCGAGAGACGGGGCTCTCTCCTTATTGCTTGTGAGAGACGGGGTTCTCTCATTGTAGCTCGAGGACGGATTCCTTTAAGGGGGAGAGGTTGTAACGCCCCAATTTTTCAGTCGTATAGCATGATATATGTGTTTATCAATTTGCGCAAACTAATTGTTTATAAGCGTTTTGTATATTTAATTTTATATTTTAAATGTTCAAATGTTAATTAATCATATTTTAAGTTAATTAATATTAAATTTATGTTAATTAGTTGACAATTATATCTTAATGTTATTAATAGTAAATGTATAAATCTAATATCGTGCACTTTGATTTATATTATATTTAACTCATGCACTTTGACTTTAAATTAAATTTAATTCGTGCATCTTGAATTACATTTTATAAATGAGTTTAAATTTTTTTATATTTTATGGAATATTATGAATTTGTTAATGCTTTGCTTATGAGTGTTATAAATGTGTTTCGTTCTTATATGATTTGATATTGAAATTTCGTGAAAATTTAATATGTCGAAGATATACGTGTTATGAATATGAATATATGTTCGTTTCATGTTGTCGGGTTCATTTGCATTAGTTTCGAATTTATTTTGTGCTTGGAATCCAAATCGGGGGCTAATGAGCAATTAGCGCACCCTTGGTTACGTATATGATATCTTGAGCTAGGAAACTCGGATTCGAGTTTCGTCAACTTCGCTGAACTCGTAACGAAAATTTGAGTTTAATGAATTATCCTTATATTTTTCCAAGATTATTTGAACCTCCGAGATTTAACCAAAATGTGCTACGTTCGTCAAAATTGTCACAGCTCACTAAAATAGCCATAACTTTCTCAAACCTTGACCAAATTAACCATGATTGGAGGCTATGGAACCCTAGTTAGACCCAATATTCTCCCATACCCTCTCCCCACCAAACCATACTCAGCCTTAAGCAAAAATAAGCTAAACATCCCCTGCTCTCCAGAAAATCCCGTAACCCTTGTGCACCTTGGAGATTCAAGCTCAAATCTCTTCCATCTTCCATCCAATCCACAAGGTGAGTTTAGAGTTGTGATATACATTCAATATGTTTCATTTTAAGCTATGCATCCCCAATTTTAAGCATGTGTGCATGGGATTTTGTTGAAATGACGAAATAGTTAGGGTATGGTGACATATGTTGATCTCTTTCATTCCTTGATGAATTTGGCTGATTCAATGCATGAATATGGTTGTCTTGACTCCTTCTTTGCATTTATGGTGATGTATTATGTGGTAGTTGAAGCATTCATGAGTTTCCATTAATGGTTATTTGAAGAAATTTCATGAAATGAACACCTATATCTTCATCTCACGTTTGATCGTTCTTGGGTTTGGGTTGTGCGATGTTTTGGAGTTGTTTCATTGCATATTTATGATCATAACATAGCTGGTTGTGGCCGTGGTTCTGCTCTGTTTCGCATTCGTTTTGCCCTATTTTTCGGCTTGATTTGCTGCTGTCAACTGTTGCGCTTTACCTTGCTTTGTTGCAGTCTGTTTTTAGTTAGTTTGTGGGAGTTTTTAGCCTGTTTTGCTACTGATTTCTTGCCTTCATTGCTGCTACCTGCTGTTGTGTATTTATGTAATGAAAACAGGGATTTTAGCTTGGTGTTGCTGCTGCCTCGCGTCTGTACTGTAATTCCCTGGCCGGGGAGATTTTATTGATGAAATTACCCGGCCGGGTACCTCCTTTATGCAGAAACCTGCTGCTGCCTTGCTTTACTTCATGTAATGTTGTGTGTGTTTGTATATCTATATATATATAAGTATGTAGCTGCTGTGGTTTGAGGTTATGATAAGTATATATATATATATATATATAGCATTAACACCTAAATATATATATACTACGTACACACACACACCCTACATGCATTGCCATGCATTACTAATATATTATATATACACCCTGCATACACAATTATATATAATATAATATATTAGTAATGCATGGTAATGCATGTAGGGTGTGTGTGTGTGTACGTAGTATATATATATTTAGGTGTTAATGCATGCATGTGTAATGATATATATATATATATATATATGTTTATTATATATAAATTATGTAAATAATATATTACGCATGATATATGATATATGGATATTATATCATGCATGTGATTATATATGTATATATATATATATATATATATATGTTATATATATTTATTTTAAGTATGGTTTAACTTATTTATTTATTTGAATTAATTGTTACCTATTTCTTGTTCCTTCCTAATTTTCAATCTTGAATTGAATGTAATTATTTGCCTATTCTATAATTGTAAACGTGTTATATATGATCGTTATTTGAATTCTTGGATTGAATCGTTATGAAATGTGAAAAGATTGCACTTGAATGAATATGAACGCTTCCTTGAACGAATGAACGGCTCGTTTATATGATTTAAATACGTAATCGTGCACATGAACGTGTTCATTACATAATATCTTTTTTTATGCATTTATATCATGTTAGTTGCATGTCGTGCGTCATATATGGTTCATTTGGGGTCTTGTGTCTCACGAATACGTTACGTTGTCCTTTGTACAGTTTTCTCCAGGGCGGAGATACTGGGTTCATAGGGCATCTCAAGTCTTTCTTTCTTTTGGTATTGTCGGTAAGGTGTAACAGGTGGGTTTCTCTTCTATTAGATAAAACAGACCCGATATATCCCTTACGTGAAATGTTTTAAGCCAAAATAGTATATTTATATATCGAATCATTTCGGGTAAATGATTTCAAACGTATGACCCCTTTTATTTATGAACCCTTACCTAATGTTTTAGCGAGATCAGTGAACACAATTATTATGGGGGCCCGGGACTATGTGTACGTGGCTATGCGGGGAAGCTCGGGTTGACGGTGATCCGCGTTCACTAGTCCCAATAAACAATGACGACGCAACCGACCTCATTAGGAGTTTTAGCGAGAAAGGGGAATCGAGCTTTTGAGGACTCATGAACCTCACTAGCCACTATGTATGAGGTGGTCGAGTCTTCCTAACCCGTTCACCACCCGGAGGAAGAAGGTGTAAGTGTTTATGATTACGAATGAATGATTATGATTTTGATTACGATATGAAAGGTTATGAATGAATGAATGATTGTTGCATGATCGGTAATGAATGAACAACTGGACTATGTACACACGAGGAGAAGGTTGGAGTTTATGCACGCCCACGCGCCGGGCCATGAAACCTTTTGAATGGAATATATGAATTTGATAGCTATAATTATCACGCCCCGGGTCCACGAGTCCGTTGGACACGAGCGCAAGTCTCCAAGCCCACCGAGTATAACCTGAAATTGGGCCTAAACCACTGCCCAAAAAGGATATCCATTGGTTATACTTGGACTCTTTAACTTATAAACTGAACTTAACTCTCATACTTTTCCGATGTGGGATAGGGGTATCACAATCACCCCTCCTTCAGAATCGCGACGTCCTCGTCGCGGCATGACATATAGCCCATGACCGACTCGTCTGCGTTGGGACTCTAGAGGTGGCTCCTACGGGCTCAAGAGGTGGCTCCCACACATGTAGCACTTTGCCCCGCAGGCTCAAGAGGTGGCTCCCATGTGAGTAGCACTTTGTCCGGTATAGCACTTAGCTCCTGCGGCTGACGAGCGGCTCTGATACCATTTGTCACGCCCCGGGTCCGCGGGCCCGTTGGACGTGAGCGCAAGTCTCCAAGCCCACCGAGTATAACCTGAAATTGGGCCTAAACCACTGCCCAAAAGGGATATCCATTGGTTATACTTGGACTCTTTAACTTATAAACTGAACTTAACTCTCACAGTTTTTCGATGTGGGACAGGGGTATCACAGTAATCCCGAGCGTTGCTTTCCTTTGTTTTACCCACTTGGGGAAATATCTTAAAAACCTCGCACGGGATTATAGCGTGCATGTGTGGGTGTTTAAATTCTGCCATATTATATATGTTATGCCCTGTTTTATACCCACCAGTCTCCTATAGACTGAACCCGGCTTTGTTTTCAGTTTCTTTACAGGTTTGGGTGCTAGGCGGGGAGTCGAGTCGGTCAAGTCGATTGGTTAAGTTGGGTCACTTCATATGCATTTTGTAATTTGATTGAATTTTCAAGAATGGATGAATGTTATGACTATGATTATGATCATACAATTATGTTTATGTATGAATTTTCGGGAATAGGTCTTTGTGCTAGTTGAATACATTATGTGGCTTGAATTGGTACTGAATGGTATACTATGCTTCGGCATTTGTCATTTATCATTGTTCTTTATAATTTGGTTGCGAAGGTTTAGTTCCCGCCTAGCCTTATGAGTGAGTGTGTCCCCGTTCGCTGTGAGCTGGATTCATGTATGGATTTTCCATTTCATGGGTGGATCGGGCTCATAGTGCGGGGGATGTGGCACCTTTCCGGTTAGGGTGCTACACATTCTGTTCACTATTATAGTGTCTTGATTAAAGGTTCAGTTCCTGAACTCTGTGTGCTTAATGCACTTCCGTTATTCTGAAATGCAATTTTTTAAATCCTATTTTGTTGGGCCCTGGTGGTATGGATAAGTATTAGACAGGGAGGCGTGCGCCAATGGCTACTATGATACTGGCTGCCGTAATGACCTTGATGATGGTTTAATCGGAGGTTGGTTACTCCACATCGAAGGTCGGGAGAGGTGGTAAATTTCTCCCATTCTTGTTTAAGTTACCGAGGGGTAGCTCTCTAGCCGCGACAATAAGGGGAGAAGGGGTGGTGCATGTGCATATGGGTGTCGGGATCCTAATGGATCTCGATACCAACTTTATTAAATGTTTTTGAGGAGTAAAGGATGGATGATGCCTAGCTTGTGGGCAACTTTGGTTTTAAAAACTGGTTCATACTTTTGGAAAATATCCTGTACTCTGTTCCCTGTTTATAAAGCGTGTATGAACCGGAACCTAATGCTGTGTGTGCTTTTGCGTGCTTATTGAAAATCCAGTTTCAAAATAAAGATCGTATTTCTATTTGAAGAAAGTTTCAAAGAAAGTCTTTCGAAAACCCTCAATTTCAACTACTCTTTTTTTTTTTTTTTTTGCTACGAAATATATCACTTAGTCCCTTTGACTAATACCTCTGCCCTATTTTCTAACAACATGGTTTTAGGTTGGTAGCCAGGCGCTTCCTAGAGGTATCTTGAAGCTATAGGAAGTCTTTTGTTAAGTCAGGATTGTTAATCACTCTTCTTTTGTCCTACATAGTCGTGCTTGCATCTACCTTTATGTTTAAAGGTTTTACTTTAAGACTTGTTCAGGTTCTAACCAAAAACACTTGCACTCGGTTTAATAATGTTCCTTTGGTTCCTCATAGACTAATGTTATGTGATACTGTATGAAAACTTGTTCTCTGTTTATGCATTTGCTAATATGTGTTGCATACATGTTTTTAAAAGTTTTAAATTATTCTGAAATTCCGCTGCACTGGCAACACTTATTGGTCTGTTTATCGCTATGTTCTGTCCGTTCGCCGAAATATCTCTCGAGTGATGAGGCTTCCTAGTTACTTAGGGGATACAATGGTGCGGGGTTGTGGCATTGGGGTGCTACAGCTAAGGTGGTATCAAAGCCTCGGGTTGAGTAAGAAGAGACTTAACTTGGGAGCTCGGAGTATGGAAGAATGCTTTGAGTTTACTTGCTCTATATCTTGGTATTCATATCCGTGCTTTCTCTATAGTTATGGATAGTCAGAGTCAGCGAGAGCAGGATCAGATATATTTTGAGGAGTTTGAGCCTCCTCGTACAGTAGCAGTAGTTCACCGTGGCAAGACTAGTTACTATACCTGCCGATGAGCACAGGAGAGAGGACACCCGAGGTATTCAAACCCCAATAGAGTCGTTCATCAGCTGGAGGCCGAGCGGGACGAGTACCTATAGACAGCCTAAGATTGTGAGAAGTCCACTTGGAGGCTATTCCCTACCATGATTTGGCGGCGCAGCATCGGACTGATCGAGATATCGCTAGGCAGCACGCCTGAGAGATAGAGGCTCGACTGACGGAGGAGCAGCAGGCCAGTGCCCAGCAGGCGTCCCATATTGCACAGTTGGAGACAGATTTGGCATACATGATGACAGATAGAGATTTTATGGAGATGCATCATCGTTACCAGAGCCGGATGAGGACCAGACTTTGTGAGGCCTTCTATCTTACCGACGAGCAGGCGGCTTTGGAGTATGTACGACCAGTATTCAGTGAGCCAGCCGCTCAGAAGGACCCTATTGACGCACATACTGGAGAGGATGAGGAGACAGAGGGATCTTCTGAAGAGAATAGCCCAGCTCCAGCTCGACGGGGAGATTTTGTTGTTGTGTTCAACGATACCGATGGAGCTAGTCACATCCAGCAGTAGAGGAGTTGAGTCTGGACAGTTGGGACTTATATATATAGGCAGACAGTGGTAGAATATACATTCAGCAGGTATGCAGCGTATTATGACAGATAGGATGACTACTGATAGGTGCAAAGGGGATTATATATATTCCAGGGATCCCCGATTTTGGCAGGTTATAGCAGATGACAGATGATGTTTTGGAGAGCTTAGGCTGTACGGGAGTAACTCGACTTAGCATCGGGTCCTCCCCCTTTTGCCTTTTGTTTAGATATAGCCTTTGTATAAAAGCTTTTCCAAAATTTTGCATATGTATGACATCATCTTTTGCGGGTTTATTTATACTGTTGCATATTACTGCTTTCTATATATGTCATATCATGAGTCTTAGAAGTGCTTCAAGATACCATTAGGGTTGTGCATGGATCATACCATTTCATTTAGTGCATCCATATACGTGATTGCTTTTAGTTACTTGTGAATGATGATTGTTTAATTGATTAATTGTGACATTATGAATTAATGGTTGCATGTTTAAGTGATTGTTTTAATTGATGATTAATTGTTATGCTACTTACGTGGAACAATGAGTATATGGACCATTCTTATTGTCATGCATTATACATGTTCAGGTGATATTGTGAATACAGTGACAATATGCCTCCGAGAAGAGCTCCCCGCATTCCACCTCCACCTCCACCACCTGACGAATTTCCCCCTCCTCCACCGATACCATAAGAACAACCAGAGATTGGGGAGACTTTGAGATAATTTTCACGAGCCTACAACTCAGTCAATGAAAAGAGACTTGAAAAGTTTCTCCGAATGAACCCTCAGAAGTTCTTCGGAGAGCCAAATGATCTTAAAGCTGAAAACTGGATTACCAGTTTAGTGAAAATCTTCAAAGCTATTAATATCTTCTCGGAGGATAGAGAGCGAGTTCAGTATGCAACCTTCCTCCTAGAAGGAGTAGCTCTGAATTGATGGAATCATATGGAGAATGTATGGATTGAAAATGGAGTAAGATATGGTTGGGCTGAGTTTGTACGGGCACTCGAGAACAAATTTATTCCATAAGTCGCCCGAGATGCCCAGGAGTCCGAGTTTATGAACCTTACTCAAGGAACACTGTCTGTGGCAGCATATGAGGCTAAGTTTGTGAGACTGATACAATATGCACCGCATATTCTGCATGATGAGTGTAGAAAGACCAAACGCTTCATTAATGGACTTAAGCCGGACCTACGATGGGCTTTGGCACCCCTGAACCTTGAAGGATACACTCAAGCGGTTGAAATTGCTTTGAGTACTGAAGCAGCCCATAGAGAGATCAGGATGACCGTTAACCGTGTGGGGCCATTTCAGTCAAAACCACCACAGGGGTTCAAACGTTCAGCCAATCAATCAAACTTCAAACATGGATGACCGTATGTTTTCTTATTTTTATTATGTTTTAATTAGTTTAATTTATGCTTTAATTTATATTTTATATTATGTTTTAATTTATTATGTTAGGTTTTAGGATTTAATTTATGTTTATTTTATGCATGTATTATGTGATTTAATTTATGTTTTAAATTTCATGAATTTAGGAATTATATTTCTTATAGTATAGTTTTTATGAAATGTGTTACATAATTTAATTAATTTAGCATTTAATTATGTGATGATTATTATGACATGTTACATGTTATCTTTATTTATTTTATGATCATACTTAGGTAATCTAATTTATTACATGATTTATTTAATTGTTACATGTATTTTAATGTTACATATTTAAGAATTTAATCTAGTTTAATTGTTACATATTTATACTTGACCAATTGATAAATGTTATGATATACATGTCTAATATACGTATACGTATACGTATTTGATTCTTTTATGTATAAATACGTGTACACTTTCGTATAAATACTAAATGTATTTTTAAAATAAATATGTACTTTTGTATAAATACCGTATGTATTCAAGTATAAATACCGCATGTATTCTTGTATAAATACTGTATGTACCCTGTATAAATACTGTATAAATATGGTAGGTATTCCCTTATAAATACCGTATACATAGTGTATAAATACCGTATACATACCGTATAAATACACATATACATACAGTATAAATATCGTATACATACTGTATATATACCGTATACTTGAATAGTGACCTTTAACCATTGAGCTTGAACTTTGACCCTTGACCATTGACTTTGACCTTGACCAAGAATTTTGACTTTTAACCTAAAGGATCGTTTCTAAGAGACAAACTCAACGGTCAAAGCCCTTTTCGAAAATTCTCAAAAACAAGGGATCAAAGTAGGTTTCAAAGTACACATTCCTTTTCTACATAGAGTTGTTTTAAGACCCTAAGAATATATCCTTAAGCTCTTGACACGAGCTTTCTAGTGAGACAAATCGTTTATTCGAATCCTTTCTTCGGAAAAGATTATACCTTGTTTAAGTGTTCCACATTCTTGTCAATCTTATACTTCAATACTTGAATATCCTCACTCAATCATGCATCATTAATCATGTGTGGGACTTAGATCCTTAAGCTCATAGTAGTCTGTCACTTACAGGAGATAATACCGAGTTTTGGGATCCACAGGGTACTATTTGAACCCTGTCTTCTGCCTACTATCAACTTACCTTAATAAATAGGTGAGGTTTAAACTATTTCAATTGGAACCATGAATATTCTTGTGTATTCAAATGATTTCAAAATTAACTCATTCGATTTCAAATATTCTATCTTCCCAGTTACACGTTTTTCCCGTTTTGGGACAATGCTTCAAGTTAAAGTTAATGGTTTCTGATATAAGTTCTGTTCACTATTATACTGTCTTGATTAAAGGTTCAGTTCCTGAACTCTGTGTGCTTCATGCACTTCTGATATTCTGCAATGCAAATTTTTGAAATCCTGTTCTGTTGGGCCCTGGTGGTATGGTTAAGTAGTAGACTGGGAGGCGTGCGTCAATGGCTACTATGATACTGGCCGCCGTAATAACCTTGATGATGGTTTAATCGGAGGTTGGTTACTCCACATCGAAGGTCGGGAGAGGTGGTAAATTCCTCTCATTCTTGTTTAAGTCACCGCGACTGTAACGCCCCGGTTTTTCATTTGTACTAATATGTCGTATGTGTTTATAAATTGTGCAATTAAATTATTTAATTATGTGATTAATTATTTATAAGTGTTTTAAATATTTAATTTTAATATAAATTGTTATTAGTTTATTTTATTTCATTTTATTATTTTATTTTATTATGTAATTAATATATTTAATTTGATAATTAAGTGTTAATGATAATTAAATTATATCTTTAATTATACTAATTAATTACAATATTAATCGTTGACCTTGTTTTAATTTAAAAATAGAATTTAATTTGTTTATTTAATTTGAAATGTTATGAATTGTTAATGTATTGTTCTTACATGATTTAAACGCGCTTCGTTCTTATATGATTTGATATCGAAAATTCATGAAAATTTAGTATGTTGTAGATTTATGTGTTATGAACATGTTTATATGCTCGTTTTATGTTTTCAACTTCGTTTGACGTGGTAACGAATTTATTTTGATTTGTGAAACCAAATCAGGGGCTAACGGGCAATTAGCGCACCCTTGGTTCCGTAGGTGATATCTTGAGCTAGGAAACTCGGATTCGAGTTTCGTCAACTTCGCTGAACTCGTAACGAAAATTTGAGTTTAATGAACTTAACCTTATATTTTTCAAGACCATTTGGACCTCCGAAATTCAACCGAAAACTGAAACTGAGGCAAAACTGCCACACTTTACTAAAATTGTCATAACTCATTCAAACCTTGACCAAATTAACCATGGTTAGAGGCATTGAAACCCTAAATCAGCCCTTTAACTGATCCTTATCTCCCTGAACCGAACCAACCCTCACACATAAGGAAAAATCAGTCAAAAATACCCTGTTCCAGAAAATCCCGTAGCTCTTGCCACCCTTGGAGATTCAAGCTCAAATCTCTTCCATCCAATCAACAAGGTGAGTTTCGGGTTGTGATATACATTCAATATGTGTCATTTTAAGCTATGCATCCCCAATTTTGAGCATTTGAGCATGGGATTTTGAAGAGATGATGAAATAGTTAGGTTATGACTCCATTTTTGAATTCATGATTTAGATTCTGTTTGCTCGAGAATTTGTGCATGAAATCTGACCACTTCAACTCCTAGTATATATATTTGAACTTAAATTTTTTGTATGTTAAGTGTACGAGAACCCACCATTGTTGAACTTCATGAAATTTGAAGGTTTATGCTAGAAATAAATTGTTCTTCGTATGAACTGTTGTTGCTGCGTTTGGGACTGAAATTGCTGTCAATTGTTACTCCTTTTTGCCTTGATTTGTGGCTGGTTTGTTGGTTTAATTGTGCTTGAGCTTATGCCCTGTTTTTGTGAAGTTATCCCCTGTTTCTGTCCCTGTTTTTGCTGCATTTCGCTGCTGTCAGCTACTGCCCTGTTTTCTTGCTGAGTTGCTATCATTTTCCAGTCATAATTGTGGGAGTTTTGATCTGTTTTGCTGCTGCGTTTATTGCTTTAATGGTCTGCTATATGCTGCTATGTTTTCTTACAATTGGAACAAGGGAAATGAAGCTTGTTTGTTGCTCTTTATTTCCGTTTGTTATGGATCTCCCCGAGCGGGGAGATTTTTACCTTAAAAAGGCCCGGCCGGGTAGTCCTCTTACAGAAACTGCTGCATCTTTCCTCCTTTCTTTGCGCATGAAGTGTATGTTGCTGCTATGATTCGTATATGCAGAGTGTGTTGTGTAATTCTGTTAAGGCAAGCATGCAGGTGGGTGTTTGTGTAATTATATATGTGCATGCATGTATAATTGAGTGTGTACGTGTGTGTAATATGTTTGAAGGTGTGGTTGTGTTTGCATGCATGGTTTTATAAAATGAAATTGTGCATCGATTTTGATTGTAAGTGCATGCATGTGTGTTAGGTGCATGTGTATAAATATATATATATATATATATATATATATGTATGTATGTAAAATGGATATATATATATATATACATGTAGCCATTACATTTCATGCATAATTATATCACATATATATATATATATATATATATATATATATATATATATATATATATATTATGTATTTAATAGAATGCATGCATGCATTTGGTTAAATGTAAATATTTGCATGCATTTGGTTAAATATAAATATTTGCATGCATGGTTGTAGTTTTGTTATTTAATTCCCCATCTTTGCATGCATGTGATGTACGTAGTATATATTCATATGTTGCATGAACAAGTATTCATTTCATTGTTTGTTATTAAATGCATGTTAATGTTGAACATGTTTGCTTGCATGCATGATTATTCATGTTGTGGTAAATTGCATGTGATATACGTACACCAATATATAAATATATATAAATTTGATTTTTATATATATATTTAAGTATTGTTTAATTTATTTAAATTTTAGGATTTAATTGTTATCTATTTCGTGTTAATTAATTTCCGAACATGACTTGAATGTTTCTATTTACCTATTTTCTAATTGTAAACATGTTATACTACGTGTTATGATCGTTATTTGAAATTCTTAGATCAATTTGATTTAAATGTGAAGGATATGAACTTAAGCAAAGTTGAATGATTCTTGAAATGAATGTATTGAACGTTTAAATGTCTTTGAAATATTAATCATGCACATGAATGTTTCCTTGACATAATATCACATTTTATGCATTCATAACCTATGTTATTCCTATAATATATGGTTTATGGCTCGAATGAATGCAAGATATGAAAGATAGCAAACGCGTGAAAATGAATCCACCCCGTATTGAACATTTTAATGAGTTGCTTGATTATATGACCTCATAGCATGAATTATAATTCTTTTACATCTCATATCATGATCAATGCATTACTGTGCATCATATATGGTTCATTTAGAGTCTTGAGTCTCACGAATGCATTGTCATCCTTGTACAGTTTCTCCAGGGCGGAGATGTCGTGTTCTTAGGCTTCTTCAAGTCTTCTTTTCTTCTTGGTATTGTTCGGTAAGAGGCGTTCAGGTGGGTTTCTCTACTATTTAGACAAATGGCCCTATATACTCCCAATGTGTAAAGATCTCAACCAAAAGTATATATTTATATAGAGTCGTTTTCAAGGGTCAATGATTTTAAAAGTAAAGCCCTTCTTTTATGAACCTACCAAATGTTTTGGCGAGAATGAATGAATGAATGCACAGAATGGGGCCTAGGAACTTGGTGTGAGTGGTGACCCGAGGAGGCAAGGGCTGACGGTGATCCCTCACACTAGTTTCACCAATGAACGGCGTAACCGGACCTCGTTAGGAGTTAGCGAGGAATGGACACTGAGTGCCATCTGGGGAGTCATGTTCCCCTTTTGGTCAATGAATGGATGGTTCGGGCCGATCACCCGGCCATCACCCGGAGGAAGAAGGTTTAATTGTTTTCGAATGTGCACAAAAGAATGTAATGCATGAAAGAAAGAAAGAATGAATGAATGTTTAATGAACTACAAAAGGTGTTGGTTGGAGATAATGCACGCCCACTCGCCGGGCCACAAAAGACCTAAAGAATGAAAATAAACGTTATAATCCCTTTTGATGACTTCTTTATTTTACCCACTTGGGAAATGCTCTAAAAACCTCATTTAGGATTATAACTTGCATGTGAATGTTAAATATTGTTGTATATGCTATTTATGCCTCATTTTATACCCATCAGTCTCGTATAGACTGAACCCGAATTGTTTTCAGTGTTCTTGCAGGTTTGGAGTGCTAGGCGGGAAGTCAAGTCTATTAAGTCTTTCGGTTAAGTCAGAGTCGGTCCATGTACACATTGAATCATGATTTGTTTAAGTATGAAGATGTAAGATGTGTATTGATTGTTACTTTTATCATGAATTCAAGATAAGCTTATAAAAATAGAAAGAATCTGGAATTGAAGTGTTATGATTTTATTGAATTTCGGGATTAGGTATCTATGCTAGTTGAACCCGTTGCTCTTTGCTTATCTTGATATTTATGTATGTACTTTGCTTCCACATTGGTAATATTTCTGTTTTATTGTCCCTCTATGTTACGAAAGTTAGCTCCCGCCTAGCTTAGCGAGTGTGTATGTCCCCGTTCGCCGGGATTTAGCTCGGGTATGGATTGTCCATTTCATATTCGGGTTGGGTCTCGGTGTGGGGGATGTGGTATCTTGCGCTCGGGTGCTACAGCGAGGTAGCTCCCTGGGCGCGACAATAAGGGGGGAAGGGGTGGTGCATGTGACTAACCCCCAAGTGGGCGAAAACAAAGAAAAACAATGTTCGGGATTACAATAATAAATTTCATTAATTCATTCTTTAGGTCATTACGTGAGCCCGGCGAGTGGGCGAATTCTCCAACCTTCTCCTCGTGTGTGCATTATTTGTTCATTCATTACATTAGCGATCACACAACATTCACTCATTCATAATCGTTCGTTCATAATCATTCATTCATAATAATCAACTACACCTTTTTTCCTCTGGTTAGTGGACGGACTCGGCCAAAGTACCGTCCACTCATTCATGATGGCTAGAGGGGTTCATGAAGCCCCAAAATCCCGGTTCCCCTTCCTCGCCAAACTCCTAATGACGTCGGTTTTGCCGTAGTTCATTGTGCGACTAATGCACGAGATCACCGTCAGCCCATGCTTCCCCAGATAGACACGTACACTTCGTCCTAGGCCCCCATAGTCATTGTGATCACTGATCTCGCCAAACATTGGGTAAGGGTTCATAAAAGAAATAGGCTTTAACATTAAATCAATGACTCTTTTGAAAAGTCTCGATGTATATATAAATAAATACTTGGGCTTAAAACCTTCACGTTCGATATATCGGGTCAATATAACTAATAGAAGAGAAACCCACCTGTTACACCTTACCGAACAATACCAAGAAGAAAGGGAGACTTGAAGGTAACCTATGAGCCCGGCAAATCTCCGCCCTAGAGAAAACTGTACAAAAGACAACACTGTGCATTCGTGAGACTCAAGACTCCAAATGAACTAAATATGATACACGGCAATGCATTAACGTGATATGAGATGCATGCACAATAATAGCATGTTATAAGGATGTTCATGTGCACAATTAATGCCACTTAGACACATAAACGAGTCATTTATTCATTACACGAAAGAATCGTGTTCATTCATATTCGTTCTTTCATTCATTATCACTTATTCGTTCAATGTTCAATTCATATCATGTTCATACAAGTAAGAAATGCAATCACATACGTATAACTCATATTCATATTAATTCCTCATAACCAAAGGCATCACATAACCCAACATATTCATTCATACACTAGGAGATCACATAAACATGAATTTCAATTATACGGATTCAATTCATATATAAAGCACCGAGTCGAACATTCCAGTTTAAGCAAGTAAGGACCAAGGAGTTTTAAACATCAATAATTATCACTTAATCATGCATAAAATTCATTTAAATCGTATACCGAGGTCAAGGAAGTGAAAGGAACGTGAGAAAAGGGATTTCGGTAAAAGCTGACAGTTTTCGAAAATACGCAAGCTGTATTGAACATATCTTGGGTATGACATCACTTGAGGGTTTACCGACGTTTTATTTCCTTTTCGATTTAATGTATATGTTTATTTAATGGTTTAAGTGATTTATATGCCTTAAACGTTAGAGTTTTATGTTTTAATTTCCGTATCTAATTCCATTAACTTGGTTTTTAATTTCCGAACTTCGTGAATATGTGATATACTTGAAATATATGATTCTTAACTCGTTATGTGTTTATTTTATTCATTTATACGTGTTTGAATTGGTCGGGGACCATTTCTTTTTTTTGGGGATTCGAGGGCCTGACGAGCTTTAGCGCACCTCGGATTCTGGAGACCATATTTTGAGCTTCGGATTCGAATTCCGGAAGTGGTGCCGGACTCGTAACAAGATTTTCAAGCTAAGGAACCTAGCCTCATATTTTTCTAAACCCGTTTGATACTCTGAAATTTGCCCAAAAATTTGACTCGCACATATGACCCCCTTTCACTAATTTGCACATAAGTCCCTCAATTTTTAGCTTTCTCACTTGATTCTTGGACCCAGAACTCACCAACTCAATGCTTTATCATCCCTTGCCTCCCTCATCTTGGTTTGTAAAGAAAAAGAGGAGAAATATCTGAGCTTTGGAGCAGCAACAGTTCCATTCCCGTCACTTTGGACCCAAGGAGATTTTTTAGCTTCAATCTTCTTTTTCCTCCATGATCTTCAAGAGGTTAGTACATATTTGATCTCTTCATACTTATGTGGTCTTTTTCATCCATAAATTCTAGAATTTGAGCCATGTATGATTGAGTTTTGCCCCATGACTTGAATAGTTGGATTTTTACCCTAACTTGAATTCCATGACTTCCTTTGGGTACTTCTTGAATTGATGTTAGAGTATTGATCATTTGAACTTCATTTAGTGTTGTATAAACCTGACTTTGATGGTAGTTGAAGTATGTGAGAGTTTTCATTCATGATTATGGAGTTTTAAAAAGTATATGCATGAGTTCGGTCCCATTTTCGATACCTTCACTTGTTATTCGATCTTAGCTTGTTTTCTTGGTGAATATGGGTTGGATTGCTGTCATTTTTCATGTTATTACATGCCTATATGAGTAGGTTAAGGATTGGGGGGAGATGCAGGGCTGAACAGGGGTGTTTTGTGCTTTTTTCGCGCCTGAACTAGTCTCCCCGGGCGGGGAGATTTTTTGCCTTGATAGTCCCCGGGCGGGTACCTTGTTTGCAGAATGTTTCTGGACTGTTTTACCCGGCCGGGTAAATTTCTGCCTTGTTTTTCCCCGGCTGGGTACCCCCTCAAACGACCTCCGATTGACATGATTTTTGGATATAATCAACGTTTTTGAGTCTAGAACACTCTCCAATTGGATTCAGCTCAAAATTCGTTCTAGATTGTGAGATATAATCATTTTATTTTGATGTCGCCACTTCACCGAAATTCTGCACTCGTCAGATCCCTTTGAACCACGATTCGTACTATATACAATTGGAAATCCCTATGTGTCTAGTTTCATTCCCAACAAACAAAACTTGATTCCCATTTCTCAAACTCAAGTTATGCCTGATTTCCTACAGTTTGTTCGTTTCAGTAAAACTGTCAGCTTTGACCTATTTTCAGTCGGAACCCTATTTTGCATTTCTATTCCATTTTTTCCCATATCTTCTCACCCCGATTGTGATCCTAATATGTTAATATGTTGTAATATGTTATGTTTCATTAATTATTTTAAGTTTATGACCATGTTTGCTAAGTGTAATTTTGAAGTGGATTCATGATCGATATATGAAGGTTTAACGCTTTCTTGCACCTCTTGCTTTCTTGTTGCACTTTAAGCTTATGAATGCATATGATATGCTATAATATGACACGTTATAAGTTATTTAATATGTTATGAGTTTAATTCTTGAATTCGTTATGTGATATCTTGTTAATTGCCCCAATATGCCTAAATACGAATCTATAGGATACGCATTGCATCCATTTGCATTCCTATGCATCGCCGTGCGTCTAATTGGTTCATGATCGAGTCTAAGTCTTGAGTATGTGTTTGTTTATCTCAGATTTGAGTTTGGGAGTGTCAGATCCACCATTTAGCCTCTTCTTGGTCGTCAACACTCTTTCGGGGTGCTCTTTTGGTAAAAGGTGAGGTTTAGGACCTTTTCGTTTAGATAAGCGACCTATGGCCTAAATGTAATGATTTCTCACCCGAATGCGAATATCTACATATTACATACGTGCCTTATGATACGTTTATGATTTTATCTTATGATTAAAACGTTTTGAAATATAAGTACGAGCATATATAAGCTTGAAAATATTTTACAACGAGGCTATGCTCCAAACCGTGTGTTGTCACGCAAGCTAGGATCTATCTCAACACAATATGATTAAGGAAGACATGGAGAGGTACGCGTATAACATATACCGAGTTGTAAGGTAAGGTATACTTCGATAAGGTATGTAAGTTTGGTAATGTTAATGATTCGTAATGAGCGAGAATGTAATGTAATGGTAATGTGATGTAACGGTAATGTTGGGCCCCAGAGGTGTGAGTAAGGGAGACCCGGGACGACCATGGGGTCGCCGGTTATGACCCCTGTGCACATTCTCCTGTTGGATAGGATCAACCCAGAACCCACTAGGAGGTTTGGTGGGGGACGGAATCCTCGGGCGTGAGCGTCATGAAACTCACGACCGATACATAACATAATGGATGGTTAGGGTCACGCAACCCTTCCATCGCCGGAGAAGGAGGTTGATGTGTAAGTTTGCTATACGTTTGATTTTATTTGCTTGTGTGGTTAGTCGGAGGAGCCCAGGATGGGAATAGGTGCTCGTACTCGCCGAGCTTTTGTACGATTCGGTGATTATGAAACGGGATAGGATCTTCCTTTAAACTCTATTACGTTTGTTTTAGTTATGTATTGTTTAAGGTTGTTTAGAAAATAGTTTTGGTATGCAAAACCCTATCTCGGTTCATAGTCTTTTATTTATTACGTGCTTTGCTTTATATGTATACGTGTGTGGGTGTGCGTTAGCCCCCTCACTCAGTCGGTGGACTGACCCTCTCCTTTCAACTTTTCAGTTTGCAGGTTGGGCGTGCAAGGCGGAGTCTTGAGTCGGTCGGGTTCAAGTCTTCTAGTTCGAGTTGCATTCTCATTTGCATTCAGTCATGCTTTTGTATATGATTCGATTGTGGTAATTGAAGTATGCATATGTTACGCATTTGTTAATGAATTATGTATGAATTTATATTTTGTATATTTTGTGGATTTATCTTCTTGGATTTTGTTATATGCTTCCGTTTCCTTATTCTTGCACGCTCTGGTCCTGTCTTAGCTCCGCCTGGCCTAGCGAGTGAGTGTAGGTTCCCGTTCGCTTAGTCTTGGGCTCATGTATGGATTTCTATTTCATATGTGGGTTCGGGGCTAGGTGCGGGGGATGTGGTGGCTCGCCGCTCCGGGCGCTACAGCAAGGGTGCAACTTATAACAATTAAAACTTCAAGAAATCTCAAGGTTCAAAAATGGTGGATCACTCCACACCACACATAAATCAAATTCAAGCTTAGGACAAGAACAAGGATGTATCAAGGATCATAGAACCTGTCTCGAATCAAGAAACGAAGCAAGAATGCACAAGTTCTTCACATTTCATACAAAAACCCTTACTATTCCCATACCTATCCATATCGTGCTCAAATCACAATAAAAATCAGAAAATAAGCACTTAAAAGAAAGAGGAGAAGATCGAGAACAAAATCATGGACTTACCTTTCGAATTTGACGAAGATCGGAGGTCGAACGAGCTTGAAATCACCAAGAGTGAATAGTGGCAGCCCTCTTCTCTTTTCTTCTTTCTCTATATCGGTTCCCAGCTGATTTCTTCTCTCTCTCTTGTGTTGAACGAAATGAGGGGCTGGTAGAGTGATAGAGGTCATTTGGTTAAGGAACGAGATAGTTATGGTTAAAACCGTAAAAGGTGGCAAAGCTGCGTGAGGCTCACGTTTCGGGCAAGTTTCAGAGTTCCAAACGGGATTAGAAAAATACAAGGCTAGGTTCATAAGCTCCAAAATTTCGTTACGAGTCCAGCGCCACTTCCAGAATTTGAATCCAAACTCCCGAGCTCAAGTTACAGCTTCTGGAACCCAAGGTGCGCTAAAACTCCATTAGGACCTCGAGTCCCAAAACACAAAAATGGTCAGAGTCCACGTCAAACAAGTCCGAAAATATAAAACGAGCACTTAAACAAGTTCATATCACATAAATATCATGCATAGCAAGTAAACACAAAAATTGGAATTGAAAACAGAGGCTTACGGATCGAAAACGGAGCTAAACGGGCAAAAATGTTCAAAATTCACATATAAACACTTAACAAATAATTCCGTATCAATTCAATTAGCATATAAACATTAAAATTAACATATAAAGGCATACTTAAATAATTAAAAGCGCAAATATCGAACCCTGTGACGTCATACCTGTATTACGAAGACGCGGGCCGTTACAGTTTGATACTCGGGATTAGGTATTTATGCTAGTTGAACCCGTCACCCTATTGCTTATGCTTTTGTGTTGGTTGTAAGCCTTCGCTTCCACTTCCTTGTTTGAATTTTGGAGTTCAGGGTCTACGTTCCACCTAGCTTAGATGTGTCTCTGTCAGTCTCCCGTTCGCCACTGCTCAGTTCATGTACGGACTCTCCATTTCGTATAATGGATTGGGCTTTGGTGGGGGGAATGTGGTGACCCACTGTGCGGGTGCTGCAGTACTTGCCTGAATTCTTGAACTCTCTTTCCCTGGTAGTTTGCCACCACAAGTTAACTTTGAAAAAGGTGCTCCAGTGACGCTCTTGAGCAATATCAATCCAAAGATTGGTCTTTGTAATGGTACCAGACTTATTTGTCATCGACATGGATTTAGTAGAAACATTATTGAAGCAGGAATTTTGGCTAGACAGTTCAAAGGATTAAGAGAATTTTTGCCACAAATTCCATTAAAAATTGCAGAAGATGCACATGCCCCATTCGGAATGACAAGAAAACAATTTCCCATTCAACTAATTTCACCTTAATTGAATATATCTTCGCAATCATGTTTTCAATCAAGACCAATTATATATTCCTTTTTCACGGGGTATTTCTAAAAGAACAACGAAAATTTTAATAAAAAAGAGTTCCACCAATAGTTATGATAGAATTTTCAGAAGAAATGTGGTGTAGAAGGAAAGTTTTAACAAGTCCTCCATCGAGGTATGGTCCAAACTGCATACATATTCAATTTATATCTATAATTGGAGTTTTTATTATTGTAATTGTTAATGGATCTTTGTACTATTTCATATAATTTTACAGGTGAAAGACAAATCGTCCATCAATAGACATAATTGTACAAAAGAATCAGGAACATTTGTTTTTGTCTTGTGCTCTACAAAAGAAATAAAATATTATCTATTTTAAATTTAACCAACTACAATTAATAAAAAATTCATTTTCTAGTATATCATTAATTTTTAGGGCATCAAATTGTTAACCTAATGAATATTTAAATAGTATACTTCAAAATGTAACTGTGAATCATTTTTATAAATTTAACCTAATGAATATTTAAATATTGTACTTTCAAATGTAATCTTATTCCTTCATCTTTTACATCAATATAGAAAAAATTATAAATTTTTTTAAATTTAACCTAATGAATATATAAATATTGTACTTTCAAATGTAATCTTTATTCCTTTATTTTTTTCTTCAATATAGAAAAATTATAAATTCTGTAAAGTATAACGTAATACGTCACCAACGGAATTATCCATCATTAAACGTTCGAAGAAAATGTGTCATTTTTACAAGGAAATGACATTTATTGTTTTGTAATTATACATTTAACTATATATATGAAAACGAGTATAAAAATATTTTCAAATGCAATAGGCTAGGATACATAGAAATGGGTAAATTACATCTTAAATTATTTTTGCGCGCATAAACAAAACTGCGTTTTGCTGCCTGGCGGACGACAAACTAGAATTGGGGTTTCAAACGCTACCAACTAAATTAAACATCCAAAAATTCTGAAATTACATTCCAAGAAAACTTACTTTTGGATTACGAATAATGGTCTAACGAAGCCAGAAAGCAACAAGATAACAATCTCATACCAGATAAACTAGTGCGCTAATGTCTTCTTCTTGACTTGTCAATATTTCAACAAGACAACCAATCTTACCTAGACAGACAGAGTGCACCCTGAGAAATACTTGTAGCCAGAAACAATTGCATCCTGAAAATTTTGGGAACGGTAGTTCAGCCTAAACTTGCAGTTGAAGCAAAAGATATATTAATATATACGAATCATATTTACAAATTTTGTATCAGCTATTCAGCTGCCCCAGCAAAAAATAAACCTTATCACATACACTGCAGGGGGGAAAAAACGTAAGAAGAAGAAGAAGAAAAAGAAGAAGAATGAAACTCTCCATCTATCCAAAGCCTATTGCAGGATTCCTACTTGCTTTACTACATAATTCTTATCTTGATGTGTTGCATTCTCAAGGCATAAATCCTCCGTAAATCTTTCTAGAATTAGTTTCCCATATCTATAGAATGAATGTTAGGGTAGACAACTCACCAAATTCAATTTCACAAACCAATTTAGTATTGATTATAGTGTTTGGCAAAGTCATCACGCCTGTGATGCTGGAAGTCACCATAGCCATCCTGGGGTTTCGAAGAAGGACAACTGTCCATGACACCAGGATATCTTCTTCCCCTTGAGTGTATGCTAGATCCAGTGTTATGAAGATTGCCAGAAGAATTATCAAATTCTGGATAACTTGTTTGTTTATAACCAACAAACTCAGAAGCAGAAGCTTGTCGGCGTGCTTGTTGGCTCTTCTGACCCTCAAGGTGAAGAAATTCTTCCCACATACGTGCATGTGTACCCTTCAGCATAGCCACTTTTTTCATGCAACTCTCGCTTATTTCTCTGACAGCCTAAAAATTGAAGAAAACCCAAACATGTTAATAGATACGTTGTTAATTTTGGACAAAAAACTGCCAACCCAAAAAAGGCTAAGGAGAGCCTCAACTAAAAATATTTTCAGGCCAAGAAAAAAAAATGAAAAGGAGATCCAACTTTCAAGCTGCGCAATGCCAAAATGCATACTCACCAGAACTAGACAGATGTATATTCTATAATTAAACTAGCAAAGAAAATCAATAATTTAACTTGACAAAAATTAGGAAACATAACAAACCTCACGATGGTTTTTATTTTCCTCATCTTGTTCTTTGTCTCGGATTCTTGCAAGTTCCATTGCCTCCCTTTTATACTGCAATTCTAAATCCTCCAAAGTCTGGGGAAATGAAGGATAATCTAAGTTAAAGCCAGAGTGCAAGTTCAGTCCGCCTCTATCAGCGTCCCATCCATCTGTCCTAAAGCCACTTCTGTTCTGATTATGGTCTTCATACGAATTATAAGAGTTTCCTGTGTAAGAGGAGCGTGCAGGAGACTTTGAATGGCTTGATCGAGCTCTACCTCCATCATCATTACCATAAGCTTCACAAATGAAGATTGTGTTAAGCACTTCCGTTCAAGATCCTAGAATTCTTGCAGCTTTATCATGACAAACTAACTAAATCCTCTTAGTCAATCCATCCAGGGCAAACGAGACTTGGTATGCTTTCAATAAAAAAAATCATTTGGGCAACGATCCTTTTCAATTCAGAACCACCATGAAAGTTATATCAGAATCGAACATAACGCTTGATCGTAAGAACTTACCTCTTGCTGCAAGAAAATGAGGATAAGAAAGCAACATCACTTAAAAGATGAACCGGCCAAAAGGAAAGATGGGCCCATATAGAATACAGGTGCCTAGATACAATTATGGAATAAACAATACAACAGGGCAGCTGCATATTGGATGTTGGCCCTACCTTGGGGAGAACCACTTGACATTTTCTGAAGATCATCACGAACAGAGTCTTCAAAAGCTCTCTCTTGTCTCCCATACCTATGTTGGATATATGCAGCATTGTGAGGACTCGGCTTGGATTTTTGAGAATCAGATCGTCCTAACCTAGAAGTAGCAGGACTTTTACGTTCAAGTGACCTAGACCTGGAAACTGGAGAGCTAGAAGAACCTTTCCGCTCTCCTTCTTCAGGAAATTTATTAACACCCTTACTTTCACCCTCTTCTTTAACTTTATGAACAGCATCAACACCTTTTTTCAAGATCAGCCTATCTTTTCCGCTGACAATGATAAATTTCTCCTCAATTTTGATTTTACAACCGATATCCTTCTCAATTTTGTTCACTGCATCTTCGAAGAATAAAGCTTTCACATGAGGCTCCCGTGCAGGCACTCTTTCAAAGAAATCTTGAGACTTCCGATTAGCTCCAAGTGTAGATGGGCAACCCTATAAATATCAAATTAAAAAAGGGAATACAAAAGCAAACACAGCAACAGTGAGAATTGTAATAGATAATGTCGAGACATTTAAACATTTAATGATTTTCCTTAACAACTTGAGCTTTAGATGAGGCAGTCATTCAATAGATAAATACTAAACCTTATAATATTTTGCATGACAGGGGAACAGTCTATTAGCAATTTTATCACACTTAATATTCATCAGTGTCCTAAATTCTAAAGATTGCCCCCATGAACAAACATAAAATGTTGCATAGAACCAACTCTATTGAGGTTATAGAAGATATTGAGAATCTATTTGAAAGAGAAAGCACAGGACGATTTGAACATCAAACTAGGATACATTAATTAAAACTGTTGAATATGGTGACACTGAGGATGCTCTTTTTTTTTTTTTTTTAATCACATTCCCTTTTTTTTTTTTTCCTACAGTTTGTTCCTTTTCACAGCCAAGAGACGAAGCAAGAGCCATAATCCTCTTTTTAACTGAATTCTACAAGGTACATACAGAAAACACAAGTGGCTCTACAAGTCTTAGCAGACTAAGACATTTTTGTCTGACAGTACATTCTAGTGTCTCATGTAGCATAATACACAAATTTTACTAGTTTATCTGGCAGGCGGGAGGCAAGTTTCCTTTCTTTTCCTTTCCATTTCGGGGGTTGGGATGCAGGGGGAGGGAATGGGGGTTATGTAGAGAACTAATCCAACTAGCAACCAAGCAATATGGTGGAAAAAGCACCTGGGTAAAATGACCCGATTCGCCACATATTTTACAAATCATTTCTTCTTCTTTCCTCTTCTTCCAGTTCCTCTCTGTAGCTTTAGATTTAGCTTCCCAAACCTTAGCTTCTCGACTAGTAAAATCAGTTGGGACAGCATTAGGATCACGGGGTTCCTCTTCTTCATCTGAGCCTGCATGAGATCTTTTGTTTGTTGTCGTTCTGTCTTGTGCATTTGGTGCTTTAGAACTCAAAGGGCCTGTATAGGCCTTGTAGAGTTCGCTAAAATCATCATCAGCATCCAAGTTTTCCCGACTCGTCATCTCAGATCAATGAAACAAACTCCTGATGTTTACCATTGAGAATTAATGAGATTAAGGTAAGAGGCAGTTAATCAATATGAGAGGGATAACATTTACAAAACATAAGATGGTTACAGCTTCGGAAAACAGGGAAAAGATTCAATCTACTATCGCCCATTTAATAAAACTTCTCCATTTCCACTAGGGAGTTTTCTATTTTTTCTTTCAGAAAAATTATCCCTGTGAAAAGCAACGCAGACAAACCTCCACCCTGGAAGGAAGATCAGGAGAGCTATACAGTTCAAATCTTCTAGGAAAGAGATGCAGTGAAAGTTGATCAAGTATAACATTTCACAGAAGTGATCCACACCCAAGGCATTTAAAAAGGTGTCACTTTTGATAAGCAATTAAGTTTTAAAAAAATCCTAGATTCACAATAAGAGAAATTTGCAAAACGAAAATAGAATCTACCAATATTTACATTCAATGCATGAAATCTATTTGAACTTTTCATACCAATATCATTTCCTTAGTGATATTAAGCTGTGATCAAATGTAGACGCACGTATATCAAAATAGCTATCATTAATCTTTCACATGATAAAGTAAAGTGCCACTCTTCTGCACAACAAGTTATTTTTCTAATATCAGTACTGTGTCACACACTTCCCATCAGGAAAACAAATTCGACTTCATACTCTAACCAAGCCAAAAATCAAAAATCAAAAAGAAAAAAGTAGCCACAGTCACATTTATAAGAAACGGATTGAAAAACGTCCGTAAAACAAAATTTTGGTATAAAGAGAAAAGCAGAAAAAAAAAAAGAGAAACAGCAAGAAAAAAAGAAAACGGCTAGGGTTATTGCATCTGATTTTAAGGACTGAACTATCAAATTTTGACAAAAACAACTAGCATTAGGCTCTAGCACAGCATAATTACAGAAAATAGGTGCAAAAAAGAACAGAAAAAAGCTCAAGCAAAACCTCCGCACCCTTTGAAACTCAATAACACCACAAATGCACGCGTGTGAAACGACCAGAAACGGCAAATGTGTTGGAGGCAGCAAACAAGCTATTGAAAATACCATCAACTCGGACTAGAAATTGGATTGTCACCTGAACAAAGAGAGAGAGCGGCGACCTGGAGAGAGCGGCCGAGGAAGATGACAAACAGCTAGGGCTTTTTTGCTATTTCTGGTTTTGGGTTTTCTCTCTTTCCGCCTATATATATTTTGGCCAATCTATATATTCATAACTAGGGATGGCAAATTGTTGTTAAAAAAAAAAAAAAAAAACAGTTGGCAAATTGGAGACGAGTTGAGCTGGCTCACGAGCACAGCGAGTCAACTCGACTAAAACTCGGGTTTGGTTTGGAATCTCCAGGACGAGTCAAGCTCGAGCCACTTATTTTTCTGTTTGTCAACTTACTAATAGACTCGCGAGTTGTCTTAAAAACCCTAAATATAGATAATCCTATTAAAAACCCTAATCCCTTTTCTCTCAAATCTCACTCTCGTCTCCCTATATTCCATCTCCAGCCGCCAGCCCACCATCTAATAGTGTCACCACTGTAACGCCCCGAATTTTCGGACGTAAAGGTACGACATATGTGTTTACCAATTTGCGCGAATCAATTGTTTTTACGTGTTTTATATTTAATTTTATTATAAATTGTTATTATATTATTTTATTTTATTATATTTTATTTCAATTTAATATTATTTTAAAATACTTCGTTATTTTAAGTATATATTGTAACGCCCCAGTTCTGTGATTTAAGCTTGACGTATGTGGTTACTAAAGTGCGCAATTTAATTAATTATATATGATTTTTAATTATGGATTCTTTTGTTAAGTTTTATTGTTTAATTATGAATACTTGATCGTATTTGCGTATATGTTCTTGTTTGAGTGTCGTTCTTATTCGATTTGATTTCTGGTTTTCGTGGATTCTTGGCATGAGTGAATTATGTGCTTTAAGATCATGTTTATTTGCTCGTTGCATGATTTTGTTCTTGCATGTTTGAGTTTTGTGTTCGTTTGTGTGATCGGAACCGAAAAGGGGGCTAAAGAGCATTTAGCGTACCTTGTGTTCCGGGCGGCATATCTTGAGCTCGGGAACTCGGAATCGAGTTCCGTCACCTCCATTGGATCCAAATCGACGAATCAGAGACAATGGGATAAGTCTCATATTTTTCTAAGACCAATTGGATCCTCAAATTTCAACCGGAACGAGCAACTCGCGCTTAAATTGACCGATCAAGACTATACCTAAGTCACGGACCTTTTATTACGCACCTAGACCCTATCCATTGACCCTAGCCCACTTGCACACTCTCTCCCTCACCCTTTTCTACCCCTAACCGACACCCTAACCCCCCCCACACTTAGATATTTTCAATTTTATGGGGAGAGAAGGAGAAGAAGGAAGAAAAGAAGAAGAAGAAGAAACCCTTTTTGGCCATGGGAGTTTTGAGCTCATCTCCCCACCCTTTCTTCTCCAAATTGAAAGGTAAACTCATATTTGTGTTGTGTATCACTTGGTAATCATTTTAAGTTCCATATTTCATGATTTCTCCAAGATTTGAGCATGTTTGGGCATATGGCATGAATAGTGACGGGTTGGGAGAAATGGATGATTCTAGCTTGCTTTCTTGTGAATTCTTTTGGTATGAAGCATGTATTTTATTCCTAACGCATCATATGTGATAGGTATGAACTTAGTTTGGGTAGTGGATTAGGATCCATGACTTTGCCATTTGTGAAAAGTGAAGAGTTTGCATGAACTTGTTCCATATTCTTTCCTTGCTTGATTTGTTGCATCTTTGGTTGTCTTAATGGATTGAAATGCATGAATATTTGCTACCCTAACTTACCTATGTGTGTTAATTTGATGTTTATATGGTTTAGGATGAGTTTTGCCCTGCTTGTTGGGTGTTTTTTTGCCACTGACCTGAATCCACGAGGGTGGATTTTGCCTTTGGAAAAAATCCGCGGGGGTGGATTTGAGGCAGTGGGACTGGACCAGATCCATGGGGGTGGATTTTTTTCCCCATGGGGGTGGATTTTGTCCAGCCTGTTTGTGTTACTCCGATTCCATTTTTCTTCGTTTGTTTGATCTTCCTCCACCTCTTTTATGACTTCTACACTATGCTAACATGTATTATTATGTGTTATGATTATGAAATGGAATTCATGACTTGAATTGATATGTTTTGGTCGAGCAACAAACTACTATGATATTATATGACTTAAGTGCTAATGCGTGAAATGTTAAGTACCTTCTTATAATATTTTGATATCTTAAATGATTTCTTTTGCTTCTATATTTATTATATACATTATAAACTTGTTTATGTAGCTCCTATGAATACTATATGGAAGTTATGAACGAATGAACTTGATAACTCCATGTATTGAATGTACTTGAATGAATTACGTGATAATGCGACTCTTCTTGTAACTAACGCATCCCTTATGTGTTCAATGGATTCCTTTCACATCTAAATGATTCATGTGCATTGTAAACATGTTGATATTTATCTTATTATTATTGTATGGAATTTTTGGCTCGTTTTGATTTGAATTATGAAAGATACGATACGATTGAACGTGAAACCTTCATGTATTGAATGTACATGGGTTGAGTGCTTGATTATATGTCTCCATGACATTGTATTACTTCTTATGCATCTCATACCACGTTAATGCATTGCCGTGCGTCTTATATGGTTCATTTGGAGTCGTGAGTCTCACAAAGTACACTACATTGTCTTCTGTTCAGTTTCTCCAGGGTGGAGACTTGCTGGGTTCATAAGGCACCATGAGTCTTCCTTCTTTTGGTATTGTCGGTAAGGTGTAACAGGTGGGTTTCTCTTCTACTAGTTAATGACCCTATATAATCCTAACATGTAAAGATTTCGGCCAAAATTATTATATACATATAGAGTCATTTATCGAGTCTATGATTTTGAACGTATAGCCTTTCTACCAGTTCCATTTACAGAACGGCGTAACCGGACCCCGTTAGGAGTTAGCGGGGAATGCACGCTGAGTGCCTACCGAAATTATTATATACATATAGAGTCATTTATCGAGTCTATGATTTTGAACGTATAGCCTTTCTTTTATGAATACCTACCGAATGTTTTGGCGAGAAATGTATGAATGAATGAATGTACAATGGGGCCCAGGGACTTGGTGTTAGAGGCTATCCGGGGAGGCATGGGCCGACGGTGATCCCTTTCTACCAGTTCCATTTACAGAACGGCGTAACCGGACCCCGTTAGGAGTTAGCGGGGAATGGACGCTGAGTGCCATCTGGGGAGTCATGAAACCCTTTTGGTCCATGCATGGATGGTTCGGGCCGATCACCCGGCCATCACCCGGAGGAAAAAGGTGTAAATGTTTATGATTGTGCACAAAAGAATGATATGTATGAATGAATGAATGAACGAATGTATGAATGACTAAGGGATTACACAAGGTGTTGGTTGGAGATAATGCACGCCCACTCGCAGGGCCACAAATGACCTAATTAATGGAATTTGATGGTTATAATCCCTTTTGATGATTTCTTTATCTCACCCACTTGGGAAATGCTTTGAAAACCTCATTTAGGGATTATAACTTGCATGTGAATGTTTAAATACTGTCTTATATTATATTATGCCCTGTTTTATACCCACCAGTCTCCTATAGACTGAACCCGGCTTTGTTTTCAATTTTGCAGGTTTTGGTGTGCTAGGCGGGGTTTCGAGTCGGTCAAGTTCTATGTCTTAGTTTGAGTCACTTTGCACGCATCTTTGTATTTTGATTAAGGGATGAAAGAATGTATGTATGAAACACGGTTATGATTGTGATTATGAATTATGTTTACATTTATGTTTGAATTTTGGGACTAGGTATTTATGCTAGTTGAACCCGTCATTACTTCTTATGTTTATTATGAATGGTATGATTTGTTTTTGAAATTTCATGTATTTCAGTCTTGTTCTTTTGGTTTTAAGTTTAGCTCCCGCCTAGCATAGCGAGTGAGTGAGTCCCCGTTCGCTGTGAGCTTGGTTCATGTATGGATTTTCCATTTCATGTGTGGATCGGGCTCATAGTGCGGGGGATGTGGCTCCTCTTGTTCCGGGTGCTACATATATATATATATATTTTAATTATTATTGATTTAATAATTAGTGTTAATTAAGTGTTATGCTAATTAATCATGCTTTAACCAAATTAATTAAATTCTTTGTATAATAACCGTTGACCTTAATTTATGTTTGAATTTAATTTAATTTATTTGGTTTAATTTTTATTATGCATGAATTGTATGAAAATGTGCATGGTTGTTTAATTTGTGTATCGTTCTTATATGAAATGTTATCGAAATACCGTGAAATTATAGTATGTCGTAAATATATGTGTTGTGAACATGCCTATATGCTCGGTTTATGTTTTCGAATTTATTTGACATGCTAACGAATTTAATTTGATTCGTGGAACCAAATCGGGGGCTAATGGGCAATTTGCGCACCCTTAGTTCCGTACGTGATATCTTGAGCTCAGGAACTCGGATTCGAGTTCCGTCAACTTCGTTGAACTCGTATCGAAGATTCAAGTTTAATAAACTAAGCCATTTATTTTTTCGAAATCATTTGAACCTCCGAAATCCAACCGAAAAACGAAACGACATCAAAATGATCACCTTTCACTATATTGGCCATAACTTGATCAAAACTTAACCAAATTAACTATGGTTGGTGGCCTTTTAACCCTAGTTCAACCCTTTAACATTCCTTACCTGCCCCATCTCGATCTAACCCTCACACAAACCAGAAAGTTCCGCCAAAACTTCTACATCCCAGTTCTTCCCGTAACTGTGCAATCCTTGGGATTTTGGAGCTCAAATCCCATCATCTTTCATCCCATCAACAAGGTGAGTTAGGATTATGTTGTGCATGCATATCTGGTTATTCTTATCCTTTCATCTCTAATTTTGACTCAGATTTCATGAGGTTTTGAAGCATGAGAATGAGCAGTTAGGTTTTGAGTGTTTTGTTGATTTCTTGAATTTCTTTGATCCCTGATGTGTTTCAGTGATATATATATGATCCTTTTCCTTCATTTATGATTGGGTATACTTGTATTAATCGTTGGTTAAGAGGTTGGTGAGTTATCATTAATGAATTGGGTATGTATTGCTTGAACTTCAAACTGGAATTTCTTCTTCCTTCACGTACCATTTTGCTGCCAGCTTTCGGGGTTTGTTTTGATGTTAATTGTTGTCTCTTTTTACCTCTTTTGCTGAAGGAAAATTGGTTGATTGATTGCGTTAAGCTTGCTCTGTTCTTTTTCAGTCTTCCCCTGTTTTTCTCTCGCACGAACTGCCGCCTGTTTCTTGTGTTTTGCTGCATGTTTTGAGGTTAATTCCAGGCTTGATTGTTGTGCATTTGAAGCCTCTTCTTACCTTGAGTGTTGGCATGAATTGATTGTAAATTATGTGCATGGTTTGGCCTGCTCTTGTCCATCGTTTCTCCTCCCCTGTTTTCGTTTTGTTGCTGGACCTTCTGTTTCTGCCGCGATACTCTCCCCGGCCGGGGAGAGTTCCTTCTTAAAGAGTACCCGGCCGGGTACTCCTATTATAGAAACATTCTATAACTCCTACCCGGCCGGGGAGATTGGAGAAGGATTGGCTACCCGGGCGGGTAGCCACTACGTGAAGCTTCTGTACTTCTTCTTCTTCTGCTGATGTTCCTCTTCTCTTCCTTCTTTTCTTTCTTTCTTGTTGCTGTGTGGGTGTGTCTGTTGTCCAGTTTTGTTGCTGCTTCTTCTTTCTTTGTGTTGCTGCGGTGGTGTGTGTGTCTGTTTATTGATTATAAGCTGCTGCTGCTGCTGCTATTCTTCCGATTCAAGTCTGTGCGTGTGTGTATTGCTGAGTATATACTTATATATGTGTACTATGTGTGTTGTTGTGCATGCATGGCTGTGTGTGTGTGGGTGCATGGAGGTGTATAATATTTAATATTTCATGCATGGCTATTGTAGTTGTTAAATGCATGCATGGTTAAGTTTATATATATGTAGTATATATGTTAAATATAATTATGCATGCATGTCGATCTACGTATATATATATATATATATATATATATATGTTTATTATATAATTATTATATGATTATTATATATCTATTATATATTTTAAGTATTATTTGATTTAATTCAATTTTAGAATTTAATTGAATTCTAATTCACGTATTTAATTTATCGATTATCGCTTGAACGTTTCATTTATCCTATTTTAATTGTAAACATGAATATTACTTGTTATGATTATTAAATGAATTCTTAGATTAATTGATATGAATTATGAATTTATGAATTTATGAATTTGATTGAAATGAATGAACGAATGGTTTGATTGTGTGCTTTAAACTCCTTAATAGTGCACATGAACATTTTCATGATACAATATGATCTTTTATGCATTCATGTCATATTCACTTCATTGTCGAGCGTCATATATGGTCATTTTGAGTCCCATACCTTTCTTTTGCACAGATTCGGGTTTGGTCGAAGACGAGGGCGAGCATTGAGACGCTTGTGCCTTTCTTTTGCTTATAAAAGGTGGGTTTTTCTTCTAATAGTTACGACAACCCTATATATCCCTTATGTGCAAGATTTAAGCCAAATTAGTATATTATATAAAATCGAGTCATTTCGTGTAAATGATTTCAAACGTATGACCCTTTTTTATTTATGAAACCCTACCTTATGTTTTTTGCGAGACATGATTATGATTGCACGGACCCCGGGACTTAGTATATGTGGCTAACCATGGAAGCAAGGGCTGACGGGGATCCCATATACTAGTCCCAACCAAACTACGGTGATACCGGCCCTCACTAGGAGGTTTAGCGAGGAATGAGAGCTGAGTGCCCTTGGGGGATTCATGTACCCCCATTGGCCTATGCATGAACTGGTGGCAGGGTCTTACAAGCCCGTCCACCACCCGGAGGAAGAAGGTGTATATGAATGATTATGATCATGATATGTATGAGCACAAAAGATATATGTATGATAATGAATGAATGAATAATTGATTATGAGTACACAAGGTGTTGGTTGGAGATAGTGCACGCCCCCTCGCCAGGGCCATGAATACCTTAATGATTAATATGATAGTAGTAATCCCGATGATGCCTTCTTTTGTTTCACCCACTTGGGAAAATCACTTTAAAACCTCATTCGAGATTATTACTTCCATGTATGTGTTTAATTTCTGCAATATTATACCTTATGCCCCGTTTTATACCCACCAGTCTTCTTTCGACTGAACCCGGTTTGTTTTCAGTTGTTTTGTGCAGGTATAGGAGTGCTAGGGAGGAATACAAGTCGTCTAGGTCTTGCATTTATATTTACCACTTCTTTTCAGCATTTCATACCCTTATACTCTTATTTCTATTTTGTATATGAACATAGCATGGAGCGTTATCATGACCTTGTGCCTCCACGTAGACACCGTGAGAGATCTCTAGGGCATCGCCGTCATCATGACCGATCCCCTACGCCTCAACCACAACCACAAGCGCCTCCAATGGATATGGGGAACTTTCATGGAAGCAGTTTTTAATTATGTTGAGCATCGGAGGGCTCAAGTTCCCCCACCACAACAAGCAGAACAACCGGCTCCTCCACCAAACCATAATAATAATAGAGATCCTCATAGGGTGTTTCTAAGCTACAATCCCCCTCGGTTTTCGGGTTCTATTGATGATGCAGTCTCGGAGGGTTGGTTGATTCGATTGGAGAGGATATTTGGAGTCCGACAGTTCACTACGCAAGAGAGGGCTCAATTTGCCATATTCCAACTAGATGGCGATGCGTACGAGTGGTGGGAAAGAACAAGGGAGAAACTCGAAGTGGATGGAGAGGAAGTTACTTGGCAGGTCTTCAAGAGAGAATTTCGAGAGTGTTTTGTACAGGAGGTGGTAAGAGAAAGGAAGGAGTAGGAGTTCATGGATTTAAAGCAGGGTGCACGTACGGTGACTCAATATCTCGCAGTATTTAACAGGCTTGGAAAATACGCCCCTCATGTCACCCGGGATGAGAAGAGAAAATCAAGAAAATTCATTGCCGGATTAAGACAAGATTTGAGACATGGCCAGGCGGGTCACAACTTTATCTCCTTCGCGGACACGGTGCAAAGGGCGTTGGAACAAGAAGAAGAATTCAAGAAGAAGGATCCGGTTTTTAGAGCTCCAATTGGAAGAGGTTCCGGATCGAATTCGGGAAAGAGGTCGATGATTTAAGCTACTCCCCCTCCTAAAGGTCCTTTTAAGAAGCCTCGGTTTGGAGGACAAGGTTCTCAGGCCGCACCGACTCGACCAAAGGCTCTACCTATGGCACCGGCATCTACCAACTCACTCCCGGATGTACCTCCATGTACTTATTGCGGGGGACTGACCCATACCTACAACAATTGTCGAAGAAGGTTGAATTTGTACCTTATATGTGGAAAAGGTGACCATATGGCGGATACATGTCCCGACAAGAACCCCGGATTTCAGAAAGGAGTTCAGAGGCCAATGATCTAGGCTCGTGCTTATGCCCTCGAGAGTGAGGAGCAAGATGCAGAGATTGATCCTACCGCTATGGTGGAAGGTACACTATGCATACATAACATGAACATTCATGCACTCTTTGATCCGGGTGCCACGCATTCCTTTATTTCTTGTGATTTAGTTGCCACTCTGTGCTTGCCTGTTATTTGTTTATCTTCGTGTTATTTGGTGAGTTCGCCACTTGGTGGGAGTCTTCAGACAGATCAGTTGGTTCGGGAGTGTTCAGTTCTGATTGAGGGGAAAGAATATCCGGCTGATTTAATCGTTATGCCTATGAAGAGGTATGGAGTTATTTTGGGTATGGACTGGTTGTCCAGGCATCGGGCCAATGTTGATTGTTTTGCGAAGAAGGTGATTTTGGGTAATGAATTGGTGATTGGTAGTGGATCAAGAACGGTACCTCTCTTGTCTTACATGGAAGCTCACAAGTTGATGAGAGAAGGAGCAACGAGATTTATTGCTTATCTTCTTAACAGGCCAAAAGATCAAGTCAAGTTGGAGGATACCGCGGTTGTTAAGGATTTTCCTAATGTGTTTCCGGAGAATTTGAGTTATTTACCACCAGACCGTGAAATTGAATTTGTTATCGACTTATATCCGGGATCCAAACCGTATTCTAAGACTCCGTATCGGATGACACCGGCCGAATTGAAGGAATTAAAGATTCAATTGGAGGAATTGCTCAAAGTTAGATATATACGGTCAAGTTTGTCACCTTGGGGTGCTCCGGTTCTCTTCGTTAAGAAAAAGGATGGAACCTTAAGAATGTGTATAGATTACCGGGAGATTAATCGCATGACCGTAAAGAACAAGTATCCTTTGCCCCATATTGAGGATTTATTTGATATGCTACAAGGTTCGGGGGTATATTCAAAATTAGACTTGAGACAAGGATACTATCAATTGAAGATCCGGGAAGAGGATATTCCGAAGACGGGATTTAACACCCGGTATGGGCACTATGAGTTCGTAGTGATGCCTTTTGGACTGACTAATGCTCCGGCTGCTTTTATGGATATGATGCATCGAATTTTCCGGCCCTATTTGGATAAGTTTGTGGTGATATTCATCGATGACATTCTGGTTTATTCGAGAACTCCGGAAGACCATGCCAGGCATCTTAGGGTTGTGTTGGACACCTTAAGAGAACATCGGTTATATGCCAAGTTTAGCAAATGCGAGTTATGGATTGATCGGGTAGCATTTCTGGGCCATATTATCTCAAGGAAAGGTTTGGAGGTAGATCCTTCTAAAATTGAGACGGTTATTCAATGGCAAAGCCCGAAAAATGCTTCAGAAGTGAGGAGTTTCTTGGGTTTGGCAGGCTACTATCGAAGATTTGTACAGGATTTTTCAAAGATTGCGGCTCCTTTAACCCGATTGACTAAGAAAGCGGTTAAGTTTGAGTGGGACGAGGCATGTGAGGCTAGCTTTCAACTTTTAAAGGAAAAGTTGACCACTGCCCCTATCTTAGCACTTCCTGAAGGTACAGAAGGTTATACAGTTTATACGGACGCGTCAAAGGAAGGTTTGGGATGTGTGTTGATGCAGAATGGAAAGGTAATCGCCTATGCCTCAAGGAAATTAAAAGATCATAAGCAGAACTACCCCACTCACGATTTGGAGTTAGTGGCAGTGATCTTTGCTTTGGGAAAGTGGAGACAATATCTTTATGGAATATCGTTCGAGGTCTTTTCCGATCATAAGAGTCTCCAATACTTATTCTCACAAAAGGAATTGAATAAGAGAAAACGGCGTTGGATGGAACTGTTGGCGGATTATGAGTGTACAATCCGATACCATCCCGGTAAAGCCAATTTGGTCGTGGATGCGTTTAGTAGAAAAGCTAGTGTGTCCAATGTGAAGGTGAAAATTGGAGATGAGAATGAGATGTTCAAACTGAGGGCTAGTATTCGGAATATTACGGTTCAACCGGATCTCAGACAGAGATTATTTGATGCTCAGAGGATTGATCCCGAGGTTCAGAAATTAGCTGAGAAAGCTCGAGCTGATTCAGAGTGTCCGTTTGGGTTTGATGATACGGGACTTCTAAGATTCAAGAATAGAATTGTTGTGCCGGAAGAGTTAAAAAGGATTATTCTTCAGGAAGCCCATCGGTCAAGGTATTCGATACATCCCGGAGGGAACAAAATGTGTAAGGATTTAAAGCAATTCTATTGGTGGAATGGTTTGAAACGGGATGTTATCAACTTCGTGAAACATTGTATGACCTGTCAAGTGGTAAAGGCAGAACATCAAAAGCCATCGGGGCTTCTTCAACCATTGCCTATCCCGGAGTGGAAATGGGAACAAATAGCCATGGATTTTGTTTCGGGATTACCAAGAGTGAGAGGAGGTTTCGATGGAATTTGGGTTGTCGTGGACAGGTTAACGAAATCAGCTCATTTCCTTGCTATCAGAATGTCCGATAAAGTGAGTAAGTTGGCCAAGAGGTATAATGATGAGATTGTCAGGCTTCATGGAGTACCTGTTAGCATTGTCTCGGATCGGGATCCAAGATTTACTTCCCGATTATGGCAAGAATTACAACAATGTTTGGGAACAAGGCTTCAATTCAGCACAGCTTTCCATCCTCAGACCGACGGGCAATCAGAGAGGTTGATTAAGTATCTGGAGGACATGTTGAGAGCATGTGCATTGGACTTTCAAAGCTCGTGGAATGAACAGTTGCCGTTAATCGAGTTTGCTTACAACAATAACTATCAAGCCTCGATTGAAATGACCCCTTATGAAGCTCTTTATGGACGTAAATGTCGATCTCCGTTGTTCTTTGATTTGGAGGAATGGAATTGGACCAAGCAAGAAGGTGTTAAACGAGGGGAAAAGAAGGAAAAACCCTCTAAGAGTTATGCCAACCAAGAGGCTATTGATAAGGTCCAGATAATTAGACAACGGATGAAGGCCGCTCAGGATCGACAAAAGAGTTATGCCAACCATCGGAGAAAGAACCTTGAGTTTGAGGTTGGTGATAGGGTTTTCTTAAAGGCATCTCCACGAAAAGGGTTCTCAAGAATTGGACGAGGAGGAAAATTAAACCCTCGGTATATGGGACCATATGAGATTCTAGAGAAAGTTGGGGATACGGCCTATCGATTGGACTTGCCTCTGAGTTTGACCGGGATTCATAACGTGTTTCATGTTTTACAACTCCGAAAATATTATCGAGACGAGTCCGAGGTTCTGCCGGTTGAAGAAGTGGAGTTAGAACCGGATCTCACCTTCGTTCAAAAGCCGATTAAGATATTGGATCGGAAATTTCAGGAGCTTCGAAATCGGTGTATTCCACTAGTCAAGGTTCTTTGGAGAAGTGATAAAACCGAAGAAGCTACGTGGGAGATGGAGGGAAAGATGAGAAAATTTCACCCCGAATTATTTCCGAGCGAGCAGTGAATCCGAGGACGGATTCTTTTAAGGGGGAGAGATTGTAACGCCTCGAATTTTCGGACGTAAAGGTACGACGTATGTGTTTACCAATTTGCGCGAATTAATTGTTTTTACGTGTTTTATATTTAATTTTATTATAAATTGTTATTATATTATATTATTTTATTTTATTATATTTTATTTCAATTTAATATTATTTTAAAATAGTTCATTATTTTAAGTATAAATATATATATATATATATATATATATATATTTTAATTATTATTGATTTAATGAATAGTGTTAATTAAGTGTTATGCTAATTAATCATGCTTTAACCAAATTAATTAAATTGTTTGTATAATAACCGTTGACCTTAATTTATGTTTGAATTTAATTTAATTTATTTGGCTTAATTTTTATTATGCATGAATTGTATGAAAATGTGCATGGTTGTTTAATTTGTGTATCGTTCTTATATGAAATGATATCGAAATGTCGTGAAATTCTAGTATGTCGTAAATATATGCTCGGTTTATGTTTTCGAATTTATTTGACGTGCTAACGAATTTAATTTGATTCGTGGAACCAAATCGGGGGCTAATGGGCAATTAGCGCACCCTTGGTTCCGTACATGATATCTTGAGCTCGGGAACTCGGATTCGAGTTCCGTCAACTTCCTTGAACTCGTATCGAAGATTCGAGTTTAATAAACTAAGCCATTTATTTTTCTGAAATCATTTGAACCTCCGAAATCCAACCGAAAAACGAAACGACATCAAAATGACCACCTTTCACTATATTGACCATAACTTGATCAAAACTTAACCAAATTAACTATGGTTGGTGGTCTTTTAACCCTAGTTCAACCCTTTACCATTCCTTACCAGCCCCATCTCGATCTAACCCTCACACAAACCAGAAAGTTCCACCAAAACTTCTGCATCCCAGTTCTTCCCGTAACTGTGCAATCCTTGGGATTTTGGAGCTCAAATCCCATCATCTTTCATCCAATCAACAAGGTGAGTTAGGATTATGTTGTGCATGCATCTCTGGTTATTCGTATCATTTCATCTCTAATTTTGACTCAGATTTCATGAGGTTTTGAAGCATGAGAATGAGCAGTTAGGTTTTGAGTGTTTTGTTGATTTCTTGAATTTCTTTGATCCCTGATGTGTTTCGGTGATATATATATGATCCTTTTCCTTCATTTATGATTGGGTATACTTGTATTAATTGTTGGTTAAGAGGTTGGTGAGTTATCATTAATGAATTGGGTATGTATTGCTTGAACTTCAAACTGGAATTTCTTCTTCCTTCACGTACATTTTGCTGGAAGCTTTTGGGGTTTGTTTTGATGTTAATTGTTGTCTCTTTTTACCTCTTTTGCTGAAGGAAAATCGGTTGATTGATTGCGTTAAGCTTGCTCTGTTCTTTTTCAGTCTTCCCCTGTTTTTCTCTCGCACGAACTGCCGCCTGTTTCTTGTGTTTTGTTGCATGTTTTGAGGTTAATTCCAGGCTTGGTTGTTGCGCATTTGAAGCCTCTTCTTACCTTGAGTGTTGGCATGAATTGATTGTAAATTATGTGCATGGTTTGGCCTGCTCTTGTCCATCGTTTCTCCTCCCCTGTTTTCGTTTTGTTGCTGGACCTTCTGTTTCTGCCGCGATACTCTCCCCGGCCGGGGAGAGTTCCTTCTTGAAGAGTACCCGGCCGGGTACTCCTATTACAGAAACATTTTGTAACTCCTACCCGGCCGGGGAGATTGGAGAAGGATTGGCTACCCGGGTGGGTAGCCACTGCGTGGAGCTTCTGTACTTCTTCTTCTTCTGTTGATGTTCCTCTTCTCTTCCTTCTTTTCTTTCTTTCTTGTTGCTGTGTGAGTGTGTCTGTTGTCCAGTTTTGTTGCTGCTTCTTCTTTCTTTGTGTTGCTGCGGTGGTGTGTGTGTCTGTTTATTGATTATAAGCTGCTGCTGCTGCTGCTATTCTTCCGATTCAAGTCTGTGCGTGTGTGTATTGCTGAGTATATACTTATATATGTGTACTATGTGTGTTGTTGTGCATGCATGGCTGTGTGTGTGTGGGTGCATGGAGGTGTATAATATTTAATATTTCATGCATGGCTATTGTAGTTGTTAAATGCATGCATGGTTAAGTTTATATATATGTAGTATATATGTTAAATATAATTATGCATGCATGTCGATCTACGTATATATATATATATATATATATATATGTTTATTATATAATTATTATATGATTATTATATATCTATTATATATTTTAAGTATTATTTGATTTAATTCAATTTTAGAATTTAATTGAATTCTAATTCACGTATTTAATTTATCGATTATCGCTTGAACGTTTCATTTATCCTATTTTAATTGTAAACATGAATATTACTTGTTATGATTATTAAATGAATTCTTAGATTAATTGATATGAATTATGAATTTATGAATTTATGAATTTGATTGAAATGAATGAACGAATGGTTTGATTGTGTGCTTTAAACTCCTTAATAGTGCACATGAACATTTTCATGATACAATATGATCTTTTATGCATTCATGTCATATTCACTTCATTGCCGAGCGTCATATATGGTCATTGAGTCTCATACCTTTTCTTTTGCACAGATTCGGGTTTGGTCGGAGACGAGGGCGAGCATTGAGACACTTGTGCCTTTCTTTTGCTTGTAAAAGGTGGATTTTTCTTCTAATAGTTACGACAACCCTATATATCCCTTATGTGCAAGATTTAAGCCAAATTAGTATATTATATAAAATCGAGTCATTTCGTGTAAATGATTTCAAACGTATGACCCTTTTTATTTATGAAACCCTACCTTATGTTTTTGGCGAGACATGATTATGATTGAACGGGCCCCGGGACTTAGTATATGTGGCTAACCGAGGAAGCAAGGGCTGACGGGGATCCCATATACTAGTCCCAACCAAACTACGGTGATACCGGCCCTCGCTTGGAGGTTTAGCGAGGAATGGGAGCTGAGTGCCCTTGGGGGATTCATGTACCCCCATTAGCCTATGTATGAACCGGTGGCCGGGTCTTGCAAGCCCGTCCACCACCCGGACGAAGAAGGTGTATATGAATGATTATGATCATGATATGTATGAGCACAAAAGATATATTTATGATAATGAATGAATGAATAATTGATTATGAGTACACAAGGTGTTGGTTGGAGATAGTGCACGCCCCCTCGCCAGGGCCATGAATACCTTAATGATTAATATGATAGTAGTAATCCAGATGATGCCTTCTTTTGTTTCACCCACTTGGGAAAATCACTTTAAAACCTCATTCGGGATTATTACTTGCACGTATGTGTTTAATTTCTGCAATATTATACCTTATGCCCCGTTTTATACCCACCAGTCTTCTTTACACTGAACCCGGTTTGTTTTTAGTTGTTTTGTGCAGGTATAGGAGTGCTAGGCGGGAATACAAGTCGTCTAGGTCTTGCATTTATGTTTAGCATTTCTTTTCAGCATTTCATACCCTTATACTCTTATTTCTATTTTGTATATGAACATAGCATGGAGCGTTATGATTTTGTAGGCCGTGTGTGCCGTTGAACACTTGAATGATTCTGTATATCTATTTGGAGCTTGGTGGCTCATCGTACATAATATATATTGATCTTGCTTCGGCGTTTCATTATAACTCTGATTTATATTGTCTTGAGTTTGAATGGTTTAAGGGTTAGTCCCGCCTAGCATAGCGTGTGTGTTGTGTCCCCGTTCGCCATGGATTTGGCACGTGTATGGACTTCCATTTCATATACGGGTCAGGTCTCGGTGCGGGGGATGTGGTACCTTACGCTCGGGTGCTACATCCTCCACCGCCCAGCTTCACCTGCGCCCCACCACATCCTGCCATTATGCACTCACGCCTGCATTTCTCCACCGTCTCTCCACGCCACCAGCCTCCCCCCGTCCGAGCAAAACCATCCTCCGTCGTCACTCACCCTACTTCGGTAAAAAGGGAAAGGATTTGCATTTGGCTCTACTATTGTTGGGCTTCTTAAATTCTTAGCAGTGTTAGTTTGTAAATCAGGCACCCAATTTATTTTAGTATATGCTTGCTTAATTAATCTGTCATCATTAGAGGACTTTAATTAGTTTTTCTCTATGTTTTGAAACCCGGACTGGACGTTGAACCGGGACCCCTTATTGGTTATTGGTTTTACTGGTTCGATCGGTCGAACCACCGATCGAACCGGTATGATGTCATAATTACGTAATAATTATATTTAATTATATATATATATATATATAATATTAAATATTAATTAAAAATAATTAAATAAGTTAAATTATATTGAAAATTAGATATAATTTTATATTATGTATTAATTCTTAAGTAACATCTCTAATAACCAAATTTTAAATTCTAAATCTATAAATATATAGATAAACTATCTAACGAGATAGCAAATTAACAATATAGATAAAAAAATTGATTTAACAAGTATCATACTTTTATTTATATAAACAAATATAAATAATTTTTTTAAAAAATTTAAATTTTAAACATAATCTATGGATTTGATGGGTTATCTATTTACGGAAATTTTCTTGTGAAATGTTAATAAGAACTATTACATTGTACTAATATTTGATTTTAGATATACATATTATCAATTCATTTGTCCTAGTTGGTTGGCACACCTAACTTCATTCTAGGAGATGCAAGTTTGAATCCTGCATCCCACAAAAATAGCAATTTTTACAATTTTGAAATTATAAAACAGGGCCAATCAGCCCACTAAATAGTTGGTTCGATATTTCCAACGGTTTTGAACTGGTTTCTACCGGTTCAATCTGGTTTATTCATGAACTCATTTTAGGGACATAACCGAAAAAGGCAAACTGCCGGTCATTGATTGAACCGATTCTATAGCACCCCAAGCGGTGGGCATCACATCCCCTGCACACGTGTAACGAAATGGAGAATCCACACACGCACTAAGCCCTAGCGAATGGGTGACAAACAAAAGTCACTCCTAAGTTAGACGGTCTATACCCTCAAACAGAGCGCACAAAAACCAACATACAAATGCGGAAGCATTTAAATCAAACTTATCAACGAATACAACCAAGGTTATACAACACTTAGCGCAAATGCATACGTACTTGCCACCACGGCCAGAACTTAACAAATACAAATTCTGAAATTCTCTAGAATACAAATATTCCAAAAGTATAAATGCAAACAAACTAGGTATGAGAATGCAGACGAACTAAGCTAGAGACTCCAAAGACCACAAGCAGTCTAGCTCAGACCCACCCGACTGGAATGTGACACCCCGTTTATCCGACCGTATAGGTTCGTACCACGTGTGAGTTTAATTTCCGTATTTACTTTTAATTTTATATACTTTAATTTGTTTATATTTTGAAATATGCTCTTTATTTGATATTTATATGAATTATGTGAAATATTAATTGAATTAATTGATTTAAATGTCCTATCTATGCCTAAATGTTTAAATTATTTGAAATCTTGTATTATGTGAATTTATATGATATGTATTTAATTTTCTAGCATGCTAATTTCTTGAATTATATGAATTTAATTGAATTATATTTAATTTGGATTTAATTGCATGAGTTTTATAGTTTTAGGGCTTAATTGAAAATAGCTTTTGGGCCTATTTGCCACTTTTTGAAAGTTTAGGGACCTATTTGAAAATAGGACCCCTTGAACTTCTTTAATTCGTATCTTGAGCTACGGAACTCAGATTTGAGAACCGTCTACGATGATGAACTTGTTTCGACGATCTGGACCCAGTGGATTTAATCTCGTAATTTTTCGGTGCCGTTTGAACCCCCGACCAAGCCATTTTCAGCCCATTTGAACCTAAACTCAAGAGTTGGCCCCACTTTGACCCTAAAATCTGATCTTAAGCCAATTTTTATGCCATTTTATACTCATTTCTTCCCCTTCCCATCGATATTCAGCAGCACAAGAAGCAAGGAGGAGACTTTGTTACTATTCACCATCTTCTTCATCAATGTGCTCAAGATTTTCTTGTTTTCTTCGTCTCTCAACGATTAGAGGTAAAATCCATGCTCCTTATGATTTATGCTTCAATATATACTCCATTTTATGTCTTGAATTCTAGGTTTCATGCATGAGTGAAAAGATTGATGAATAGTTAGGTTTTCTTCAAGTTGGTGCATACTTGCTCTTAGGTGCATTTCTTGAGTTTTATGGCTGAGAATGAGTTCATTATTGCTTTTAGATCTTGTTTCTTTGCATTAATTACATGGTTTTTCTGTGTATTAACTCCTACCATTAATGAACTTGAGCTTAGGAATGAAATTTGGGGGATTTTTGGCAAAAACTGAACTGCAGTCAGGAATTCTCTTTCACGTGACTGTGCTGCTGCGTTTTTGGGAGATTTTGCATGATTTTGGTGCATGAAATGCATGAGAAATGACCTGATATGTTGTGCTATCTGCTGCCCCTGCTTTGCTGCGATATTTCCCTGCTTTTTCCTTCATTTCAGCTGCTTAAATGGTAGATTTTAGTGCATATATACCTGATGTCATGGCTGAATTGAGTTACTGTCAATTGCTGCGTTTTTTTACTGTTGTTTCTTGTGCATTTTGGACTGATTTAATACATGAGTTTGGCCTGAATATTTGCTGCCCTTGCTGCACTGGTGTTGCCCTGTCCCCCCCCCCCTCCGGAACTGATCTGTTGCTGCTGCTCTTTCTTACTGTAACAATCTCCCCCGCCGGGGAGATTGTGTGGTGTTTTCTTCCCCGGGAGGGGAGATTTGTGCAGAAGTTCTGCCTCCCCCTTCCCCGGCCAGGTACTTTCGTGCAGGATATTTCCCCGGGCGGGGAACCTGCTGCTGTGGAATAACTGCTACATTTCACGATTTAAATGGCTTCCCTAACTGCTGCAAATTCATGAGTAATGTGCATGTGGTGTACGTGTGTGTGTCTGTATGCCTTTATTAATAAATTGTTACTTTGTTGCATGAATTGCATGTGTATTGTGCATGCATGTACGTGCTGCATGTGTGGGTTATATAATTAATTATGCCTCATATAAGTATTAATTTGTTATATATATATGTTATGAAATTATGCATGCTTGTATATTTTGTGTGATTATATAGAAGTGATATTATAATTTTGCATGCATGTGTGTGTACGTGCTGGATGTATATATATATATATATATATATATAAATATGTTATGAAATTAAGACTATATGCTATTATATTATATATTATATATGATATTAATCTAATGTATAATATGTTAATATTATATAATTATGAATTTTAATGTGTAATCTAATTTATAAATTTAATTTAATTTTATGAATTTCAATTAAATGAATGATATTTGTTATTAGACTAATTTTTATTTCATAAATTGATTTATTTGTAGTATTAACTTGTGATATGATGTGTTATAATTCTTGTTTAATTTTATGAATTTGATTTAAATCGAATTTTGCGTGTTACAATCTTGAATGGCTTAAGTGTCGCATTCTCGCATCTCATATGCATGAATTACATACATTCGCATTGCCGTGCGTCTATTTGGTACATAATCGAGTCTAAGTCTCTGGTTTTATGTTTGTTTGTTACAGAGGAAGTTCCCAAGGAGGTTGTTGAGCTCGAGACCTAGTTGTTGGTGGTCGGCATGCACGTGTTTCTTTTGTTCTTGTGTATAAGGTGAGGTTTAGGTATTTTCTTTTAGTTAAATAACCTAAAACCCCTATATGCTCGTATTTCTAAGCCCGCATGCGATTATATATTATATATACTTAGATATGTGTTGAATATATACGTTATGATCTTATGAATCACCTTTGGATTTTGAAATTAGTTATATGGGCATATGTAAGCTTGATTTTGAAAACCTTATGATATGATATGGTATGTTAAGTTATGATATGAAATGCTAGCGAGTTAAACCATGAAAGATTGGTATATGTATGATATGTCCCGTATGTTTGGGCCCCGGATCTATGAGCGAGAACACCCGGGACGGCGTCGGGCCATCGGGATTATCACTCCTTAGCATAGTTCCATCCGAAGTGTTAGGCGCGACCCTGGGAGTTGGGAAGGTGTTCTCTTCGATGCTCGAGGTGTAAAAGCCAGGAAAGACTCGTAGGGGGAGTACTACGCCTCGAGGCTATGTTATATATGGATAGTTAGGGTTCACGTGACCTTTCTATTGCGGAGTTTGGGGATTGTATATTTGATTTCGGTTTTTATGAATATGTATGAGAAGTAAGGTTGGAAGCTCGTTTCTCACGCGAGCATTATGTTTATGTTTGGAATTATGAAACGGGGAAAGAATTTATGAAACATTTTGACTTAGTATACGTATATATATATGTTTGTTTTCTTTTGAAAACACTTTGGTATGCAAAACTTATTCCCGGTTCATGATTCCCCCTTTTAATAAGTGCTTTGCTCTATATATATTTATAGTGTGTGGGTGTGCGTTAAACCCCCCTCACTCAGTCGTGGACTGTAACGCCCCGATTTTTCCAAATCGTTCAGGTATGAATTATGTGATAATTACGTGCGCATTTAATTTATTTTAATTACGTTATTTCATTTCTTTATTTTATATTATGTTAATTTGAGAAATATTTAATTATTTGAAAATATTTGAATTTGAATTTATATGAATTTTCTTTGAACTATTTGCGCTTGAATGAATTGTTTGCTTGCCGTTTCTACGTGAAATGAATTCGGAATTTAGTAGAAATTTAATATGTTGGACTTATATGTGTTATGAATATGGTTATATGCTCGTTTTATGTTTTCGGATTCGTTTGAGTGAGTTTTGGAATTTATTTTGGTTCGGAATCCAAAACGGGGGCTAACGAGCAATTAGCGCACCATTGGTTCCTTATTTGATAACTTGAGCTAGGAAACTCGGATTCGAGTTTTGTCAACTTCGTTAAACTCGTATTGAAAATTCGAGTTTGATGAACTTAGCCTTATATTTTTCTAAAGTTATTTGAACCTCCGAAATTCAACCGAAATACAGAACGGACGCCTAAACTGCCATGTTTTACTAAAATAGCCATAACTTATTCAAATCTTGACCAAATTAACCATGGTTTGAGCCTATGGAACCCTAACTCAACCATCTAGCTGATCATACTCTCATTAACTGAACCACACCCTCTCACTTGGAGAAAATCAACCAAACTTCCTCTGCATTCCAGAAAATCCCGTAACTCAAGCCATCCTTGGGGATTCAAGCTCAAATCTCCTCCAACCTTCATCCAATCCACAAGGAAAGCTTAGGGTTGTAATATACATTCATTATGAGTCATTTTGATCCGTTCATCCCCAATTTTGAGCATGCTTTCATGAGTTTTTGGAAGGAGAAGATGAATAGTTAGGTTAGGCTTCATTTCTTGAATCCATGATGTTGCTTGCTTTATGAGCTGAATTGATGCATATTTGTTGAGCTTTTGAACTTTCTAAATTCAGTATTTACCTTATCTTTCATGGTACTTGAGCCTAGTATGAATTACCATTGTTGATTTTCATGGAAACGTGAAGAAATGTACAGAAAATAATCTGCTCTTCCATGCCCAGCTGCTGTCACGTTTTGGGGACCGAAATGATGGGATTTTTGTGTTCTTTTTCGTGTATTATGGCATGACTTTGTAGTATATATGTTTCTCTATATGTATCCCTTGTTGTGACATGGTTTTGGGTTAGTTTTCAGCTGCAAAGATGAAGAACAAACTGCTGTCGGCCTGCAGCCGCCCGGGATGAAGAATGGACTGAACGGCTGTTCAGTCCATGGCTGCTGGTCTGTACACCTGAACCCCCGTTCAGGCTCTTCATGCATGGGACTGAACGACCATTTAGTCCCCTTTTTGTCCCAGATTTGGTTATGTACAAAGGAACGACCGTGCATGCATTTTTGAACCCCCGTTCACGAGCTGCTGCTGCTGTTGCGTCTTTTCCTTGACCTTCTTTGGGATTTATTTGATTCTTTAGTCTCTTTTATGCCTTATATGTTGTCTAATTGCTGCAGTACATGTTACATTCCATGCCTTGAAATTTTAATGTGAATTTTCATGCACATACGTGAAGGATGACCTTTTTGCTCTCTATTTACAATGCATAAATTAATATGTTGTTTAATTGATTCGTTTTATATTTTCTTTATTCCTTTATGATACTTATAAATTATTAATATGTTAAATGGAGTGTTTTGAGCATTTTATTAAATTTATGGATTCATTTGACGTGAAATGTGAAAGATATGAACTCGTTTGAATACGAACGCTTCATTGAATAGAAGAATTGAATGTTTATATGTCTTTAAGACATTAATAGTGCACATGAACGTGTTCATTACATTATACCATCTTTTCTGCATTCATATCATGATCATTACATTGCCGAGCGTCTTATTTGGTCATTTTGAGTCTCATTTCACCTTTCTTGCACAGATTTTGATCCTGTTGGAGACGAGGCCGGTCCGTGAGACTCTTGTGCTCTCTTTTGTCGGTTTAAGGTGGGTTTTTCTTCTATTAGCTAAAACAACCCTATATACCCTCAATGTGCAAAGTTTAAGCCAAAATCTATATTATATGTATATCGAGTCGTTTTATGGGTAAATGATTTCAAATGTAAGCCTTCTTTTATGTTTGAACCCTACCTTATGATTGTGGCGAGATTATGTTATGTTCACGGGCCCCAGGACTTAGTGTATGTGGCGATCCGGGGAGGCAAGGGTCGACGGTGATCCCATACACTAGTTCCAACCAACTTATGACGAGAATGGACCTCGTTAGGAGTTTTGACGAGGAAACGCTAGTCGGGCTTGTGAGGATTCATGTACCTCACTCGCCATTATGTATGAGGTGGACAGGTCTTGCAAACCTGTCCACCACCCGGAGGAAGAAGGTGTATATGTATGATTATGATCATGATATGTACGTGCACGAAAGATATGTATGATAATGAATAAATTATGTTATGAATACACGAGGAGAAGGTTGGAGATTATGCATGCTCACTCACCAAGCCTTAGAACCCTATGATTAATTATGAATGAATATGATCGTTGTAAACCCGTAGATGTCTTTCTTTGTCTCACCCACTTGGGGAAATCTTCTAAAAACTTCTTATGGGTTTATAGCTTGCATGTATATGTTTAAATTCTGCCATATTTATATATTATGCCTGTTTTATGCCCAGCAGTCCCTTTTTGACTGAACCCGTTTTGTTTTCAGTGGTTTTTGTGCAGGTTACGGAGTGTTAGGCGGGAATACAAGTCGTCTAGGTCTTGCATTAGTGTTTAGCACTTTTATTTTGTTACACTCGCACTCATGATTTCCTTTTGTGTATGAATACGATTATAGAGCGTTATGTTGATAGAACTTGAAACACTTGGTTGGACATTGTATATGAATTCTATTTTTGGAGCTTGAATGCTCATGGTACATATATATATGATCGTTATTGCTTCCGCTTTATTGATGTTGCTCTGATTTATGGTTTAAGGGTTAGTCCCGCCTAGCATAGAGAGTGTGTGTGTGTCCCCATTTGTCGTGACTTAGCTCGTGTGTGGATTATCCATTTCATATGCGGGTCGGGTCTCGGTGCGGGGGATGTGGCACCTTACGCTCGGGTGTTACATGGACTGACACCTCCCTTATCTTTTCAGGTTTGGTCTTTTTGAGCTCGAGCTAGGCGGAGAAGTGCGTCTTTCGAGTCACACTTTGTTGTTTAGGTCGAGTTAGGTTGCATTCTGGCTGCACGTTCATATGTTTTGATACTCTTGAGATTATATGTATATATCCTATGGGTTATGTTTAGCGATTTGGATTTATGACTTTACCCCTCTTGTATATATTTGATCTACCTGACTTTTGATGTTAAATATGTAAAGTGTTTCCGCTTTTATATTGTTGAGTTTTGTTATTTGTTTCTTTTGTGCGCTCTGAGTCTGGTTTTAGCTCCGCCTAGCATAGTGGGTGTGTATGTCTCCCGTTCGCTATGATTTGGACTAGGATACGGATTTTCCCATTTCGTATTCGGGTTCGGGTCTTAGTGCGGGGGGATGTGGTATCCCACGTGCAGGGTGCTACATCCTTAAGTGGTACCAGAGCTCGACGTTGCAAAACCTGAGCTCTTGAGTCGTGTGAGTCTGTCTAAGTCGTACGACATAGGAATTATGTGTTTGTTTGCTCTTTTCTACTTTATGCGCTTTAATTGATGGATTACTTGTTTTATTTCTATTAATTGTATACATGAACATGCACTAACCTACACACATCGATATTTGCCTTGATTTGTGGATTTCAGGATGCTGCCAAGAAGGAGAGATCGTGATCAAACTCCGGATCTTAATCAACCCCCTCCGGCACAACATAATCCACCTCCTCCACCACCGTTGAATGCTGAAAACATTGTTCAAGCTTTATTGAATCAGCTTCAACAGAATCAGAGAAACCAACCCCCCCCCCCCCCCCCGTTGATGGTCAAGATGGAGCTACTTCGGCGGTTTATAAGGAATTTCGGAGTAACAATCCTCCGAAATGGTTCGGTGGGGACGATATTAAAGCTGAGGAGTGGCTTAGTGAGATCAATGGGATATGGGAGATATGTCCGGCAAGTTCATAAGATAAGGCTATATGTACTACCCGGTTTATTCAAGGGTAGGCTTCAACTTGGCTAAAGGGAGTTCGAGCAGGGCTTGATAGAAATGGGTTGGCATTCAATTGGGAATCCTTTGTTCAAGAGTTTCATGAGAAGTATATACCTCAAAGTGCAAGAGTTAGGAGATTACAAGAGTTCTCTGATTTGAAACAAGGAAATAGAACGGTGGAGGGTTACATCCTCGAGTTTGAGAGGCTCGCGCCTTATGCTATCCGCATCACCAATGATGACAAGCTAATGGCGAGGAACTTTGTTCGTGGCCTTTGGATAAAGCTTCAAGAGGCTCTACAAGCCGTGACTATTGATACTTGGGCTAAAGAAACTAAGAAAGCAATTCGAGTTGAGGCGGAACGAATGAGGTTCAAATCACAAACTTTTCAGTCGGGTAGTGGTTCTAGTTCGAGCATGAATTTGGGCAAGAGGCCCGCACCTACAATGGATACTCCTATTTTTCGGCCTCAAGGTAATACCAAGCCCAACAACAACAACAACAAGAAACTTCGCCTTCCGGCCCCCCCAGCACCTCTAGCACTATCGGCACCCGTCCAATGTACTTATTGTCAAGGAAGACACCCGGTCGAGAAATGTTGGAAGCTCTTGGGAAAGATGCTATGGGTGTGGATCTCCAGACCATATGGTTGATAAATGCCCGAAAAAGAAGTTTGCTCCTGCGGATAGGGGGAATCAGAGACTGGTGATCCAGGCACGTGCTTATGCCCTCGCGGGCGAGGAAGAAGAGGCCGAAGTTGACGCGAATGCCGTGGTGGAAGGTACAATCAACATACATAGCAACTGATTACATGCATTATTTGATCCCGGGGCTACACATTCTTTCATTTCCCGGGATATAGCTGCTTCTTTGACTTTGCCTGTTGAATTATCTGTGCATGTGTATGTTGTGAGCTCTCCTTTGGGGGGCAGTTTGGTGACGGACAGAGTTTTTTGAGAGTGCCCGGTGAGTTTTGAGGGCCGTGTTTTTCCTACAGATCTTATAGAGATGTCGATGAAGAAGTATGGAGTAATCCTCGAGATGGATTGTTATGAGAAGAAGGTTTCCTTGGGTGTTCGCGGGCGAGAGGTTCAAGACTAGCCCGTTTGTTTCGTTTATGGAAGCAAGTAAGCTCGTCCGGGATGGAGCAACAGGTTTTGTGGCTTATCTCCTTAACAAACCAAAGGATCAAGCCAAACTTGAGGAGACAGAGGTTGTACAAGAATACCCCAATGTTTTCCCTAAGAATTTGGGATCTTTACCTCCCGATAGGGACAACGAGTTTGTGGTAGACCTTTATCCCGGAGCTGAGCCATTTTCGAAGACTCCCTACAGGATGGCTCCTGCTGAGTTAAAGGAGTTGAGGTCACAGCTTGATGAACTTCTAGCTTGCGGGTACATCCGTCCGAGCATTACCTTGGGGTGCTCCTGTTCTATTTGTAAAGAAGAAAGATGGAACCCTACGGATGTGCATTGACTACCGCGAGTTAAACCGGATGACGGTAAAGAACAAGTATCCATTGCCTAATATCGAAGAGTTGTTTGATCTCTTGCAAGGTTCTCGAGTATACTCTAAGTTAGATTTGAGGCAAGGATACTACCAGCTGCGTATCAGGGAGGAAAATATTCCGAAGACCGGGTTTAATACTCGGTATGGGCATTTCGAGTTCGTGGTAATGCCTTTTGGGTTGACTAATGCCCCCGCTGTGTTCATGGACATGATGCACAGAGTGTTCAGACCGTTTCTCGATAAGTTCGTGGTGATCTTCATAGACGACATTCTGGTGTATTCGAGGTCTGTTGAAGAACATGCACAACATCTTCGGATCATCTTGGAAACGCTCAGAGAGCATAAGCTTTACGCCAAGTTTAGCAAATGCGAGTGTTGGATCGATAGAGTTATGTTCCTTGGTCATATCATTTCAGGCAAGGGAATAGAAGTTGATCCAACCAAGATTGAAGCAGTCTCGCAGTGGGAGAGACCGAGAAATGCCTCCGAGGTAAGAAGTTTTCTTGGGTTAGCGGGTTACTACCAGAGATTTGTGAAGGATTTCTCCAAGATTGCAGTCCCGTTGACTCAGTTAACAAAGAAAGAGGTGAAATTCTAGTGGGATGATAGGTGTGAGGAAAGTTTTCAAACTTTGAAAGAGAAGTTAACTTCAGCACCAGTGCTTACCCTACCTGAGGGAACCGATGGCTATGAGGTTTACACGGATACTTCCAAGGAAGGCCTCGGTTGTGTTCTTATGCAAGATGGTCGAGTAGTGGCCTATGCTTCAAGAACACGAGAAGAACACGAGAAGAATTACCCCACTCATGATCTGGAGCTTGCGGTGGTTGTCTTTGCTTTGTCTAAGTGGTGTCACTACCTCTACGGTACTACTTTTGAAGTCTTTACCGATCACAAGAGCCTCAAGTATTTGTTTACTCAGAAGGATCTTAACCTGAGACAGAGACGTTGGGTGGAGTTTCTAGAGGATTATGATTGCACGATCCAGTACCACCCCGGTAAAGCTAATGTGGCTGCCGATGCTTTGAGTCGCAAAACAATTGTTTCAAGTTTGGAAGGAGGTTCTTCGAGGCAGAGTTCAGTGGTTGTGGTTTTAGTTGCACCTTTGGCTAACATCACAGTTCAGCCTGACTTAAAACAAAGGCTGATTGATGCGCTGGCCACGGATCCAGAGATTCAGAGATTGGTTGCGCGGTCGAGAGTTGATCCAGAGACCAAGCTTGGGTTTGATGACTCGGGTTTGTTCAGGTTCAAGGCTAGAGCGTGTGTTCCAGAAGAGCTCAAGAGGTTAATACTTGAGGAGGCACATCGCTCGGGTTACTCAATTCATCCCGATGGTACTAAGATGTACCCAGATTTGAGGGAATTATTTTGGTGGAATGGCATGAAGAGGGATGTCGCGAACTTTGTGAAGCGATGTCTCACGTCTCAAATGGTGAAAGCTGAACACCAAAAACCAGGAGGAACCCTCCAACCACTTCCAATCCCCGAGTGGAAATGGGAGCAAGTAACAATGGACTTCGTGTCCGGCTTGCCGAGGTCAAGAGGAGGGTATGATGGAATATGGGTGATAGTTGACCGCCTAACCAAGTCAGCTCATTTTCTCAAGGTTAAGATGTCCTACAAGACTCCTAAGCTAGCAGATTTGTATTGTGATGAGATTGTGATGTTGCACGGAGCTTCTGCTAGTATCGTTTCAGATCGTGATCCTCGATTTACGGCTAAGTTCTGGCAAGATCTTCAAAAACGGTTGGGTACAAGACTCAAGTTTAGCACCGCTTTCCATCCTCAGACGGATGGGTAATCAGAGAGATTGATTAAATACCTCGAGGATTTGTTGAGAGCGTGTGCTTTGGATTTCAAAGAGAAGTGGGATAAACACCTAGCTCTTGTTGAGTTTGCCTATAATAACAGTTACCAGGCTTCTATTGGTATGGCACCCTATGAGGCACTTTATGGAAGAAAGTGTAGGTCGTCTCTCTTTTGGGATATTGAGGATTGGCGGTGGACAGAAGAGGATAAGCTTGAGAGAGCAACACCTCGAGAGAAGTTGGATAAAACTACTGCCAAAGTTAAGTTGATTCAACAGAGAATGAAAGCAGCTCACGACCGTCAAAAGAGCTATGCCGATAAGAGAAGAAGGCCCCTCGAGTTTGAAGTTGGAGATCGTGTGTTCTTGAAAGCATCTCCTAGGAAGGTCTTTTCTCGAATAAGTCGAGGTGGAAAGCTCAATCCAAGATAGCTCGGACCTTTTGAAATCTTTGAGAAGATTGGGGAAGTGGCGTATAGGTTGGACCTACCGCCAAGTTTGACCGGGATACACAACGTGTTTCACATCTCACAACTTCCGAAATACTATCCCGATAAAGCAACCATTCTCCCAGTTGAAGAGGCACAACTCGAGCCGGATCTAACAATAGTTAAGCACCCGGTTGAGATTCAAGACCGGAAGATGTAGGTTTTGAGGAACCGACAGATCCCTTTGGTTAGAGTGTTGTGGCGAGATCAGAAGTCTGAAGAAGCCACGTGGGAAACCGAGGAGAAGATGAGAATATTGTATCCGAGGCTTTTCAATGTCGAGCAGTGAACCTGGGGACCAGGTTCTGCGAAGGGGGGGAGGTTGTGACACCCCGTTTGTCTGACCGTACAGGTTCGTACCACGTGTGAGTTTAATTTCCGTATTTACTTTTAATTTTATATATTTTAATTTGTTTATATTTTTAAATATGCTCTTTATTTGATATGTATATGAATTATGTGAAAAATTACTTGAATTAATTGATTTAAATGTCCTATCTATGCCTAAGTGTTTAAATTATTTGAAATCTTGTATTATGTGAATTTATATGATATGCATTTAATTTTCAAGCATGCTAATTTCTTGAATTATATGAATTTAATTGAATTATATTTAATTTGGATTTAATTACATGAGTTTTATAGTTTTAGGGCTTAATTGAAAATAGGCTTTGGGCTATTTGCCACTTTTTGAAAGTTTAGGGACCTATTTGAAAATAGGACCACTTGAACTTCTTTAATTCGTATCTTGAGCTACGGAACTCAGATTTGAGAACCGTCTACGATGATGAACTTGTTTCGACGATCTGGACCCAGTGGATTTAATCTCATAATTTTTCGGTGCCGTTTGAACCCCCGACCAAGCCATTTTTAGCCCATTTGAACCTAAACTCAAGAGTTGGCCCCACTTTGACCCTAAGATCTGATCTTAAGCCAATTTTTATGCCATTTTATACTCATTTCTTCCCCTTCCCATCGATATTCAGCAGCACAAGAAGCAAGGAGGAGACTTTGTTACTATTCACCATCTTCTTCATCAATGTGCTCAAGATTTTCTTGTTTTCTTCGTCTTTCAACGATTAGAGGTAAAATCCATGCTCCTTATGATTTATGCTTCAATATATACTCCATTTTATGTCTTGAATTCTAGGTTTCATGCATGAGTGAAAAGATTGATGAATAGTTAGGTTTTCTTCAAGTTGGTGCATACTTGCTCTTAGGTGCATTTCTTGAGTTTTATGGCTGAGAATGAGTTCATTAATGCTTTTAGATCTTGTTTCTTTGCATTAATTACATGGTTTTTGTGTGTATTAACTCCTACCATTAATGAACTTGAGCTTAGGAATGGAATTTGTGGGATTTTTGGCAAAAACTGAACTGCAGTCAGGAATTCTCTTTCACGTGACTGTGCTGCTGCGTTTTTGGGAGATTTTGCATGATTTTGGTGCATGAAATGCATGAGAAATGACCTGATATGTTGTGCTATCTGCTGCCCCTACTTTGCTGCGATAATGCCCTGCTTTTTCCTTCATTTCAGCTGCTTAAATGGTAGATTTTAGTGCATATATACCTGATGTCATGGCTGAATTGAGTTACTGTCAATTGCTGTGTTTTTTTACTGTTGTTTCTTGTGCATTTTGGACTGATTTAATGCATGAGTTTGGCCTGAATATTTGCTGCCCTTGCTGCACTGGTGTTGCCCTGTTCCCCCCCCTCCCCCCCCGGAACTGATCTGTTGTTGCTGCTCTTTCTTACTGTAACAATCTCCCCGGCCGGGGAGATTGTGTGGTGTTTTCTTCCCCGGGAGGGGAGATTTGTGCAGAAGTTCTGCCTCCCCCTTCCCCGGCCAGGTACTTTCGTGCAGGATATTTCCCCGGGCGGGGAACCTGCTGCTGTGGAATAACTGCTACATTTCACGATTTAAATGGCTTCCCTAACTGCTGCAAATTCATGAGTAATGTGCATGTGGTGTACGTGTGTGTGTCTGTATGCCTTTATTAATAAATTGTTACTTTGTTGCATGAATTGCATGTGTATTGTGCAAGCATGTACGTGCTGCATGTGTGGGTTATATAATTAATTATGCCTCATATAAGTATTAATTTGTTATATATATATGTTATGAAATTATGCATGCTTGTATATTTTGTGTGATTATATGGAAGTGATATTATAATTTTGCATGCATGTGTGTGTACGTGTTGGATGTATATATATATATATATATAAATATGTTATGAAATTAATACTATATGCTATTATATTATATATTATATATGATATTAATCTAATGTATAATATGTTAATATTATATAATTATGAATTTTAATGTGTAATCTAATTTATAAAATTAATTTAATTTTATGAATTTCAATTAAATGAATGATATTTGTTATTAGACTAATTTTTATTTCATAAATTGATTTATTTGTAGTATTAACTTGTGATATGATGTGTTATAATTCTTGTTTAATTTTATGAATTTGATTTAAATCGAATTTTGCGTGTTACAATCTTGAATGGCTTAAGTGTCGCATTCTCGCATCTCATATGCATGAATTACATACATTCGCATTGCCGTGCGTCTATTTGGTACATAATCGAGTCTAAGTCTCTGGTTTTGTGTTTGTTTGTTACAGAGGAAGTTCCCAAGGAGGTTGTTGAGCCCGAGACCTAGTTATTGGTGGTCGGCACGCTTGTGTTTCTTTTGTTCTTGTGTATAAGGTGAGGTTTAGGCATTTTCTTTTAGTTAAATAACCTAAAACCCCTCTATGCTTGTATTTCTAAGCCCGCATGCGATTATATATTATATATACTTAGAAATGTGTTGAATATATATGTTATGATCTTATGAATCACCTTTGGATTTTGAAATTAGTTATATGGGCATATGTAAGCTTGATTTTGAAAACCTTATGATATGATATGGTATGTTAAGTTATGATATGATATGCTAACGAGTTAAACCATGAAAGATTGGTATATGTATGATATGTCCCGTATGTTTGGGCCCCGGATCTATGAGCGAGGACACCCGGGACGGCGTCGGCCGTCGGGATTATCACTCCTTAGCATAGTTCCATCCGAAGTGTTAGGCATGACCCTGGGAGTTGGGAAGGCTTTCTCTTTGATGCTCACGGTGTAAAAGCCAGGAAAGACTTGTAGGGGGTGTACTACCCCTCGAGGTTATGTTATATATGGATAGTTAGGGTTCACGTGGCCCTTCTATTGCGGAGTTTAGGGATTGTATATTTTATTTCGGTTTTTATGATTATGTATGAGAAGTAAGGTTGGAAGCTCGTTTCTGGTGCGAGCATTATGTTTATGACTGGAATTATGAAACGGGGAAAGAATTTATGAAACATTTTGACTTAGTATACGTATATGTATGTTTTGTTTTCTTTTGAAAACACTTTGGTATGCAAAAGTTATTCCCGGTTCATGATTCCTCCTTTTAATAAGTGCTTTGCTCTATATATATTTATCATGTGTGGGTGTGCGTTAACCCCCCCTCACTCAATCGTGGACTGACACCTCCCTTATCTTTTCAGGTTTGGTCTTTTTAAGCTCGAGCTAGGCCGAGAAGTGCGTCTTTCGAGTCACACTTCGTTGTTTAGGTTGAGTTAGGTTGCATTCTGGCTGCACGTGCATATGTTTTGATACTTTTGAGATTATATGTATATATCCTACGTGTAACACCCCGGAGCGAAGGGCGCCACATCCCCCGCACCGTAACCGAACACGTGAAGCGAAATGGGAACTCCGACCACGTATCATGCCATGGCGAACAGGTGACAAACAAAAATCCAACCTAAGCTAGGCGGTCTAGACCCTACTCAGAGCACGCAATAAAACAAATAACGAATGCGGAAGCACCAGAATCTCATAAAGCAAATAAACATACTCAAGATATATCAAACTTTCGATTCAAGTTATACAAACTTTACAATCTCGAATTTGAGGCATAACTTATACATATTTCAGAATTAGCCAAAATGCATAAAGAAAACGAAAATGCCATGCATGAGACTCAAGCTATCCTCAATCCCGACTCAAAGACAACTGCCTAGCTCCAACACCTCAGAACGGGTACCTGTAACTCAAATCAAAGGGGGAAAAAGATAGAAATAACGAGGGTCAGTCCTAGAGACTGGTGAGGGGGGCTAACACACACACCCATACATATACATAATAGCAAAGCATACACAAAGCAGAGAGGGGTTCATGAACCGGGTACGGTTTTTGCATTCTAAAACTTTTAACCCGTGGTAATATATATAAAGAAAGAAGTTTGGGGCCGAAGGCCAAATTCAATAAAGTTTTAGAGTTTAGAAGTCCGTCCCCGTTTCACAACCATAAACGAATCATAACGAACCGAAAGCTTAAAACCAACTCACTTACTCCAGAAACGAAGGCGAAGCGAAACACAAAACAAATCATAAATCAATCCCACCTCCACACCGTTTGGGGAAGAGAGGTGCCCCTCTCAACCCACCACAGAACGAAACGTGTGAACCGGAGGATCCCGCCCGGTTCTTTCGACGGCCAGCCAAAATGCGCTCCGTCGACATAGGAGAGCTAAGTCTCCCGTTGGTGGAGAAGTGCATAGGGGTCGTAACCGGCGACCCCGATGGTCGTCCCGGGTCTCCCTTACCCAAAACTCTGTTATGAATAGTGCCCTAAAAGCTGATGGGGTCAAACCCATAGGTTGCAAATGGATCTTTAAGAGAAAGCTTGGAGTTGATGGAAGCATTGCAGCCTACAAAGCAAGACTGGTTGCAAAAGGATTCACTCAAAGACCCGGCGTGGACTTTGACGAAACCTTTTCACCAGTTGCAATGCAAAAGTCCATTCGAATCATGCTTGCCATTGCTGCATATTATGACTATGAGATATGGCAAATGGATGTGAAAACTTCCTTTCTCAATGGTGACATTGACAAAGACATTTATATGGAGCAGCCCATAGGTTTCACATTCAGAGGGAGTGAGCAAAAGGTTTGCAAACTCCAAAGATCAATCTATGGATTGAAACAGGCTTCTAGGAATTGGAACATTCGATTTGACGAATCGGTCAAAGCGTTTGGCTTCATCCAAATTTCAAATGAATCATGTGTGTATAGAAAAGAATTGGAGACCTCAGTGCAATTCTTAGTACTTTATGTTGATGACATCCTTCTTATTGGGAATTCGAAGGATGACATGAAAGTGACTAAGTTATGGTTATCGAACCAATTCGAGATGAAAGATCTTGGTGATGCGTCCTATATCCTTGGAATTAAAATCTATAGAGATAGATCTAGAAGGTTAATAGGACTATCACAGTCGATGTACATTGACAAAGTATTGAAGAGATTCAATATGGAGTCAGCAAAGGTTAAGAACCTTCCTATGAGTGTAGGAACATGTCTTTCAAAGAAGATGTGTCCTAAGACTAACCTTGAGAAGGAGAGAATGACTCATACACCTTATGCATCAGCAATAGGTAGCATAATGTATGCAATGTTATGTACTCGACCGGATGTGGCTTATGCACTTAGTGTGACAAGTCGTTTCCAATCTGACCCTAGAGATGGTCACTGGGCTGCCGTGAAGAATATTCTTAAGTACTTGAAAAGTACTAAAGATTTATTCTTAGTTTACGGAGGTCAGAAAGATCTTACTGTCGAAGGATACTGCGATGCAAGCTTTCCATCAGACTTAGATGATTTTAAGTCAATGTCAGGATACATTTTCTGCCTAAACGGCGGAGCAGTGAGTTGGAAGAGTTCCAAGCAAACAACCACTGCAGATTCGACCACTGAGGCCGAATACTTAGCTGCAAATGATGCAGCTAAGGAAGGTGTTTGGATTAGAAACTTCATTCAAGAGTTGAATGTTGTTCCTAGCATGAAAGACCCCCTTACTGTGTTTTGTGACAACACTGGGGCAGTTGCTCAAGCAAGAGAACCAAGATCTCACCAACGGACCAAGCACATTATGAGGAAGTATCACCTAATCCGTGATATTATCAAAAGAGGAGATGTGCAAATTGAGAGGGTCACATCAGCAGAGAACGTGGCAGATCCACTTACTAAACCCCTTAGTCGAGAAGCTTTCCAAGGTCATCTTCAGAAGATGGGACTTAGAGTAGCTTTAGAATGGCTTTGACGGGCAAGTGGGAGATTGTTAGGAATAGTGCCCTAAAAGCCGATTGTATATCCGCTTTGTGCTTTTCCTTATTGTAATCACAGATAATCTTTGAATAAAATAACGAATTGAGGCAACACTTCTTTATATGCTCTTGTTTGGTATGCGTTTACTTTAGCTGTGCATGTATGAGAACTCCCCTAATCCTGATGACTTTAGGACTCTACCATTTAGGTGAAATGGTTCATGAAACGAGCCCTATATCACATAAGTCATGATTAGTAAAATACTCCAAGCCGATGAGTCCTACAGACAGTGGGAGTGTCAACCTGACTCCTCTAAGGCTTGCTTGTGGGATCACGCCCTTAAGAAGGACCACCTTGTTTCATGGAGGTGCAAAGTGTATAGTTGATACGTGCGTGATACATGAGGGTGCTTACTTTAATAAGTAAGTTCACTGAGGTGCCCCGTGTGAGAACATTCCTAAATGGGAAAGGAAGTTTCTATTTCAGGAAATGGAAACTTCCAGATTAGGAAATATCTCACAAGTCATTGATGTGATTAATTGATCCTTAGACTTGAGGTTCCTTGTCACTTTATGAGTTAACTCTGTAGTCTTAGGTATAAGCTTTAAAGGGTGTCGCCTTAGACAACTGATTTCAAGGCTTATGCTGGGGCTGCACAAGTGATTCATGAAAGTGAATGAGAATCAAGAAAGGACCTACACTTGCATTTGCAAGGTGATCTCTTATTGTGTAAGTCATTCATATGCCATATGGAGTCCTTGGCCAAGGCAGTAGATCAAGACATCAAGAAAAGGGTTTCTTGGATTGAGATCAAATGGATATGAAATGCACTTAGCTTTAAGATCGGATTATTAGGGTTCTGATTATTCCGTTACCCTAGATCTTGGTTGAGAGATAGTAAGTAGGAGGATTGTATCTCGCATGAATCAATGACTTAAAGGTTCTGTCGAATCCGAACATTCCAATTCAGCTAGGGGTTAAACACCTGTTGCTAGACTATGGTCGTTTAATCTGTGGACTTATTAATTAATTAGTGAATTAATTAATTAGGGTCACTGCTAATTGAATTGAGAACCTAGAGGGTCACACACAACAACTTGGTTACATGAGTTGAGGCTTTAAAATGATTAAACGAGTTAATCGGGCCAAGAGGGTTCCACACGTGTGAAATCACACGTGTGGCTCACGTGAGTGACACGTGTCACTGTGACACGTGTCACTGTGACACGTGTCACACACGTGTGAATATATATATATATATATATATTATATATATATGTATTAAATAATTAAGTGTGTTAATTATTTAATAGACTTTGGTTTAATTTTGAATTAAAAAGAAAGTCTTATTTTGGAGAAAATAATCTAGTTAATTAATTACGAATTAATTAATTAGATAAAAATAAGTTATTTATTTTATAATAAATAAAGTATAAAATTATCCAAAAATAGTTTGGATATTTTTAGCTCTCTTAAAAGTTGACTTGAATTAGAATTCAAAGTCAAAGTTGGAAAATACTTGATGATCAAGTAATAGGAGAGAGAGGAACCAAATCCTTGTCCAACAAGGAATAGGTTCGGCCGTCCCTCTCCCTTTCCTATATATGGGGGAGCTCATGCTCCCCTTTAGAGCTAATTGGCAATTCTTTTGGTTCATGTGTTGAACACCTTCCTTTCTCCAAGATCAAATAAACCCTAGGTTAAGCCTAAACACTAACTAGAGAACTAGCATCCTTACTAGTTAGATTGTAATCAAGTTGGTGGACTTTCTCTAGAGACTTCAAGTTAGAAGTTTGAAGATTCGAACTTTACCAAGGAGAGGGGATCAAGCCGGGAGAAGAGTGTTCTTGGGTGGCTTGAAACGCTTGAAGAAAGAACAAAAGAAAAGTAAGTTTTCTATCTCTACGAATTTGGTTACACGATTGCGAGTCGAAGGTCCTTTTGTTGGGAAAATTTTTTAAATTCCGCTGCTTTCTGATTCGTGTTTTCCAACAAACTCCGGGGCCCAAACAGATCACAGAACTCACACACACAGACAGACAGACAGACATAACTTATGCATATCGCACTTACCACAAGAAGCTCCTCTGCAGATCAGACCACGCTTACACACACACACTTTTATCAAAGCTTATCAAAATAAACGAAAATAGAGCTTATATACTTATAAAAGCGTTTTCAAAGCCTCTTGACAAACTGGACAAAACCCACAAAATACTTATCAAAACACATATACATATATATATACATATATGTATCGCATGCAGGTTCGAAATACAAATAGGGTTTTAGGTCATCATAACTAAAAGGAAGGAAAACCTCACCTTGCCGACCAAACCAACCAAAACGGACCAAAAGGAGTCAAACGAACCACTTCCTCAACAACGGAACGAACCTAAAAGCAAAACAAAGAGCAAGAGGCAAACTTAGACTCAAATGAATGCATAAAAGATGATATTATGTCATGAACACGTTCATGTGCACTATTAAGGAATTTAAATCACATAATCAAGTCATTCCATCCTTCGCTCACTTTCATTCGAATTCATAATTTCACATTTCCAATCAATTCAAGAATTTCAAGGCATAAGATCCAACATTTAGGCAAATAACAGCATTGAAGTAAATTAAGCTCGTCACACACTCAAACGTATTCAATCTTTCACAAAACTCTACTACATACACCCTATTACATAATATAACATATTTCTAAAGTTTGAAAACAAGAACATATCACAAGATAAGGTAAATGGGTTATGGAAATCACAAACTCCACAAAACGCACAAAACCGGCATTCAACCAAAGCATGCCTAAATCTCATCTAAAAGTTATGAAATTGAACCACAATACTCCCAACGCATAGTAAAACAAGTTCATAGTTCATCACAAATGAAGATAAAGGCATTAAAGAGGTGAAACAAACCAAAAACCGAAAAGGAAAACCAAGAGCTGCGCAGGGGGAGGGACACGGGGGTGTCCCTCAACTTAGACGTACAGTCATGCCCAGGAAGCATGACACGCCCGTGTCTCACATTTCAATGCAAATGAGACACGGGGGTGCCTCGGTACAGGTTCAATATCGCATACAAAGTTTACCGGCAAAACAGACCCTAAACAAAATCAGTCCAAAATCATACCAAATCAACTCCAAATTTTATGAAACTTGATATACAATATATCTAGCATGTTAGGAACATATTTCATTTATAATTCAAAGGCTAAATCACGCGTTAAGAACACCGAAATCATGCAGCAACTCTGGAGCGCCAAAAACGGACACATGAGCTCAATTGGTTCAATCATGCCATGATCAAGTACTTAGGGGCTGAATATGAAACTAAAACTTTAGGGAATGGACACTAACATGATAAGAAACTAATATACTCCATGTATATGCAAATTGACACGAATTGGAGCACATTAGAACCACCAAGAAATCACAAAATGCAACAGCAGCAGTTCGGTTCGCGCATAGCATACAAACAGGCCATCAAGCTTCGCTTAGGAGCTGAAAATGGATCTAAAAACTTGCAAGAGCAGGGCTAACATGTAAAGCAATTAGTATACAACATATCCATGCAAATTCACACGAATTGGAAGCCATTAACTCAAGCAACAAAGCACAAAACGTCACAGCAGTCCCAAAACAGGGGAGCAGTTTTTAAGGTTCAAGAACTCAAGTTTGCAGCCATATTAAAGCATGAATTCAGGGCAAAACGATGCAAATTCGTAGAAAAAAATGTATACTACATTACCAAGCATTTGCATACGAAATTGGAGGCAAGAATTCATCCATTTGATCTCAAAAACGTGACTGCAGTTTGGTGAAAATGAGCAGATTTGCAGCAGTTCGGCTTTCAAGTTTCATGGCCAAAAACTCAAGGTGTCAATCATGTTATCAATGGAGAATGAACCCTAACACATCTATCATGAAGTATAGATCAAGAATCGAAGCAAAGAAGCTCATATAATCAACAAGGAAGCACCAAATCAGCCACAAACTTAAGCTAAGCCATGGATTCAAAAATATGAGCTAACCCTAACTATTCATGCAAGCTTTCAAACCCTTAATAAATCTGATGCATTTCATGAATTTCAAGGATCAAATGAAGCATAGAAGAGAGTAGAATACATAAATATACTTACATTTAAGATATGAAGAAGTATGGAGAAGATCAAGCTTCAAAATCACAAGCCATGAAGGAGGGTTCTTCTTTCTCTTCTTCTTCCTTCCTTGGATCTGATATTTTCTCCTTTCTTGGGGGTAAGGAGCACGAAATGATGCTGATAGGGAGAGAGAGGGATGAACCAAGGTCATGTAAACCAAGGTTAAGGCTTAGATATGGTTAGTTTGGGCCCACAAATGTGAGACTAGTCAAAGATGGTAGCTTTAGCACAAGTTGTTCGTTCCGGGCCAAAAACGAGGGTCCAAATGGGCTTAGAAAAATATCAAATCAGGTTCCTTGGCTTCATCTCTTCGTTACGAGTCCAACGCATCTTCCGGAATTCGAATCCGAATTCCCTAGCTCAAGTTATGGTCTCCGGAACAAGAGGCGCGCTAAAACTAGTTAGGCCCTCATGTCCCTCGTCAAATTCCAAAGGTTTAAAACCTCGACAAACGAACACGAAAACTTAAAACGAGCATGCAAACACATTCATAACTCACATATATCACACATACCAAAATTTCACAAAAATCGGAATTGAATTCCGGCACATAACGGGCAAATTACGAGCATATAAAACTTAAACGTTTAAAAAATCCAAGTTCATGAATATAAACAATTAATTTCATATTAATTCAAATAATCATATAAGCATTAAAATAACATTCAAATACGTAATTAAATAATTTAAAGCACATAAAACCTTCTCGTTATGGCGTACCTGGAAATCCGAACGATCGGGATGTTACAAACTCCCCTCCTTCAAAAGGACCTGTCCTCAGGTCCTAAGGAGAATCTTGAATGGCTCCGAAAAGTCAAGCCCAACTCCACACTTCCGCTACGCCACTCTGATCCAAACTTCTCAAGACACTACCTCCTTAAATGGCGAACCGGACACAAAGTCCTAGTCGTTTACCCCTACTTCCCAAATAAAAATTCGGGAGTAGTTGGAGAATTCTCAACCTATGGCACATAGACATTACTACACAAAGTTCATAACATCTTTCTTATGCCAGAACATCCGGGTCCCAAAACTCCGAACAACCCCAACCCTGAGTGGGATAAACTCATGACCTTGCACTCCTTAAGGCGTAGGCTACCGTTCTTCTACGAGCAACACACAACAAAGGCCTTCCTTTATGCCTCGGTTGGAAACAAGGTAGCCTTTTGTACCTTCGGTTAGGCAAGAGCCAATACCGTGGGTAACTCTCTTCAACCGCCTCTTCCCACTCAAAACCATGCCTCTTACTCTGAGACAATCCTCGGTTCTTCCACGGGAAATACCAACGGGTTAGCCTTCTATCTAATACCCGAAGATATCGTTGAGTCCCTGACGGACCTCCTAAAAGCATCCGCAAACGCCAACGAAAACAAGGCACCTTCAGACAAGCTGATCAAAAGCAGCCCGACCCTCACAACTCACCAAACACTCACGAACACTCCACACTACCAGCTCTCACCACAAGAAAGTACTAACACAAGAAGAAAAAAAATAAAGCACACAACGAACAAGAGCCAAGAAGGAAAAGAAATACATAACAAACAAAACTAGGAAATAAAGAAAGCACACTTCAAGCAAGAACCAAGAAGAGAAAGAATCACACAATAGGCAAGAACCAAGGGTGAAAGCAATTACGCATCAAGCAAAACTGAAAAGGGAAGGAAACACATTACAAGTAAGAGCCACGAAGGGAAAGAAACACTTAACAAGCAAGAACAAGAAGAGGCATAATTACGCAACAAACATAATGAAGAATCACCTAAAAACAAGGAGTGAGACAATAAGCACATGGGTTTCCCCCGAGTATTAAAATATGCGTGAAATGTAATGCCATGAATGCTTCATGTACCGTTCACCAAAGGAGTAGCATTGAGTGTGGTGCCATCTTCTTGTTTTCCGGGAGGATCATCTTGTGCTTGAACCGGGATCTTGAAGTCATAGCATTTCCTTGAAGACCTCAACTTCTTGTTGTTCGATTAACTTTCATCATGCCTTCGATTCCTCCACAATTGAGTCCTCCTACCACCTTTGGTATTGAAATCTCTCCTTGTTGGATATTGGTGACCTCATGAGATTCTTGAGTTTCTTCATTCCATGTAATTCGAGTCTCTACAATGTATATATTAAATTGCTTCCGGTGAGGAGATGTAAAAATCTATCCCTCTTCGGTATTTGAATCTTCTTATACTCGGCAACTTTGAAGTCTTAAGTTTTCAAAAAATTCTCTTGTCTCTGGGCTTCTCGCCTTGTCTTCCAATTATTCAACCTTAAAGTATTCTCCCGTCCAACGGGGCTTGAAATAATTTGTTAATCCATCTTAATTTGATCCTTCCATTTGGCATTGAAATCTTTCTTTTCTTGACGTTATTGGTATCTTGAATCCTCCTAAGAATTTCTTGAAGTTTGGATTCCTTGCTCGAGCTTCTAACCCCAAATCAACCTTTTCTTCACATGAGTAGTGTGGGAGGCTCAATTCATTATTTATCCATTCCTTCGTAGCCCCATATATCTTGCATCCTCTGATCATGCTCATACTCTTAGAATTTGAAAGTTTGATCGAATTCCATATCTATTCCTTGCAACTAATTCCAAACTCTAGGATGGTCTTCGAAGGCAACCAATCTTTAAAACCCTTAAACGAAATCGTCCATCTTCTCTCATTCTTCAATTTGAAATCTTCTTATCATCAAACTTGAAAGGAAGGTAGATGTGTGAAGGTCTCTAATAGGACTCCCTCATGAGAATTCTTCCCGGACTCCTCTAATCTCAACTTCACTCCATTGATCCCCTAGAACTTGGCCTTGATAGCCTCATTTCGAACCGCTTCAAAAGATAAAAGTCTCTGAACCCCTTATAGCCCGAATATACCTGTCTCCCTTGTCCTTTTCCCCCGTAATACTTGTTGATGTCGAAGGAGTATCCTGAAATAAAATACAATTCCAAGAAGGTATCGATGCATACGGGGTTTCTAGTGCATGTTCATGTGAACTATTAATACAAATAATATCAAATAATATCAAGTAAGTCACATAAGTGATGTAGTGAATGCCAACAAACACGAAATCCTAAGCCGAACGACCTACACAAACTCGACACGACACGAGAGCTCCGGTTTTACAACCTAGAGCTCTGATACCACTTAAAGATGTAACACCCCGGAGCGAAGGGCGCCACATCCCCCGCACCGTAACCCAACACGTGAAGCGAAATCGGAACTCCGACCACGTATCAAGCCACGACGAACAGGTGACAAACAAAAATCCAACCTAAGCTAGGCGGTCTAGACCCTACTCAGAGCACGCAATAAAACAAATAACGAATGCGGAAGCACCAGAATCTCATAAAGCAAATAAACATTCTCAAGACATATCAAACTTTCGATTCAAGTTATACAAACTTTACAATCTCGAATTTGAGGCATAACTTATACATATTTCAGAATTAGCCAAAATGCATAAAGAAAACGAAAATGCCATGCATGAGACTCAAGCTATCCTCAATCCCGACTCAAAGACAACTGCCTAGCTCCAACACCTCAGAACGGGTACCTGTAACTCAAATCAAAGGGGGAAAAAGATAGAAATAACAAGGGTCAGTCCTAGAGACTGGTGAGGGGGGCTAACACACACACCCATACATATACATAATAGCAAAGCATACACAAAGCAGAGAGGGGTTCATAAACCGGGTACGGTTTTTGCATTCTAAAACTTTTAACCCGTGGTAATATATATAAAGAAAGAAGTTTGGGGCCGAAGGCCAAATTCAATAAAGTTTTAGAGTTTAGAAGTCCGTCCCCGTTTCACAACCATAAACGAATCATAACGAACCGAAAGCTTAAAACCAACTCACTTAGTCCAGAAACGAAGGCGAAACGAAACACAAAACAAATCATAAATCAATCCCACCTCCACACCGTTTGGGGAAGAGAGGTGCCCCTCTCAACCCACCACAGAACGAAACGTGTGAACCGGAGGATCCCGCCCGGTTCCTTCGGCGGCCAGCCAAAATGCGCTCCGTCGGCATAGGAGAGCTAAGTCTCCCGTTGGTGGAGAAGTGCACAGGGGTCGTAACCGGCGACCCCGATGGTCGTCCCGGGTCTCCCTTACCCAAAACTCCGGGGCCCAAACAGATCACAAAACTCACACACACAGACAGACAGACAGACATAACTTATGCATATCGCACTTACCATAAGAAGCACCTCTGCAGATCAGACCACGCTTACACACACACACTTTTATCAAAGCTTATCAAAATAAACGAAAATAGAGCTTATATACTTATAAAAGCGTTTTCAAAGCCTCTTGACAAACGGGACAAAACCCACAAAATACTTATCAAAACACATATACATATATATATACATATATGTATCGCATGCGGGTTCAAAATACAAATAGGGTTTTAGGTCCAAAACCTCACCTTGCCGACCAAACCAACGAAAACGGACCAAGAGGAGTCAAACGAACCACTTCCTCAACAACGGAACGAACCTAAGAGCAAAACAAAGAGCAAGAGGCAAACTTAGACTCAAATGAACCATATTGACGCTCGGCGACTGCGTATGAATGCATAAAATATGATATTATGTCATGAACACGTTCATGTGCACTATTAAGGAATTTAAATCACATAATCAAGTCATTCCATCCTTCGCTCACTTTCATTCGAATTCATAATTTCACGTTTCCAATCGATTCAAGAATTTCAAGGCACAAGATCCAACATTTAGGCAAATAAGAGCATTGAAGTAAATTAAGCTCGACACACACTCAAACGTATTCAATCTTTCACAAAACTCTACTACATACACCCTATTACATAATATAACGCATTTCCAAAGTTTGAAAACAAGAACATATCACAAGATAAGGGAAATGGGTTATGGAAATCACAAACTCCACAAAACGCACAAAATCGGCATTCAACCAAAGCATGCCTAAATCTCATCCAAAAGTTATGAAATTGAACCACAATACTCCCAACGCACAGTAAAACAAGTTCATAGTTCATCACAAATGAAGATAAAGGCATTAAAGAAGTGAAACAAACCAAAAACCGAAAAGGAAAACCAAGAGCTGCGCAGGGGGAGGGACACGGGGGTGTCCCTCAACATAGACAAACTGAGCCACGCCCGTGGCTCAGTACAGTCATGCCCAGGAAGCATGACACACCCGTGTCTCACATTTCAATGCAAATGAGACACGGGGGTGCCTCGGTACAGGTTCAATATCGCATACAAAGTTTACCGGCAAAACAGACCCTAAACAAAATCAGTCCAAAATCATACCAAATCAACTCCAAATTTTATGAAACTTGATATACAATATATCTAGCATGTTAGGAACATATTTCATTTATAATTCAAAGGCTAAATCACGCGTTAAGAACACCGAAATCATGCAGCAACTCTGGAGCGCCAAAAACGGACACATGAGCTCAATTGGTTCAATCATGCCATGATCAAGTACTTAGGGGCTGAATATGAAACTAAAACTTTAGGGAATGGACACTAACATGATAAGAAACTAATATACTCCATGTATATGCAAATTGACACGAATTGGAGCACATTAGAACCACCAAGAAATCACAAAATGCAACAGCAGCAGTTCGGTTCGCGCATAGCATACAAACAGGCCATCAAGCTTCGCTTAGGAGCTGAAAATGGATCTAAAAACTTGCAAGAGCAGGGCTAACATGTAAAGCAATTAGTATACAACATATCCATGCAAATTCACACGAATTGGAAGCCATTAACTCAAGCAACAAAGCACAAAACGTCACAGCAGTCCCAAAACAGGGGAGCAGTTTTTAAGGTTCAAGAACTCAAGTTTGCAGCCATATTAAAGCATGAATTCAGGGCAAAACGATGCAAATTCGTAGAAAAAAATGTATACTACATTACCAAGCATTTGCATACGAAATTGGAGGCAAGAATTCATCCATTTGATCTCAAAAACGTGACTGCAGTTTGGTGAAAATGAGCAGATTTGCAGCAGTTCGGCTTTCAAGTTTCATGGCCAAAAACTCAAGGTGTCAATCATGTTATCAATGGAGAATGAACCCTAACACATCTATCATGAAGTATAGATCAAGAATCGAAGCAAAGAAGCTCATATAATCAACAAGGAAGCACCAAATCAGCCACAAACTTAAGCTAAGCCATGGATTCAAAAATATGAGCTAACCCTAACTATTCATGCAAGCTTTCAAACCCTTAATAAATCTGATGCATTTCATGAATTTCAAGGATCAAATGAAGCATAGAAGAGAGTAGAATACATAAATATACTTACATTTAAGATATGAAGAAGTATGGAGAAGATCAAGCTTCAAAATCACAAGCCATGAAGGAGGGTTCTTCTTTCTCTTCTTCTTCCTTCCTTGGATCTGATATTTTCTCCTTTCTTGGGGGTAAGGAGCACGAAATGATGCTGATAGGGAGAGAGAGGGATGAACCAAGGTCATGTAAACCAAGGTTAAGGCTTAGATATGGTTAGTTTGGGCCCACAAATGTGAGACTAGTCAAAGATGGTAGCTTTAGCACAAGTTGTTCGTTCCGGGCCAAAAACGAGGGTCCAAATGGGCTTAGAAAAATATCAAATCAGGTTCCTTGGCTTCATCTCTTCGTTACGAGTCCAACGCATCTTCCGGAATTCGAATCCGAATTCCCTAGCTCAAGTTATGGTCTCCGGAACAAGAGGCGCGCTAAAACTAGTTAGGCCCTCATGTCCCTCGTCAAATTCCAAAGGTTTAAAACCTCGACAAACGAACACGAAAACTTAAAACGAGCATGCAAACACATTCATAACTCACATATATCACACATACCAAAATTTCACAAAAATCGGAATTGAATTCCGGCACATAACGAGCAAATTACGAGTATATAAAACTTAAACGTTTAAAAAATCTGAGTTCATGAATATAAACAATTAATTTCATATTAATTCAAATAATCATATAAGCATTAAAATAACATTCAAATACGTAATTAAATAATTTAAAGCACATAAAACCCTCTCGTTACGGCGTACCCGGAAATCCGAACGATCGGGATGTTACAAACTCCCCTCCTTCAAAAGGACCTGTCCTCAGGTCCTAAGGAGAATCTTGAATGGCTCCGAAGTCAAGCCCAACTCCACACTTCCGCTACGCCACTCTGATCCAAACTTCTCAAGACATTACCTCCTTAAATGGCGAACCGGACACAAAGTCCTAGTCGTTTGCCCCTACTTCCCAAATAAAAATTCGGGAGTAGTTGGAGAATTCTCAACCTATGGCACATAGACATTACTACACAAAGTTCATAACGTCTTTCTTATGCCAGAACATCCGGGTCCCAAAACTCCGAACAACCCCAACCCTGAGTGGGATAAACTCGTGACCTTGCACTCCTTAAGGCGTAGGCTACCGTTCTTCTACGAGCAACACACAACAAAGGCCTTCCTTTATGCCTCGGTTGGAAACAAGGTAGCCTTTTGTACCTTCGGTTAGGCAAGAGCCAATACCGTGGGTAACTCTCTTCAACCGCCTCTTCCCACTCAAAACCATGCCTCTTACTCTGAGACAATCCTCGGTTCTTCCATGGGAAATACCAACGGGTTAGCCTTCTATCTAATACCCGAAGATATCGTTGAGTCCCTGACGGACCTCCTAAAAGCATCCGCTAACGCCAACGAAAACAAGGCACCTTCAGACAAGCTGATCAAAAGCAGCCCGACCCTCACAACTCACCAAACACTCACGAACACTCCACACTACCAGCTCTCACCACAAGAAAGTACTAACACAAGAAGGAAAAAAATAAATCACACAACGAACAAGAGCCAAGAAGGAAAAGAAATACATAACAAGCAAAACTAGGAAATAAAGGAAGCACACTTCAAACAAGAACCAAGAAGAGAAAGAATCAGATAATAGGCAAGAACCAAGGGTGAAAGCAATTACGCATCAAGCAAAACTGAAAAGGGAAGGAAACACATTACAAGTAAGAGCTATGAAGGGAAAGAAACACTTAACAAGCAAGAACAAGAAGAGGCATAATTACGCAACAAACATAATGAAGAATCACCTAAAAACAAGGAGTGAGATAATAAGCACATGGGTTTCCCCCGAGTATTAAAATATATGTGAAATGTAATGCCATGAATGCTTCATGTACCGTTCACCAAAGGAGTAGCGTTGAGTGTGGTGCCATCTTCTTGTTTTCCGGGAGGATCATCTTGTGCTTGAACCGGGATCTTGAAGTCATAGCATTTCCTTGAAGACCTCAACTTCTTGTTGTTCGATTAACTTTCATCATGCCTTCGATTCCTCCACAATTGAGTCCTCCTACCACCTTTGGTATTGAAATCTCTCCTTGTTGGATATTGGTGACCTCATGAGATTCTTGAGTTTCTTCATTCCATGTAATTCGAGTCTCTACAATGTATATATTAAATTGCTTCCGGTGAGGAGATGTAAAAATCTATCCCTCTTTGGTATTTGAATCTTCTTATACTCGGCAACTTTGAAGTCTTAAGTTTTCAAAAAATTCTCTTGTCTCTGGGCTTCTCGCCTTGTCTTCCAATTATTCAACCTTAAAGTATTCTCCCGTCCAACGGGGCTTGAAATAATTTGTTAATCCATCTTAATTTGATCCTTCCATTTGGCATTGAAATCTTTCTTTTCTTGACGTTATTGGTATCTTGAATCCTCCTAAGAATTTCTTGAAGTTTGGATTCCTTGCTCGAGCTTCTAACCCCAAATCAACCTTTTCTTCACATGAGTAGTGTGGGAGGCTCAATTCATTATTTATCCATTCCTTCGTAGCCCCATATATCTTGCATCCTCTGATCATGCTCATACTCTTAGAATTTGAAAGTTTGATTGAATTCCATATCTATTCCTTGCAACTAATTCCAAACTCTAGGATGGTCCTCGAAGGTAACCAATCTTTCAAACCCTTAAATGAAATCGTCCATCTTCTCTCATTCTTCAATTTGAAATCTTCTTATCATCAAACTTGAAAGGAAGGTAGTTGTGTGAAGGTCTCTAATAGGACTCCCTCATGAGAATTCTTCCCGGACTCCTCTAATCTCAACTTCACCCCATTGATCCCCTTGAACTTGGCCTTGATAGCCTCATTTCGAACCGCTTCAAAAGATAAAAGTCTCTGAACCCCTTATAGCCCGAATATACCTGTCTCCCTTGTCCTTTTCCCCAGTAATACTTGTTGATGTCGAAGGAGTATCCTGAAATAAAATACAATTCCAAGAAGGTATTGATGCATGCGGGGTTTCTAGTGCATGTTCATGTGAACTATTAATACAAATAATATCAAATAATATCAAGTAAGTCACATAAGTGATGTAGTGAATGCCAACAAACACGAAATCCTAAGCCGAACGACCTACACAAACTCGACAAGACACGAGAGCTCCGGTTTTACAACCTAGAGCTCTGATACCACTTAAAGATGTAACACCCCGGAGCGAAGGGCGCCACATCCCCCGCACCGTAACCCAACACGTGAAGCGAAATGGGAACTCCGACCACGTATCAAGCCACGGCGAACAGGTGACAAAGAAAAATCCAACCTAAGCTAGGCGGTCTAGACCCTACTCAGAGCACGCAATAAAACAAATAACGAATGCGGAAGCACCAGAATCTCATAAAGCAAATAAACATACTCAAGACATATCAAACTTTCGATTCAAGTTATACAAACTTTACAATCTCGAATTTGAGGCATAACTTATACATATTTCAGAAGTAGCCAAAATGCATAAAGAAAACGAAAATTCCATGCATGAGACTCAAGCTATCCTCAATCCCGACTCAAAGACAACCGCCTAGCTCCAACACCTCAGAACGGGTACCTGCAACTCAAATCAAAGGGGGAAAAAGATAGAAATAACGAGGGTCAGTCCCAGAGACTGGTGAGGGGGCTAACACACACACCCATACATATACATAATAGCAAAGCATATACAAAGCAGAGAGGGGTTCATGAACCGGGTACGGTTTTTGCATTCTAAAACATTTAACCCGTGGTAATATATATAAAGAAAGAAGTTTGGGGCCGAAGGCCAAATTCAGTCAAGTTTTAGAGTTTAGAAGTCCGTCCCCGTTTCACAACCATAAACGAATCATAAGGAACCGAAAGCTTAAAACCAACTCACTTACTCCAGAAACGAAGGCGAAGCGAAACATAAAACAAATCATAAATCAATCCCACCTCCACACCGTTTAGGGAAGAGAGGTGCCCCTCTCAACCCACCACAGAACGAAACGTGTGAACCGGAGGATCCCGTCCGGTTCCTTCGACGGCCAGCCAAAATGCGCTCCGTCGGCATAGGAGAGCTAAGTCTCCCGTTGGTGGAGAAGTGCACAGGGGTCGTAACCGACGACCCCGATGGTCGTCCCGGGTCTCCCTTACCCAAAACTCCGGGGCCCAAACAGATCACAGAACTCACACACACAGACAGACAGACAGACATAACTTATGCATATCGCACTTACCATAAGAAGCTCCTCTGCAGATCAGACCCCGCTTACACACACACACTTTTATCAAAGCTTATCAAAATAAACGAAAATAGAGCTTATATACTTATAAAAGCGTTTTCAAAGCCTCTTGACAAATGGGATAAAACCCACAAAATACTTATCAAAACACATATACATATATATATACATATATGTATCGCATGCGGGTTCGAAATACAAATAGGGTTTGAGGTCATCATAACTAAAAGGAAAGAAAACCTCACCTTGCCGACCAAACCAACCAAAACGGACCAAGAGGAGTCAAACGAACCACTTCCTCAACAACGGAACGAACCTAAGAGCAAAACAAAGAGCAAGAGGCAAACTTAGACTCAAATGAACCATATTGACGCTCGGCGAATGCGTATGAATGCATAAAAGATGATATTATGTCATGAACACGTTCATGTGCACTATTAAGGAATTTAAATCACATAATCAAGTCATTCCATCCTTCGCTCACTTTCATTCGAATTCATAATTTCACGTTTCCTATCGATTCAAGAATTTCAAGGCACAAGATCCAACATTTAGGCAAATAAGAGCATTGAAGTAAATTAAGCTCGACACACACTCAAACGTATTCAATCTTTCACAAAACTCTACTACATACACCCTATTACATAATATAACGTATTTCCAAAGTTTGAAAACAAGAACATATCACAAGATAAGGGAAATGGGTTATGGAAATCACAAACTCCACAAAACGCACAAAACCGGCATTCAACCAAAGCATGCCTAAATCTCATCCAAAAGTTATGAAATTGAACCACAATACTCCCAACGCACAGTAAAACAAGTTCATAGTTCATCACAAATGAAGATAAAGGCATTAAAGAGGTGAAACAAACCAAAAATCGAAAAGGAAAACCAAGAGCTGCGGAGGGGGAGGGACACGGGGGTGTCCCTCAACTTAGACAAACTGAGCCACGCCCGTGGCTCAGTACAGTCATGCCCAGGAAGCATGACACACCCGTGTCTCACATTTCAATGCAAATGAGACACGGGGGTGTCTCGGTACAGGTTCAAAATCGCATACAAAGTTTACCGGCAAAACAGACCCTAAACAAAATCATACCAAATCAACTCCAAATTTTATGAAACTTGATATACAACATATTTAGCATGTTAGGAACATATTTCATTTAGAATTCAAAGGCTAAATCAAGCGTTAAGAACACCGAAATCATGCAGCAACTCTGGAGCGCCAAAAACGGACACAAGAGCTCAATTGGTTCAATCATGCCATGATCAAGTACTTAGGGGCTGAATATGAAACTAAAACTTTAGGGAATGGCCACTAACATGATAAGCAACTAATATACTCCATGTATATGCAAATTGACACGAATTGGAGCACATTAGAACCACCAAGAAATCACAAAATGCAACAGCAGCAGTTCGGTTCGTGCATAGCATACAAACAGGCCATCAAGCTTCGCTTAGGAGCTGAAAATGGATCTAAAAACTTGCAAGAGCAGGGCTAACATGTAAAGCAATTATTATACAACATATCCATGCAAATTCACACGAATTGGAAGCCATTAACTCAAGCAACAAAGCACAAAACGTCACAGCAGTCCCAAAACAGGGGAGCAGTTTTTAAGGTTCAAGAACTCAAGTTTGCAGCCATATTAAAGCATGAATTCAGGGCAAAACGAAGCACATTCATAGAACAACATGTATACTACATTACCAAGCATTTGCATACGAAATTGGAGGCAAGAATTCATCCATTTGATCTCAAAAACGTGACTGCAGTTTGGTGAAAATGAGCAGATTTGCAGCAGTTCGGCTTTCAAGTTTCATGGCCAAAAACTCAAGGTTTCAATCATGTTATCAATGGAGAATCAACCCTAACACATCTATCATGAAGTATAGATCAAGAATCGAAGCAAAGAAGCTCATATAATCAACAAGGAAGCACCAAATCAGCCACAAACTTAAGCTAAGCCATGGATTCAAAAATATGAGCTAACCCTAACTATTCATGCAAGCTTTCAAACCCTTAATAAATCTGATGCATTTCATGAATTTCAAGGATCAAATGAAGCATAGAAGAGAGTAGAATACATAAATATACTTACATTTAAGATATGAAGAAGTATGGAGAAGATCAAGCTTCAAAATCACAAGCCATGAAGGAGGGTTCTTATTTCTCTTCTTCTTCCTTCCTTGGATCTGATATTTACTCCTTTCTTGGGGGTAAGGAGCACGAAATGCTGCTGATAGGGAGAGAGAGGGATGAACCAAGGTCATGTAAACCAAGGTCAAGGCTTAGATATGGTTAGTTTGGGCCCACAAATGTGAGACTAGTCAAAGATGGTGGCTTTAGCACAAGTTGTTCGTTCCGGGCCAAAAACAAGGGTCCAAATGGGCTTAGAAAAATATCAAATCAGGTTCCTTGGCTTCATCTCTTCGTTACGAGTCCAACGCATCTTCCGGAATTCGAATCCGAATTCCCTAGCTCAAGTTATGGTCTCCGGAACAAGAGGCGCGCTAAAACTAGTTAGGCCCTCATGTCCCTCGTCAAATTCCAAAGGTTTAAAACCTCGACAAATGAACACAAAAACTTAAAACGAGCATGCAAACACATTCATAACTCACATATATCACACATACCAAAATTTCACAAAAATCGGAATTGAATTCCGACACATAACGAGCAAATTACGAACATATAAAACTTAAACGTTTAAAAAATCCAAGTTCATGAATATAAACAATTAATTTCATATTAATTCAAATAATCATATAAGCATTAAAATAACATTCAAATACGTAATTAAATAATTTAAAGCACATAAAACCCTCTCGTTACGGTGTACCTGGAAATCCGAACGATCGGGATGTTACAATACGGGTTATGATTAGCGCTTTGGATTTATGACTTTACCCCTCTTGTATATATTTGATCTACCCGACTTTTGATGTTAAATATGTAAAGTGCTTCCGCTTTTATATTGTTGAGTTTTGTTGTTTGTTTCTTTTGCGCGTTCTGAGTCTGGTTTTAGCTCCGCCTAGCATAGTGGGTGTGTATGTCTCCCGTTCGCTATGATTTGTACTAGGATACGGATTTTCCCATTTCGTATTCGGGTTCGGGGCTTAGTGCGGGGGATGTGGTATCCCACGTGCAGGGTGCTACATGGAACCTGTAAGCTAAGAACATAAAGAGGGAGGGGTCAGTCACACTGAGTGAGTGAGGGGCAACACACGCACGCGTACATACGTATGCAGAGCACATCACATATCATAGATGGTAGTTCATGGATCAGGGCATGGTTTTTGCATTCTAAAACAGTTCTCACTTGATACTAGATATAGGGGGTAAAAGAGTTAGACCGAAGGCCAAAACAACCAAATTTTAAGTAATTAAGAATCCACTCCCGTTCCACGAACAATTTCATAACAAAACTAACTTAACGGAAACGAACACAAAGTAAACCTTCACACAAACTGGGAAATGTGCATAGGGGTAATGTCCATCCCGGATCCCCTATCCGACATCCCGATGATCATACATAGGAGTAATACCCAGCGTCCTGTATCTCCCTTACCCATAATCACCGAGCCCCAGGCAAAAGCAGAGGCAAAATCATACCAGAATCGAAGGCATAACAATGTCCAAGACCAACTCTATAATCATATTCAGATCCAGAGGCATACCATATTCAGAGGCATATGATAATCAGAGGTATATTATATCCATATCCATATTCGTACTCAAAATCATAACATAATCTGTAGCGCCCGAGCTCGTAACACCACATTCCCCGCACTAAGACCTGACTCGCATATGAAATGGGTAGTCCACACACGTGCCAGATCAGAGCGAACATGGACTCACTCACTCCCTATGCTAGGCGGGAGCTAAAACCTCGAAACCAAATAAGTACCCAAAGAAACAAATGTATAAGCGGAAGCAGAACATATAATCAAGCATAATAGAGATAATAAATGTCGGGTTCAACTAGCATAAGTACCTAGTCCCGAAAATTCAAACATAAATCATAAATCACGGGTTCAATCTATCCCTAGAAGCCTGTGCCGAATTCAAAATCATAATACATAACATTCATATATCTCTACTGTAACGCCTCGGTTTTTCTTTCGTTCAAATTTATCGTATGTGTTTATAAATTGAGCAAATTAAATTATTTAATTATGTGATTAATTGTTTATAAGTGTTTTATATTTAATTTTAATATAAATTATTATTAGTTTATTTTATTTTATTTTATAATTTCATTTCGTTAATTAATTAATTTAATTTATAATTAAGAATTAAAGTTAATCATGTTTTAATTATATTAATTAATTTCAAAAGTTTAAATTGTTGACTTGAGTTTTAATTTAAAAATAGAATTTAAATTTTATTATTTAATTTATAATGTTATGAAATTGTTACGTTTGCGCATGAGTGTTTTAATCGCGCTTCGTTCTTATATGATTTGATATCGAAAATTCATGAAAATTTAGTATGTTGTAGATTTATGTGTTATGAACATGTTTATATACTCGTTTTATGTTTTCGACTTCGTTTGACGTGGTAACGAATTTATTTTGAATTGTGGAACCAAGTCGGGGGCTAACGAGCAATTAGCGCACCCTAGGTTCCGTATATGATATCTTGAGCTAGGAAACTCGGATTTGAGTTTCGTCAGCTTCGCTGAACTCGCAACGAAAATTAGGGTTTAATGAAGTTAACCTCATATTTTTCTAAGACCATTTGAACCTCCGAAATCCAACCGAAACAGGCAGCGGACGCTAAGACTGCCACAGCTCAATAAAATGGCCATATCTTCCACAAATCTTGACCAAACTAACCATGGTTTGATTCCTTGGAACCCTAATTCAACCCTATATCAGCCTTAATTAACCCCAAACCGAGATAACCCTCATTACTTGGAGAAAACTCAGCCAAAATCCTCTTCTTCCAATCATTCCCGTAACTCATGCCAACCTTGGAGATTCAAGCTCAAATCTCTTCCATCTTTCATCCAATCAACAAGGTGAGTCTAGGGTTGTGTTATATATTGATTTAGAGTCATTTGGATTTATTCATCCCCAATTTTGAGCATGCTTTCATGGATTTATGGCTGAAGAGACGAAATGGTAGGTTTTGGGTACATATGTTGATATCTCTTTCATTCCTTGATGGATTTGGTTGATTCGAAGCATGAACATGATTGTTTTAACTCCTTCTTTGCAATTATCATGATGTATTACATGGTAGATGAAGTATTTATGAGTTACCATTTATGAATTTATTAAGACCATAGCATGAAATGATCTTCTTTTCATCCTCCCTCACGTTAAACTGCTGCTGCTGCATTTGGGATTAATTTCTTGTTGTCATTTGTTGCCTTATTTCACCTTTTGTTGCTGGATTGATGGCTGGTGGTGTGTGTGAGTTTATGCCCTATTTTCTTGCAGTTTTATCCCTGTTTTTGCTGCGAACTGTTGCTATCTGCTGCTGCCCTGTTTCCTTGATATGTTGTTATCATTTTCCAGTCAGATTTGTGGGAGTTTTGATCTGTTTTGTTGCTGAGTTGTTGCTTGATCTTCTGCCCTATTTGTGTGTTAGTTGCTGCTGAATATTCATGATAGAAACAGGGGACGCTTCGTTGAGCTGCTGTGTAGTTTCTGTACCATAACTCCCCGGCCGGGGAGATTTCATGCATGCAATTACCCGGCCGGGTACCACCCTTTTACAGAATGTTGCTCCTTTGCTGTTTCATTTCATCCTTTTCTCTCAATTTGTCAGGTGTGGTGTGTGCATGCAAACATGTCTACTTAAAATATTAATTCATGGTGGTGTTGTTGAATTGTGAATGTGTGCATGTAATTAGATATCACATAATGGTTGCATGAAGGTGTACGCACTTATATATATATATTTATAACTTGTAATTATGCATGCATGATTGTAATTGTTATTGTTTGCATGCATATATTAAGTATAAATCTAAATATAAATGCATGCATGTGTTATATTATATAAATATGTATGCATGTGTTCACTTAAATACAAATATAATATATATTATGTAATGTTATTAATATATGCATGCATGTGCATGTAAATGTATATATATATAAGGTATTTATGTATATTATATATATATGTTTATTATATATTAAATATTGTTTGATTTAATTAAATTTTTGGGAATTAAATTGTTACCTAGTTTATATTTTTTTCTAATTTCCAATCTTAAATTGAATGTAATTATTTATCAATTTTCTAATTGTAAACGTGTTATAGTAGGTTGTATGATCGTTAATTTGAATTCCTTGGATTGATTTGATATGAAATATGAAATTCATGACTTAAATGATTATGAACGCTTCCTTGACCAAATGATGGCTCGTTTATGGGAATTAAATGCATTAATAGTGCACGTGAACATGTTCATGACATGACATCATCTCTTATGCACTCATATCATGTTCATCGCATTACCGTGCGTCATATATGGTTCGTATGGAGTCTTGAGTCTCACGTTTGCACTGTGTCAATTCTTTTACAGTTTCTCCAGGGCGGAGAGCCTGGGTTCTTAGGATACTTTCAAGTCTTCTTGTCATCTTGGTTTTGTTCGGTAAGAGACGTACAGGTGGGTTTCTCTTCTATTAGCTATGATGACCCCGATATATCCTTATGTGAAGTTTTAAGCCAAAATGTTATATATATATGTTTATATACTGAGTCTTTTCAAAGAGTCTATGATTTTCAACGTAAAGCCTTTTCCTTTCATGAATCCCTTACCAAATGTTTTGGCGAGATCAGTGAACACATTGTTTATGGGGCCCGGGACTTTGTGTATGTGGCTATCCGAGGAAGCTCGGGTTGACGGTGATCCCCATGCACTAGTCCCAACATATATTAACGGTGATACCGGCCCTCGTTAGGAGATTAGCGAGGAATGGGAGCTGAGTGCCTTTGGGGAACTCATGAACCCCCTTTGGTCAATGATTGAGGTGGCCGGGTCTTGCTAACCCGTCCACCACCCGGAGGAAGAAGGTTGGAATTTATTGTATGATATGAATATGAATGATATGACTGAATGTATGCTAATGAACGAATGTATGAACGAATGAATGAATGATGGTATGATCGCTAGTGAACGGACAAATGAATAAATGCACACACGAGGTGGAGGTTAGAGAATTCGCCCTCTCGCCGGGCTCACATATTGACCTTATGAACGACTATGATTATGAATAATGAAATTGAAGGTTGTAATCCCGAGCATTGTTTCTTTCATTTTCACCCACTTGGGAAATGCTTTTAAAACCTCGCTTGGGATTATAATTTGCATGTGATTGTATATTATATTTATGCCCTGTTTTATACCCACCAGTCTCCTATAGACTGAACCCGGTTTTGTTATCAGTGCTTTTGCTGGTTTTGGAGTGCTAGGCGGGAAGTCGAGTTTTTTGAGTCTCTTGTTCAAGTTGGAGTCCATTTTCTATGCATCTTGTAAAGTGTTAAGTTATAGATTTGCTTATAATGGTTATGATGATAAGATTTTGTTCGGGACGGACTTCTAAGGATAATAAAACCCGTGAATTTGTGATTACGATTTATGTTTTAATTTTTGGGATTGGGTACTCATGTTAGTGATCATTTTCGATAAACCTCGTGATTGATTTTATGTTCTGCTTCCGCCCTTGCATTTAACTCTTGCACTTGTTTATTTGGTTTCGAGGTTCTAGCTCCCGCCTAGCCTAGAGTGTGAGTGAGTCCCCATTCGCCGTGATTCGGCTCGTGTATGGATTACCCATTTCATATGCGGGTTGGGTCCCGGTGCGGGGGATGTGGTGCCTCCCGTTGGGGCGCTACATCCTTAAGTGGTATCAGAGCCTAGGGTTGCAAAACCCGGGTTCTCGTGTCGTGATTGAGTCAGTTTAGGTCGTACGACATAGGAACAACTTGACAACGTATGCACTGCAATGAATTTTCATGGTTAAGTTGTTCTTAATTGTTTGAAATTTCTTGATATATGTGATCTACTTTCAATTTCGTTGCTTCAGGTGTTGCAATTGCATTTTATGTGTTTTGATTGATCTAAATATGTGTTATAAGCATATGCTAATCTACATGCATCTATATTTGAGTGAAATCTTAGGTTATAGGTTCTTGTCATGATAATAAAGCTCTTATCAACCTCACAAACGAGTTCCTCTATCAAACCAACGGAGAGGCTATGGAAATTAGGGATTGGAAGGTCGGGTATTGAATCTGCAAGGCTATCAATATGGGGTTATATTCCATTACTCAGCATCGTGACGGAAGGTGGGATTACCCACAAAGATCAGGGGCTCGTGGTCTTTTCTAAATGAAGACATGTTCCTTAGTGTCCTTACCACGATGCACCAAAGCTCTCTTATCGTTCTAAAGAGTAGTATCGGAAAAGAAAGCAGTGATCGTCACTTTTGAAAGGTTAATTGAATATCAAGAACTCCACCAAATTGCGGAAGGAGACATAAAATCATGAGAAAATCTTGAAGATGTTAGGATTAAGGATTTTATCAACGAGGAGACGAAGACCCCAAGAGAACTCAAGTTTGGGTAAGGAAGAAGTCGGATTGGGAAGGAGTAGTGAGAACCAATCGATATGGCGATTTCAAGATCATGGAAGGCCGAGATGCCAAAGGTTCTATTTTCGGTCGGATCGAAGTTTTTTTTCAGACTTAAGATGAATCATCGGGTTGTGAGTTCGAGTTAGGAGGTATGGAGTAACAAATGGAAACGATAAAGAAAGACAAAGAGCTGTTGAAGGGAAATTATGTGCTCAAAGTGTAAGCAATTGGAAGATGAGTTCATCCAATCATTGAATTCATAAAGATAGATAAGGAAACCTTGAGTAGAAAGACAACCAAGGGTAAGATTTGGAACATTATTTGGGATCAATTTTCTTTTTTTTTTTGAGGAAGTCAAGATACCGCTGCCATGGGCACAAAAGAAGTTGGGTTCGAGGGATTTCAATTTCGGATCGCGGGAACGTATAAGTGGATACAAGGAAACTTTGAAGATTTAGAGGAATATGGGTTCAAGAGATTGTGATCTCGGACCATGGAGAATTGAGGACTATGGGAAGCATCATCAACGACCGAACAATGTTCAGCTTTACGACTTATGCTCACAACATCAAGATCAAAGGACAAGATGTCGCTCTAAAGATACCACTACGGTGATAGGTTCAATGCATTCATAGCACGTGCACCATGCATAGCAAATTAATTATTTCAGATTCTTATTATATGTGTTTTAATACACTAATTGTTAAGTTATTGTTGCATACTTATTTGTTGAATTATGTGTATTGATGTTGCATTTCCTTGCTTAAAATATTTACTACATGCATTTATCATCTTAACCCAACACGCATCATCTTAGTGGTTACTTGTTAGGATTTCGCCCGTTTAAGACTTTCACTATTACTCCGATTGAAGCTTCATTGAACAAAGTGAAGAAGAACATTTTGGGTTCATAAAGTGGGACAAAGACGGAAGTGGAAGGTTTCAGGACACATAAATTGGATGAGACAAATTAGGGAACTTAATGGAGTTAAATAGGAATTTGGGAAGCAAAGGAAAAGGGTCGTTGCTCCAATCAAGTACTTTAAAATGAACGTGAGCTAGGCCACCGAATACATTTTCTACCTAGAGCCGTTCGTCCCAAGGAAATAATTTTGTGAGATCAGGAATTCTTGTTAAGGGGGAGAGCACGACTAAGAGACAAACTTAAGCTTTAAGGTTGTGCTCGAAGAGTATCCTAGTAGGAACAACGACAATTGCAAACCCTAGACGATTTGGAAACTCAAGTAATGATGATAGGAAAAAGATAAAAAGGTCTTAACGATGGAATTACCAAATAAAAGTTAAATCACTATACTCAGCTTGAAGATTGCTAGGGGATCTTCCTAGTACGGGGTCGAATTTCGGAAGATGATGGAATGATGAGGGAACCTCTGTGCACTCCTATCAGTATTGGTGAAAGGAATCGAAAGGATGATCATTGAAGGAATTGGATCAACTTCAAGAATTATAAGGAATATTTTACGTTTAAGTAGGGAATGGAATGGGGCAGAACCAAATACTTGTCTACGGGCTTAAAGAGAATAAAGGGATAACTGGAATAAGAGTTAGGAAAGAATTACCGAGAAAGTGGATCAGACTTTAGGAATTGATGGTTTAACTTGATTAAGGAAGAATTCATGAAAAAGAAAACTGTGGTGGGAATAATCATGAGATAGGAATCGAACTTAGGGCTTTGAAAGTAGTTAATCTTGAGTATGGTGAATTCTGGCATCGATAAGGATAGAAGATTCAAATTTGAGTCATGGGAGGAACGTTCTGATGTCATGTAGAATAAAGCAAAGTTCGACTGGTTGAAGGAGTTAGTCATGTCAAGGGAAGATGTTGAGGTTAAGGGTGAGAAGTTAGAGAAGGAATGGAGCACTATTCTAAGAGTTAATTAAATTCCAAAGAATCCGCCTAATTGAAGAAGGTGATCAAGGTGTAAGAGTCAGGTAGGACCAGCCGAGAGTTGTCTTCTCTTCGACCGGACACTCATATGAAGGGCCGTAACATAAGTCAAGAGCCAAGCTAACTTTTGGGTCGCATTATCCAATTGGACCATGATTAGTGAATTTCAAATTTCTTGGCTACGGTGAACGGTACATAAAACATTCATGACATATGCATACATGCAATTTAAATTTAAATGATTTCTTAATGGTATATATATACCTTGCTAATTGATTATTTTCGTCATTTTTGGTATACTGTGATTGACATTTATTATGTGTCCCTGTGTGACCTACATGATTATTCATTATTGTAATTCTCGTTTTGAAATCTGTTCTTCGTGGTGTTTATTCTTTGATGTAATTCTCTGCTTTTGAGAGACGGGGTTCTCTCATTTTTGTTCGAGAGACGGGGTTCTCTCATTTTTGTTCGAGAGACGGGGTTCTCTCATTGTTGTTCGAGAGACGGGGTTCTCTCATTGTTGTTCGAGAGACGGGGTTCTTGTTAGGAATAGTGCCCTAGAAAGCCGATTGTATATCCGCTTTGTGCTTTTCCTTATTGTAATCACAGACAATCTTTGAATGAAATAACGAATTGAGGCAACACTTCTTTATATGCTCTTGTTTGGTATGCATTTACTTTATCTGTGCATGTATGAGAACTCCCCTAATCCTGATGACTTTAGGACTCTGCCATTTAGGTGAAATGGTTCATGAAACGAGCCCTATATCACATAAGTCATGATTAGTAAAATACTCCAAGCCGATGAGTCCTACAGACAGTGGGAGTGTCAACCTGACTCCTCTAAGGCTTGCTTGTGGGATCACGCCCTTAAGAAGGACCACCTTGTTTCTTGGAGGTGGAAAGTGTATAGTTGATACGTGCGTGATACATGAGGGTGCCTACTTTAATAAGTGAGTTCACTGAGGCGCCCCGTGTGAGAACATTCTTAAATGGGAAAGGAAGTTTCTATTTCAGGAAATGGAAACTTCCAGATTAGGAAATATCTCACGAGTCATTGATGTGATTAATTGATCCTTAGACTTGAGGTTCCTTGTCACTTTATGAGTTAACTCTGTAGTCTTAGGTATAAGCTTTAAAGGGTGTCGCCTTAGACAACTGATTCAAGGCTTATGCTGGGGCTGCACAAGTGACTCGTGAAAGTGAATGAGAATCAAGAAAGGACCTACACTTGCATTTGCAAGGTGATCTCTTATTGTGTAAGTCATTCATATGCCATATTGAGTCCTTGGCCAAGGCAGTAGATCAAGACATCAAGAAAAGGGTTTCTTGGATTGAGATCAAATGGATATGAAATGCACTTAGCTTTAAGACCGGATTATTAGGGTTCTGATTATTCCCTTGCCCTAGATCTTGGTTGAGAGATAGTAAGTAGGAGGATTGTATCTCACATGAATCAATGACTTAAAGGTTCTGTCGAATCTGAACATTCCAATTCAGCTAGGGGTTAAACACCTGTTGCTAGACTATGGTCGTTTAATCTGTGGACTGATTAATTAATTAGTGAATTAATTAATTAGGGTCACTGCTAATTGAATTGAGAACCTAGAGGGTCACACACAACAACTTGGTTACATGAGTTGAGGCTTGAAAATGATTAAACGAGTTAATCGGGCCAAGAGGGTTCCACACGTGTGAAATCACACGTGTGGCTCACGTGAGTGACACGTGTCACTGTGACACGTGTCACACACGTGTGTATATATATATTATATATATATATTAAATAATTAATTAGTTAATTATTTAATAGACTTTGGTTTAATTTTGAATTAAAAAGAAAGTCTAATTTTGGAGAAAATAATCTAGTTAATTAATTATGAATTAATTAATTAGATAAAAATAAGTTATTTATTTTATAATAAATAAAGTATAAAATTATCCAAAAATAGTTTGGATATTTTTAGCTCTCTTAAAAGTTGACTAGAATTAGAATTCAAAGTCAAAGTTGGAAAATACTTGGTGATCAAGTAATAGGAGAGAGAGGAACCAAATCCTCGTCCAATAAGGATTTGGATCGGCACTCCCTCCTATATATAGGGGAGCTCGAGCTCCCCTTTAGAGCTAATTGACAATTCTTGGTTCATGTGTTGAACACCTTCCTTTCTCCAAGATTAAATTAAACCCTAGGTTAAGCCTAAACACTAACTAGAGAACTAGCATCCTTACTAGTTAGATTGTGATCAAGTTGGTGGACTTTCTCTAGAGACTTCAAGTTAGAAGTTTGAAGATTCGAGCTTTACCAAGGAGAGGGGATCAAGCCGCGAGAAGAGCGTTCTTGGGTGGCTTGAAATGCTTCAAGAAAGAACAAAAGAAAAGTAAGTTTTCTATCTTTACGAATTTGGTTACACGATTACGAGTCCTAGATCCTTTTGTTGGAAAAAAATTTTAAATTCCGCTGCTTTCTGATTCGTGTTTTCCAACAAGTGGTATCAGAGCCACCTCGTTAATCGTGTTTCTGATTCGTCTCAATTATTCTGAATTTGGTAGAAATTCTTAGGCTTAGATGCGAATTAGGTATTCATGAGTTCTTTTAGAAAGCCTGAATTACGAAACTGTAATTTTTTTCCTGAATTTCTAAAACTGTTTTCTCAAATTGTGTTTTTGAAAATTGTTTTAGTTGAAATTTGTTTAAATCGAATTTTTTAATTTTGGATTGAACCGGGTTTTGGAGAAACCCGAAAGTACGAAACGGGACACGAAAAGAATGGGGTTGGGCGTGCTAGCACGTCGCACGCCCAAACCCCATTACCGCCGCCCAGCCCTCCCGCATCCGCGCGGGAGGCCTCCTGCCCGCCTAGGCGCCCTGCTCGCCTGTCCCGCAACCGTGCGGGACAGCTGCCTGCTCCTCCCGCAACCGCGCGGGAGCGCCCGCCCAGGGATGGGCGGGACTGCCTGCCCGCGCCGCACATCTGCGCGCAAGGGCGCGCCTGGCGCGCGCACGTTGGCGGCAATCGCTGCCGGTTGTGCGCAGCGCTGGCGCGCGCCTAGCGCGCGCTCCTGCGCGGCGGGCGGGCGATCCCGCGTCATCCCGGGCCCGTGCATTCGTGTTTTCGTGTTTCGTGCTTTTCGGTCCGTAAAATCCCGATTTAATTTTATTTTAATTTTATCTTTTAAAATCAGTTTTGGTAAAATAAAATTATTTTAAAATTTTGATTAAATTGGGATTTTGGAGAAATTAAAGCGATTTGGATTTTGGAAAAATTATGAATTTTATTTTCTGAAAATAATGAAAGAATAAAATTATTAATTTTGGAAATTAATTGGAATTTTATTGGCTTATTGTTTTTCGGGTTTTATTGAAAAGGCTCTTGAACAAGAATTGCATCTAAGTCGTGTTTTAAGTCATTAGGACTTGAAACGAGAATTTTAATTTATTGGCTAAATTTAAATTCTCGCAAAAGCATGTTAGGTGATCATGGGTTTAGATCTATGTATGGTTTTAATTTATGCACATGGATGGTTTAAATTGGGGTTGGAGCCCTATAGTTGCGTTTTTCAATTGAGGTTGGAGCCTCACTTATGTGCGTACTGTTATGTGATTTATTATGTGGCTTTCCATATTACTGTTTTTGAGGCCGGGGTATGCCCCGTGTAATTGTCTAAGGCCAATATGAAGATTGAGCCTTATTACTTTATGTCTTTTTCTTTTTATTGTAATTTGAGAGTAGAGATAGGTGGTGAGGTTTTATTTTCATTTTGGAGACAATGCACCCATGGAGTAAGATGGACCACATTCAAGTAACAAGGAGGCCATAAGTGAAGACCCCTCAAAATGTTAGGGAGGGGAATCTCAATTGTTAAATGTAATAGAGATAGGGCTCGTATTTTGTTACCGCTTTCCCTTATGTGATTTGAACTGTTTATGTGGCATGTATGTTAGAACTTGTGATTGTGGAGTGGCTCCCACATATCACGCATAAGATAGGTAGAACCCATGATCATTACATGTTAGTATCATGCTAGGACATGTTATCTGTTTATGTGCTTGTTTGAAATGCATTTAAGTGTACTTGCATTAATCAAGACTAATAAAATTGGATAACATATATGTTGGTGAGGTCGAACCGGACAACTCTCCGGTTGATTCGAAAATTCCCATTAAATATTAAGCTAATTTCGAACAAATAGGTGTTTAATTCGAGATGCAAATTTTGAATTAAATTCCTAGCATTCCATCAATAGGTTTTAAGTTTAGTAAGTAAAGCTAGTTATTGTCCACGAGTCGTGGGATAGCTAGTGGAGCTTATTAGTTCTTAGTTACCTAATTAATCATTTTAAATGATCAATATTTCGTGGTCAATTTTAGCAAGGGCGATGTCCGCGAGTCGTGGGTCGTTCGAACTAAGTTTTGGTCATGATCTTATGATTGATGGGTCTAGCTTAACGCCTAAGTAAATATGGATGTCGCACGAGTCGTGGGTCCATATTGAAAGATAGGTGATGCAAAAAACAATTACTAAGAATTCTAAAGGTGTTAGAATTGGTAAGTTGTACCTACCTAGGGTTCTTACTTAGAATGTCCGCGAGTCGTGGGTTCGAGGTAAAATGCCTAGGATCTTAGTACCCATTGGGAAACGTGTTCCTCTTAGATCTTTGGGAATTCTAGATCTTTGAAAAACAGTGGGAGCTACAATAGATTAGAGACCTTATCTTTTGTATATCGTTATAATTCAGCATGCTCACTAGTTCTCTGATTTACCATTTAGGTCGTAGATTCTGTGATTCTCTACGTGTTTTGAAATGGCAACCAAAAACCCTCTTGTATCGATCCTCGAGTCAAACAAGTTGACTGGTCCCAACTATTCTGATTGGCTGAGGAATCTAAAAATCATTTTAGATTCTGAGAAGAGAACTTATGTTCTCTTCGAAGGGGAGCCTAGTCCCGAAGGGGAGGCTCCCACTCGGGCCGAGCGGGACGCGATTCAGAAGTGGAAGGATGATAATCTCCAAGCCCGTTGCCTTATGTTGGCTAACATGTCTCCGGACTTGCAAAGACAACATGAGGCCATGGAATTTGCTTGGGAGATTTACGACCACTTAGAGCAACTTTACCGCCCTCATGAACGTGTTACAAGGTATAACACTTCAAAGGAATTGTTCCACTTGAGAATGAGGGAAGGTTCAAGTGTCCATGAATATGGACTCAAGTTTCTTGCCCTTACTGAGAAACTTGCTTCCATCGACATGCCGCTGAAAGATGAGCTTTCAGTGGATTTGTTGCTAGCTTCGCTCCCACCATCATTCAACCCATTTGTCCTTAACTTCAACATGAATCATGCTGGTGCTACTGTAGCTGAGCTGATTAGTCAGCTTGTGACTGCTGAAAGCACGATCAAGAAGGACAATAAGGTTTTGATGGTGAATGCTCCATCTTCCTCTTGTGGGCCTTCTAAAGGTAAGGGCAAGAAAGCCCAAAAGAAGAAGAAGAAACCCCTTAGGCCCACTGGTGGCATATCGAAGGGGAAGGCCCAAAAGAAGAAGCGTGATCAGAAAGAGGATGTTTGCTTCCATTGTGGCAAAGCGGGACATTGGAGGAGAAATTGCCCAGAGTACAAGGCTACTCTAAAGAAAGGTATCTTTCTCGTTGAAGTAAATCTGTCTATTAATTCTAGTTCTTGGGTACTTGATACCGGTTGTGGAACTCATATCTGTAATGATGTACAGATGCTAAGTGATGTTCAACAACTAAAAGAAGGAGAATGTGACTTGAAGATCGGCGATGGCTCAAACGTTGAAGCTCGAGCTTTAGGCACAATTAGATTAGATTTAGGTAGTTTTGAGTTAGTATTAAATAAAGTCCTTTATGTACCGAGTATTATTCGTAATATAATTTCAGTTCCAATATTAGATTGTGAAGGTTATGAAACTTATATTAAGAATGGTAAATACTTTATCAAACGGAACAACTCTTCCGTTCATATCGGTACTCTAAGTAATGGACTTTACCTAACTCAAAATATCAATATTATGAATATACAACGAGAAACAAAGCGTAAGAGAGATGACAAAGTTTCAGCTCCCTTATGGCACGCTAGATTAGGACACATTTCCAGGAACAGAATTAGCAAGATAAACACTTTAGGATCATTCTCTGAAAATGATCTCAAAGAGTTAACTTCTTGCTAATCCTGTCTCAAAGGAAAAATGTCCAAAGTCCCTTTTAAAGGAACTGTGGAACGTGCCACTAAGGTTTTGGATTTGATCCATACTGATGTTTGTGGACCACTTAGTGTAAGCACTAGAAACAATCATCAGTACTTCATAACCTTTACTGATGACTTTAGTCGGTATGGTTATGTATACTTAATGAAGTATAAATCTGAAGCTTTTGAGAAATTCTTAGAATTTCAAAAGGAGGTTGAGAACCAAACTGGTCACAGGATCAAAGCACTTCGATCTGATCGAGGGGGTGAATATCTTAGTGAAGAATTCCTTAATCATCTCAAAGATAATGGGATTATCTCTCAGTGGACTCCTCCGGGAACTCCTCAGCTTAATGGAGTTTCTGAGAGAAGGAATCAAACCCTACTTGATATGGTTCGTTCCATGATGAGTTTCACTGACTTACCACCTTCTTTCTGGGGTTATGCCCTAGAAAGTGCAGCAAAGATTTTGAATCTAGTTCCCTCTAAGTCAGTCCCTAAAACGCCCTATGAAATGTGGCATGGTAAAATCCCTAGTTATTCTTACTTAAGAATTTGGGGTTGTCCTGCTTACGTGAAGAGGACAGTGGGAGATAAGTTAGAATCTCGTTCTAACTTATGCTACTTTGTAGGTTATCCTAAGGAATCCATAGGATACTATTTCTATGATCAATCTGAGCAAAAGGTGTTTGTTTCCAGAAATGCTACTTTTCTGGAGGAACCGTTCCTTAAAGAAAAGCAAGGCAAGATCATAGAATTAGAAGAAGTACAAAGTGACCCCATACCACCCACTGAAGAAACGTCCCACTCTGATCAACCACAACCAATCACGAATTTCGATACACATGAAAATCCTCCTCTAAGGCGTTCTGAACGCAATCCTAGACAGCCGGAGAGATGGTATGGATTCTTCCATGAAATCTCTCAAAAGGATAATGATCCTTTAACATATGAGGAGGCACTTTCAGATTCTGACTCTGAACAGTGGATAGAAGCCATGAATGGACTCCATGAACTCCAACCAAGTTTGGACCTTGGTAGATTTGCCTGATGGGGTCAAACCCATAGATTGCAGATGGATCTTTAAGAGAAAGCTTGGAGTTGATGGAAGCATTGCAGCCTACAAAGCAAGACTGGTTGCAAAAGGATTCACTCAAAGACCCGGCGTGGATTTTGATGAAACCTTTTCACCAGTTGCAATGCAAAAGTCTATTCGGATCATGCTTGCCATTGCTGCATATTATGACTATGAGATATGGCAAATGGATGTGAAAACTGCCTTTCTCAATGGTGACATTGACAAAGACATTTATATGGAGCAACCCATAGGTTTCACATTCAGTGGGAGTGAGCAAAAGGTTTGCAAACTCCAAAGATCAATCTATGGATTGAAACAGGCTTCTAGGAATTGGAACATTCGATTTGATGAATCGGTCAAAGCGTTTGGCTTCATCCAAATTTCGAATGAATCATGTGTGTATAGAAAGGAATTGGAGACCTCAGTGCAATTCTTAGTACTTTATGTTGATGACATCCTTCTTATTGGGAATTCGAAGGATGACATGAAAGTGACTAAGTTATGGTTATCGAACCAATTCGAGATGAAAGATCTTGGTGATGCGTCCTATATCCTTGGAATTAAAATCTATAGAGATAGATCTAGAAGGTTAATAGGACTATCACAGTCGATGTACATTGACAAAGTATTGAAGAGATTCAATATGGAGTCAGCAAAGGTTAAGAACCTTCCTATGAGTGTAGGAACATGTCTTTCAAAGAAGATGTGTCCTAAGACTAACCTTGAGAAGGAAAGAATGACTCATACACCTTATGCATCAGCAATAGGTAGCATAATGTATGCAATGTTATGTACTCGATCGGATGTGGCTTATGCACTTAGTGTGACAAGTCGTTTCCAAACTGACCCTGGAGATGGTCACTGGACTGCCGTGAAGAATATTCTTAAGTACTTGAAAAGTACTAAGGATTTATTCTTAGTTTACGGAGGTCAGAAAGATCTTACTGTCGAAGGATACTGCGATGCAAGCTTTGCATCTGACTTAGATGATTTTAAGTCAATGTCAGGATACATTTTCTGCCTAAACGGCGGAGCAGTGAGTTGGAAGAGTTCCAAGCAAACTACCACTGCAGATTCGACCACTGAGGCCGAATACTTAGCTGCAAATGATGCAGCCAAGGAAGGTGTTTGGATTAGAAACTTCATTCAAGAATTGAATGTTGTTCCTAGCATGAAAGACCCCATTACTGTGTTTTGTGACAACACTGGGGCGGTTGCTCAAGCAAGAGAACCAAGATCTCACCAACGGACCAAGCACATTATGAGGAAGTATCACCTAATCCGTGATATTATCAAAAGAGGAGATGTGCTAATTGAGAGGGTCACATCAGCAGAGAACGTGGCAGATCCACTTACTAAACCCCTTAGTCGAGAAGCTTTCCAAGGTCATCTTCAGAAGATGGGACTTAGAGTAGCTTTAGAATGGCTTTGAAGGGCAAGTGGGAGATTGTTAGGAATAGTGCCCTAGAAAGCCGATTGTATATCCGCTTTGTGCTTTTCCTTATTGTAATCACAGACAATCTTTGAATGAAATAACGAATTGAGGCAACACTTCTTTATATGCTCTTGTTTGGTATGCGTTTACTTTATCTGTGCATGTATGAGAACTCCCCTAATCCTGATGACTTTAGGACTCTGCCATTTAGGTGAAATGGTTCATGAAACGAGCCCTATATCACATAAGTCATGATTAGTAAAATACTCTAAGCCGATGAGTCCTACAGACAGTGGGAGTGTCAACCTGACTCCTCTAAGGCTTGCTTGTGGGATCACGCCCTTAAGAAGGACCACCTTGTTTCTTGGAGGTGGAAAGTGTATAGTTGATACGTGCGTGATACATGAGGGTGCTTACTTTAATAAGTGAGTTCACTGAGGCGCCCCGTGTGAGAACATTCTTAAATGGGAAAGGAAGTTTCTATTTCAGGAAATGGAAACTTCCAGATTAGGAAATATCTCACGAGTCATTGATGTGATTAATTGATCCTTAGACTTGAGGTTCCTTGTCACTTTATGAGTTAACTCTGTAGTCTTAGGTATAAGCTTTAAAGGGTGTCGCCTTAGACAACTGATTCAAGGCTTATGCTGGGGCTGCACAAGTGACTCGTGAAAGTGAATGAGAATCAAGAAAGGACCTACACTTGCATTTGCAAGGTGATCTCTTATTGTGTAAGTCATTCATATGCCATATGGAGTCCTTGGCCAAGGCAGTAGATCAAGACATCAAGAAAAGGGTTTCTTGGATTGAGATCAAATGGATATGAAATGCACTTAGCTTTAAGACCGGATTATTAGGGTTCTGATTATTCCCTTGCCCTAGATCTTGGTTGAGAGATAGTAAGTAGGAGGATTGTATCTCACATGAATCAATGACTTAAAGGTTCTGTCGAATCTGAACATTCCAATTCAGCTAGGGGTTAAACACCTGTTGCTAGACTATGGTCGTTTAATCTGTGGACTGATTAATTAATTAGTGAATTAATTAATTAGGGTCACTGCTAATTGAATTGAGAACCTAGAGGGTCACACACAACAACTTGGTTACATGAGTTGAGGCTTGAAAATGATTAAACGAGTTAATCGGGCCAAGAGGGTTCCACACGTGTGAAATCACACGTGTGGCTCACGTGAGTGACACGTGTCACTGTGACACGTGTCACACACGTGTGTATATATATATTATATATATATATTAAATAATTAATTAGTTAATTATTTAATAGACTTTGGTTTAATTTTGAATTAAAAAGAAAGTGTAGCACCCACACGTAGGGCCACATCCCCCGCACCATAATCCGAACCCGAATACGAAATGGAATGTCCGCACCCGAATCCGAATCATAGCGAACGGGAGACCAAACACACACTCTAGGCTAGGCGGAGCTAGACCAAACGGAAACAGAGTGCGCGGAAGCGAATAAATAAAAGCAACAAGCAGAATCATCGCATATATATACGTATAGGTACCAACACTTAATTAGCCATATAGTATTTACATATAGGTACCAACAATTCCTGTACAAAAGCCATCACGGCTCGAACAAAAAGGTAAGCAGGTATATACAAATCATAACTATACAACTACAAAATAATATAGTGCAGGTATGTAAATGCACCTAGCGAAACCTAGACCGACAAGTGTAACAGACGACACACTTCTCCGCCTAGCTCACGCTCCCAAAACCTGCAACTAAAAGAGTAAACGAGGAGTCAGTCAACTGACTGAGTGAGGGGGCTAACGCACACCCACACCCTACATATATATAGAGCAAAGCACAAAGCAAATGGCGAAACTATGAACCGGAATAGGTTTTACAAACTAAAACTTTCCAAAACAAATACATATACTTTAAAACATTTCATAAACACTATCCCGATTCATACTTCTCAAACATACATAACAAAACATAATGCTCGGCGAGAACGAGCTTCCAACCTTTACTCCTCAGAACAAACAAAACAGAAATCATACATATCAACCTCTACACCAATGATGGAAGAGCCACCGGCGGCCCTAACCATCCAGACATATACAGACTCACGAGGGGTAGCGAACCCACATCGTGCCCTCCCCGGTTTTTACGCCGAAGGCATCGAAATATCACACCTTCCCAAACTCCCAAGGGTCGCGTGTGATATATCGGATGGAGACTACGCACAGGCCGAACCTCGACGGCCCGAACCGTCCCGAGGGTTCCTTACCCGTAGCTCCTTGGATCCACACATACAAATCATATCATATCAAATGCCAAATCTTTCATGGCAATCTCACTAACAGAATTGTAAAGCCTTTTCCAAAACATAGCTTACATAAGCTTATTTAATATCTTTTCCTAAAACAAAGTTGTTCACAAGATCATAAACATATTCTAATCAACACGTACATATCTATATATATAATATATAGTCACATGCACGGCTTGAAAACATCACATAAGGCTTTAGGTCGCTTAGCTAATAAAATTCCTAACCTCACCTTGTGCGTGACCAAAATATGAGCAGACGTGAACAACCTACGCCTCGGGCTCGTCAACTGGAACCTCCTCTGAAAGAAAACACGAAAGCCCAAGACTTAGACTCTATATGAACCAAAGAAGACGCTCGGCAAAATGCATGATTCATGTTCATAGATAAAATATCGCAATTAAATCATAGAATTCACAAATCATAGCATAACATATTTATTTACAATTTATTATGCAAAACAATCAATTATAACAATTAATATGCAAAAGAAAAGCATTTAAAATCATACAAATGCATAAACAAGGCAAAGAGAAAAAGTGGCAAAATCCACCCCCATGGATTTTTCCAAAGGGGAAAATCCACCCCCATGGGTTTTTCCAAAGCTACTGCCTCAAATCCACCCTCGCGGATTTTTCCAAAGGGAAAAATCCACCCCCGTGGATTTGACCCAGTAGGAGGGTTCCGGCCATGGGAACGGCCGTTCCCGTTCCCAGTACAAGCTGGGAACGGTCGTTCCCACTCTCGGCATGAACAGTAATGGCCTGGGAACGGTCGTTCCCAGTTTGAAACTGGGCGGGAACGGCCGTTCCGGCCTGGTTCGAAAGCTGGAGCAGAAAATTTTTACAGAAAACAGGGGAAGCTCGTTTTTGAGCCAAAAATGGCCAAAAACCAACCCTAAAATTTGCCACAAGTTCTCAAAATGCACACACAATACATATAAATCATGCTTGACATATAAACACTCAAATAACTCAAGAATACGGAATTAAAATGCATGATCAAAGGATTGCAATACTCAAGCTAAAATCATGATCATCAATAAATACTCCACCAACCATGGATTTAATGCAATAAAGACAACATATACAACCTATATAACTCATAAATGAAGCTAGGAATCAAACACATCAAGCAAAGAGCAAGTATCCAAGTTTTTCATGAAACCCTTACTATTCACGTAGGGAAGCAAAGGCATGCAAAACTCACTCCAAACTCAGAAATTAAACCATAGAAACGACGAGCACGACGAGGGGATTCCGAAACCTACCTAAGTTCGAGAAAAGACGAAGAAACGAGAGAGATATTGGCTTGGGAAGTTGGATGATCAAACTTGGGGTTTTGGTTCTTGCTTGGACAAGAGCTGCTGCTTTTGAACGTAAAATGAAGAGAAAAGGAAGAATGGTTCAGCCTTTAAGGGCTGGACCGGTTCGGTTCACGGGTTCGGTTCAAGGTTCCCGGTTCAAGTTGGTTCGGTTCAACAAATACAGGTTCAAATAAGGCCAACTCAAATTAAAACGAATAAATCGCATGCAACATTCATTCACATAATTCATATAAATTCATATAAGTTCAAATAATTCAAAATAGTCCTATACAAATAATCTAAAACGCAATTAATATTAAATCACATAATTTACCTGTACCGACTGTGAGTCGGGGTATTACAACCTCCCCCCCTTCGGAGAACCTGGTCCCCAGGTTAACTGTCTGACCTGAGAACAACTCTGGGTACAACTGTCTCATCTTCTCCTCAGTCTCCCAAGTAGACTCTTCAGATTTCTGATCTCTCCAAAGAACTCGGACCAAGGGAATCTGTTTATTCCTCAACACTTGAATCTTCCGGTCTTGAATCTCAACCGGGTGCCTTACTATCGTCAAATCCGTCTCAAGTTGTACCTCTTCCACAGGGAGAATAGTCGATTCTTCGGGATAAAATTTCCTGAGCTGCGAAACATGAAACACATTATGTATCCCGGTCAATCTAGGCGGTAGGTCCAACCTATACGCCACTTCTCCAACCCTCTCAAGGATTTCAAAAGGTCCAAGGTATCTCGGGTTAAGCTTCCCACCTCGACCTATTCGAGAAAATCCCTTCCTCGGAGATGCTTTCAAGAAAACCTTATCTCCGACTTCAAACTCAAGGGGCCTTCTCCTCTTATCCGCATAGCTCTTCTGACGGTCCTGAGCTGCCTTCATTCTTTGCTGAATCAACTTAACCTTAGCAGTGGTCTTATCCAATCTCTCTCGAGGTGTTGCTCTTTCAAGCTTGTTCTCCTCTGTCCACCGCCAATCTTCCATATCCCAAAATAGAGGCGATCTACACTTCCTTCCATAAAGTGCCTCGTAGGGAGCCATACCAATAGAAGTCTGAAAACTGTTGTTATAGGCAAACTCAACCAGAGCTAAATGCTTATCCCACTTTTCCTGTAAATCCAAAGCACACGCCCTCAACAAATCCTCTAAATACTTAATCAGTCTCTCTGATTGTCCATCTGTCTGAGGATGAAAAGCGGTGCTGAAATTAAGCCTCGTACCCAACCTGCTCTGAAGATCCTGCCAAAACTTAGCTGTGAACCTCGGATCACGATCCGAAACAATGCTAGCAGGCGCCCCATGCAGTCTCACAATCTCGTTACAATACAATTCTGCCAACTTCGGAGTCTTGTAAGACATCTTCACCTTGAGAAAATGAGCTGACTTGGTCAATCGGTCGACTATCACCCAAATTCCATCATAACCTCCTCTTGATCTTGGCAAGCCGGACACGAAGTCCATAGTCACTTGCTCCCACTTCCATTCAGGAATCGGAAGTGGTTGGAGAGTTCCTCCCGGTTTCTGGTGTTCTGCCTTCACCACTTGGCACGTGAGACACCGCTTTACAAAGTTCGCGACATCTCTCTTCATGCCATTCCACCAGAAGTATTCCTTCAAATCTCGGTACATCTTCGTACCACCGGGGTGAATGGAATATCCAGAACGGTGTCCTTCCTCAAGTATTAACCTCTTGAGGTTTTCTGGGACACAAACCCTGGTCTTGAACCTGAACAAACCGGAATCATCAAACCCAAACTTCGTCTCGGGGTCTATCCTAGACCGAACCACTAATCTCTGAATCTCTGTATCCGAAGCCTGAGAATCCAACAACCTCTGTCTATTATTCAGCTCCTTCTGAGTGAAAAGATACTTGAGGCTCTTGTGATCCGTGAATATCTCGAAAGTCGTCCCATAGAGGTAATGACGCCACTTCCTCAAAGCAAACACAACCGCTGCAAGCTCAAGATCATAAGTGGGGTAGTTCTTCTCGTGTTCCTTCAACTTCCTAGAAGCATAGGCCACCACTCGGCCATTTTGCATCAATACACATCCGAGTCCTTCCTTAGAAGCATCTGCAAAAACTGAATAGCCCTCGGATCCCTCGGGTAGGGTAAGAACTGGTGCTGAAGTTAATCTTTCCTTCAAAGCTTGGAAACTTCTCTCGCACCCATCATCCCACTCATACTTCACCTCCTTTTTAGTTAATCGAGTCAACGGGCAAGCAATTTTGGAGAAATCCTTCACAAATCTCCTATAGTAACCCGCCAACCCGAGAAAACTTCTTATCTCGGAGGCATTCCTCGGTCTTTCCCACTAGACCACGGTCTCAATCTTGGAAGGATCAACTTCAATCCCCTCACCTGAAATTATATGACCCAGAAAAGACACTCTGTCGAGCCAGAACTCGCACTTGCTAAATTTGGCATAAAGCTTGTGCTCTCTAAGGGTCTCCAACACAATCCTGAGGTGAGATGCGTGCTCTTCTGCAGACTTAGAATACACCAAGATGTCGTCTATGAAAATGACCACGAACTTGTCAAGATACTGTCTAAACACTCGGTGCATCATATCCATGAACACGGCTGGAGCATTAGTTAACCCAAACGGCATCACTACAAACTCGAAGTGTCCATAACGGGTATTGAACGCAGTCTTAGAGATATCCTCCTCCCGGATACGAAGTTGGTAATACCCTTGCCTCAAATCTAACTTAGAGTACACCTGCGACCCTTGCAAGATATCAAACAACTCTTCGATATGAGGTAAAGGATACTTATTCTTCACTGTCATCCGGTTCAACTCGCGGTAGTCTATACACATCCTCAAAGTCCCATCCTTCTTCTTCACAAATAACACAGGAGCACCCCACGGGGATGTACTCGGACGGATGTAACCGCAAGTCAAAAGCTCATCCAGCTGAGTTTTCAACTCCTTCAACTCAGCAGGAGCCATCCGATACGGTGTCTTAGAGAAAGGCTCAGCTCCAGGATAAAGGTCGACTACAAACTCGATGTCCCTATCAGGTGGCAAAGAACCCAGATTCTCAGGGAAAACATCGGGAAACTCACTCACGACCTCTGTCTCCTCAAGTTTGGCCTGATCCTTCGGTTTATTCAAAAGGTAAGCCACAAAACTTGTCGCGCCGTCCCGGAGGAGCTTACTTGCTTCCATAAAAGACACAAACGGGCTGGACTTCAACCTCTCACCCGTAAAGACCACTGTCCCCAACAAAACCTTCTTCTCATGACAGTCCAACCGAGCTCGGTATCTGAAGAGAAAATCCATACCAAGAATAACCTCATACTTCTTCAACGGTAGAACTATCAAGTCTGCAGGAAAAACTCGGCCCTCAAACACCACCGGACACTCCCTGAACACCCTGTCAGCTTCCACAGATCCTCCCAAAGGAGTATTCACCACATACACATGCGCAGATAAATCATCAAGTAAAGGCAAAGAAGCAACAATATCCCGGGAAATAAATGAATGCGTAGCCCCGGGATCAAACAATGCATGTAGTGATATGCCATGAATGTTTATTGTACCTTCTATCACGGCATTCGGGTCGACATCAGCAGCTTCCTCCTCTCCCTCCAGAGCAAACACGCGAGCCTGCACAACCGGCCTCCTATTCGGGCAAGCATCAATCAAGTGATCAGAAGACCCGCACGCATAACATTTACCCTGAAGTCTCCAACACCGCTCCACCGGGTGCCTCCCCTGATAATGTGAACAAACGGGTGGTCCCTGAGCTGGAGCCGGTCGAACTGGAGCAACAGGAGGTGCTACGGGACCGGTAATACGGGGCTTTTTATTCCCTAAACCCTGGGGACGAAAAGCCGGTGAGATAGGAGCTCGTGGAGCATAAGAAATGGGCCTCTTACCCAATCCAGAACCTGATCCCGATCCTCGAGTCGAAGAGAAAGGCGGAGGCTTCAACCGAGCCATTTGGGCCTCAACTTGAATTGCCCTTTTTGTAACTTTGGCCCAAGTACTCACGTTAGTAGCTTGTAAAGCTTCTTGAATATCCCGGCGAAGTCCATGAAGAAACGCTCGGGCCTTATGATCATCATGGTCGGTAATGTGAGTAGCATAAGGAGCTAACCTCTCGAACTCCAAAATATAATCCTCCACCGTCCGGTTGCCTTGCCTCAAATTGGAGAACTCTTGGAGGCGACGTTCTTGTGCACTATGAGGGATATATTTCTCATGGAATTCCTGCACAAACGTCTCCCAGTTGAATTCCATTCCCATTCTCTCAAGCTTGGATCTCACACTCCTAAGCCAAATAGCCGCTGGCCCTTGAATAATTCGCCCGGTGCAAACAGCCTTGTCCTGAGAAGTCCCTGGACAGATCTCCCAAATGCCTCGAATCTCAGATAACCACTCTTCTGCCTTAATATCATCACCTCCATACCACTTTGGAGGGTTGTTGTTCCGGAAGTCCCGATATACAGCTGAAATATCTTGTCCTTCACCCGGATTGGCATTACCCCTTTGATTGTTTTGGAGTTGATTGAGTAGGGCTTGAACAATATTCTCCGCGTTCATAGGTGGTGGCGGAGGTGCATTATGTAGAGCCGGTTCATTCAAATCAGGTGTCCGTTCACGATTATTATGTCTTCTTGGAGGCATCCTGAAATTCACAAATTCAAGCAATATGGATGCATGTGAATTAGTGTATGAATATGTATACAATTTAAAGAAATAATCAAGTAATCAATTAGTAAAGTAATCACATATTCAAATCATATATGCACACTTACACACGATCATACAATCACATTGTCCTAAGCCGTACGACCTAGACAGACCCACACGACACTAGAGCCCGGTTTTGCAACCGCGCTCTGATACCACTTCTGGATGTAGCACCCACACGTAGGGCCACATCCCCCGCACCATAATCCGAACCCGAATACGAAATGGAATGTCCGCACCCGAATCCGAATCATAGCGAACGGGAGACCAAACACACACTCTAGGCTAGGCGGAGCTAGACCAAACGGAAACAGAGTGCGCGGAAGCGAATAAATAAAAGCAACAAGCAGAATCATCGCATATATATACGTATAGGTACCAACACTTAATTAGCCATATAGTATTTACATATAGGTACCAACAATTCCTGTACAAAAGCCATCACGGCTCGAACAAAAAGGTAAGCAGGTATATACAAATCATAACTATACAACTACAAAATAATATAGTGCAGGTATGTAACCCACACGTAGGGCCACATCCCCCGCACCATAATCCGAACCCGAATACGAAATGGAATGTCCGCACCCGAATCCGAATCATAGCGAACGGGAGACCAAACACACACTCTAGGCTAGGCGGAGCTAGACCAAACGGAAACAGAGTGCGCGGAAGCGAATAAATAAAAGCAACAAGCAGAATCATCGCATATATATACGTATAGGTACCAACACTTAATTAGCCATATAGTATTTACATATAGGTACCAACAATTCCTGTACAAAAGCCATCACGGCTCGAACAAAAAGGTAAGCAGGTATATACAAATCATAACTATACAACTACAAAATAATATAGTGCAGGTATGTAAATGCACCTAGCGAAACCTAGACCGACAAGTGTAACAGACGACACACTTCTCCGCCTAGCTCACGCTCCCAAAACCTGCAACTAAAAGAGTAAACGAGGAGTCAGTCAACTGACTGAGTGAGGGGGCTAACGCACACCCACACCCTACATATATATAGAGCAAAGCACAAAGCAAATGGCGAAACTATGAACCGGAATAGGTTTTACAAACTAAAACTTTCCAAAACAAATACATATACTTTAAAACATTTCATAAACACTATCCCGATTCATACTTCTCAAACATACATAACAAAACATAATGCTCGGCGAGAACGAGCTTCCAACCTTTACTCCTCAGAACAAACAAAACAGAAATCATACATATCAACCTCTACACCAATGATGGAAGAGCCACCGGCGGCCCTAACCATCCAGACATATACAGACTCACGAGGGGTAGCGAACCCACATCGTGCCCTCCCCGGTTTTTACGCCGAAGGCATCGAAATATCACACCTTCCCAAACTCCCAGGGGTCGCGTGTGATATATCGGATGGAGACTACGCACAGGCCGAACCTCGACGGCCCGAACCGTCCCGAGGGTTCCTTACCCGTAGCTCCTTGGATCCACACATACAAATCATATCATATCAAATGCCAAATCTTTCATGGCAATCTCACTAACAGAATTGTAAAGCCTTTTCCAAAACATAGCTTACATAAGCTTATTTAATATCTTTTCCTAAAACAAAGTTGTTCACAAGATCATAAACATATTCTAATCAACACGTACATATCTATATATATAATATATAGTCACATGCACGGCTTGAAAACATCACATAAGGCTTTAGGTCGCTTAGCTAATAAAATTCCTAACCTCACCTTGTGCGTGACCAAAATATGAGCAGACGTGAACAACCTACGCCTCGGGCTCGTCAACTGGAACCTCCTCTGAAAGAAAACACGAAAGCCCAAGACTTAGACTCTATATGAACCAAAGAAGACGCTCGGCAAAATGCATGATTCATGTTCATAGATAAAATATCGCAATTAAATCATAGAATTCACAAATCATAGCATAACATATTTATTTACAATTTATTATGCAAAACAATCAATTATAACAATTAATATGCAAAAGAAAAGCATTTAAAATCATACAAATGCATAAACAAGGCAAAGAGAAAAAGTGGCAAAATCCACCCCCATGGATTTTTCCAAAGGGGAAAATCCACCCCCATGGGTTTTTCCAAAGCTACTGCCTCAAATCCACCCTCGCGGATTTTTCCAAAGGGAAAAATCCACCCCCGTGGATTTGACCCAGTAGGAGGGTTCCGGCCATGGGAACGGCCGTTCCCGTTCCCAGTACAAGCTGGGAACGGTCGTTCCCACTCTCGGCATGAACAGTAATGGCCTGGGAACGGTCGTTCCCAGTTTGAAACTGGGCGGGAACGGCCGTTCCGGCCTGGTTCGAAAGCTGGAGCAGAAATTTTTTACAGAAAACAGGGGAAGCTCGTTTTTGAGCCAAAAATGGCCAAAAACCAACCCTAAAATTTGCCACAAGTTCTCAAAATGCACACACAATACATATAAATCATGCTTGACATATAAACACTCAAATAACTCAAGAATACGGAATTAAAATGCATGATCAAAGGATTGCAATACTCAAGCTAAAATCATGATCATCAATAAATACTCCACCAACCATGGATTTAATGCAATAAAGACAACATATACAACCTATATAACTCATAAATGAAGCTAGGAATCAAACACATCAAGCAAAGAGCAAGTATCCAAGTTTTTCATGAAACCCTTACTATTCACGTAGGGAAGCAAAGGCATGCAAAACTCACTCCAAACTCAGAAATTAAACCATAGAAACGACGAGCACGACGAGGGGATTCCGAAACCTACCTAAGTTCGAGAAAAGACGAAGAAACGAGAGAGATATTGGCTTGGGAAGTTGGATGATCAAACTTGGGGTTTTGGTTCTTGCTTGGATAAGAGCTGCTGCTTTTGAACGTAAAATGAAGAGAAAAGGAAGAATGGTTCAGCCTTTAAGGGCTGGACCGGTTCGGTTCACGGGTTCGGTTCAAGGTTCCCGGTTCAAGTTGGTTCGGTTCAACAAATACAGGTTCAAATAAGGCCAACTCAAATTAAAACGAATAAATCGCATGCAACATTCATTCACATAATTCATATAAATTCATATAAGTTCAAATAATTCAAAATAGTCCTATACAAATAATCTAAAACGCAATTAATATTAAATCACATAATTTACCTGTACCGACTGTGAGTCGGGGTATTACAGAAAGTCTAATTTTGGAGAAAATAATCTAGTTAATTAATTATGAATTAATTAATTAGATAAAAATAAGTTATTTATTTTATAATAAATAAAGTATAAAATTATCCAAAAATAGTTTGGATATTTTTAGCTCTCTTAAAAGTTGACTAGAATTAGAATTCAAAGTCAAAGTTGGAAAATACTTGGTGATCAAGTAATAGGAGAGAGAGGAACCAAATCCTTGTCCAATAAGGATTTGGATCGGCACTCCCTCCTATATATAGGGGAGCTCGAGCTCCCCTTTAGAGCTAATTGACAATTCTTGGTTCATGTGTTGAACACCTTCCTTTCTCCAAGATTAAATTAAACCCTAGGTTAAGCCTAAACACTAACTAGAGAACTAGCATCCTTACTAGTTAGATTGTGATCAAGTTGGTGGAATTTCTCTAGAGACTTCAAGTTAGAAGTTTGAAGATTCGAGCTTTACCAAGGAGAGGGGATCAAGCCGCGAGAAGAGCGTTCTTGGGTGGCTTGAAACGCTTCAAGAAAGAACAAAAGAAAAGTAAGTTTTCTATCTTTACGAATTTGGTTACACGATTACGAGTCCTAGATCCTTTTGTTGGAAAAAAATTTTAAATTCCGCTGCTTTCTGATTCGTGTTTTCCAACAGTTCTCTCCTTGTGGCTTGCGAGGGACGGGGCTCCCTCATTAATTGTTTATAGGCGTGCAGTGAATCGGAGGACGGATTCTTTTAAGGGGGAGAGATTGTAACGCCCCGGTTTTTCTTTCGTTCAAATTTGTCGTATGTGTTTATAAATTGCGGAAATTAAATTATTTAATTATGTGATTAATTGTTTATAAGTGTTTTATATTTAATTTTAATATAAATTATTATTAGTTTATTTTATTTTATTTTATAATTTCATTTCGTTAATTAATTTATTTAATTTATAATTAAGAATTAAAGTTAATCATGTTTTAATTATATTAATTGATTTCAAAAGTTTAAATCGTTGACTTGAGTTTTAATTTAAAAATAGAATTTAAATTTTATTATTTAATTTATAATGTTATGAAATTGTTATGTTTGCGCATGAGTGTTTTAATCGCGCGTCGTTCTTATATGATTTGATATCGAAAATTCATGAAAATTTAGTATGTTGTAGATTTATGTGTTATGAACATGTTTATATACTCGTTTTATGTTTTCGACTTCGTTTGACGTGGTAACGAATTTATTTTGAATTGTGGAACCAAGTTGGGGGCTAACGAGCAATTAGCGCACCCTTGGTTCCGTATGTGATATCTTAAGCTAGGAAACTCGGATTCGAGTTTCGTCAACTTCGCTGAACTCGCAACGAAAATTAGGGTTTAATGAAGTTAACCTCATATTTTTCTAAGACCATTTGAACCTCCGAAATCCAACCGAAACAGGCAGCGGACGCTAAGACTGCCACAGCTCAATAAAATGGCCATATCTTCAACAAAGCTTGACCAAACTAACCATGGTTTGATTCCTTGGAACCCTAACTCAACCCTCTATCAGCCTTAATTAACCCCAAACCGAGATAACCCTCATTACTTAGAGAAAACTCAGCCAAAAATCCTTTGCTTCCAGTCATTACCGTAACTCATGCCAACCTTGGAGATTCAAGCTCAAATCTCTTCCATCTTTCATCCAATCAACAAGGTGAGTCTAGGGTTGTGTTATACATTCATTTAGAGTCATTTTGATCCATTCATCCCCAATTTTGAGCATGCTTTCATGCATTTATGGCTGAAGAGACGAAATGGTAGGTTTTGGGTACATATGTTGATATCTCTTTCATTCCTTGATGGATTTGGTTGATTCGAAGCATGACCATGATTGTTTTAACTCCTTCTTTGCAATTATCGTGATGTATTACATGGTAGATGAAGTATTTATGAGTTACCATTTATGAATTTATTAAGACCATAGCATGAAATGATCTTCTTTTCATCCTCCCTCACGTTGAACTGCTGCTGCTGCATTTGGGATTAATTTCTTGCTGTCATTTGTTGCCTTATTTCACCTTTTGTTGTTGGATTGATGGCTGGTGGTGTGTGTGAGTTTATGCCCTGTTTTCTTGCCGTTTTATCCCTGTTTTTGCTGTGAACTGCTGCTATCCACTGCTGCCCTGTTTCCTTGATATGTTGCTATCATTTTCCAGTCAGATTTGTGGGAGTTTTGATCTGTTTTGTTGCTGAGTTGTTGCTTGATCTTCTGCCGTATTTGTGTGTTAGTTGCTGCTGAATATTCATGATAGAATCAAGGGAAGCTTCGTTGAGCTGCTGTGTAGTTTCTGTACCATAACTCCCCGGGCGGCGAGATTTCATGCATGCAATTACCCGGCCAAGTACCGCCCTTTTACAGAATGTTGCTCCTTTACTGTTTCATTTCATCCTTTTCTCTTGATTTGTCAGGTGTGGTGTGTGCATGCAAACATGTCTACTTAAAATATTAATTCATGGTGGTGTTTTTGAATTGTGAATGTGCATGTAATTAGATATCACATAACGGTTGCATGAAGGTGTTTTTAAAGAAAGATTTTCCCCGAATTTTCCAAAAATCGGTAAGTTATGAAATAATTTTTAAATCTAACTTACATTGTTAAATTAAACCTAAAATATCATTTCAAATCTTACAAATAGAATTATAATATAGTTAATAAATATTTGATTAGTTAAAGATCTCATAAACCTTAATTTACTAATTAAAATTCCCTTAAACGGGTGAATTTAGGGTTTATCGGGAAATCTTTAACATGTTATATAATACGTACCTTATATAATAATTCAATTATGATATTGTGTGTGATTAATTAATTAGAATACTAAGAACTTAGTTCTAAGTCAGTAGTAGTTATTCGTTCAGGCGACGGTAGAATCGAAGAGTGGAATCCTCATAATTCCACCTAAATCTCAGTATTAGGTGAGGGTTTAAATCCTTTCAACTGGAACCATGATAAAAATATTTTATTGAACTTCTTTTCAAATCTTATTATCCCTTTTGGGAAAATTGCTTCATATTAAATTATAGTATGGTCCAAAATTCATGAATTTACCCGAAAGTACTTAGTACTTTCTCCCGGTAAATATCCTCGTCTTGCAAGTAAAATTGTTGTTTTCTTATGGGCCCGGTGGTCTTGGTAGAAGTAGTAGTCCGAGAGGCATGGGCTGTAACGCCCCGTTTTTCATTCATGTATTGTGTAATATATCTTTTATGAATTTATATGAATTTCCATCAACATGAAATTTACATGAATTAATTGATAAATTGATTAAATGCTTATATGTGTCCTTACTTGATCATTTCTTGAATATGTGAACTTAATTGCATTAATGTGATTGAAGCTATATGATCATTTTCATAATCTTAGAAGTTAAATTGCCTAACTTAAAGTTATCAAGGACCAAATTGTAATTTTCCTTTTCTTCCCCTCCCATTTCCACGATATACATATACACACATACACCCATTTTCTCTTCATTTTTCCTCATTCTAAAGACAAGCAAGAACCCTCCATTCTTTCTTCCTTCCCATCTCAATCCATCCAACAAGCCAAGAGCTAAGGAATTCTTCCATCTTCTCCAAGGAAAATCACCACAAACTTCATCTCTCCTTTCCTCTTCCATCATCTTCTTCAAGGTAAGCTGTGTGTATATATATATATGATGAATTTGAACATAAGTTAGGGTTTCATGATTCTTTGGACTCCATGACTTAATATAAATTAATGTGAAGTTTATGAGTTGATATATGCATTTATAACATGACTTTTATGAAACTTGGAGCATATGTGATCACATGACATTTTTGGGGGGTTTCTTGAGTGAATTTTCATGAATCAAAGCATGGTTCCTTGGTTTATATGAAGTTTAAATGACATATATGAACTATATACATGTTATATGTTAGTTTGGAGTTGAATTCTTGCATTGGTTTGGTGTTGGAGCATGCTTGGGAGCCATTCCTGTGACCTCCCCTATTTTTCCCTGTTATTTTACGTCCAGCGGCTTCCCAAACGCCCGTTTGGCCCCTTAGTTCATTCACCAAACGCCCGTTTGGCACTGTTACAGGAGGTTTTCACACGCCCGTTTCTACTTTCAGACCAATTTTCAAACGGGCGTTTCTCGCTCATACCAACTCCAAATGACCTGATTCTTGAAGCCATGGTAACCTCTTTAAGTCTAGAACAACCTACAATTAGAATCATCTCAATATCGTTTTTCATTTGTGAGTTATAATTAATTATTTTAGGTGTCGTCACTTTCCCAACAATCTGCACTCACCTAACTTCAAGCTTATGCCATTTTCTCCTCGCTTTGAACTAGAAATTGAGCCATATATCATTTTAAAGGTATACTTGTCTAGTTTCATTTTCAAGAAAAAAACCTAATTCTAATTTCTAAAAATTTAGATATTTCCATTTTTCCACAGCTTGGTCATTTTCAGAAATTGTCGGTTTTTGTCAAACTTCGCCAAAACCTATCTTATTGCATTCCTTTCACTCCCTGGGCTCCCATATGTGACTTATATGAGTTGTATACTTGATTTAATTGATAAATATGCTCCTATTTGACACTTCTTGGTACTTAATTGCTCAAACGTGATTGTGTGACTTCATGCCTTATATGAATTGAGCTTGAATTAATTGAAGGATATGAATACATGATTTCGTGATACTAATTTACTCTCTTAAGTGTTAATTGGTTCTCATACATGTTCAAATGTCCTTGATTGCTAATTTATTTGGTTATTAAGGTGTTATATGAGTTTTGCCGTGCATCATACTTGGTCTCATATTGAGTCTTGTCGCACGAGTTCATGTTATTTCCTTTCTTGTCCAGTTCTTCTCCAGGGTGGAGATCCTTGATCATACGGACACTTTCTTGTATCCTTGTCTTGTTCTGTCGCTCGTCAGGTGAGGTTTAATTTCTAGATATATAGAACCCTAAAACCCTACTTGATGTTTTCGGCCAAAATGTATCTATATATCTATAGGTTTCAAGCCTTATGGTTTTCAAAGGATTTCATGAACGGATTGATCGATTGATTGATTGAATTGGCGAGTAAAGCATGTTCACTTTGGGCCCGTGGGTAGTGTATTGAGCCAACCGGGGAAGCAAAGGGCTGACGGGTAACTCTTGCACTATCCTCACCATTTTGGGATCACCTCTGAATCCACCAGGAGGTTTTGTGGAGGAAGAAATCCCGTGTGTGGGAGTCATGTTCCCGACGTACACCATGATTGGGTGGTGGGGTCTTGCAATCCCACCATTAACCGGAGGAAGAAGGGTTCATGAAACTGCTAATTGTGCACTGTAACAACTTGCATGATAACCATTAAATTGAAACCTAAACATTGATTGTTCATTGTTGGTGTAAAGGTTGGAGAATTGCCCTCACTCGTCGGGCCACGTATTGAATTGATCGTGATTGAATTATTAATTGACTAGTTGTAATCTCGGGCGAGTTCTACTTTATTATTGAACTTATATTACCTTCTTTTCTAAAACCTTACCCGAGATTATAGCTTGCATGGTAATTGCGCTAATATTTATTTATAAACCCCTCACTCATTCGTTCTTAGACTGACACCTCACATTTTCAGGTCTTGCAGGATGCGTGCTAGGCGGGAATTGAGTCTTTCATTTTGGGTCCATTATAGCTCATTTAATTTATTGATGCATTTCTATTACTTATACAGTTTTGGTACTTATGTATATTATAAATTGTTAGGATGATTGATATGGTATATGAATAAAAGTGATGGTCATGGACTTGAATGATGTTAATGAAGTGAATGTAAATTATCATGCCTACGTTTATCTTTATGCATGTTGGTATTTAATTTAGGGTTAGTCCCGCCTAGCTAGTAAGTTAGATTTTTTTTTTTTTATTATTGTCTCCCGTTCGCTATAGGCTTTATTCATGTATGGGTGTTCGTTCCATATGTGGATTGAACTATAGTGCGGGGATGTGGCTACCTAGCGTTCTGGGTGCTACATCTCAAGGTGGTATCAGAGCTCGGTTGCAAAACCGTGGTTCTAGTGTCATGTCTTGTGATTCTAGGTCGTGCGGCATAGGATTAATTGATAACTTGAGAGTCTTGCATCTTATTTGAACTTACCTGAACGTCTTTGAGCTACTTGATAACTTTTGCATGACATCGATTCATATCACTACTTGTTGATTAATTGACCTTTTATGATTTGGAAATTTATATGTTCAACGTGTTTATTTAAACCATTATGGAATTTTATATGTCAACGTGTTTTACCTTAAATCTTGTTGAATTATTTGTTGCATTTTGCATCAAAACCATGTCTTTGGTATCAATTATGTGGCATAAGCACGTACTAATTGCATCCATTTATTTTCAAAATGAGTTGTGATTTTTAGGATGAAGATAATCTCACACCTCGGCTAATTTTTACAACCACAACAATTTATCACAAGTTCTTTTCTCTAGCTTGGAAGTTTGTAAAGAATGCACCGGGAAAAATTCATACAAGAATTCAAGAGCCATGGTCTTCTTCCATCGGTTTATGATTCAAGTGGTAAGATCCGGAATAGAAGAATCAATTGTGGGAATAACTTACAAGATTTATGGAGGGGTGTGGATACTCAGTGAGATAGTGGTAAAGAGTGATGTTTATAACTTGCAAAATAAACACGTGAGCTTACATTATGAAGGAATTTGGTTGACCGGGATCAAGAGACTCATTAACGTAAGAGAGTGATGAAGGAAGCTTTACGGGTACAAGGATTAAAGGTTCGGATTTACAAGCAAGTTGAGGATCTTCAACTGGTGGAACTAAAATTAAGTTGTGGGAAGAAAGCAACTCAAGCGATTCAAGTTGGAGTAAGAATTTGGAAGTTGTGGTTTTTTAAGCGGAGCTATGCTTTGAGTTATGAGATCGGGAATAGAAGAAACCATTGGGAGAGTAGCTTACAAGTTCAATGGAAGTTGGTGGATACTCGATAAGATGATGTTATTTCATCCGGATTTCGTTGGACCATTTATTTAAGAGAAGAATGAAGAAAGTCTCGGAGATGTCTTAGGGTTAAGGTTGCTATCAACAAGGAGGCAATGATCTTTAGGAAATTAACGGTAAAAGTGGAATCAGGGTTGATAAGCAATACAGACTATCTAACTCAGGAAAGAAGTCATGGAAAATATGGGAAAGGCTATAAATCGGGGATTAGATGAATATCAGAGAATGAAGAGACTAAGAAGAAGGGAAGTGGGATCACTTTAGGTTTCGAGTGAGGAAAAGTCGGATTAGAAGGAGGTAAAGGAAACGGTCAGCATAGTGACTTCAAATCCATGCAAAGCCGAATTGTTGTGAAAGAGATCGAATTGGGAGATATGGAACAACAAATGGAAATGGTAAAGAAAGACCAAAAAGCTTTTAGAGCAAGGTTACGTGCTCAAGTATAAATAATTGAAAGATGAGTTCGTTTAACCCTTCAGCTCATAAAGAATAAACCGGGGAGGCTTCGACTAAAGTAATAACTATGGTGAAGACTAGGATACCATTTGGAAATTTATTTCTTCGAGAAAAGTTAAGGCATTAACTTCATAGATGTGGAGGAATTTGAATTCAAGTATCACAATTTTGGATTTTAAAGTTATGCAAATTGATACAAGGAAACTGTGATCAAGAAGATGATTATGGTGAAGGTTTGAGCAACACTTAGAAGTCAATATTTTGGAAGGAATACATGGAGAAGGAATCAAGTTCAAGAAAATTTCAATTCTCAAGGGATGGAAATGTATAAGTTGATCCCCGAGAACACTAGAGATTTAAAAGGCCGTGGGGAAAACAAGAAATGATCAACCATTCGGGACAATTTTATGGTTTCACAAACAAGGAACAAATGTCGTGTAGCACCCTAACCCCAAGGCACTACATCCCCCGCACTATAGTCTCGATCCACATACGGAATGGAAAATCCGTACATAAGCCAAAACTATAGTGAACGGGTGTCAATAAAAAAAAAAACGAGTTAGGCAGGACACTCCCCAACATACTTCAACCAAAACATGAATTTAAAAGCGGAAGCAATAAAACAAACATACATATAGGTACCATATTTACCGATTAGATATATAATAGATACCAAACTTAACTATCAATACATTATCATCTCTTGATATTCTATACATGCTCAAGTGTCCAAAATGTGATTACAACGATCATAATATGATGATATCAAAAGTTTGTACTGGAAAGGTACAATGCTAGACCCGTGCAATGCAAGACTTGACCAAACTCCCGCCTAGCACGATCACGCTCTCAAGTACCTGAAAAGTGAAGTATCAGTCTACCGAAGACTGAGTGAGGGGCAATAAATATATATAACACACATCACACGCAAGTTGTAACCTCGGGTGAAGACTTTGGAAAAAATATAATTATATAGTTCAAGAAACTCGTTCTTTGACCGAGATTACAACTAATCATTTTAACAGGTTAATTTGATCATTTCATGAACATGTGGCCCCGGCGAGTAAGGGCGATTCTCCAACCTTTACACCAAACGTGACAACACGTGCTTGCATTATAAATTCAATACATGACCATACATTTCAATTAGTGCTCAAATAGACAATTTCATACTTGAAACATGCAATAACCCGAGGATAACCCGACATGCCGGATTAATCCCCAGTCTCCTTCTTCCTCCGGGTGATAGTGGGTTTGCAAGGCCCGACTATCCACGACATGGTGATTATAGGGAACATGACTCCCTAAACCGGAACTCCTTCCACCACTAATCTCCTAGTGGCTTCGGGGGTGATCCCAGCAATGTGAGGATAATTCAAGAGTTACCCGTCAGCCCTTGCTTTCCCGGTTGGCTCAAGAATTACCCTCGGGCCCACGTGCAATCATGTACTCGCCAAACTTGCTTGAAATCATGAAAATAATGGCTTGCTTGCTTGAAATATTTGTATTTTGGGAAAACGTTTATAATTATAATATGTTTTGGCCGAAAATAGCACGTAAAGGGTGTAGGGTTCTATGTAGCTAAAATAAAACCTCACCTTTTCTTACAAAATATATCAAGGATATGCTCTACGGAGCCTGCTCCTCGTCCACGACCTCGTGACCTGTGCAAACACGACGTGTATACGTGAGACATGACCTAAAATGGACCAAATATGACGAACGGCGGAAATGCAACGAGATGACGAGGAAAATGTAATGTGGCATGATAACGTCTTGTTTCAGTACATATTGGATCATATAATAGCAATTTGGGGTCAAAGAAGTCGTCGGATCATGGGGCTAAAAACGTAATTTTATGCAAAAACTTTGGTTCTGCAAGTCAGGTGGGAACGGCCGTTCCGGCTTCCCTTTGTAAATGGGAACGGTCGTTCACATAAACCCCAAAATCGCGCCAACGATTTTAAAACAAAAGCGCGCCTTTTGGCTGGGAACAGCCCTTCCGGCACCAAGGCCAAAATGGGAACGACCGTTCCTATGCTCGGCCGCCTACTTTCATTTGAAAAAGGTGGGAACGCCCGTTCCCACAATGCCTTGAGGCTGGGAACGGTCGTTCCCAGTTTCTGCAACTGGAAAGAACAGAGCAAAAACAGAGCATGGCTACGGGAATGATCAACAAAGCAACCAAAATTCTAATTTCAATCAACCAAGCTATGATTTTCTGGAAATATGATGCACATATGTTCAAAGGTGATAATATAACACTTACACACTCAAACTATGGCAAATCATCAAGGAATCAAAGTTTCATGCTCATGCTCCTTTTGATCATTCAAGCTCAAATATTCAAGAATTTCATGAATAAATCATGCCATAATTCATGATATGATCACCTATTCATGCTTCCATCTCCAATTAATCCACCTAACATATAAATCCCAAACCCTAGCTATCTCAAACATGATGAAGAATCACCAATTCATGCAAAACCAACCTTGAAAGAAAAAGAATGGAAGATGAGGATGATGATGAAGATGATGATGCTTCAACGTTTGAAATTCCCTGAATTCTTGGATGTAAATGATGAAATCACTCTTTCCTTTTTGGACAGCTAGGTCTCGGTAATGAGAGGAAGCAAATGTGATGAAAAGATCAAGAATGAAATGACTTTGGAAGCTTGAAGATGATATACCGTGATTCATCCTCCTTGATTTGAGTGAAATAATCAAATTGCGATTTGATCCTTCGGTTTATGAAATCATGCAATCAAGTATGCAACAATTTGAAATATACTCAATTAAGTCCTTGAAATGTTGAGCTATTAAGTCCCCAAATTTAAAAAGATGATCAAGTAGGGACAATTTGGTAATTTGGAACACTCTCGGTAAATGTCTCATGCAATAAATATTTTCCGTGTCATGAAATAATATTTCTAATGTTGTGAAATCACATAATTCACATAAACAATGTTTCATGAATTTTATAAAATATGAAATGCCATGTAAGAATATATTATGAAATTAAAGAATTAAAATAAACCTACGCTCAAAACTTACACGTGGCGTGCTTACCTGTTCATCCGGAACCGGGGCGTTACAACTCTCCCCCCTTAAAAGAATCTGGTCCCCAGATTCTCTAGTCTTGCGTGAACAACTCCGGGTGGAACCGTTTCATCTTATCCTCTGTTTCCCACGTAGCCTCCTCTATTTTGTCACTTCTCCATAACACTTTAACCATGGGAATCCTCCGGTTTCTCAACTTCTGAAATTTCCGATCCAAGATTTTAACCGGCCTCTGAAAAAATGTCAAATTCGGTTCCAATTCAACTTCTTCCATGGGGAGAATCGTCGTCTCATGGGGGTAATATTTCCTTAATTGGGATACGTGAAACACGTTGTGAATCCCCATAAGACTCGGTGGTAGGTCCAACCGATAGGCTACCTCGCCTATTCTTTCAAGAATCTCGAACGGACCTAAGTAACGAGGATTAAGTTTTCCTCATTTCCCGATCCGGGTGAAACCTTTCCGTGGTGACACCTTCAAGAATACCCGGTCACCAACTTCGAACACTAGATCTCTTCGGCGCGTGTCAGCATAGCTCTTTTGTCTATCCTGCGCGGCTTTCATCCGTTTTTGAATCATTTGAACTTTTTCAACCATAGCCTGAACAACTTTGGAAGGTTTCTCCAATCTTTCACCTTTCTTTACCCCTTACTGGTTCGACCATTTCCACTCTTCCAAGTCGAAAAACAACGGAGATCGGCACTTCCTTACGTAAAGAAGTTTATACGGAGCCATCCCGATCGAAGCCTGAAAGCTGTTATTATAAGCAAACTCAATCAAAGGTAGTTGTTCTTGCCAAGAATTCTAGAAGTCCATCGCGCATGCCCGAAGTAGATCTTCAAAATACCTGATTAACCTTTCTGTTTGACCGTCTGTTTGCGGGTGAAATGTTGTACTGAACTTGAGCCTCGTTCCCAAAACGGCCTGCAAGTCTTACCACAACTTAGATGTAAACCTCGGGTCTCGGTCTGAAACTATGCTCACCAGGATGCCATGAAGTCGAATAATCTCTCTGTTATAAATCTCGGCCAATTTTGGAATTTTATAGGACATCCGGACCGATAGAAAGTGAGCAGACTTGGTAAATCTGTCCACGATTACCCATATTCCATCAAACCCGCCTTTCACCTTCAGTAATCCGGAAACAAAGTCCATCGTTACTTGTTCCCACTTCCATTCTGGAATAGGTAACGATTGTAGAAGTCCCGCGGGTTTCTGGTGCTCAGCTTTCACTTTCTGACAAGTCAGACAATGCTTCACATATTCAGCCACGTCCCTTTTCATCCCGTTCCACCAATAATATTGCTTCAAATCCTTATACATTTTGTTTCCTCCCGGGTGGATTGAATAAGATGACTTGTGAGCTTCTCCAAGTAGGACCCGTTTCAATTCTTCAGGCACTACTACTCTGGTTTTAAATCTAACCAAACTGGTCTCATCAAACCCAAAAGGACTCTCCGAATCAGCTCTAGCCTTGCTTACAAGCTTCTGAACTTCCGGATCCTTATTCTGAGCCTCAAACAACTGATACTTCAATTCCGGCTGAATTGTGATATTGGAAACCCGAGCTTTTAATAAAATTGGAGCAACCTCATCATTTTCCTTTATTTCCAAACTCGATACACCCGCCTTCCTGCTAAGTGCATCGGCGACCACGTTGGCTTTTCCTGGATGGTACTTAATCGTACAATCATAATCTTCTAACTTTTCCATCCAATGCCGTTGCCTCATATTTAAATCCTTCTGCTTGAATAAGTACTGGAGGCTCTTGTGGTCGGTGAAAATCTCAAAAGAAGTCCCATAGAGATAATGTCTCCATTTCCCGAGAGCAAAGATCACGGCTGCAAGCTCTAGGTCGTGTGTTGGATAATTCTTTTCATATTCCTTTAGCTTTCGGAAAGCATAAGCGATCACTTTTCCTTTCTGAGTCAAAACACAGCCTAAGCCTTCCTTAGAAGCATCTGTATACACGGCATAATCCTCAGAACCCTCGGGAAGTGCTAACACCGGAGCTGAGACTAACTTTTCTTTCAAAAAGTTAAAGTATTGATCACACTTCTCGTCCCAAACAAACTTGACATCTTTCTTTGTCAATCGGGTTAACGGTGAAGCAATCTTAGAAAAATCCTGTATGAACCTCCTATAATACCCGGCCAATCCCAAGAAGCTTCTCAATTCCGAGGCACTCTTCGGTTTCTCCCATTTAAGCACAACTTCAATTTTCGAGGGATCGACTTCCAAACCTTTACCTGAAATTACGTGACCCAAGAAAGAAACCAGATCGATCCAAAATTCACACTTGCTGAATTTAGCAAATAACTGATGCTCTTTCAAAGTTTGCAGAACGAGCTTAAGATGCCTCGCGTGCTCCTCAGCTGATTTTGAGAATACCAAAATATCATCGATCAAAATCACTACAAACTTGTCAAGAAAAGGCCTGAAAATCCGGTGCATCATATCCATGAAAGCTGCAGGGGCATTGGTTAACCCAAAAGGTATAATCACGAACTCGTAGTGCCCGTACCGAGTATTGAATCCTGTCTTAGGAATATCTTCTGCTCGGATTCGCAGCTGATAGTATCCCTGTCTTAAGTCCAATTTTGAGTACACTTTGGAACCTTGAAGTATGTCGAATAACTCCTCGATATGTGGGAGGGGATACTTGTTCTTAATAGTCATCCGGTTCAACTCCCAGTAATCGATGCACATTCTCAGATTTCCATCATTTTTCTTTACAAATAGCACCGGCGCTCCCCAAGGTGAAGAACTTGGTCGAATGCACCCAACTTCCAATAGTGCCTCAAGCTGAACCTTTAGTTCTTTCAGTTCGGCTAGAGCCATCCGGTACGGAGTCTTTGAATATGGCTCGGCATTTGGGTAAAGATCGATCACAAACTCTATCTCTCGTTTAGGAGGCAAAGAATCCAGCTTCTCTGGAAATACTTCGGGAAATTCTTTTACAACTTCTGTATCTTTCAATTTCACCTAATCCTTTGGCTTGTTCATAATATAAGCAACAAACCCGGTAGCCCTGTCTCTGACTAATTTCTGAGCCTCTGAAAATGAAAGTAGGGGTACGGTTTTTGAAGTACAGCCTGTGATAACCTCTGAACCCAACTGAACTTTCTTGGCCCGGTAATCTACCGTAGCACAATGCCTGTACAACCAATCCATCCCCGGAATAGACCCGTATCTCTCCATTGGCATAACAATGAAATCTATCAGAAACTCCCGGCCTTCAATCACCACTGGAACATCCCTGTAAACCTGATCCGTCTCTCGCCTACTACCGAAAGGAGTACTAACTAAATAGCGCACAGAAGAGCACATAGCAGGCAATGGTAATGTAATAGAAATAGAATGCACAAGAAAGGAGTGTGTAGCTCCTGGATCAAATAATGTATGGATGTTCATGCCATGGATGTAAATAGTACCTTCCACTACCACTGCGGGGTCGATCTCGGCATCCTGCTCCTCTCCAGCTAATGCGTAGGCTCGAGCTCTCACAAGTGGCCTCGGACCTGCAGGTGGCGGATCCCAACGATCCGGACAACCATCAACCAAGTGCTCGTCGCTCCCACAGATCAAACATAGGCCCAACCGGCATCTGCAATTATCATAGTTATGTGTAGTAAGCTCACAAAATCTGCAGCCTGGTTTCTGAGGTGGCTGTGGTGGTGCTGTAGCTCTTGGACCCTTTGGTGACGGTCCTGCAGTCTTAAACTTCTTCCCGGAATCCTTCTGCGCTGGAGGTGCAGAGTAAACCATCGGCCTCTTTCCTGAGCTTGATCCCTGACCCGATCTCGAGCCCGAAGCCTGTCCAGTACGCTGAGTAGACCTCCTAGCAATATCAGAATCCTCAACTTTCAAAGCTTTAGCGATAGCTTTGGCCCAGGTGCTGGTGTTAGCTACTTTCAGGGCATCCTGGATGTCTGGTCGAAGTCCCTGAACAAATTGCATTGCTTTGTGAAAATCATCATTCGCTATGTTAGGTGCATAGCGAGAAAGCCTCTCAAACTCGGCAATATACTACCCCACGGACCTTCCTCCTTGCTTTAACTCGGTGAACTCCCTCAACCTGCGGGTACGGGAAGCTGGTGGAATATACTTGTTTCTGAACTCCCGTACGAATACCTCCCAGCTGATATCTGTGCCAGCAGCCTCTAAGACGATCTGGGTACTCTCTCACCAGGAGTAGGCCTCGCCCTGGATAAGAGTAAGGGTGCAACGAGCCTTCTCCTGAGTGTCACAAGGTATAAGCTGCCAAATCCTCTCAATTTCCTTCAGCCACATCTCCGCCTGTATATCGTCGCCGTTATAGAACTTCGGGGGGCGCTGATTCTGAAATTCACGCAAAATGGCAGAAATGGGATTCTCCTGGAGTGCTATGGGTGCTGGTAGTGGTGGAGGAGCCCTTTCCTGTAGCCTTTGATCAATCAACCCCACTACCGCATTCATAAAGTCCTGAGGTTGTGCCTGAGCAGGTGGAGGAGGAGGTGATCTCTCACGGCGATGGTGGTGGCGATGATGATGATGCCTGTGTCTAGGAGATTGGTCACGGTGATGTCTATCACGATCCATCCTGAACTCAAATCACTACACATGCGTGGTTTGATTAATAAATGCAAATGTGTGCATATAGTTCCATAATATCAACAAACACACATTCAAGGAAAGTCAATTAGCTCAAGTACTGCAAGGATTCATGTAAATCAAACAATTCAATTAGATGCAGACTCTCAAGTAACAAATAATCCTATGCCGTGCGACCTAGACTGACTTGACGCGACTCGAGAACCTCGGTTTTGCAACCGGGCTCTGATACCACCTGTAGATGTAGCACCCTAACCCCAAGGCACTACATCCCCCGCACTATACTCTCGATCCACATACGGAATGGAAAATCCGTACATAAACCAAAACTATAGCGAATGGGTGACAATAAAAAAAAACGAGCTAGGCGGGACACTCCCCAACATACTTCAACCAAAACACGAATTTAAAAGCGGAAGCAATAAAACAAACATACATATAGGTACCATATTTACCGATTAGATATATAATAGATACCAAACTTAACTATCAATACATTATCATCTCTTGATATTCTATACATGCTCAAGTGCCCAAAATGTGATAACAACGATCATAATATGATGCTATCAAAAGTCCGTACAGGAAAGGTATAATGCTAGACCCGTGCAATGCAAGACTTGACTAGACTCCCGCCTAGCACGACCACGCTCTCAAGTACCTGAAAAGTGAAGTATCAGTCTACCGAAGACTGAGTGAGGGGCAATAAATATATATAACACACATCACAAGCAAGTTGTAGCCTCCGGTGAAGACTTTGGAAACAATAAAATTATATAGTTCAAGAAACTCGTTCTTTGCCCGAGATTACAACTAATCATTTTAACAGGTTAATTTGATCATTTCATGAACATGTGGCCCCGGCGAGTAAGGGCGATTCTCCAACCTTTACACCAAACGTGACAACACGTGCTTGCATTATAAATTCAATGCATGACCATACATTTCAATTAGTGCTCAAATAGACAATTTCACGCTTGAAATATGTAATAACCCGAGGATAACCCGACATGCCGGATTAATCCCCAGTCTCCTTCTTCCTCCGGGTGATAGTGGGTTTGCAAGGCCCGACTATCCACGACATGGTGTGTATAGGGAACATGACTCCCTAAACACGGAACTCCTTCCACCACTAATCTCCTAGTGGCTTCGGGGGTGATCCCAACAATGTGAGGATAATTCAGGAGTTACCCGTCAGCCCTTGCTTTCCCGGTTGGCTCAAGAATTACCCTCGGGCCCACGTGCAATCATGTACTCCCCAAACTTGCTTGAAATCATGACAATAATGGCTTGCTTGCTTGAAATATTTGTATTTTGGGAAAACGTTTATAATTATAATATGTTTTGGCCGAAAATAGCACGTAAAGGGTGTAGGGTTCTATGTACCTAAAATAAAACCTCACCTTTTCTTACAAAATATAACAAGGATATGCTCTACGGAGCCTGTTCCTCGTCCACGACCTCGTGACCAGTGCAAACACGACGTGTATACGTGAGACATGACCTAAAATGGACCAAATATGACGAACGGCGGAAATGCAACGAGATGACGAGGAAAATGCAATGTGGCATGATAACGTCTTGTTTCAGTACATATTGGATCATATAATAGCAATTTGGGGTCAAAGAAGTCGTCGGATCATGGGGCTAAAAATGTAATTTTATGCAGAAACTTTTGTTCTGCAAGTCAGGTGGGAACGGCCGTTCCGGCTTCCCTTTGTAAATGGGAACGGTCGTTCCCATAAACCCCAAAATCGCGCCAATGATTTTAAAACAAAAGCGCGCCTTTTGGCTGGGAACGGCCCTTCCGGCACCAAGGCCAAAATGGGAATGGCCGTTCCCATGCTCGGTCGCCTACTTTCCTTTGAAAAAGGTGGGAACGCCCGTTCCCACAATGCCTTGAGGCTGGGAACGGTCGTTCCCAGTTTCTGTAACTGGAAAGAACAGAGCAAAAACAGAGCATGGCTACCGGAATGATCAACAAAGCAACCAAAATTCTAATTTCAATCAACCAAGCTATGATTTTCTAGAAATATGATGCACATATGTTCAAAGGTGATAATATAACACTTAAACACCCAAACTATGGCAAATCATCAAGGAATCAAAGTTTCATGCTCATGCTCCTTTTGATCATTCAAGCTCAAATATTCAAGAATTTCATGAATAACTCATGTCATAATTCATGATATGATCACATATTCATGCTTCCATCTCCAATTAATCCACCTAACATATAAATCCCAAACCCTAGCTATCTCAAACATGATCAAGAATTACCAATTCATGCAAAACCAACCTTGAAAGAAAAAGAATGGAAGATGAGGATGATGATGAAGATGATGATGCTTCAAAGCTTGAAATTCCCTGAATTCTTGGATGTAAATGATGAAATCACTCTTTCCTTTTTGGGCAGCTAGGTCTCGGTAATGAGAGGAAGCAAATGTGATGAAAAGATCAAGAATGAAATAACTTTGGAAGCTTGAAGGTGATATACCGTGATTCATCCTCCTTGATTTGAGTGAAATAATCAAATTGCGATTTGATCCTTCGGTTTATGAAATCATGCAACCAAGTATGCAACAATTTGAAATATACTCAATTAAGTCCTTGAAATGTTGAGCTATTAAGTCCCCAAATTTATAAAGATGATCAAGTAGGGACAATTTGGTGATTTGGAACACTCTCGGTAAATGTCTCATGCAATAAATATTTTTCGTATCATGAAATAATATTTCTAATGTTGTGAAATCACCTAATTCACATAAACAATGTTTCATGAATTTTATAAAATATGAAATGCCACGTAAGAATATATTATGAAATTAAAGAATTAAAATAAACCTACGCTCAAAACTTACACGTGGCGTGCTTACCTGTTCATCCGGAACCGGGGCGTTACATGTCGGGTCAAAGCTTATCACTCCCACGGTGACAGGTTCAACGCATCCATAAGCACGTGCATCATACACCGTATTCTATTAGCTAAGATCTTTTATTTATACGTGTGTGTATCTTCAATTGACATAATTTCTCCAACATGTCGCATCTTTAACTGTTTGAAGAGTGTTATGTGCATTGGCATATTAACAACATGCATTGTTAAGTGTTTACTCGATAGGAAGTTTCCTTCAACTCACTCATCAATTATTTTCAACCGAGCCATATTTGAATCAAGAACAAGGGAAATTTTGGGTTGCACCGGCTGAGTTAAAAAGGAAAGGGAATTTGAGGTTTAGGAAAAGCAGAGCCGGAACTTGGAGGGAAGGGAGTGGATTGCTATTATTTACGATCACTCCAAAGCGAATGCGAGTGTGATTTCGGACGTTTGATGACCTTCGAGTTTGGAAAAATTTTGTAGGAATAATTTCGGAAAGAGTAAGAGCTTCAATAGCCGGAAATGACTATTCAAGGATTAATGGAAGATTTAGTACTCGATTAAATTTCAAATCGAGAGAATGAAATTCTGAGAATAATATCGGAAGGTATAGACCTTTCAAGAGAATAAACACCGTTATTTCTTCTTGCGGGACCTATACAAATTCAATCTTTCAAGGTTGCAAGGATATGGTTATACAACATGTTTCACGCCTTAAGAAATTCTAAGAATTGGAGAGGAGAAAGGTACAACATGATTAGGATGGATTACCGGCTCGTTGGATTTGTCCATGAGGAATCCGAAACACTACGAAGATTTGAGACTAGGCTTTGAGCTATTAACTGAATACCCCGAGCATCCGAGAAGATTTATTATAAACTATGATAAACATTGAGTATGATTTGTGGAGAATAATGAGTTAGTAGGTTGCAACAAAGCCCAAACTCGACAATTAACTCTCCGGACCGTGGTGTACGATAAGATAAAGGATCTGATCACAAGTTGAAGGTCGAGTAATCACAAAGATATTTGTCTTCACATCGGACATTTCGGGGCATGATATTGTGTTTAGAAAATAGATCGTGGATTAGATATTGGGTGGTTATTAGAGTGTCGAATACATCGGGAAATTTAGAGCACATACTAAAGAATGGAAGCAATTGGGAATCAAGTCATCTAAAGATCAGGCTATACAATTGCACCAAAAAGTTACCGACTTCAAGTTTCATTGCAACGGTGAACGGTACATCTAATCATACATATCATGTGCACCATTCATTTTCTTAATATCGTATATGGTTCCTTGTTATTTTGCAATTTGCTTTTATGTAACGGTAATTGGTGTACTTGCTATTTATCTACCTATTCCTTACGTAATGACTTGTGTAAGTGTTTATTTAAGTGTTTTCCTTGGGCTTTTTGGTTGTTTGTGTGAGAGATGGGGTTCTCTCATTGTTTGTGTGAGAGACGAGGTTCTCTCATTGTTTGTGTGAGAGACGGGGTTCTCTCATTGTTTTTTTGAGAGACGGGGTTCTATCATTTCTTCTTTAAGAGACGGGGCTCTCTTGTTGCTGTGCATCATTTTAAAACTTGGCAGTAGACCTGGGGACCAGGCCCTTTTTAAGGGGGAGAGAATTGTAACGCCCCGTTTTTCATTCATGTATTATGTAATATATCTTTATGAATTTATATGAATTTCCATCAACATGAAATTTACATGAATTAATTGATAAAGTGATTAAATGCTTATACGTGTCCTTACTTGATCATTTCTTGAATATGTGAACTTAATTGCATTAATGTGATTGAAGCTATATGATCATTTTCATAATCTTAGAAGTTAAATTGCCTAACTTAAAGTTATCAAGGACCAAATTGCAATTTCCCTTTTCTTCCCCTCCCATTTCCACGATATGCATATACACACATACACCCATTTTCTCTCTTCATTTTTCCTCATTCTAAAGACAAGCAAGAACCCTCCATTCTTTCTTCCTTCCCATCTCGATCCATCCAACAAGCCAAGAGCCGAGGAATTCTTCCATCTTCTCCAAGGAAAATCACCACAAACTTCATCTCTCCTTTCCTCTTCCATCATCTTCTTCAAGGTAAGCTATATGTATATATATATATATATATATGATGAATTTGAACATAAGTTAGGGTTTCATGATTCTTTGGACTCCATGACTTAATATAAATTAATGTGAAGTTTATGAGTTGATATATGCATTTATAACATGACTTTTATGAAACTTGGAGCATATGTGATCACATGACATTTTTGGGGGGTTTCTTGAGTGAATTTTCATGAATCAAAGCATGGTTCCTTGGTTTATATGAAGTTTAAATGACATATATGAACTATATACATGTTATATGTTAGTTTGGAGTTGAATTCTTGCATTGGTTTGGTGTTGTAGCATGCTTGGGAGCCATTCCCGTGACCTCCCCTATTTTTCTCTGTTATTTTTCGTCCAGTGGCTTCCCAAACGCTCGTTTGACCCCTTAGTTCATTCACCAAACGCCCGTTTCACTTTCCAGAATTTTGACCCGAGGCTTCCCAAACGCCCGTTTGGGCTCCTAGTTGTTTTTCCAAACGCCCGTTTGGAACTGTTACAGGAGGTTTTCAGACGCCCGTTTCTACTTTCAGACCAATTTTCAAACGAGCGTTTCTCCCTCATACGAACTCGAAATGACCTGATTCTTGAAGACACGGAAACCTCTTGAGGTCTAGAACAACCTCCAATTGGAATTATGTTAGGTGTCACCACTTTCCCGACAATCTGCACTCACCTAACTTCAAGCTTAAGCCATTTTCTCCTCGCTTTGAACTAGAAATTGAGCCATATATCATTTTAAAGGTATACTTGTCTAGTTTCATTTCCAAGAAAAAAACCCAATTCCAATTTCTAGAAATTTAGATATTTCCATTTTTCCACTGCTTGGTCATTTTCAGAAATTGTCGGTTTTTGCCAAACTTCGTCAAAACCTATCTTATTGCATTCCTTTCACTCCCTGGGCTCCCGTATGTGACTTATATGAGTTGTATACTTGATTTAATTGATAAATATGATCCTACTTGACACTTCTTGGTACTTAATTGCTCAAACGTGATTGTGTGACTTCATGCCTTATACGAATTGAACTTGAATTAATTGAAGGATATGAATACATGTTTAAATGTCCTTGATTGCTAATTTGTTTGGTTATTAAGGTGTTATATGAGCATTGTCGTGCGTCATACTTGATCTCATATTGAGTCTTGTCTCACGAGTTCAGGTTATTTCCTTTCTTGTCCAGTTCTTCTCCAGGGCGGAGATCCTTGATCATATGGACACTTTCTTGTATCCTTGCCTTGTTCTGTCGCTCATCAGGTGAGGTTTAATTTCTAGATATATAGAACCCTAAAACCCTACTTGATGTTTTCGGCCAAAATGTATCTATATATCTATAGCTATATATCTATAGCTTTCAAGCCTTATGGTTTTCAAAGGATTTCATGAACGGATTGATCGATTGATTGATTGAATTGGCGAGTAAAGCATGTTCACTTTGGGCCCGAGGGTAGTGTATTGAGCCAACCAGGGAAGCAATGGGCTAACAGGTAACTCTTGCACTATCCTCACTATTTTGGGATCATCTCTGAATCCACCACGAGGTTTGATGGAGGAAGAAATCCCGTGCGTGGGAGTCATGTTCCCGACGAACACCATGATTAGGTGGTGGGGTCTTGCAATCCCACCATCAGCCGGAGGAAGAAGGGTTCATGAAACTGCTAATTGTGCACTGTAACAACTTGCATGCTAACCATTAAATTGAAGGGTTCATGAAACTGCTAATTGTGCACTGTAACAACTTGCATGCTAACCATCAACCGGAGGAAGAAGGGTTCATTTCCACGAGGTTTATCTTTATGCATGTTGGTATTTAATTGAGGGTTAGTCCCGCCTAGCTAGTAAGTTAGATTGTTTTTTTCAATTATTGTCTCCCGTTCGCTATAGGCTTGATTCATGTATGGGTGTTCGTTCCACATGTGGATTGAACTATAGTGTGGGGGATGTGGCTACCTAGCGTTCCGGGTGCTACATGGGCCGAGGTCTACTATTATACCAACCGCAAAGTAGATCTTGATGATGGTCTAACCGGAGGTTAGTTATTCCACATCAAGTGACGGGAAAAGGTACGTCCCTCCCACAATATTGTTCATCGTCACTAGGGTTTGCTCCCCTACGTGACACTAAGGGGTGAAGGCTGGTATTATCGTATTTGTTTTATTAAGTATCGACACCTTGATCAGTGTCGTTACTATTTTCTCGGATTTTAAGGAGTTAAGGTTGGAGAAGCCTAGCTTGCGGGAATCAAAATCATTTCCTCAAAACGGTTCATATTTTCCAAAGTATAAATTATATTACCCCTACTCCTACTGTTCAAACTAATATGAACCGAATATTGTTGTCATATAGTAATTTGTGATTATTTAGTATATTTTCAAACCAAGACTTTCTTGGTTAAAAGATTTTCAAAACCTTACGTATAAATACAAACCTCAAACCTCCGTCACTTAGTCATTTTGACTAACCCGACTACTTTTTTAATTCATGATTTCAGGAATCCACGCATCGACGCCTTAGAGGTATCGTGAAGCTTTAAGGTGTCACATCTTAGTTACTCAGGGTTTATCAAGAGTGCATGTACATCTTTCAATAAGCACTCCTGTGAATTTAAATCTATCACTGTAAATACTTACTCAGCTTACTAATATGTGCTCCGTTTAACTATTACTCCCTTTTAATTGCTCAAGTTTATTTCTCCGTTGCAATTTCATACTCTGGTATTGTATAGTCTTGTCCGTTCGCGGGAGTATTTCTCGAGTGCTAGGTCTCACATCCACTCGGGAAGTACAACGGTACGGGGTTGTAGTGTTAGGGGCGCTACAATTTAGGTGGTATCAGAGCGTCAGGTTTAGTTAGTAAGAACTTAACTTAAGATTAGTAGGGTGTAACTCGAGGTAGATCAGGCCCACCCCCTCTTTTTGCTTTACTTTTGTAGCTCTTGAAGCTTACTAATCTTGATGCGTACATATATGACACATTTTGATCATTTTACACTGTTATTTCATGTTGTTTTATATTTCTTGCATCATGAGTCTTAGAGTTGCTTCAAGATACCAGTAGGGCCGTGAGTATTCATGTTATGTCTTTATGCACTTTATGTTCGATAATTCATATCATTTGAAAATTTCAGTTCTGTGATAATCTTTGAAACACTTTTACCCCACATGCATTATATTTCCTTTGCAATTGTGATTTCAGTTTCAAAATGCCTCTACGAAGAACTCTACGAAACAACTCACCATCATACAAGACCCACCAGGACATCCAGAACTTGTAGAAGCCTTAAGACAGTTCGTTCGTACCTGTACCCCTAGGCATAATCCTACTAATGAACGATCGTTAGAAAGGTTTCTCCGAATGAATCCCCTAAAATTCTTTGGAGAACCTAACGATTTGAAGGTCGGAAATTGGATAGCTAGCCTAGAGAAGATTTATGAAGCTATGGATATATTTCCCGAGGAACGGGAACGAGTACAGTACGCAGCCTTCCTCTTAGAAGGACCCACTTTAAGTTGGTGGAAACATGTCAAACAAACCTGCATGGAAATCCAGACTGATTACAATTGGACAGAGTTCGTAAAGGAATTTAAGAATAAATATATCCCTCAAGTGACCCGGGATACTCGAGAAGTTCAGTTCATGAGCTTAATTCAGGGATATATGTCAGTAGCGGAATATGAAGCCAAATTTGTAAGACTAATTCAGTACGCATCCACACATTCTGAATGATGAACGAGGAAAAACCAAGCGATTCATTGATGGACTCAAGCCAGACCTTCGATGGGCTTTAGCTTCCTTAGATACTGAATCTTATAACAAGGCAGTAGACAAAGCCCTGAAAACCGGAGTAGCCCATAAGAATATTCGTTTGGCAGCCAATTGCACTGGTCCCCCCAAGAATAAGCCTTCTCATGGGATGAAGCGTCCCGCTGGAACGTCAAACCAGAAATTTGGAAAGAAAACTACACCAGCTCAGCAAAAACCTCAGTCAGTCCCGTCCAATCCTCAAGAAGAGATCACTTGTGAATACTGTCACAAGTCAGGACACACTGAATAAGAGTGCCGTAAAAAAGCTGGCACATGTTTATGGTGTGGAAATCCTGATCACTTGTATAATACATGCCCAAAGAGACTGGGACCCAAGGAAAAAGGAAAAGTTGTGGGAAAGTCAGGAAAGCCGCTGGTCAAAGGCAGAGCATATGCATTAGATGAAAACGTGGACCCAGACCCTTCAGATGTTGTTGAAGGTACTGTACATATTCTAAACACGCCAGTTAAAGTCTTATATGACCTTGGTGCCACACAATCATTCATTGCATTAAATTTGTGTGCGCATTTAAAATTTCCACTTGAATGTTCATCATATAATTTTGAAGTAAGTTCCCCTTTGGGAGCTTGTTTCATAACGAATAGAGTATATAAATGCTGCCTTATACAAATCGGTGACCATTACTACCCGATGGACCTCATCGAACTCCCGATGACAAGATACGGAACCATCCTAGGAATGGATTGGCTATACAAATATCATGCTAAACTAGATTGTTTCAAGAAAGAAATCATCTTAGGACAAGATGAAAGTTGGATACCTGAAGATAAAAGATCAGTGGCAGTGGTTTCTATGACAGAAGCTAAGAAGTTGGTTCAGAAAGGAGCTACAGGATTCATTGCCTATCTTCTAAATAAGCCAAAGGATCAACTCAAGGTTGAGGAGGTAGAAGTAGTAAATGAGTTTCTCGATGTATTTCCAGAACATTTAAACTCGCTACCTCCAGATCGCGATTTAGAATTCGTGATCGATACAATTCCTGGGGCAGAACCTTTCTCTAAAACCCCATATCGGGTGGCCCCAACCGAACTTCAAGAGTTGAGGAAACAATTGGATGAGTTAATGGAATCAAAATATATTCGTCCTAGTACATCACCTTGGGGAGCACCGGTGTTGTTTGTAAAGAAGAAAGATGGGTCATTATGGATGTGCATCGACTATCGAGAACTTAACCAAATGACCATAAAGAACAAATACCCTCTACCCCACATAGAGGAGTTATTTGATGTCCTACAAGGATCTCGAGTCTATTCCAAGTTAGATTTAAGGCAAGGGTATTATCAATTAAAGATTAGGGAGGAGGATATCCCTAAAACAGCTTTCAATACTCGCTATTGACACTTTGAGTTCATAGTAATGCCGTTTGGATTGACTAATGCTGTGACACCCCGCCTCTCCGATTAGCCAGGTATGACGTCATGTGAGGTTTCTCCGACGTTTTAATTATTCTTTTGATTTAATTTATACGTCGAATTAATTGTTTAAGTAATTTCTATGCTCCAATTGTTTAATTTTCACATTTGAACTTTTGTATTTGATTTTCCTATTTTGAATTTAACTCCCGAGTATGCTAATTTCGTGAATTTATGTGATATATGTGATTTAAGTATGTAATTGTATGACTTTAAAAATTAGTGGACTTAATTGAAAACTTGGATTTGGACTAAATTAAAAATTTTTAAAAGTTTTGGACCTAATTGAAAAATAGCCTTTTTAATAAAAATTTTATTTATTTTTAATTCGTTTGATTTAATTTAATTTAATTTTATGTATTATTTCTTGAAAATTAGTTTTAATTATTTGAATAATATGTTTATTGGTAGAAATGTGTTGCGTTTGTGTTCGATTTGAGATCGAAATTTCGTGCTTTTCTGATATGTTCGAGATTTGTGAGTTATGAATTCGTTTATGTGCTCGTTTTTCATTTTCGGACTTGTTTGAAATGGTAACGCACCATTTTATTTGTTTTGGGGACTCGAGGGCCTAACTAGTTTTAGCGCGCCTTGTGTTCCGGAATTTATATCTTGAGCTCGGAAATTCGGATTCGAATTCCGGAAGGGGAGCCGGACTCGTAACGAGATTTTCAAGCTAAGGAACCTGGCATCACGTTTTTCTAAGCCCGTTTGATATTCCGAATCTGGCCCGGAAAACTGATTCGCGCTCATATGACCACCTTTCACTAATTTTCACATAAGTCCCTCATCTTCTAGCCTTTTCAAGTGATTCTTAGACCCACAACTCACCCACTCAGCCCTTTATCATTCCTTGTCTCCCTCATCTCGATCCATATGCAAGAAAGGAAGGGAAAAATCAGATTTGGAGCAGCAACCCTCCATTCCCGTCACTTTGTGCCTAAGGAGAATTTTGAGCTTCCATCTTCTTCAAGGGGTAAGCTTATATTTGATATGCATATGCTTATTTGATCATTTGCATCGAAGAAATTCAGACTTTGATCCATATTTGATTGAGATATGCTCCATGACTTGAATAGTGTGATTTATGCCCTAGTTTGAATGATATAACTTCCTTGTTGTTTCTTCTTGAATTGGTGCTGAAAACTTGATCACTTATGTCTCATTTATTGTTGTGTGAACTTGTATTAAGTGAAGGTTGCTTGGTTGTTGAGATGCCATTAATGGAGTCAAGCTTCTCTTCCTTTTTCTCATCGTTGTTGCTTGCTGCGTTGTGAGATGTTTTGGGACGTATTGTTGCTGTTTTTGCTGAGTTTGTTGCTTGCTAATTGCTGCCTTAGTTACCTTGTTGCATGCTGCATTAGTTTGTGCCTTGGAACAGGGGAACGAAGCTGTTTGCTGCTGCCATTTTCGCGCCTGTATTTAACTCCCCGGGCGGGGAGACTTGCTTGAAGAAAGTCCCCGGTCGGGGACTTGTGTTTTGGACCTTCTGTGAGGAATTATGTATTTCCCCGGCAGGGGAAAATAGCGAAGGAAACCGGGGAGATGATCAGCTGCCAGTTTTGGAGAATTAATTGCTCCCTCCTTCATTTGTTTGTCTGTTTTAATTGTTTAGATTGTTTTCTTTGCATGGAATTCACGTGGCTTTTGCAGGGAATGAAGTTGAATTATGTTTGTAATGCATGAGTATATGTATATTTATATATATATATTACATGTAATATACGTTATATATATATATGTAATTGATGTTCGAAGATGATTTGCAGCAGGCATGTATTTAGTGCATGACATTAATTAATGTTTGATTTACATACATATACGTATATATTATATGTTACATGTTATTTATTTAATTTATTTGATTTACTTTATGTGATTTAATCTTTATTCGATCTCACACGCATGACTCTCGTGTTCCGTTTTGTGCTATCTAAATGCCCTCTTTTTATTCATTTATGACTTTTATGATATGTGAACATGTTATACTACATGTTAAATGGCCTGAATGAATTTTATGAATTTATTTGGTACGAGTTTTAGGTGATTTGAACTTGAACGCTTTAAGTGGCGCCTTCTTGCACTTCATTTGCATCCATTGCATTCATGAGCATTGTCGTGTGTCTATTTGGTTCATGTTTGAGTCTAAGTCATAAGTTTGTGTTTGTTTGTCTCAGACTTGAGTTCGAGAGGTGTCGGTTCCTCCATTTAGCGTCTTGTTGGTCGGCAAAGCTCCTCCGGGAGCACTTTTGGTAAAAGGTAAGGTTTTAGGATTTTTTGTTTTAGTTAAAGTGACCTACAACCCTATATGCTCGTTTTCGAGCCCGCATGCGAATATATACTATATGTATATTAAATATGTGTCTTACGTTATGTTATGAATTTTGTTAATTCGATTTGATATGAATCCTTCTGAAATTATACGTATGGGCGTATATAAGCTTAAATTGGTTTTGCAACGAGGCTATGCTCCAAACCGTGTATCGCCAAGCAAACTATGGATTTCCCTCAGCATATTATGAATTAGGTAGACACAGAGAGGTATGTGTACAGCATATGCCGAGTTGCACGGTAAGGTATGTTTCTTACGATATGTTTGTTAAATATGATTCTTATGTTTCTAGGTTTCGCGAGTTAGGTATGTTTCTTTATGAGTCTTATGAATCCATACAAATCTATTTAAATCCCTGGGCCCCGGAGGTGTGGGTAAGGGAGACCCGGTGGGGCTGTTGGGGTCGCCGATTATCACCCCTGTGCACACGCTCCTTTGAAGTACCTACGCGCGACTCTGAGGGAGATGGAGAAGGCGTGGTGCTTTGAGCCTTCGGCTGAGACCGGAGAAGGTACGTTGTGGGTTCGCGACCCCACGTATATTGAGTTGCACGATGTGGGCCCGTAACCCGCGTGCAGACTTCCGGAGAAGGTTGGAATACGGGAATATGAATCTTTGAATTTATGAATCTTATGAATTTATGAGTTTATGCTTCTTTATGAATCTTTTGAGTCTTACGATTTTTCAAACTTAAGAATATACGAATATATGAATAAGTATGAGTACTTTTGGAAAATGGCTTTAGTATGTAAAACCCTATTCCCGGTTCATAGTCTTTTGTTTAATACGTGCTTTGCTCTATATGTAGATATGTGTGTGAGTGTGCGTTAGCCCCCTCACTCAGTCGGTGGACTGACCCTCTCCTTTGAACTTTTCAGTTTGCAGGTTTGGCTTGCTACGCGGAGTCTTGAGTCGGTCGGGTTCAAGTCTTCTAGTTCGAGTTGCATTTTCATTTGCATTCAGTCATGCTTTTTTATATTGTTCGATTGTGGAAATTAATGTATGTATATGTTATCATATGGTTAATGAATTAGGTATGAATTTCTATTTTATATATTTTTGTGGATTTATCTTCTTGGATTCGTTACACGCTTCCGTTTTCTTGTTGTTTTGAGTGCTCTGGTCCTGTCTTAGCTTCGCCTGGCCTAGCGTGTGCGTGTAGGTTCCTGTTCGCTTAGTCTTGGGCTCATGTATGGATTTCTATTTCATATGTGGGTTCGGGGCTAGGTGCGGGGGATGTGGTGGCTCGCCGCTCCGGGCGCTACATCTTAAAGTGGTATCAGAGCTCTAGGTTGCAAAACCGGAGTTCTAGTGTCGTGTTGTGTCATGTATAGGTCGAACGGCATAGGAACAACGTGCTATAGTATGCATTGCATCAAGATACATGAATTTTCTTACATTTTGTGTTCTAAATTGTTACCTTCCTTTCATTAATTGTTGCTTTTGCATACTTTAACTACGTATAATACTTGTATACGTGCCATACTCACTACTAACAGTATGCATCGTATTTTCAAAGTAGTTTGTGCATTGTAGGTTAAGACCTTACAACGGTCAACCACTCATCTCAACGACTATGGCCCCAAGTTGAAATTGGGATAAAGTGGAGATGAAGACTCTTTATAACCCTTTAGTTCTCACAAAGATAACCAATCCACCAAGGTGAAGGGTAAAATATCCCGATTTGAAGGAAGAGATCTTATGTTCGTGTTGAAGCGTATCACTTTCGAAGAGCAAATCCCATGCACCTATTGTGGAGGACCTCATCCTAGTAATAAGAAATGTTGGAAAAGGAGTTGGAGGTATAATCAAAAGAAGAAAAGGGTGACTCTGAAGATTCGGTTGAAGTTGTAACAAGAAGTTAAGGTCTTGATTAAAGGAAGAGAATTGGTACCACATTACGTAAATCTCTTCCTTACCTACTTGAGGTATCGTCTTAGAATTCGAGAAGAAAGATCTTTTCAACGATGAATAATCAAGAAGAGTATTGAAGTGAGAAGTGGAACCCGAAACAAGTATTGAACCCAATTCTTAGGAGGTGAAGCGATTGATTTGCTATTCAACCTGAATATCAAGGCTGGGTAGATGGTGGTGCACTAAAGCAGGATCGATAGCTCTTCCTTCCTCGGGTGTGTAAATATTCTGTAGCACCCGAGGGCGAGGTACCACATCCCCCGCACCATGACCCGGCCCGTATATGAAATGGATTTCCATACACGTGCTGAATCATAGCGAACGGGGACACACATACACTCTCTAAGCCAGGCGGGACTATTCTATCACTTAAACCCCAATCACCACAATAATCATAGTAGCAGCATAACATAAAATGCGGAAGCAATAAATCATATATCGTAGATTGAGCTATATGCTCTAGGTACCAACATTTAAATCCACGAAAGTTAAAATTCAATACCATTACGCTCCAAATCAATATTGGTATACCATCACGGCTCAAAACAATATCCATATACAATAACCAAAAGTACGAGTATGCAAGTGTAACACCAAAATACTAGAGCTAGAAGCGAATGCAAGACCTACGACTCGTATTCCCGCCTAGCACCCTTGACACTTGCACAAAACAACTGAAAACCAAACGGGTTCAGTCCAAATGGGACTGGTGGGTATAAAACAGGGCATAAATAGTATATATGACAGTAAATAAACAGTCACATGCAAGCTATAATCCCAAATGAGGTTTTAAAGAACTTCCCCAAGTGGGTGAATGAAACTCACCAAAAGGGATTATAACGAATCATTAACATTAGGTCATTATTGGCCCGGCGAGTGGGCGTGCATTATCTCCAACCAACTCCTCGTGTAAAACATTTAAACATTCTTTCATTCATTCTGTTCATGCATTTCAATCTTGTGAGCACATTCATTAACATTTACACCTTCTTCCTCCGGTCTGGTGACGGGCTTGCAAGACTCGACCACCCATTCATTGACCAAAAGGGGTTACATGACTCCCGAGATGGCGCTCAGCGTCCATTCCTCGCTAACTCCTAACGAGGTCCGGTTACGCCGTTAATTTGGTGGAACTAATGTGAAGGATCACCGTCGGCCCATGCCTCCCCGGATAGCCACTCACACTAAGTCCCTGGGCCCCATTTGTGCATAACATTCATTCTTTCTTTCTCACCAAAACATTTGGTAGGATTTAGAAATTAAGGCTTTACGTTGTAAACATTTACTCTATGAAAATGACTCTATAAATATATATACATTTTGGTCTAAAACTTTTCACATTAAAGGTATTTATAGGGTCATATTGCTAAGTAGAAGAAAAACCCACCTCGAACTGCAAAAGAAGAGCACACGAGCCTCACTGACCGGCCTCGTCTCCAAAGGAATCAAAATTTGTGCAAGACAGGTGAAGTGAGACTCGAAATGACCAAATAAGACGCTCGGCAATGCCATGCTTATAATATGAACGCATAAAACAAATATAATGGACAAGTTCATGTGCACTATTAATGTCTTAAAACATATAACCGTTCACAACTTTCATGCTTGCATTCTTGCATCCATAAAACAATCATAACATAGCTAAATTGGAGTCACGTTCCATATAATCCACAAATACGAGCCATGCATGCCATTCAAGCAAGAAAAGAGACTTCTCAAGGCTGCCGATTCAAATGACACGGCCGTGTTGAGTTTCAAAGGGAAACGGACAAGGCCGTGTCCGAGGTTTAAAAATCAGAAAATTCAAAGTCGAGGGCTTGACACGGCCGTGTTGAGTTTTCAAAGGATTTGGACACGGCCGTGTCCGAGGTTAAAATTAGAAAAAAAAACAAAGTCGAGAGCCCAACACGGCCGTGTCCATTTTCAGTGTAAAGCTGACACGGTCGTGTCAGCTCATCGTTTTGAAAGAAATAACAGAGCATCAGCTCTGTTACGCGAGGGAAAAGCTTAAGGAAAAACAGGGCAGCCACCAAGAAGCTCTCAAACCACATATAGACATGCTTTTAATCCATATTATTCATATACAACATGCAACTCAAGTAAAAACACAAAAATACATGCTTAAAATGGCCCAAAATATCATCAATACACATGATCAACAAACATGGAGCTTGAAGCTCCTCCAATGGCAACTCATGCCCTCCTCAACAAACCTTAAATTTAAACATGTAGGAATGATGGAAAGCTTACAAGAATCATTTATCAAACACCAAATCTCAACTCAAACCATGAAAACCAAGGATCAAACCAAACCCTCACTTCATGCTCATACATTCAAACACAAGAAACCCGAACTTCTATCAAGCCTCAAATAGATGAAAATATAGAGGGGAAGATGGAGGTTACAAATCCTAGCTCACCTTGGAAAAAGATCGGATGGAAGCTAGACTTGAGCTCAAGTTTGGTTGATCCAAAAATGGAGGGTTTCTTGGCTATCTCTTCCTTGCTCTTGCCTTGGCTGATTTTGATCGATCAAAAATGGGAAGAAAAGGGTAGGAAATGCTAATATCTAGTGGAGAAATGGGTAGGGTACGGGTTGGTCCAAGTCCGGTTCATTTAAGAAAAGGTTCAAACAAGTTATAAAATCGGGTTATGGAACGGTTCGTTGTCGAAGGTTCAAATGATATCAAAAAGGTACAAGGTCATGTTCGAAGGATAGGTAACGTCGAAACAAGTTCAACGCCGGTTACGGATCTCGATTTCGAGGTCCGGAGCTCAAGATATCGCGAAAACCGTTCAGGGTTGCCTATTATACGAATAGGTCCCTAAACTTTCAAAAAGTGGCAATTAAGCCCGAACTCAATTTCCAATTGAGTCCAAAACATTCAAATACATTGCAATTAAGTCCACGGATTACACGAAACACGTAATTTCATTCAATTAACACCACAATCACAGAATTCATATTTTCACAAGTCCGATCACATAGTCATAGCTCAAATAGACAATCATAAGTAATTTTAAACAAATAAATGAAATTATAAAAAAATTCAATTGACAAAATAAAATATAAAATCATATAATTAGATATAAATGCGCACGTAACACTTACCTGCACGTGTGAAAACTCGGGGCGTCACAACCTCTCCCCATTAAAAGAATCCGTCCTCGGATTCATTTATCGTCCGGAAACAATTCAGGATGAAATCTTTTCATCTTATCCTCAGTCTCCCATGTAGCCTCTTCTGATTTATCACTTCTCCATAAGACTTTAACTAGTGGAATTTTCCGGTTTCTTAATTCTTGAAATTTCCGGTCCAAGATTCTAACCGGTTTCTGAACGAAGGTAAGGTTAGGCTCAAGTTCCACTTCTTCCACGGTTAAGATCTCGGATTCATCCGGATAATATTTCCGAAGCTGAGAAACATGGAATACATTATGAATTCCTGTCAAACTCGGGGGTAGATCCAAACAGTAGGCTGTATCTCCAATTCTTTCCAGAATCTCATAAGGTCCCAAATATCGGGGATTTAGGTTTCCTCCCTTTCCAATTCGGGTGAACCCTTTTCGAGGTGAAGCTTTCAGAAACACTCTATCCCCAACTGCAAACTCAAGATCCTTCCGTCGTTTATCTGCATAGCTTTTCTGTCGATCCTGAGTTGCTTTCATCCGTTGTCTGATTATTTGGACCTTATAAATTGCTTCCAACACGGCCTTAGAAGGTTTTTCTTTATTCTCCCCTCGTTTCACACCTTCTTGCTTCGTCCAATTCCATTCCTCTAAATCAAAGAACAACGGTGATCTGCATTTCCGTCCGTAGAGAGCTTCATATGGAGCCATTTCTATCGATGCTTGAAAACTATTATTATAGGCGAACTCAATCAAAGGTAATTGCTCGTTCCACGAACTCGAAAAATCCAATGCACATGCTCTCAACATATCCTCCAAATATTTGATTAATCTCTAGGATTGCCCGTCTGTCTGAGGATGGAAAGCTGTGCTGAATTAAAACCTTGTTCCCAGATTTCTTTGCAATTCTTGCCAAAACCTAGAAGTGAACTTTGGATCCCGATCTGATACAATGCTGACCGGTACACCATGAAGTCGCACAATTTCATCAACATATTTCTTAGCCAATTATTCACCTTATCCGACATCCGAATAGCAAGAAAATGCGCCGATTTTGTCAATCGATCCACAATCACCCAGATTCCATCCAAACCACCTTTCACTCTAGGAAGACCCGTAACAAAATCCATTGCCACTTGCTGCCATTTCCATTCCGGGATAGGTAACGGTTGAAGTAACCCCGATGGTTTCTGATGTTCTGCTTTCACAACTTGGCAAGTTAAATAATGCCTCACGAAATTAATCACATCCCTTTTAAGTCCATTCCACCAATAAAATTTCTTTAAATCCTTATACATCTTATTTCCTCCGGGATGTATCGAATACCCTGATCGATGAGCTTCTTCCAATATCAGCCGTTTCAATTCTTCTGGAACCACAACTCTGTTCTTAAACCTTAGCAGCCCGGTGTCATCAAATCCGAACGGACTTTCTGAATCATTTTTAGCTTTCTGCACTAACCTCTGAACCTCGGAATCCACTCTTTGCGCTTCAAACAACCTCTGTTGAAGATCCGGTTGAACCGTGACATTCTGAATACTAGCTCTCAGCTTAAAAGACTCAAATTCTTCTCCAACTTCCACTTTCACACTAGACACACTAGCCTTCCTGCTAACGGCATCCGCGACCACATTAGCTTTTCCGGGATGGTAACGAATCGTACACTCATAATCCGCTAACATCTCCATCCATCTCCTCTGTCTCTTGTTCAATTCCTTCTGAGAGAACAAATACTGAAGACTCTTGTGGTCGGAAAAGATCTCAAAAGAAACTCCATAAAGGTAGTGTCTCCACTTTCCCAGAGCGAAGATCACTGCTGCAAGCTCAAGATCGTGAGTGGGATAATCCTGCTCATGATCCTTTAATTTCCTCGAGGCATAAGCTATCACCTTACCCTTCTGCATCAAAACACATCCCAACCCTTCTTTCGAGGCGTCCGTATAAACCATGTATCCTTCAGTGCCCTCGGGAAGTACCCTCAACGTTTCCAGTACCAACTTGAGATGCCTAGCATGATCCTCCGGAGTCTTGGAATACACGAGAATGTCATCAATGAAGACCACTACAAATTTATACAAGTACGGCCGAAAAATCCGATGCATCATATCCATAAATGCTGCAGGGGCATTTGTCAAACCAAACGGCATCACTACGAACTCATAATGCCCATACCGGGTATTGAATCCTGTCTTGGGTATATCCTTTTCCCGGATTTTCAGTTGGTAGTAACCTTGCCTTAAATCCAATTTCGAATAGATTCCCGAACCTTGCAGCATGTCAAATAAATCCTCGATGTGGGGCAACGGGTACTTATTCTTGATAGTCATCCGATTAAGCTCCCGGTAATCTATAAACATTCTCAACGACCTATCTTTCTTCTTGACAAAGAGAACCGGAGCACCCCACGGAGATGAACTCGGTCGAATATAACCAATCTTGAGTAATTCCTCCAACTGAACCTTCAACTCTTTCAACTCTGCCGGAGCCATTCTATAAGGGGTCTTGGAATAAGGTTCTGATCCCGGATATAAATCAACAACAAATTCAATCTCCCGATCCGGTGGTAGAGAACCCAAATTCTCTGGAAATACATCGGGATAATCCTTTACCACAGCTGTCTCCTCAAAACTTGATTGACCCTTTGGTTTATTAAGGAGATAGGCTATAAATCCCGTGGCTCCATCCTTCACCAATTTACGAGCTTCCATAAACGACAATAGAGATATATTCTTCGACCTAACTTCTCCAATCAACTCATCACCCAATTTAATCTTCTTCTTAAAATAATCCACTTCGGCCCGGTGCCGGTACAACCAATCCATCCCGAAGATTACCCCATACTTCTTCATAGACATCACGATAAAATCTGCCGGATTATCTTTCCCTTCTATCAACACCGAACAACCCCTGACAACCCGGTCTGTCTGCAAACTACTTCCAATAGGGGAACTCACAAAATAACAAGAATTGGAGAAAATAACAGATAAACACAGAAGCGTACATAAATCAGCAGATATAAAAGAATGAGTGGCACCCAGATCGAATAATGCGTGAATACTCGTGTTATAAATGCAAACGGTACCTTCCACCACTTCATTTGGGTCGACCTCAACATTTTGCTCCTCGCTCTCAAGAGCATAGGCTCGTGCCTGAATCATCGGTTTCTGAGCTCCAGCTTGATACCCTGGTGTCCTGTCCGGGCATGAAAAAGCCATATGATCCCCTTTTCCACATATCAAGCACAACCTCAATCTCTTTCGGCAATTGTTGTAAGAATGGGTTGGCCACCCACAATAAGTACACGGAGGCTGATCATTGCGAGATCCTTTAAGAGCCGGTGGAGCCTGAGGTGGTTGTGGAACAGGTGCACTTGAGCCTCCAATTCTCGGCTTCTTAAAAGGTCCTTTTGGGGTTGGAGTTGATAAAGGCATCGACCTCTTCCCTTTATTGAATCCCCAGCCGGATCCTGACCCTTGTCCCTGGCGATAAGCTGGCCATCTTGCATTGATAGAATCTTCAACCTTTAAGGCTTTCGAGGTACCCTTCGCCCAGGTACTTGTGTTAACCGCCTCAAGAGCTGCCTGGATGTCTGGTCGAAGTCCCTGAACAAACTGCATAGCCTTGTGAAAATCATCACCTGCTATGTTAGGTGCATAACGGGACAATCTCTCATAATCCAAAATGTACTCGGCCACTGATCTAGATCCCTACTTCAATTCGGTGAATTCCCTCAATCTTCGAGTACGGGAGGAAGGAGGGATGAACTTATTCTTGAATTCCCGTGTAAATACTTCCCAGTTGATCTCCTCTCCAGCTGCTTCCAATACTATCCTTGTGCTTTCCCACCAAGAGTAGGCTTCCCCTTGTATTAAAGTAAGAGTGCATCGAGCCTTCTTTCGGGACTCACATGGTATAAGCTCCCATATCCTCTCGACTTATTTTAACCACATCTCCGCCTGCACATCATTTCCCTTGAAGAACTTGGGAGGTCTTTGGTTCTGAAACTCCCTAAGTATAACTGAGATCGGTGCCTCTTGCGGTATAGCAGTACAGGTGGTGCCGGAGGTGCCGGTGGTATATAATCTCGAAGCCTCTGGTCTATAATGTTGATAACTGAATTAACAAAGGCCTCTGCTGGCGGTGGCTGTGGAGGTGGAGGTGTAGGAGTACGATCACGATGATGACGTCGTCCTGGAGATCTATCACGGTGTCTACGTGGAGGCATCCTGTCAAAAACACTAAAATGCGTGCTAGGCTTAGCTCATGCATGGTGATGCGTTTAATTCAACCAACATCCAAAATTTAAATCAATCGAGCACAAAAGAGATGTATATGCAACACATTGTCAATTAGTTCCTAAGCCGAACAACCTAGACAGACTCACACGACACGAAAGCCCGGGTTTTGCAACCCTAAGCTCTGATACCACTTAAGGATGTAGCACCCGAGCGCGAGGTACCACATCCCCCGCACCATGACCCGGCCCGTATATGAAATGGATTTCCATACACGTGCTGAATAATAGCGAACGGGGACACACACACACTCTCTAAGCCAGGCGGGACTATCCTATCACTTAAACCCCAATCACCACAATAATCATAGTAGCAGCATAACATAAAATGCGGAAGCAATAAATCATATATCATAGATTGAGCTATATGCTCTAGGTACCAACATTTAAATCCACGAAAGTTAAAATTCAATACCATTACGCTCCAAATCAATATTGGTATGCCATCACGGCTCAAAACAATATCCATATACAATAACCAAAAGTACGAGTATGCAAGTGTAACACCAAAATACTAGAGCTAGAAGCGAATGCAAGACATACGACTCGTATTCCCGCCTAGCACCCTTGACACCTGCACAAAACAACTGAAAACCAAACGGGTTCAGTCCAAAGGGGACTGGTGGGTATAAAACAGGGCATAAATAGTATATATGACAGTAAATAAACAGTCACATGCAAGCTATAATCCCAAATGAGGTTTTAAAGAACTTCCCCAAATGGGTGAATGAAACTCATCAAAAGGGATTATAACGAATTATTAACATTAGGTCATTATTGGCCCGGCGAGTGGGAGTGCATTATCTCCAACCAACTCCTCGTGTAAAACATTTAAACATTCTTTCATTCATTCTGTTCATGCATTTCAATCTTGTGTGCACATTCATTAACATTTACACCTTCTTCCTCCGGTCTGGTGATGGGCTTGCAAGACCCGACCACCCATTCATTGACCAAAAGGGGTTACATGACTCCCCAGATGGCGCTCAGCGTCCATTCCTTGCTAACTCCTAACGAGCTCCGGTTACGCCGTTAATTTGGTGGAACTAATGTGAAGGATCACCGTCGGCCCATGCCTCCCCGGATAGCCACTCACACTAAGTCCCTGGGCCCCATTTGTGCATAACATTCATTCTTTCTTTCTCGCCAAAACATTTGGTAGGATTTAGAAATTAAGGCTTTACGTTGTAAACATTTACTCTATGAAAATGACTCTATAAATATATATACATTTTGGTCTAAAACTTTTCACATTAAAGGTATTTATAGGGTCATATAGCTAAGTAGAAGAAAAACCCACCTCGAACTGCAAAAGAAGAGCACACGAGCCTCACTGACCGGCCTCGTCTCCAAAGGAATCAAAATCTGTGCAAGACAAGTGAAGTGAGACTCGAAATGACCAAATAAGACGCTCGGCAATGCCATGCTTATAATATGAACGCATAAAACAAATATAATGGACAAGTTCATGTGCACTATTAATGTCTTAAAACATATAACCGTTCACAACTTTCATGCTTGCATTCTTGCGTTCATAAAACAATCATAACATAGCTAAATTGGAGTCACGTTCCATATAATCCACAAATACGAGCCAAGCATGCCATTCAAGCAAGAAAAGAGACTTCTCAAGGCTGCCGATTCAAATGACACGGCCGTGTTGAGTTTCAAAGGGAAACGGACAAGGCCGTGTCCGAGGTTTAAAAATCAGAAAATTCAAAGTCGAGGGCTTGACACGGCCGTGTTGAGTTTTCAAAGGATTTGGACACGGCCGTGTCCGAGGTTAAAATTAGAAAAAAAAACAAAGTCGAGAGCGCAACACGGCCGTGTCCATTTTCAGTGTAAAGCTGACACGGCCGTGTCAGCTCATCGTTTTGAAAGAAATAACAGAGCGTCAGCTCTGTTACGCGAGGGAAAAGCTTAAGGAAAAACAGGGCAGCCACCAAGAAGCTCTCAAACCACATATAGACATGCTTTTAATCCATATTATTCATATACAACATGCAACTCAAGTAAAAACACAAAAATACATGCTTAAAATGGCCCAAAATATCATCAATACACATGATCAACAAACAAGGAGCTTGAAGCTCCTCCAATGGCAACTCATGCCCTCCTCAACAAACCTTAAATTTAAACATGTAGGAATGATGGAAAGCTTACAAGAATCATTTATCAAACACCAAATCTCAACTCAAACCATGAAAACCAAGGATCAAACCAAACCCTCACTTCATGCTCATACATTCAAACACAAGAAACCCGAACTTCTATCAAGCCTCAAATAGATGAAAATATAGAGGGGAAGATGGAGGTTACAAATCCTAGCTCACCTTGGAAAAAGATCGGATGGAAGCTAGACATGAGCTCAAGTTTGGTTGATCCAAAAATGGAGGGTTTCTTGGCTATCTCTTCCTTGCTCTTGCCTTGGCTGATTTTGATCGATCAAAAATGGGAAGAAAAGGGTAGGAAATGCTAATATCTAGTGGAGAAATGGGTAGGGTACGGGTTGGTCCAAGTCCGGTTCATTTAAGAAAAGGTTCAAACAAGTTATAAAATCGGGTTATGGAACGGTTCGTTGTCGAAGGTTCAAATGATATCAAAAAGGTACAAGGTCATGTTCGAAGGATAGGTAACGTCGAAACAAGTTCAACGCCGGTTACGGATCACGATTTTGAGGTCCGGAGCTCAAGATATCGCGAAAACCGTTCAGGGTTGCCTATTATACGAATAGGTCCCTAAACTTTCAAAAAGTGGCAATTAAGCCCGAACTCAATTTCCAATTGAGTCCAAAACATTCAAATACATTGCAATTAAGTCCACGGATTACACGAAACACGTAATTTCATTCAATTAACACCACAATCACATAATTCATATTTTCACAAGTCCGATCACATAGTCATAGCTCAAATAGACAATCATAAGTAATTTTAAACAAATAAATGAAATTATAAACAAATTCAATTGACAAAATAAAATATAAAATCATATAATTAGATATAAATGCGCACGTAACACTTACCTGCACGTGTGAAAACTCGGGGCGTCACAACCTCTCCCCCTTAAAAGAATCCGTGCTCGGATTCATTTATCGTCCGGAAACAATTCAGGATGAAATCTTTTCATCTTCTCCTCAGTCTCCCACGTAGCCTCTTCTGATTTATCACTTCGCCATAAGACTTTAACTAGTGGAATTTGCCGGTTTCTTAATTCTTGAAATTTTCGGTCCAAGATTCTAACCGGTTTCTGAACGAAGGTAAGGTTAGGCTCAAGTTCCACTTCTTCCACGGTTAAGATCTCGGATTCATCCGGATAATATTTCCGAAGTTGAGAATCATGGAATACATTATGAATTCCTGTCAAACTCGGGGGTAGATCCAAACGGTAGGCTGTATCTCCAATTCTTTCCAGAATCTCATAAGGTCCCAAATATCGGGGATTTAGGTTTCCTCCCTTTCCAATTCGGGTGAACCCTTTTCGAGGTGAAGCTTTCAGAAACACTCTATCCCCAACTGCAAACTCAAGATCCTTCCTTCGTTTATCTGCATAGCTTTTCTATCGATCCTGGGCTGCTTTCATCCGTTGTCTGATTATTTGGACCTTATCAATTGCTTCCAACACGACCTTAGAAGGTTTTTCTTTATTCTCCCCTCGTTTCACACCTTCTTGCTTCGTCCAATTCCATTCCTCTAAATCAAAGAACAACGGTGATCTGCATTTCCGTCCGTAGAGAGCTTCATATGGAGCCATTTCTATCGATGCTTGAAAACTATTATTATAGGCGAACTCAATCAAAGGTAATTGCTCGTTCCACGAACTCGAAAAATCCAATGCACATGCTCTCAACATATCCTCCAAATATTTGATTAATCTCTCGGATTGCCCGTCTGTCTGAGGATGGAAAGCTGTGCTGAATTGAAGCCTTGTTCCCAGATTCCTTTGCAATTCTTGCCAAAACCTAGAAGTGAACCTTGGATCCCGATCTGATACAATGCTGACCGGTACACCATGAAGTCGCACAATTTCATCAACATATTTCTTAGCCAATTATTCACCTTATCTGACATCCAAATAGCAAGAAAATGCGCCGATTTTGTCAATCGATCCACAATCACCCAGATTCCATCCAAACCACCTTTCACTCTAGGAAGACCCGTAACAAAATCCATTGCCACTTGCTGCCATTTCCATTCCGGGATAGGTAACGGTTGAAGTAACCCCGATGGTTTCTGATGTTCTGCTTTCACAACTTGGCAAGTTAAACAATGCCTCACGAAATTAATCACATCCCTTTGAAGTCCATTCCACCAATAAAATTTCTTTAAATCCTTATACATCTTATTTCCTCCGGGATGTATCGAATACCCTGATCGATGAGCTTCTTCCAATATCAGTCGTTTCAATTCTTCCGGAACCACAACTCTGTTCTTAAACCTTAGCAGCCCGGTGTCATCAAATCCGAACGGACTTTCTGAATCATTTTTAGCTTTCTGCACTAACCTCTGAACCTCGGAATCCACTCTTTGCGCTTCAAACAACCTCTGTTGAAGATCCGGTTGAACCGTGACATTCTGAATACTAGCTCTCAGCTTAAAAGACTCAAATTCTTCTCCAACTTCCACTTTCACACTAGACACACTAGCCTTCCGGCTAAGGGCATCCGCGACCACATTAGCTTTTCCGGGATGGAACGAATCGTACACTCATAATCCGCTAACATCTCCATCCATCTCCTCTGTCTCTTGTTCAATTCCTTCTGAGAGAACAAATACTGAAGACTCTTGTGGTCGGAAAAGATCTCAAAAGAAACTCCATAAAGGTAGTGTCTCCACTTTCCCAGAGCGAAGATCACTGCTGCAAGCTCAAGATCGTGAGTGGGATAATCCTGCTCATGATCCTTTAATTTCCTCGAGGCATAAGCTATCACCTTACCCTTCTACATCAAAACACATCCCAACCCTTCTTTCGAGGCGTCCGTATAAACCATGTATCCTTCAGTGCCCTCGGGAAGTACCAATATCGGTGCAGTGGTTAATTTTTCCTTAAAGAGTTGGAAACTCGCTTCACATGCCTCGTCCCACTGAAATTTTGCTTCCTTCTTAGTTAATCGAGTTAAAGGACCGGCTATCTTTGAAAAATCCTTCACAAATCTTCCGTAATAACCTGCCAATCCCAAGAAACTTCTTACCTCGGAAGCATTCTTCGGGCTCTGCCACTGAGTAACTGTCTCGATCTTTGAAGGATCAACTTCCAAACCCTTACTTGAAATAATATGGCCTAGAAAAGCAACCCGATCGATCCAAAACTCACACTTACTAAACTTAGCCTATAACCGGTGCTCTCTCAACGTTTCCAATACCAACTTGAGATGCCTAGCATGATCCTCCGGAGTCTTGGAATACACGAGAATGTCATCAATGAAGACCACTACAAATTTATGCAAGTACGGCCGAAAAATCCGATGCATCATATCCATAAATGCTGCAGGGGCATTTGTCAAACCAAACGGCATCACTACGAACTCATAATGCCCATACCGGGTATTGAATCCTGTCTTGGGTATATCCTCTTCCCGGATTTTCAGTTGGTAGTAACCTTGCCTTAAATCCAATTTCGAATAGATTCCCGAACCTTGCAGCATATCAAATAAATCCTCGATGTGGGGTAACGGGTACTTATTCTTGATAGTCATCCGATTAAGCTCCCGGTAATCTATAAACATTCTCAACAACCCATCTTTCTTCTTGACAAAGAGAACCGGAGCACCCCACGGAGATGAACTCGGTCGAATATAACCAATCTTGAGTAATTCCTCCAACTGAACCTTCAACTCTTTCAACTCTGCCGGAGCCATTCTATAAGGGGTCTTGGAATAAGGTTCTGATCCCGGATATAAATCAACAACAAATTCAATCTCCCGATCCGGTGGTAGAGAACCCAAATTCTCTGGAAATACATCGGGATAATCCTTTACCACAGCTGTCTCCTCAAAACTTGATTGACCCTTTGGTTTATTAAGGAGATAGGCTATAAATCCCGTGGCTCCATCCTTCACCAATTTACGAGCTTCCATAAACGACAATAGAGATATATTCTTCGACCTAACTTCTCCAATCAACTCATCACCCAATTCAATCTTCTTCTTAAAACAATCCACTTCGGCCCGATGCCGGTACAACCAATCCATCCCGAAGATTACCCCATACTTCTTCATAGACATCACGATAAAATCTGCCGGATAATCTTTCCCTTCTATCAACACTGAACAACCCCTGACAACCCGGTCTGTCTGCAAACTACTTCCAAGAGGGGAACTCACAAAATAACAAGAATTGGAGCAAATAACAGATAAAACACAGAAGCGCACATAAATCAGCAGATATAAAAGAATGAGTGGCACCTGGATCGAATAATGCGTGAATGCTCGTGTTATAAATGCAAACGGTACCTTCCACCACTGCATTTGGGTCGACCTCAACATTTTGCTCCTCGCTCTCAAGAGCATAGGCTCGTGCTTGAATCATCGGTTTCTGAGCTGCAGCTTGATACCCTGGTGTCCTGTCCGGGCAGGAAAAAGCCATATGATCCCCTTTTCCACATATCGAGCACAACCTCAATCTCTTTCGGCGATTGTTGTAAGAATAGGTTGGCCACCCACAATAAGTACACGGAAGCTGATCATTGCGAGATCCTTTAAGAGCCAGTGGAGCCTGAGGTGGTTGTGGAACAGGTGCACTTGAACATCCAATTCTCGGCTTCTTAAAAGGTCCTTTTGGGGTTGGAGTTGACAAAGGAATCGACCTCTTCCCTTTATTGAATCCCCAGCCGGATCCTGACCCTTGTCCCTGGCGATAAGCTGGCCTTCTTGTCTTGACAGAATCTTCAACCTTTAAGGCTTTCGAGGTACCCTTCGCCCAGGTACTCGTGTTAACCGCCTCAAGAGCTGCCTGGATGTCTGGTCGAAGTCCCTGAACAAACTGCATAGCCTTGTGAAAATCATCACCTGCTTTGTTAGGTGCATAACGGGACAATCTCTCATAATCCGAAATGTACTCGGCCACAGATCTAGATCCCTGCTTCAATTCGGTGAATTCCCTCAATCTTCGAGTACGGAAGGAAGGAGGGATGAACTTATTCTTGAATTCCCGTGTAAATACTTCCCAGTTGATCTCCTCTCCAGCTGCTTCCAATACTATCCTTGTGCTTTCCCACCAAGCGTAGGCTTCCCCTTGTATTGGAGTAAGAGTGCATCGAGCCTTCTCTCGGGACTCACATGGTATAAGCTCCCATATCCTCTCGACTTCTTTTAACCACATCTCCGCCTGCACATCATTTCCCTTGAAGAACTTGGGAGGTCTTTGGTTCTGAAACTCCCTAAGTATAACTGAGATCGGTGCCTCTTGCGGTATAGCAGGTACAGGTGGTGCCGGAGGTACCGGTGGTACATAATCTCGAAGCCTCTGGTCTATAATGTTGATAACTGAATTAACAAAGGCCTCTGCTGGCGGTGGCTGTGGAGGTGGAGGTGTAGGAGTACGATCACGATGATGACGACGTCCTGGAGATCTATCACGGTGTCTACGTGGAGGCATCCTGTCAAAAACACTAAAATGCGTGCTAGGCTTAGCTCATGCATGATGATGCGTTTAATTCAACCAACATCCGAAATTTAAATCAATCGAGCACAAAAGAGATGTATATGCAACACATTGTCAATTAGTTCCTAAGCCGAACAACCTAGACAGACTCACACGACACGAAAGCCGGGGTTTTACAACCCTAAGCTCTGATACAACTTAAGGATGTAGCACCCGAGCGAGAGGTACCACATCCCCCGCACCATGACCCGGCCCGTATATGAAATGGATTTCCATATACGTGCTAAATAATAGCGAACGGGGACAAACACACACTCTCTAAGCCAGGCGGGACTATCCTATCACTTAAACCCCAATCACCACAATAATCATAGTAGCAGCATAATATAAAATGCGGAAGCAATAAATCATATATCGTAGATTGAGCTATATGCTCTAGGTACCAACATTTAAATCCACGAAAGTTAAAATTCAATACCATTACGCTCCAAATCAATATTGGTATGCCATCACGGCTCAAAACAATATCCATATACAATAACCAAAAGTACGAGTATGCAAGTGTAACACCAAAATACTAGAGCTAGAAGCGAATGCAAGACCTACGACTCGTATTCCCGCCTAGCACCCTTGACACCTGCACAAAACAACTGAAAACCAAACGGGTTCAGTCCAAAGGGGACTGGTGGGTATAAAACAGGGCATAAATAGTATATATGACAGTAAATAAACAGTCACATGCAAGCTATAATCCCAAATGAGGTTTTAAAGAACTTCCCCAAGTGGGTGAATGAAACTCATCAAAAGGGATTATAACAAATCATTAACATTAGGTCATTATTGGCCCGGCGAGTGGGCGTGCATTATCTCCAACCAACTCCTCGTGTAAAACATTTAAACATTCTTTCATTCATTATGTTCATGCATTTCAATCTTGTGTGCACATTCATTAACATTTACACCTTCTTCCTCCGGTCTGGTGACGGGCTTGCAAGACCCGACCACCCATTCATTGACCAAAAGGGGTTACATGACTCCCCAGATGGCGCTCAGCGTCCATTCCTCGCTAACTCCTAACGAGGTCCGGTTACGCCGTTAATTTGGTGGAACTAATGTGAAGGATCACCGTCGGCCCATGCCTCCCCTGATAGCCACTCACACTAAGTCCCTGGGCCCCATTTGTGCATAACATTCATTCTTTCTTTCTCGCCAAAACATTTGGTAGGATTTAGAAATTAAGGCTTTACGTTGTAAACATTTACTCTTTGAAAATGACTCTATAAATATATATATATTTTGGTCTAAAACTTTTCACATTAAAGGTATTTATAGGGTCATATAGCTAAGTAGAAGAAAAACCCACCTCGAACTGCAAAAGAAGAGCACACGAGCCTCACTGACCGGCCTCGTCTCCAAAGGAATCAAAATTTGTGCAAGACAGGTGAAGTGAGACTCGAAATGACCAAATAAGACGCTCGGCAGTGCCATGCTTATAATATGAACACATAAAACAAATATAATGGACAGGTTCATGTGCACTATTAATGTCTTAAAACATATAACCGTTCACAACTTTCATGCTTGCATTCTTGCGTTCATAAAATAATCATAACATAGCTAAATTGGAGTCACGTTCCATAAAATCCACAAATACGAGCCATGCATGCTATTCAAGCAAGAAAAGAGACTTCTCAAGGCTGCCATTTCAAATGACACGGCCGTGTTGAGTTTCAAAGGGAAACGGACAAGGCCGTGTCCGAGGTTTAAAAATCAGAAAATTCAAAGTCGAGGGCTTGACACGGCCGTGTTGAGTTTTCAAAGGATTTGGACACGGCCGTGTCCGAGGTTAAAATCAGAAAAAAAACAAAGTCGAGAGCCCAACACGGCCGTGTCCATTTTCAGTGTAAAGCTGACACGGCCGTGTCAGCTCATCGTTTTGAAAGAAATAACAGAGCATCAGCTCTATTACGCGAGGGAAAAGCTTAAGGAAAAACAGGGCAGCCACCAAGAAGCTCTCAAACCACATATAGACATGCTTTTAATCCATATTATTCATATACAACATGCAACTCAAGTAAAAACGCAAAAATGCATGCTTAAAATGGCCCAAAATATCATCAATACATATGATCAACAAACATGGAGCTTGAAGCTCCTCCAATGGCAACTCATGCCCTCCTCAACAAACCTTAAATTTAAACATGTAGGAATGATGGAAAGCTTACAAGAATCATTTATCAGGCACCAAATCTCAACTCAAACCATGAAAACCAAGGATCAAACCAAACCCTCACTTCATGCTCATACATTCAAACACAAGAAACCCCAACTTCTATCAAGCCTCAAATAGATGAAAATATAGAAGGGAAGATGGAGGTTACAAATCCTAGCTCACCTTGGAAAAAGATCGGATGGAAGCTAGACTTGAGCTCAAGTTTGGTTGATCCAAAAATGGAGGGTTTCTTGGCTATCTCTTCCTTGCTCTTGCCTTGGCTGATTTTGATCGATCAAAAATGGGAAGAAAAGGGTAGGAAATGCTAATATCTAGTGGAGAAATGGGTAGGGTACGGGTTGGTCCAAGTCCGGTTCGTTTAAGAAAAGGTTCAAACAAGTTATAAAATCGGGTTATGGAACGGTTCATTGTCGAAGGATCAAATGATATCAAAAAGGTACAAGGTCATGTTCGAAGGATAGGTAACGTCGAAACAAGTTCAACGCCGGTTACGGATCTCGATTTCGAGGTCCGGAGCTCAAGATATCGTGAAAACCGTTCAGGGTTGCCTATTATACGAATAGGTCCCTAAACTTTCAAAAAGTGGCAATTAAGCCCGAACTCAATTTCCAATTGAGTCCAAAACATTCAAATACATTGCAATTAAGTCCACGGATTACACGAAACATGTAATTTCATTCAATTAACACCACAATCACATAATTCATATTTTCACAAGTCCGATCACATAGTCATAGCTCAAATAGACAATCATAAGTAATTCTAAACAAATAAATGAAATTATAAACATATTCAATTGACAAAATAAAATATAAAGTCATATAATTAGATATAAATGCGCACGTAACACTTACCTGCACGTGTGAAAACTCGGGGCGTCACATATTCAATGGAAGAAGATCTTGTTAGGGAAAACACAACTTGAAATAATTTAAGGGAAATCAAAGGTCGACTCATGTTCTTATAATACTAGAAAGGAATTAAAGAAGTTCAAAGAATTAGTTCAAATTTTGGAGGGAATTTGAGAAGATTTCTAAGAAACAGAAATCGGGATCGAGTTTAGAGCTTAGATCAAGAGTATCCAGGAAGCTGTTCGGGTCGAATTTAAGAAATTGAAGGGAAGGAGCCGAGTAAGAAGAACGGAATCGGGAGGTAATTGCATTCATAACACAAGCATCCATCCCCCATTGTATCCTTATACTTATTTGTTATGTGTGTTACTTATCGCCATTACTTGTTGCTTCCTTGTTTAAATTGTTGATCAACGTGACGCATAGCATGAGAAAACCTAACCCGATATGCATGAGTTTAATGTTTTCATGATAGCTTGCAATTGAGAGAAGTCTTCCTTCGTGATGGTGGAAACCGGGGTAAAAAGAAGGTGCAAGAGGAAATTCAAGGGATTTAGAATATTAATAGCAAGGGAGCTAAGAATGTTACGGGAAGAGATGAATGCCTTAATGATGATTAATCAAGAGAGTGTTAAGGGAAGCATTGAAACTTTGATCCGGGGACAAGTATTCTATTCGGACTCAATTCCTAGAAGGTAAACGATTAACTCCAGGTTCTAGAGGAATATTGAGAGAATTTCATGGGATTGTCTAACGTAAGAAGAGCAAAGAAAGATCTTGGGAATGTTTTAATTTGAGGTCCAAACTAATGATAAGGTGATGGTATTCGGGTGGACCCAAGGTAAATTAGGTTCTTCAAGGGATAAGCAACGAAAATCGATAAATAAGGTTTGAATATCATAGGGATAGGGGATGATGAGCACTACGGACCATCAAGGAAGAGTTCCAATTAAAACCAATCCATTGGAAATCGAGCTCGGGCAATAAGAAGTTCTATGTTCTGGACGGATTGGAGTTTACTCTCCGGATCCAAGCTGAATTGTTGTGTTGTGAAGACGAATTGGGAGATAAACCAACAAATGGCAATGATAAAGAAAGGCAAAGAATTTTGGAAGAAGATCATGTAACCAAGTGTAGGTCAATAAAGGGTGAAGGCTCAGGACAATAATTGAAGATTGATCATCAAGAAGAAGCTAAGATATTAACTCCATGACATCAAAGAATTGGGATTCCGGGCTCTAAAAGATATCGAGCGATGGAAATTGTGAATGAGTGAACACTAGGGCGTGCCACTTGATGACTTTGAGGAGTACCTCTTCATCGTACCCTGTAGTACAAGAGAGCTGTCAAGAAACCGGGATTTAAATTAGACAAAGTATGGGGATGTCCTAGAAGGAGTGGGTTGAGAAACTTTAAAACAACCGGAAATCGTGATATGATAATGGTCGACTGAATTAGGGTGAATCAAGATTAAATGGGTTATAAAAGATTTTGAAGAGAAGAGAACTTAAATGGTCTCTCATGCTAATTATGGAAATAAAAGGAAATTAACGAGCTAGAGATCCATTCAATAAAACCGAGGTCGAGGAATCCGGGTCGCGAATTCTAAGACATCAACCTTGATTCTCCACTCCATCTCAGCAACGTAAAGGGCTTCGAGAAATGGTGAACGGTACATACACCATTCATGGCACGTGCATCATACATATTTGATTATTATGGCTTTGTCGTGAGTTTACTTGTGTGCGTGTGTGCTTGTTGTGTGTTTTCTCGTTTGTGTGGGTTTCTCGGTGAGCTTAGGGTCGTGGTTACGATGGTTTTCCGGATCGAGCAAGAAGTGGTGAGTTCGCACTCCAGCAAAGGGATTTCTTGAATTAGAAGGTACGAGTGGTGGAGGTTCGGTAACCACGCCATTCGTGTAATGCCGAGCTTTTGAGTAGTTGAAATGAATCAAACGATGGGTGATGAATCAAACTTGGACCCCCTATCGTTCGAAACATTTTAGTTGCTCTTAGCACGGATCAAGCGGCGAGGAATTTCTACATCAAAGATTTCAAGAAGTGATCAAACCCCTTGTGCAAGAAGACCTTACCGGGCTAACCCTTGTCGGGACGTCATGAACCTCGAACTTGGGTGAATACGGAAAGTTGTTCGAGCTTGAAATTCGAACAGGCGAACCTAGGGACCAGGTTCTCTTAAGGGGGAAGGATTGTGACACCCCGCCTCTCCGACGAGCCAGGTATGACGTCACGTGAGGTTTCTCCGACGTTTTAATTCTTCTTTTGATTTAATTTATACGTCGAATTAATTGTTTAAGTGATTTATATGCTCTAATTGTTTAATTTTCACGTTTGAACTTTTGTATTTGATTTTCCTATTTTGAGTTTAATTCCCGAGTATGCTAATTTCGTGAATTTATGTGATATATGTGATTTAAGTATGTAATTGTATGACTTTAAAAATTAGTGGACTTAATTGAAAACTTGGATTTGGACTTAATTACAACTTTTTAAAAGTTTTGGACTTAATTGAAAAATAGCCTTTTTAATAAAAATTTTATTTATTTTTAATTCGTTTGATTTAATTTAATTTTATTTTATGTATTATTTCTTGAAAATTAGTTTTAATTATTTGAATAATATGTTTATTGGTAGAAATGTGTTGCGTTTGTGTTCGATTTGAGATTGAAATTTCGTTCTTTTTTGATATGTTCGAGATTTGTGAGTTATGAATTCGTTTATGTGCTCGTTTTTCATTTTCGAACTTGTTTGAAATGGTAACGCACCATTTTATTTGTTTTGGGGACTCGAGCGCCTAACTAGTTTTAGCGCGCCTTGTGTTCCGGAATTTATATCTTGAGCTCGGGAATTCGGATTCGAATTCTGGAAGGGGCTCCGGACTCGTAACGAGATTTTCAAGCTAAGGAACCTGGCCTCACGTTTTTCTAAGCCCGTTTGATACTCTGAATCTGGCCCGGAAAACTGATTACTCATATGACCAACTTTCACTAATTTGCACATAAGTCCCTCATCTTTTAGCCTTTTCAAGTGATTCTTGGACCCACAACTCACCCACTCAGCCCTTTATCATTCCTTGTCTCCCTCATCTGGATCCATATGCAAGAAAGGAAGGGAAAAATCAGATTTGGAGCAGCAACCCTCCATTCCCGTCACTTTGTGCCTAAGGAGAATTTTGAGCTTCAATCTTCATTTTCTTCCATCTTCTTCAAAGGGTAAGCTTATATTTGATATGCATATGCTTATTTGATCATTGACATCCAAGAAATTCAGACTTTGATCCATATTTGATTGAGATATACTCCATGACTTCAATAGTGTGATTTATGCCCTAGTTTGAATGATATAACTTCCTTGTTGTTTCTTCTTGAATTGGTGCTGAAAACTTGATCACTTATGCCTCATTTATTGTTGTGTGAAATTGTATTAAGTGAAGGTTGCTTGGTTGTTGAGATGCCATTAATGGAGCCAAGCTTTTCTTCCCTTTTCTCTTCGTTGTTGCTTGCTGCGTTGTGAGATGTTTTGGGACGTATTGTTGCTGTTTTTGCTGAGTTTGTTGCTTGCTAATTGCTGCCTTAGTTACCTTGTTGCATGTTGCATTAGTTTGTGCCTTGGAACAGGGGAACGAAGCTGTTTGCTGCTGCCATTTTCGCGCCTGCATTTAACTCCCTGGGTGGGGAGATTTGCTTGAAGAAAGTCCCCGGTCGGGGACTTACGTCTTGGACCTTCTGTGAGGAATTATGTATTTCCCCGGCAGGGGAAAATTGGGAAGGAAACCGGGGAGATGATCAGCTGACAGTTTTGGAGAATTAATTGCTCGCTTCTTCATTTGTTTGTTTGTTTTAATTGTTTAGATTGTTTTCTTTGCATGGAATTCACGTGGCTTTTGCAGGGAATGAAGTTGAATTATGTTTGTAATGCATGAGTATATGTATATTTATATATATATATATATATATATAATATGTTATGCATGTAGGTGTGTGTATATGTAATATATGCTATATATATATACATGTAATATACGTTATATATATATGTAATTGATGTTGGAAGATGATTTGCAGCAGACATGTATTTAGTGCATGACATTAATTAATGTTTGATTTGCATGCATGTACGTATATACTATATGTTACATGTTATTTATTTAATTTATTTGATTTAGTTTATGTGATTTAATCTTTATTCGATCTCACACGCATGACTCTCGTGTTCCGTTTTGTACTATCTAAATGCCCTCTTTTTATTCATTTATGACTTTTATGATATGTGAACATGTTATACTACATGTTAAATGGCCTGAATGAATTTTATGAATTTATTTGGTACGAGTTTTAGGTGATTTGAACTTGAACGCTGTAAGTGGCGCCTTCTTGCACTTCATTTGCATCCATTGCATTCATGAGCATTGCCATGCGTCTATTTGGTTCATGTTTGAGTTTAAGTCATAAGTTTGTGTTTGTTTGTCTCAGACTTGAGTTCGAGAGGTGTCGGTTCCTCCATTTAGCGTCTTCTTGGTCGGCAAAGCTCCTCCGGGAGCACTTTTGGTAAAAGGTAAGGTTTTAGGATTTTTTGTTTTAGTTAAAGTGACCTACAACCCTATATGCTCGTTTTCGAGCCCGCATGCGAATATATACTATATGTATATTAAATATGTGTCTTACGTTATGTTATGAATTTTGTTAATTCGATTTGATATGAATCCTTCTGAAATTATACGTATGGGCGTATATAAGCTTAAATTGGTTTTGCGACGAGGCTATGCTCCAAACCGTGTATCGCCAAGCAAACTATGGATTTCCCTCAGCATATTATGAATTAGGAAGACACGGAGAGGTATGTGTATAGCATATGCCGAGTTGCACTGTAACGCCCTGATTTTCAGACAGTCAGGTACGCTCGACACGTGTGGGTTTCGAGTGTTAGGATTTTATTTTATTAATTTCGTTTAATTGATTTAAACGTGTTATATTAATTCTTATCAATTGTTTTCAACATGATTACGTGAAAATTATATGATATTCATTTCATTTCAAGAATTCTTGTATAAGTGGAATTTAATTGTTACACGAATTAATTGTCCAATTTGAACTAATTGTCTAATTGTCCTTAATTGTCCATTTACATTAATTAGAGGACAAAATTGCATGATAACCATTGAGGACTAGATTGACCATTTTCCAAACCTCGTATCCTCAATTGCATAGCTTATGAATTTGGAGGGTTTAATCACAAATATCATATTTCCCAAAAATATATCACGGTATAGCTTCATCATGCTTCCATTCATTTCCTTTACACCCAAAAATCATCATCCCTTTCCTCTCTTTTCCACCGAGCCAATCCATCCAAGAAGGGAAGAGAGATTTCATCATTCTTGCCAAAATCTATGAGGAATTGGGAGCACTAGGCCATCATCTTCACCATATCTCCATTTTCTCTTCTCCTTCTTTCATTCAAGGTATATATGATCATATATGTGAATTCTTGATGATAATTCATGAAGCTAGGGTTTGGGATTAAATGGAATATTATGTGTTTTGGTTGTTAGAAACATGACTATAAGCTTTAGCCTTGAATTTCATGTATAAATCTTGAAGATTATGGAATTATATGGTAATTTGATATTTGAGCTTGAAGTGAGAGTTGTGATGATCAAGGCATGAAACATGGGTTTATATTGGGTTTTATTACCTCTCAAGCATGTGTATATATTTTCCTTCATGAGTTATAATGTTTGGAAGTGAATTATGATGATTATGGTGAGGTTTGGGAGTGGTTCGTGCATCCCCTGTTCTTCTCCTCTGTTTTATGAACCTTCTGTGTAACGGGAACGGCCGTTCCCGTCCCCTTTGCAATTTGGGGAACAGCCGTTCCCATTGTTTGAATAGGGTGTCAGGCGGCGAGGACGGGAACGCCCGTTCCCACTTTGTCTCACAGACGGGAACGACCGTTCCCATCTTCGGGGAGCCCGACAGCGGGAACGGCCATTCCCACTTTGAACTGAAGCCTGGAACGGCCGTTCCCAGCTCTCTGGTAGTGCAGAAATATTCTGCACAAAATTACAATTTTGGCCCCTCGTTCCAATGGCTTATTTGACCCCAAATTGCTATTATATGATTGATTATATGTTGAAACAATATGTTATCATGCTACATTGTGTATTGCTCGATGTTTCGTATATGATCATGCCGTGCGTCTTATATGGAGTAATATGATTGAATTGTGGTCTCATGCACGCACATTGTCTCGTTTCATGTCCAGTGATTCTCCAGGGCGGAGATTGTCGAGCATGAGCACGTTCACGCATTCACGAGTCGTGTGTCGCCTGTCAGGTGAGGTTTAATTTCTAGTTATATAGAACCCGTATAACCTTTACGTGACTGTTTTAGCCAAAAAGGTATTTATAGTTATATTTTCATGAAATCATTTATCGTTCCAAGTTATATTATTGTTCATTAATCGAGCAAGTAAAGCATGTTAGTATTCACGCATCAAAGCATGCCATGTTCATGAATGCAAGCAAGTGTGTTCTCTTGGCCAGGTCCTCCTTAGTGGGGGCGCTGGATTGGTTCTCGTGCCAATGATTGTCCGTCCAATCACAAGAAGAACAATATCCTACCATGTTCGTGTGTTCTCTTGGCCAGGTTCTCCTTAGTGAGGGCGCTGGATGGGTCCTGCCCGTGGTTGTCCGTCCAACCACAAGAAGAACAAAACCCTATCGTGTACCCATGTTTCCCCTGGCCAGGTCCTTCTGAGTGAAGGGCGCTGGATTGGTTTCGTGCCAATGATTGTCCGTCCAATCATAGGAGGAATAAACCCTATCATGTTACAAGCAAGCCATGTAGTGATTGCATGATCTCCATTCCATGAACGTGCTAAGTGATTACACTATTGCATGATTGCACGATAATTGAATTGCATGATCACCTAATGATTAACAAGCAAGCGAGCATGTTTATCGATGGTATAAAGAGAACAAGTATTTAATATTGATAGTTGTACTCTCGGGCGAAGCTATATTATTATCGAACTTGTATAATTATCTTTTATAAACCTTTACCCGAGAATACGACTTGCATGTTATCTGCGCTAATATGTATTTAAACCCCTCACTCAGTCTTCACAGACTGACGCCTCCACCTTTCAGGTATTGCAGGTGCACGCTAGGCGGGAGTCGAGTCGAGTCCAGTTCATGTAGTCATGTCTTCCGTGGTTCGTGCATTTAATTGTTTATGATGGAGCTGTAGTTATTATTATTGTTAAAATTGGAGATGATCTATTGATATGCAGCTTTAGAATATATTTTATTGGAAAATGAGAAATGTCGTGATTGAATAAATGAAACTATTTGTTAAAAATTACTTTATGCTTCCGCTTTATCTTATTACATGTTTTAGTTATCCCGCCTAGCTTGTCGAGTATTGCATTGTCACCCGTTCGCTATAGGTTCGTTCATGTACGAATCGACCATTTCGTATGTGAATTGATCTATAGTGCGGGGGTGTGGCACCTCCACGTGTCAAGGGGTGCTACATGCACGGTAAGGTATGTTTCTTATGGTATGTTTATTAAGTATGATTCTTATGTTTCTAGGTTTCGCGAGTTAGGTATGTTTCTTTATGAGTCTTATGAATCCATACGAATCTATTTAAATCCCTGGGCCCCGGAGGTGTGGGTAAGGGGGACCTGGTGCGGCTGTTGGGGTCGCCGGTTATCACCCCTGTGCACACGCTCCTTTGAAGTACCTACCCGCGACTCTGAGGGAGATGGAGAAGGCGTGGTGCTTTGAGCCTTCGGCTGAGGCCGGAGAAGGTACGTTGTGGGTTCGCGACCCCACGTATATTGAGTTGCACGATGTGGGCCCATAACCTGCTTGCAGACTTCCGGAGAAGGTTGGAATACGGGAATATGAATCTTTGAATTTATGAATCTTATGAATTTATGAGTTTATGCTTCTTTATGAATCTTTTGAGTCTTTTGATTAAGGGGTAAGGTTGGAGACCTGTACTCGCCGGGTTTTTAAATTCTTTTGTTACGTTGATTATAAAAAGGGATAGGAGAGTTTGTTTTCAATACGAGATTTCTACGCTATGTTATGAATCGATCTGAATATAAGAGTCCTTATGAGTTACAATATGAATCCCTATGAGTTTTTAATATGAATCCATATGCGTACTTGAATCTATGAATCCTTACGAGTTTTCAAACTTAAGAATATACGAATATATAAATAAGTATGAGTACTTTTGGAAAATGGCTTTGGTATGTAAAACCCTATTCCCGGTTCATAGTCTTTTGTTTAATATGTGCTTTGCTCTATATGTAGATATGTGTGTGAGTGTGCGTTAGCCCCCTCACTCAGTCGGTGGACTCCTCACTCAGTCGGTGGACTGACCCTCTCCTTTCAACTTTTCAGTTTGCAGGTTGGGCTTGCCAGGCGGAGTCTTGAGTCGGTCGGGTTCAAGTCTTCTAGTTCGACTTGCATTTTCATTTGCATTCAGTCATGCTTTTGTATATGGTTCGATTGTGGAAATTGATTTATGTATATGTTATCATATGGTTAATGAATTAGGTATGAATTTCTATTTTATATATTTTTGTGGATTTATCTTCTTGGATTTCGTTACTCGCTTCCGTTTTGTTGTTTTGAGCGCTCTGGTCCTGTCTTAGCTCCGTCTGGCCTAGCGTGTGCGTGTAGGTTCCCGTTCGCTTAGTCTTGGGCTCATGTATGGATTTCTATTTCATATGTGGGTTCGGGGCTAGGTGCGGGGGATGTGGTGGCTCGCTGCTCCGGGCGCTATAAATGCACCCGCTGCATTCATGGATATGATGCATCGAATATTTCGACCATATCTGGATAAATTTGTGGTCATTTTCATCAATGACATTTTGGTGTTTTCAAAAATGCCCGAGGAACATGCTGGACATGCAACACCCCAAACGGAGGATGCCACATCCCCCGCACTAAGACCCAGATCTGGTCACGAAATGGAAAGTCCATGCCCGAATCCGAATCAAAGCGAACGGGAGACCAACTCACACACTAGGCTAGGCAGATCTAACTCGACAGACTCAGAGCGCGGAAGCAATTTAAACAATTATCATCAGATAGCGGAAGCAATTAAATCAACGTACAAAATAAGTGACGGGTTCAACTAGCATAGATACCTAGTCCCGAATATCAGCATACATAACAGGTGACGGGTTCAACTAGCATAGATACCTAGTCCCGAATCTCAAATCATCGCAACGTAATAAACCAATATAAGTATCAGTAGAACAGCTAATTACATCCAAATGCTAGCATACTAACCCCACACGGGTTTAAGTCTAAGTAGAGCATATAACATAATCTCCAAAAGCGAAATAAGAATACATAACATAAATAGAGTATGTGATAAATGCATCTTAACACCAACTAAACCGACAAGTGTGACCCAGAAGACTCACATCCGCCTAGCTCAAGCCAAAAGGAAACCTGCAACTAAAAGATAAAATGAGGTGTCAATCAACTGACTGAGTGAGGGGGCTAATGCACACCCACTGTATATATATAGAGCATAACACATATCAGAAGGGTGGACTCATGAACCGGAGATAGGTGTTGTATACCAAAGACATTTCCAAAAGTACCCAAAAGATAGTTATAAGTATAAGCTTTAGAAACCATTTTAGAAACTCTATCTTGATTCATGATTCCCAGACAGAGCAGAACACATGCTCGGCGAGTACGAGCTTCCAACCTTTACTCCTCAGAACATATCAAACATAGAATACAAAAATCAATCCAACTGTCACACCAATGATGGAGGAGATGTACCGTCCCCAAACCATCCAGAACAGACAAACCCTTAAGGGGTAGCGAACCCACAAGAGTCCTCCCCGGATGTACACCGAAGGCTCAAGATATCACGCCTCCCCTATCTCCCTGAGTCGCGCAATGATATCTCAAATGGAGACTATACACAGGCCGAGCCCTGACGGCCCTATACCGTCCCAGGGATTCCTTACCCATAGCTCCTCGGATCCATAACAGAACAGAACAGATACCATATATCATGGGTAACTCGCTACAAAACGGATCATAACATAACATAACTTTTCAAAACAGCTTACATATGCTTTCATATCTAATTTTCCAAAACAGAGCTGGTTCACAAGGTCATAAACATACCATATCCAACACATACGTATTTATAATAGATATACTCGCATGCAAGGGTTGAAATCAGCATATTAAGGCTATAGGTCGCATAACTATACAAAATCCTAAACCTCACCTCGTGAAAGTAGAGTCTGAGAGTGTGATGGGCCAAACACTCTAAACCTCTGGCCCACCGGCACCACCAAACTCTGTGACAAGACATACAGAAGCCCAGACTTAGACTCTATATGAACCATACAAGACGCACGGCGTTGCTCAACATGATCGTGGTTATGCATAAGTGTTCATGTTGTGCTTGGATAAGGTGTCGTGGTCATTCAAGGCATGTCAATGCTCAACAAGGTCATATTTACAAGCAACCATCATGCAATTCCATATCCAAAGATGCAAGATCAATTTAGGAAGCCAATGTATTCACAAAATGCATATTAAATCATCCAATGTCACAGGGTTCAATTATAGTATTAGAATTAAGCATCAAGTTCATGTCGAGTTATAAAGTGCATAAGTAATAGCAACTTGATCATATAAACATACAAAGTTGTTGTACGTAGATGGCATGCTTGATACAAATAAAGAGTACATTTAATTCACTTAAGATCATACTTTACAACTTCACAACATGTTTGGTATACAAGCTCAAGTCACATTCATAGTTTCATAAATATTACACTTACATCCCCTAAGTTATTTATAAAAGTTTAGAATTATTACACATACATCCCCTTAGTTGATTACTAAGCATAATTGTTCGTTTAAAGTGTTTATACAATTATTCAACTAGGAATTAATTACTTACAAACAAGACAATTATCAATTTATCATAATTCATAATATACCATTTTCAAGTAGTAAGAGTAAATCAAGATATTACAATTCTAACTCCTATCATGCATCAAGTCTTAAGTTATTCAAGCATCTTTCATGTATCTCAATTTTATATTTGAAACACAATTTACAACAAACATAACATCGAGACCGTCTCAAATCCATATAGAGAAATCACAACATGTTCGTTCTTCTAAAATATCATTCAAGTTCATTTAGTCACATAAGATATTAGTTTCTAGATATTACACTAACACCCCTTCATATCTAAACACATAGTATAAATTCATCACATCGGCATTCAAATTGTAAATCAAAACATTCATGCATATCACAATCCATTCAACACATGTTTTCATATACGATTAGAATACATCTCGATCAACAAACCAACAATAACCAATTTATTTGCACTTAAAACAATTAATTCAAATAATCACAATTACGCAAAATAATTCGTAATAAATAGATCGAGTGTCCGATTAACGAACGGAAAGTGGCATTGAACTCACCACTACAAGACGAACATTCTGACCAGACGCCGTCGGAACGCCACCACTATAGCTGCCAGAATTTGGCCGGACTGCCGTCGGGCCGCCGCCGAAGGTCGCCGGAAAAATCCTGAAAAATCAGTCCTGAATGAAGTCTTCATGCCCGTTTCGAATCCTTGATCAATTTCTGGAAATTCCAAGTCAATCTCCTCCAATTTCAGATCTAAGATCACGAAAACTCTAAAATCTTCAAAATCAAATTACTTCCAAACCGGTGAACCAAAATGTGATCCGAAAGAGGCGTTGTCTTACCCATGACGAGCTCTTCGCAAGCCCTAAGGTAGCTCGTCGGAAAAATCCTCGAAGCTAGCGCCGCCGTTATACCGCCGCTATGCCGCCGCCAATCGGCCAAATCTGGAGTCGCGTGATCACAGGCTACTAGTTCTCGTCGTTCCGAACAACTTTTGTGAAGAGCCCGAGGCCAAAAGATGGCCGGAAAAGGCCCCCGTCGGCCGCCGAATATTCTGCCGCCGCCCACGTCGCTGGAACCACCACCTACGGCTAAGATCTGGTGAAATTGATGCCGGAAATAAACTCAGGAGGTCGAAAAACCTTGGAAACCATCAAGCCCAGTCGAAAAACACCACCGGAAGCGGCGGAATCGCGCCGCTACAGTAACTCGCGCCGCCGCCTCGAGCTTCAGGCGGCGCGTGCGGTGCCGTCGCGGCTCCGATGGCCGTGCCACCGACGTCAAACGAAGCACTGGGATGTCCTCTTTCTGGGCATGTGGCGCGTGCATCAAGAAGATGGCCGGAAACCGCCGCGAAGGCCGGCGAAGTGGCGGCGGTCTGACAGCTCCTCCGCTGCTACTGAAATCCGGCCATAACTCCACCACCGTTCATCGTTAGGTCGTGAAATTGGTACTCTTGCGTACGTCTCACCAAGATAATCGAAATGGACTATTCATTTGTTGAATTCTGTCGAGAAACGAACGAGTTATTGGCTCGTAACCGAAGTCGCGCATAGTGACCGGCGGGAGAGAGTGGGAGAGGGGAGAGAGAGAAAAGAGATTGGGAGAAATGTGTCTTGTGCACAAGCTATGTACAACCGGGTATCCTTATCGCTTAGCAAAGAGTAATAGCGCGTACAAATAATCGTAAATAAAATTGGTAAAGTTACGAATAAACATTCAAGCTCCGAATAAATTTTATAAATTAAAATGAAAGAGAGAGATTTACCAATTAGAGTTTAATTCAATTTAATTTTAGAAACCTTTCGTACAATTTAACGACACTTCGTAAACACATGATTGACAATTAATACCAAGGAATTCAAGTAAACCGAAATTAAACAAGTTAAGCAACATGATAGATTTAAAATCAACTTGACAATTATTTTGTGGAATAAATTTGAATTAAATCAAATTAGACAGTTAGGGTTAAATATGCTCGTAATTAATCAAGTTGACAATTAATCTTGGAATAATTCAATGATCACATATTGAATTGGATTCACATTAAATCACATAATTCAAGAACTCTTAAATTAAACACACACAAGTGTAGAGACTTACTTGTTAATATCGTCAGGATGCCCTTCGAGAATACGGGGCGTCACAGGACATCTTCGCATAGTGTTAAACACTTTGCGAGATCATAAGCTATATGCAAAGTTCAGTAATTGTGAGTTCTGGATAGAAAAAAGTTACATTCCTCGGAAATGTAATTTCGGGATCAGGTGTGGAGGTAGATCCTTCGAAAATTGAAGCAATTACGAACTGGAAAATACCAAGAAATCCATCAGAAGTGAGAAGCTTCCTAGGACTTGCAGGCTATTATCAAAGGTTTTTAAAAAACTTTTCCAAGATAGCTGCACCGCTCACAAAGTTAACAAAGAAGGAAATAAAGTTTGAATGGGCAGAACGGTGCGAACAAAGTTTCCAAGAATTAAAACAACGGTTGACATCTGCACCGGTACTAACGTTACCAGAAGGAAAAGAAGGTTATACGGTTTATACCGTTGCCTCTAAAGAAGGACTAGGTTGTGTACTGATGTATCATGGGAAAGTTATAGCCTATGCCTCGAGAAAACTCAAACCTCCTGAGGAGAATTATCCTACTCATGACTTGGAACTTGCAGCAATTGTGTTTGCTCTTACCAAGTGGAGACACGATCTCTATGGGCTTACTTTTGAAGTTTTCACTGATTATAAAAGCCTACGGTACCTTTTTACTCAAAAAGAGTTGAATATGAGACAAAGGAGGTGGATGGAATTTCTGGAGGATTACGACTTTATAATCCAGTACCATCCAGGAAAGGCTAACATGGTAGCTGACGCTTTAAGTCGAAAGTCAAGCTTAGCATCACTCCCAAGAAAGCTTTCAAGTAACCTACGAAAATCTGTGAAAGTAATCTCAAAGGCTCGATTAGCAAACTTAGTGGCGTTATCACCACTAAAGGAGAAAACAAAGGAAGCCCAAGTTTAAGATGATTGGATTCAGAAATGTCTCAAATCCAAAGAAAGGGATCTTGAGGAAAAATTCAAAACAGATGATCAAGGAATCTTGAGATACAAGGGTCGGGTTTGCGTGCCTAGTATAACTCGAAAAGAAATACTGGACGAGGCACACAAAACTCGTTATACGATACATCCTGGAGGGACTAAGATGTATCAAGACCTCAAAAAGCATTTCTGGTGGAACTGTATGAAAAGAGACATAGCCAACTATATCAAGAAATGCCTAACTTGTCAACGGGCTAAAGCAGAACATCAAAGACCTGGAGGATTGCTGCAACCGTTACCTATTCCTACTTGGAAATGGGACCAGGTAACCATGGATTTTGTTTACGGACTACCCAAGGTTAAAGGAGGATTTGATGGTATTTTGGTTATCATCGATAGACTAACAAAATCCGCACATTTCTTACCTGTCAAAGCAACCGATAAAGTTAACTCTCTAGCCCAGCTCTATCAAAAGGAGATTATTCGGTTGCATGGAGTAACCATTAGTATAGTATCAGACAGGGATCCAAGTTCACCTCACAACTTTGGCAGAACATTCCAGAAATGATGGGGTACTATGTAACACCCCCGGAGCGAAGAGTGCCACATCCCCCGCACTAGGGTCCAACACGAGTAACGAAATGGAAGTTCGCACCCGTATCAAACCGTAGCGAACAGGAGACACACAAAACTCATACCCTCGCTAGGCGGCCTAGACCCTCAAGAACTGCGCAAAATAAAATCAGAGTAGCGAAAGCAATTAAAGCAATTCACAAGCTAAACATATATCCCAAGATCATCACATATATATATACACCATCAAAAAGATGGTAGGGTCGAGAATTCCAACTGTCATGCTAGAACATATACAATATGTACAATGCCCTTTGGCCCAAAATAACAAAAGTGTAATCAGAATACATAATCTCCAAGTACATAAGCAAAAGAGAAAGTAAACCACTACGAATGCATGAAGACTCAAGCTAAACCACAAGTAAACTCCAAAAGACACTTGCCGCCTAGCTTGACTCGGAAGAACCTGCAACTCAAAAGAAAGGAAAAAGGGGAAAACAACAACGAGGGTTAGTCCTAGTGACTAGTGAGGGGGCTACTCATGCACCCGATATACATATAGATCAAAGCATTTATCAAAACGGAAGGATCCCTGAACCGAGAGTGGTTTTTGCAGGCCAAATTAGTTCCCGTGTTATATATATATATATACATAAAGTAAAGAGAAGGCAAAAGGAGCAATTGCCAAATTTTAAGTAATTAGAAATCCACTCTCGTTTCACAGATCATACAAAACTAAACCAACTCGGCGAGTACGAGTCACACACCAAACTCCCATATACGAAGATCAAAGCAAAACAAAACAAATCATCATCCACCCCCAACACCGGTTGATAGAAGGGCTGATCGACCCTAACTATCCACACACAGAAACGAGGCAAGGTTTAATTACTACCTTGAAACCTTCGACGGTTGCCTCCGTCGGCTCAAGAGAAACACCCTTCCTTAACCTCCTAAGGTTGGGTGAGACTCTCAAATGGAGGTGTTGATGGAAGAGCTCGGCGACCCCTCGGCCGTCCCGAGATTACCATACCACACTCCGGGGCCCAAACATATCACGAAAGTCACACAAACATATCTCAAAGCTTATCTTTCAAAGCCACAGCTCGCGCACACACACACACTTACACAAAACTAAACTTTTCCAAACAAAAGCAAAATAGCTTATATACATATACAAAACGTTTTCCAAACTCTTATAACAAATGGGAAAAATCCCGCAACATACGTATCATGCACTTATTTACCATATATTATACGTATTCGCATTCGAGGTTTGAAACCAATTAGGGTAGTAGGTCAAATAACTAAAAGAATAAAACCTCACCTTGTCAACGGACGTAGTGGAGACCAAAAGTGTGACAACCAGACACCTACGGAGCAAGCTCGTCCTCTACAGGAAGATCCTCTGAACAAGACAAACAACAAGGGACACTCTTAGACTCAATATGAGCCACATTGACGCTCGGTACATGAATATGTATGCTTATGATGCAAATGATATGAAATGCACCCACATTTATGCCATTTACGAGCAAACAATTCATATAAGAACCTATATTACAAACGAGGAGGTAAATCAAAGCACAAATTTATAACATAAGGCTTAGTACATCATATGACAAGTTAGTCATGCATACATACCAAAAATGAGGCAAGAAGGACCAATAAGAAGCAACGAAAAGGCGAAAGAAATCTCCCCGGATGCCACCCTGCTTGACACGGCCGTGTCAGAAAACAAAGGGGAACGGACACGGCCGTGTCAGGCGAAATAATTCGAAAAAAAACATTTCCGAGGGCTTGACACGGCCGTGTCCATTTTCCTTTGCAAACTGACGCGGCCGTGTCAGGCGGAAAAATTCAGAAAAACAATGTCGAGGGCTCAACATGGTCGTGTCCATTTTCCTTTGAAACTTGACGCGGCCGTGTCAGGCCTTCGGCCTGGAAAATTTTTGGCGAAAAATGGCCGAAAAAGGAAGCAAAAACAGGGCATTTTCGTTGGGGGCTTCAAGGGAAATCTTATGCCTTTCAAAACACAATTATCAAGCATCAAAATAACAACAATTCACCAAAGTTTCATGCCCAACAAGTAGCCACAAATCAGCCCCAAAATGTAAGCAATACAAGGCAAGAATGAGGGAGAAAGAAATGCATCAAGTATATCATCAAAGCTCAAGTTACATTAATGGCAAATTGATCCTATCTCAACTACCAAAAGAGGAGAAACAATAAACATCAATAAGCATGCTCTAGAAGTCATATACCATCATCAAGTCTCAAGGAATCAAGAAAGGAGCAAGAATCAAACAAATTCTCCCAACTACTACTATTGACATGCTTGCTATATCTCAATATTCAACCAAAGAAATTCAGCTCAAGATCATATAAAAGAGAGAAGAGAGAGTGTAGATTGCAACCATGGACTTACCTTTCAAATTGGAGAAGCTAAGGTGAAGATTTGAGCTCAAGATCACAAGGTTGGCAAAAAGGGGTTTCTTCTTCCTTCTCCTTTGCTTGGTTGATCGGTATTGAGGGAGAGAGAGAAGAGGTTTGGTTCGGTTTCAGCAACATAAGGGCAAGGGAGGGCTTAACTCAAGTTAATACTCATGGTTAAGGGCTTGGTTGGGTTTAAGTGGGGTCCCCAACTCAAAGCTAGGTTAAAAGATGTCTTACTGCGAAAGGGGCTCGTTACTGGTGAAATTCGATGGTCTTAATGAACTTAGAAAAATGTGAGGCTTGTCCCATCGAACCCGAATCATCGAAACGAGTTCAATGGAGGTGACGGAATTCAAATCCGAACCCGAGCTCAAAATACGCGTCCCGGAACCCAAGGTGCGCTAAATGCTCTTTAGCCTTCTTTTGGTCCCGACTCCAAAACGAAACCAAAAAGGCAAGCAAAACAAATACCAAAGCATGTAACGAGCACATAATCGAGTTCATAAAGCATATAATTAACACATATCACAAATTCACAGAAATCAGAATTAAATACGGATCCAAAACGAACAAATACAAAGTAAGGAAAATTAAACGTTCAATGATAACCAAATTCATATTAAAGCAAATAAGTTCAAATAACTTCAATAATTCACGTTAGGAATGAAATATCACATAAGGAAATAATTGAATAGCGCACATAATAGTTTACCTGAAAAGTCCGATCAGTCGGGATGTTACAAACCTCCCTCTTTCAAAAGGACCTATCCTCAGGTCCGAGGCGAGGTCTTGAAAAGCTCCGGATACAACTGTTTCATCTTACTCTCAGTCTCCCAAGTGGCTTCCTCGGATTCTTGATCACGCCACAAGATTTTCACAAGAGGGATTTGCCTATTCCTCAACTCTTGCATCTTCCGGTCCAACACTTGAACTGGTACTTCTTAAAGGTCAAATCCGGTTCAAACTGAACTTTCTCGACAGGAAGAACAGAAAACTCATCGGGATAATGTTTCCGAAGCTGCGAGACATTAAACACATTATGAATCCCGGTTAAGCTCGGCGGTAAATCAAGTCTGTAGGCTACATCCCCAACTCGATCAAGGATCTCAAAGGGGCCTAAGTAGCGAGGGTTAAGCTTCCCGCCTTTACCAATTCGAGCATACCCTTTTCTAGGAGATGCCTTTAAAAAGACCTTATCTCCTTTCTCAAACTCTAAGGGTCGTCTTGTCTTATCTGCATAACTTTTCTGCCGGTCTTGTGCTGCTTTCAACCTCTGTCTAATCACTTTCACCCTCTCGATGGTGTCCTGAATCTCAATAGGTTTCTTAGCCCTTTCGAGCTTTCCATCTTTGGTCCATCTCCACTCATCAATATCCCAAAAGAGAGGGGATCGGCACTTCCTTCCACACAAAGCCTCATACGGTGCCATGCCAATAGAAGACTGAAAGCTGTTGTTGTAGGCATACTCAATCAAATCCAACTGTTCATCCCACGAATCCGGATAATCCAAGGCACAAGCACGAAGCATGTCCTCGAGATACCTTGTTAGCCTTTCTGACTGGCCATCCGTCTGTGGGTGAAATGCAGTACTAAATTGAAGCTTCGTACCCAAACACTTTTGTAACTCCTGCCAAAAACTGGACGTAAACCGAGGATCCCTATCCGAAACAATGCTGACCGGGCAACCATGTAATCTGACAATCTCTTTCCGATATAACCGAGCCAACTTAGGAACCTTACCGGACATCTTCACCTTAAGAAAATGTGCTGACTTCGTCAACCGATCAATAATCACCCAAATTCCGTCGGAACCTCCTTTGGTCCTTGACAAGCCGGACACAAAGTCCATCGTCACTTGCTCCCACTTCCACTCGGGTATTGGAAGCGGTTGGAGAGTTCCTCCCGATTTCTGGTGTTCTGCTTTCACCACTTGGCATGTTTGACATCTTCTAAAATAGTTAGCCACATCTCTCTTCATGCCGTTCCACCAATATGAAGTCCTTAAATCCTTGTACATTTTGGTGGTACCGGGATGTACTGCATATGCTGACTTGTGAGCTTCATCAAGTACTAACTGCTTAAATCCTTCAGGGACACAAACCCGAGCCTTAAATCGAAACAATCCCGAATCATCAAATCCAAACTTGGTTTCCGGATCGACCCTTGACTTAGCTACCAATTTCTGAATTTCGGGATCCACATACTGAGCCTCTAACAACTTTTGCCTCAAAACCGGTTGAACCGAAATGTTAGCCAAACGAGCCTCTGAAACCAGAACCACTGAATTCTGCCTACTAGAACCTGCTTCCAAGCTTGAGATATTAGCCTTCCTACTCAAAGCATCCGCCACCACATTACCTTTACCCGGATGGTATTGGATCTTACAATCATAGTCATCGAGTAGCTCCATCCTTCTTCTCTGTCTCACGTTCAAATCCTTCTGGGTAAACAGATACTTAAGACTCTGGTGGTCGGTGAACACTTCAAAAGTGACTCCATAAAGATAATGTCGCCATTTCATCAAAGCAAACACTACTGCCGCGAGTTCCAAGTCATGAGTGGGATAGTTCTTCTCATGATCCTTTAATTTCCTTGAGGCGTAGGCTACCACTTTGCCATTCTGCATCAACACACAACCAAGACCTTCCTTCGAAGCATCAGTGTAAACTGAGTAGCCTTCTGAACCCTCGGGTAGGGTTAAAACCGGTGCAGTAGTCAATCTTCCCTTTAGAGTTTGGAAACTCTTCTCACACGCCTCATCCCACTCGAATTTAACCTCTTTCTTAGTTAACTGGGTCAACGGGGAAGCAATCTTCGAGAAATCTTTCACAAAGCGCCTATAATACCTTGCTAACCCGAGAAAACTTCTCACTTCCAAGGCATTCTTAGTTTGCTTCCAAAGCATTACCGTTTCAATCTTCGCCGGGTCCACCTCTATACCATTCCCAGAAATGAAGTGACCTAAAAAGAAAACTCGATCTAACCAGAACTCGCACTTACTGAACTTGGCGAACAATCGGTGCTCCCGAAGTGTAGACAAAACAATACTTAAATGCCGCGCGTGCTCTTCCTCGGACCTCGAATACACCAGAATATCATCTATAAAGATGACCATGAATTTATCGAGGTAAGGCCGGAATATTCGGTGCATCATATCCATAAACGCGGCTGGGGCATTGGTAAGACCAAAAGGCATGACCACAAACTCGAAATGCCCAAATCTTGTGTTGAAACCCGTCTTCGGTATCTCTCCCTCCCGGATACGCAACTGGTAATACCCTTGCCTTAAATCCAACATGGAATAAACACTTGAACCTTGTAGGAGATCGAACAACTCTTCAATATGAGGGAGCGGGTATTTGTTCTTAACCGTTAACCGGTTCAGCTCACGGTAGTCAATACACATCCGCAAAGTCCAGTCTTTCTTCTTGACAAACAGGACTGGAGCACCCCACGGAGAAGTGCTCGGGCGAATTTAACCACATTCTAAGAGCTCATCCAATTGCGTCTTCAACTCCTTCAACTCGGCTGGAGCCATCCTATAGGGAGATTTTGCATACGGTTCTGCTCCGGGATAGAGATCTATCACAAACTCGACGTCCCGATCCGGAGGTAAAGATCCCAAGTTCTTCGGGAACACATCGGGGAATTCCTTCACGATCTCCGTCTCCTCGAGCTTGGCTTGATCCTTTGGCTTATTCAAAAGGTAGGCCACATAGCCCGTCGCACCGTCCCGGAACATTCTCCTTGCTTCCATAAAGGAAATAAACGAGCAGGTCTTCAACCTCTATCCCGCAAAGACCGTAGAACCCATAGTCACCTTCTTGGCAAAACAATCCATCATAGCCCGATAACGGTACAACCAGTCCATACCCAGAATCACCCCATACTTCTTGATTGGCATCTTGATCAAATCTGCCGGATACTCTTGATCTTCCACAACCACCGGACAACCACGGTAAACACAATTCGTAGCCAAAGCACCACCGACGGGAGAAGAGACAATAAAAGAATCATCGAAACAAGCAACAGGCAATGGAAGAGTAGCAACAAGCCGGGAAGTAATAAATGAATGCATTGCTCCCTGATCAAACAATGCATGCAATGGAATGCCATGAATGTGGATGGTACCTTCAACAACGACATTGGCATCCACCTCTACATTCTCTTCCTCGCCCTCCAAAGCATAAGCTCTCGCCTGGATTGGTGCTCTCGGAGGCATCACTTTCAACGGCTGAGGAGCTCGAGGCTGAGGTGCTCTCACTTGAGGACAAGTGCTAATCAAATGACCGGGCTCTCCACACTTAAAGCACCTTCTCAATTTCTTCCGGTAATTCTCCTCGGTGTGATTGGGACCCTTGTAATAGCCACATTGAATCGGAGCCGGTAAAGCTGGTACCGCAGGTACCGGAGGTCGAGCTTTCTTGACTGAAGTGTTAGAACCTTGGGGTTTGAAAACCGGAGGCCCACCATAGGATGCAGGGCTCTTCCCCAAATTTGAGCTCGAACCTTGGCCCGAAGAGTAAGTCGGCCTCAATCTTGTATTGTTAGCTTCCACTTTGATCGCTTTCCTCGTAGCCTTCTCCCACGTATCCACGGTAGCCGCCTTAAGAGCACTCTGAATATCATATCTCAAACCATGAATAAAGTTCCGTGCCTTCTGGGTGTCATCATTGGAAATGTGTGGAGCATACGGTGCAAGTCTCTCAAATTCCATGATATACTCTTCAACCGAACGGTTCCCTTGTTTCAATTCTGTGAATTGCTGTAGTCTCCTCTCGCGAGCACTTGGAGGAACATACTTGCGACGAAATTCTCTCATGAAGCTTTCCCAATCGAACTCTTCTCCACTCCTTTCCAATCGAGCTCTTGTAGCCTTGAGCCAATTGGAAGCGGGGCCTTCCACAAACCGAGCCGTGCAAACAGCTTTCTCATGTGAAGGTGCGGGCCAAATTTCCCAAATTCCAGCGATCTCTGACAACCATTCTTCTGCTTGGATGTCGTCTCCTCCATACCAGTTAGGCGGGTTGTTATTTCTGAACTCCTTGAAAATCGGAGTTACATGTCCACCTTGTCTTTCACCCTGATGATTATCCCTCTGGTTCTGCTGAAGTTGATTCAGAAGGGCCTGCACTATATTCTCAGCATTCATTGGTGGAGGTGGAGGTGGAGGTGCTTGTGGAGGGTGTTGATTAAGGTCAGGAGTCTGCTCCCTATCTGCTCTCCTTCTGGGAGGCATCCTGAAAGTACACAAATCAAAGAATATCAATGCATGGGGTTCAGTTCATGATCATGCAGTCAATTATCATGAAAGTAAAACAATTGCATCACATAATTATGTAAATGAATGCAAATAAACACATATTCCTATAACGAACGACCTAGACAGACTCAACAAGACTCCAGAGCTCTGGTTTTGCAACCGAGAGCTCTGATACCACGCAAGGATGTAACACCCCCGGAGCGAAGGGTGCCACATGTAACACCCCCAGAGCGAAGGGTGCCACATCCCCCGTACTAAGGTCCAACACGAGTAGCGAAATGGAAGTCCGCACCCGGATCAGACCATAGCGAACGGGAGACACACAAAACTCACACCCTCGCTAGGCGGCCTAGACCCCCAAGAACTGCAAGAATTAAAATCAGAGTAGCGGAAGCAATTTATAATCAATATATATCCCAAGATCACATATACATTTCAAAAGTGGGGAAGGGTCAACCATTCATGCCAGTTTATAAACAGAATAAACAATGCCATCTCGGCCCAAATTAGAGTAAGTGTAATCATAAATACATAATCCAAAATACAGCAATAAGAGTAGAAGTAATTCACTACGAATGCATGAAGACCCAAGCTAAACCACAAGTAAACCCAAAAGACACTTGCCGCCTAGCTTGACTCGGAAGAACCTGCAAACTCAAAAGAAAGGAAAAAGGGAAACAACAACGAGGGTTAGTCCTAGCGACTAGTGAGGGGGCTACTCACGCACCCGATAAATATATAGAGCAAAGCACTTAATAAAAAAGAAAGATCCTTGAACCGAGAGTGGTTTTTGCAAGCCAAACTAGTTCCCGTGATAGATATATATATATATAAGTTAAAGAAAAGGGAAAAGGGCAAAACAAGATTCCGAGTTTTAGGTGAATTAAGACTCTACTCTCGTTCCTTAGATCATACCAAGCTAAACCAACTCGGCGAGTACGAGTTACACACATCCCCAACTTCCAAATACGAAGAACAAAGCAAAGCAAAACAAATCAGAATCCATCCCCAACACCGGTTGATAGAAGGGTTGATCGGCCCTAACTATCCACATACACAAACGAGACAAGGTTTAATTACTACCTTGAAACCTTCGGCGGTTGCCTCCGCCGGCTCAAGAGAAACACCCTTCCTCAAACTCCCAAGGTTGGGTGAAACTCTCAAATGGAGGTGTTGATGGAAGAGCTCGGCGACCCCTCGGCCGTCCCGAGATTACCATACCACACTCCGGGGCCCAAACATATCACGAAAGTCACACAAACAAATCTTAAAGCTTATCTTTCAAAGCCACATCTCGCTAACACACCCACACTTGCACCAAACTAAACTTTTCAAACGAAAGCAAAATAACTTATATACTTATACAAAACGTTTTCAAACTCTTATAACAGATGGGGCAAATCCCGCAACATAAGTATCATACACTTATTTACTATATATACGTATTCACATGCGAGGTTTCAAATCAATTAGGGTCGTAGGTCGAGTAACTAAAAGAACAAAACCTCACCTTGTCAACGAACGAAGTGGAGTCAAAAAGAGGAAACCGGACACCTACGGTGCAAGCTCGTCCTCAACAGGGGGATCCGCTGAACAAGGCAAACAACAAGAGACGCACTTAGACTCAATAAGAACCACATTGACGCTCGGTACATGAATATGTATGCTTATGATGCAAATGATATGAAATGAATCCACATTTAGATCATTTATGAGCATTCAAAGCATAATCAAACATATATCCTAAACGAGGCAAGAATAACCAACAAGAAACAACGGAAAGGAAACAAAACGAACGAAACTAGAGTTCCTAGGAGACACGCCCGTGTCCCCCGGGAAGGGCAAGCTGAGACACCCCCGTGTCTCAGTACAGAACTTAAACAACGGAAACCAGGAGGTGACACGCCCGTGTCACCGAAACAAGGCAAGCCGAGACACCCCCGTGTCTCGGTACAGAAAAGCGAAAACGAAAACAAAAGGTGACACGCCCGTGTCACCATCAAAGGGCAAACCGTGACACCCCCGTGTCACGGTACAGAAAAACGCAGGCAGCTCTACAGCAACTCAGCAACTCAAAACAAAAACCCAACCTCCCAAACCCCAACTACCAAGCAAGGAAAAGAAATAAATGCTAGGAATCAAGTCTTAGGAGCATACTAACAACATCAAAACTCAAGAAAACAAGAAAGGAGCAAGAATTAATCAAATCTACCCAACACTTACTATTCACATGCTTGCCAAAACTCATGATTCAACCAAGGAATTGAACTCAAGAACACATAAAAGAGAGAAGAGTAAGTGTAGATGACAACCATGAACTTACCTTTCAATTTGGAGAAGTTTTGATGAAGATTTGAGCTCCAAATCACAAGGTTGGCCAGAAGGCTTCTTCTTCTTCCTTGCTTTGCTTGGCTGATCGATTCTAGGGAGAGAGAGAGGGGTTTGGCTCGGTTTAGCAGCAAAAAGGGCAAGAGAGAGAGCTTAACTCAAGTATAACCCAAGGTTAAGGGCTTAGATAAGGTTCAAGTGGGGTCCACAAGGTCTCATGAGGTCAAAAGGTAGCTCTCAAGCGTAAGGGCTCGTTACGGGTGAAATACGGGGGTCTTAACGAGCTTAGACAAATGTGAGGTTTGTCCCATCGAACTCGAATCGTCGAAACGAGTTCAATGGAGGTGACGGAATTCGAATCCGAATTCCCGAGCTCAAGATACACGTCTCGGAACCCAAGGTGCGCTAAGTGCTCTTTAGCCTCCTTTAGGTCCCGTCTCCAAAACGAACCCAAAAAGGCAACCAAAACAAATACCAAAACATATAACGAGCATGTAAACGAGTTCACAAAACATATAATTAGCAAATATCACGTTAGAAATGAAATATCACATAAGGAAATAATTGAATAGCGCACATAAGAGGTTACCTGAAAAGTCTGATCAGTCGGGATGTTACAATCCTCCCTCCTTCAAAAGGACCTGTCCTCAGGTCCGAGGCGAGGTCTTGAAAAGATCCGGATACAACTGTTTCATCTTATCCTCGGTCTCCCAAGTAGCTTCTTCGGATTCTTGATCACGCCACAAGACTTTCACAAGAGGGATCTGTCTATTCCTTAACTCTTGCATCTTTCGATCGAACACCTGAACTGGATACTTCTTAAAAGTCAAATCCGGCTCTAACTGAACTTTCTCAACAGGAAGAATAGAAGACTCATCGGGGTAATATTTCCGAAGCTGCGAGACATGGAACACATTGTGAATCCCGGTCAAACTCGGTGGTAGATCAAGTTTGTAAGCTACTTCCCCAACTCGATCAAGGATCTCAAAGGGGCCTAAGTAGCGAGGGTTAAGCTTCCCGCCTTTACCAATCCGAGTATACCCTTTTCTAGGAGATGCTTTTAAAAAGACCTTATCTCCTTTCTCGAACTCTAAGGGTCGTCTTCTCCTATCTGCATAACTCTTTTGCCGGTCTTGAGCCACTTTCAACCTCTGTCTAATCACTTTCACCCTCTCGATGGTATCCTGAATTTCCTTAGGTTTCTTAGCCCTTTCGAGCTTTCCATCTTTAGTCCATCTCCACTCATCAATATCCCAAAAAAGAGGGGATCGGCACTTTCTTCCATACAAAGCCTCATACGGTGCCATGCCAATAGAAGACTGAAAGCTGTTGTTGTAGGCATACTCAATCAAATCCAACTGTTCATCCCACGAATCCTGATAATCTAAGGCACAAGCACGAAGCATGTCCTCGAGATACCTTATTAGCCTTTCTGACTGGCCATCCGTCTGTGGGTGGAATGCAGTACTAAAGTGGAGCTTCGTCCCCAAACACTTCTGTAATTCCTGCCAAAAACTGGATGTGAACCGAGGATCTCTATCTGAAACAATGCTGACCGGGGTACCATGCAATCGAACAATCTCCTTCCGATACAACCGGGCCAACTTAGGAACCTTGTCGGATATCTTCACCTTAAGAAAGTGTGCGGACTTCGTCAACCGATCAATAATCACCCAAATCCCATCGGAACCTCCTTTGGTCCTTGGCAAGCCGGACACGAAGTCCATTGTCACTTGCTCCCACTTCCACTCGGGTATTGGAAGTGGTTGGAGAGTTCCTCCCGGTTTCTGGTGTTCTGCTTTCACCACCTGGCATGTTTGACATCTCCTAACATAGTTAGCAACGTCTCTCTTCATGCCGTTCCACCAGTATAAAGTCCTTAGATCCTTGTACATTTTGGTGGTACCGGGATGTACTGCATACGCTGACTTGTGGGCTTCATCAAGTACCAACTGCTTAAATCCTTCAGGGACACAAACCCGAGCCTTAAATCGAAACAATCCCGAATCATCAAATCCAAACTTGGTTTCAGGATCAATCCTTGACTTCGTTATCAATTTCTGAATCTCTGGATCCATAGATTGAGCTTCTATCAGTCTCTGCCTCAAAACCGGCTGAACCGAAATATTAGCCAATCGAGCCTCTGAAACCAGAACCACTGAACCCTGTCTACTAGAACCTGCTTCCAAACCTGAAACATTCACTTTCCTACTCAAAGCATCCGCAACCACATTGGCTTTACCCGGATGGTACTGAATCTTACAATCATAGTCCTCGAGTGTCTCCATCCACCTTCTCTGTCTCACGTTCAAATCCTTCTGGGTAAACAGATACTTAAGACTCTGGTGGTCGGTGAACACTTCAAAAGTGATTCCATAAAGATAATGTCGCCATTTCAACAAAGCAAACACTACCGCTGCGAGTTCCAAGTCATGAGTGGGATAGTTCTTCTCATGATCCTTTAACTTCCTTGAGGCGTAGGCTACAACCTTACCATTCTGCATTAACACACAACCGAGACCTTCCTTCGAAGCATCGGTGTAAACTGAGTAGCCTTCCGAACCTTCGGGTAGGGTTAAAACCGGTGCAGTAGTCAACCTCTCCTTAAGGGTTTGGAAACTCTTCTCACACGCCTCATCCCACTCAAACTTCACCTCTTTCTTAGTTAACCGGGTCAACGGGGAAGCAATCTTCGAGAAATCTTTCACAAAGCGCCTATAATACCCTGCCAACCCGAGAAAACTTCTCACTTCCGAGGCATTCTTCGGTGGTTTCCAAAGCATCACCGTTTCGATCTTCGCCGGATCCACTTCTATACCATTCCCTGAAATGAAGTGACCCAAAAAGGAAACTCGATCCAACCAGAACTCGCATTTACTGAACTTGGCGAACAATCTGTGCTCCCGAAGAGTAGACAAGACAATACTCAAATGCCGCGCGTGCTCTTCTTCGGACCTCGAATACACCAGAATATCATCTATAAAGATGACCACGAATTTATCGAGGTAAGGCCGGAATATTCGATGCATCATATCCATAAACGCGGCTGGGGCATTGGTCAGACCAAAAGGCATGACCACAAACTCAAAATGCCCATATCTCGTGTTGAAACCCGTCTTCAGTATATCTCCCTCCCGTATACGCAACTGGTAATACCCTTGCCTTAAGTCCAACTTGGAATAAACCCTCGACCCTTGCAGGAGGTCGAACAACTCTTCAATGTGAGGGAGCGGGTATTTGTTCTTAACCGTTAACCGATTCAGCTCACGGTAGTCAATACACATTCGCAAAGTCCCGTCTTTCTTCTTTACAAACAGGACCGGAGCACCCCACGGAGAAGTGCTCGGGCGAATGTAACCACACTCTAAGAGCTCGTCCAATTGCGTCTTCAACTCCTTCAACTCGGCTGGAGCCATCCTATAGGGAGATTTCGCATACGGTTCTGCTCCGGGATAGAGATCTATCACAAACTCGACGTCCCGATCCGGAGGTAAAGATCCCAAGTTCTCCGGAAACACATCGGGGAATTCCTTCACGATCTCCGTCTCTTCGAGCTTGGCCTGATCCTTTGGCTTATTCAAAAGGTAGGCCACATAGCCCGTCGCACCGTCCCGAAACAGTCTACTTGCTTCCATGAAGGAAATAAACGGGCAGGTCTTCAACCTCTGACCCGCAAAGACCGTAGAACCCAAAGTCACCCTCTTAGCAAAACAATCCATCAAGGCTCGGTAACGGTACAACCAGTCCATTCCCAGAATCACCCCATACTTCTTGATAGGCATCTTGATCAGATCTGCCGGATACTCACGATCTTCCACAACCACCGGACAACCTTGGTAAACACAATTCGTAGACAAGGTAGCACCAAGGGGAGAAGAAACAACAAAGGAATCATCTAGGCAAGCAACAGGCAATGGAAGTGTAGAAACAAGCCGGGAAGCAATAAATGAATGCGTTGCTCCCGGATCAAACAATGCATGCAATGGAATGCCATGAATGTGGATAGTACCTTCAACAACGGTATTGGCATCCACCTCTACATTCTCTTCCTCGCCCTCCAAAGCATAGGCTCTTGCTTGGATCGGTGCTCTCGGAGGCATCACATTCAACGGCGGAGGAACTCGAGGCTGAGGTGCTCTCACTTGAGGACAAGTACTGATCATATGGCCAGGCTCTCCACATTTAAAGCACCTTCTCAATTTCTTCCGGCAATTCTCCTCGGTGTGATTGGGACCCTTGCAATAACTACACTGAATCGGGGCCGGTAAAGCTAGTGCCGTCGGTACCAGAGGTCGAGCTTTCTTGACTGAAGTAGGAGGACTTTGGGGTTTGAAGACCGGAGGCCCACTATAGGATACAGGCCTCTTCCCCAAATTAGAGCTCGAACCTTGGCCCGAAGAGTAAGTCGGCCTCAATCTCTTGTTGTTGGCTTCCACCTTAATTGCCTTCCTCGTAGCCTTCTCCCATGTATCCACTGTAGCTGCCTTAAGAGCATCCTGGACTTCATATCTTAAACCATGAATAAAGTTCCGGGCCTTCTGGGTATCATCATTGGTGATGTGCAGGGCATACGGTGCAAGTCTCTCAAATTCCATGATATACTCTTCAACCGATCGATTCCCTTGTCTCAGTTCTGTAAATTGTTGCAATCTTCTCTCACGAGCACTTGACGGAACATACTTATGACGAAACTCTCTCACAAAACTTTCCCAATCGAATTCCTCTCCATTCCTCTCCAATCGAGCTCTCATAGCTTTGAGCCAATTGGATGTGGGACCTTGAACAAACCGGGCCGTACAAACAGCTTTCTCATGCGAAGGAGCGGGGCAAATTTCCCAAATTCCCGTAACTTCCGACAACCACTCCTCGGCTTGGATATCATCTCCTCCATACCACTTCGGCGGATTGTTGTTTCTGAACTCCTTAAAGGCCGGAGTTACTTGCCCACCTTGTCCTTCCCAATGTGGATTATTCCTTTGGTTCTGCTGAAGCTGGTTCAGAAGGGCCTGCACAATATTCTCAGCATTCATCGGAGGAGGTGGAGGTGCTTGTGGAGGGGGTTGATTAAGGTCAGGAGTCTGTTCCCTATCTGCTCTCCTTCTTGGAGGCATCTTGAAAATACACAAATTAAGAAGATATCGATGCATGGAGTTCAGTTCATGATCATGAAGTCAATTATCACCAATTTAAGCAAATAAGTCACGTAGAGATGTAGATGAATGCAAATAGTCACATACTCCTATACCGAACGACCTAGACAGGCTCGACACGACTCCAGAGCTCTGGTTTTGCAACCGAGAGCTCTGATACCACGCCAGGATGTAACACCCCCAGAGCGAAGGGTGCCACATCCCCCGCACTAAGGTCCAACACGAGTAGCGAAATGGAAGTCCGCACCCGGATCAGACCATAGCGAACGGGAGACACACAAAACTCACACCCTCGCTAGGCGGCCTAGACCCCCAAGAACTGCAAGAATTAAAATCAGAGTAGCGGAAGCAATTTATAATCAATATATATCCCAAGATCACATATACATTTCAAAAATGGGGAAGGGTCAACCATTCATGCCAGTTTATAAACAGAATAAACAATGCCATCTCGGCCCAAAATAGAGTAAGTGTAATCATAAATACATAATCCAAAATACAGCAATAAGAGTAGAAGTAATTCACTACGAATGCATGAAGACCCAAGCTAAACCACAAGTAAACCCAAAAGACACTTGCCGCCTAGCTTGACTCGGAAGAACCTGCAAACTCAAAAGAAAGGAAAAAGGGAAACAACAACGAGGGTTAGTCCTAGCGACTAGTGAGGGGGCTACTCACGCACCCGATAAATATATAGAGCAAAGCACTTAATAAAAAAGAAAGATCCTTGAACCGAGAGTGGTTTTTGCAAGCCAAACTAGTTCCCGTGATAGATATATATATATATATAAGTTAAAGAAAAGGGAAAAGGGCAAAACAAGATTCCGAGTTTTAGGTGAATTAAGACTCTACTCTCGTTCCTTAGATCATACCAAGCTAAACCAACTCGGCGAGTACGAGTTACACACATCCCCAACTTCCAAATACGAAGAACAAAGCAAAGCAAAACAAATCAGAATCCATCCCCAACACCGGTTGATAGAAGGGTTGATCGGCCCTAACTATCCACATACACAAACGAGACAAGGTTTAATTACTACCTTGAAACCTTCGGCGGTTGCCCCCGCCGGCTCAAGAGAAACACCCTTCCTCAAACTCCCAAGGTTGGGTGAAACTCTCAAATGGAGGTGTTGATGGAAGAGCTCGGCGACCCCTCGGCCGTCCCGAGATTACCATACCACACTCCGGGGCCCAAACATATCACGAAAGTCACACAAACAAATCTTAAAGCTTATCTTTCAAAGCCACATCTCGCTAACACACCCACACTTGCACCAAACTAAACTTTTCAAACGAAAGCAAAATAACTTATATACTTATACAAAACGTTTTCAAACTCTTATAACAGATGGGGCAAATCCCGCAACATAAGTATCATACACTTATTTACTATATATACGTATTCACATGCGAGGTTTCAAATCAATTAGGGTCGTAGGTCGAGTAACTAAAAGAACAAAACCTCACCTTGTCAACGAACGAAGTGGAGTCAAAAAGAGGAAACCGGACACCTACGGTGCAAGCTCGTCCTCAACAGGGGGATCCGCTGAACAAGGCAAACAACAAGAGACGCACTTAGACTCAATAAGAACCACATTGACGCTCGGTACATGAATATGTATGCTTATGATGCAAATGATATGAAATGAATCCACATTTAGATCATTTATGAGCATTCAAAGCATAATCAAACATATATCCTAAACGAGGCAAGAATAACCAACAAGAAACAACGGAAAGGAAACAAAACGAACGAAACTAGAGTTCCTAGGAGACACGCCCGTGTCCCCCGGGAAGGGCAAGCTGAGACACCCCCGTGTCTCAGTACAGAACTTAAACAACGGAAACCAGGAGGTGACACGCCCGTGTCACCGAAACAAGGCAAGCCGAGACACCCCCGTGTCTCGGTACAGAAAAGCGAAAACGAAAACAAAAGGTGACACGCCCGTGTCACCATCAAAGGGCAAACCGTGACACCCCCGTGTCACGGTACAGAAAAACGCAGGCAGCTCTACAGCAACTCAGCAACTCAAAACAAAAACCCAACCTCCCAAACCCCAACTACCAAGCAAGGAAAAGAAATAAATGCTAGGAATCAAGTCTTAGGAGCATACTAACAACATCAAAACTCAAGAAAACAAGAAAGGAGCAAGAATTAATCAAATCTACCCAACACTTACTATTCACATGCTTGCCAAAACTCATGATTCAACCAAGGAATTGAACTCAAGAACACATAAAAGAGAGAAGAGTAAGTGTAGATGACAACCATGAACTTACCTTTCAATTTGGAGAAGTTTTGATGAAGATTTGAGCTCCAAATCACAAGGTTGGCCAAAAGGCTTCTTCTTCTTCCTTGCTTTGCTTGGCTGATCGATTCTAGGGAGAGAGAGAGGGGTTTGGCTCGGTTTAGCAGCAAAAAGGGCAAGAGAGAGAGCTTAACTCAAGTATAACCCAAGGTTAAGGGCTTAGATAAGGTTCAAGTGGGGTCCACAAGGTCTCATGAGGTCAAAAGGTAGCTCTCAAGCGTAAGGGCTCGTTACGGGTGAAATACGGGGGTCTTAACGAGCTTAGAAAAATGTGAGGTTTGTCCCATCGAACTCGAATCGTCGAAACGAGTTCAATGGAGGTGACGGAATTCGAATCCGAATTCCCGAGCTCAAGATACACGTCTCGGAACCCAAGGTGCGCTAAGTGCTCTTTAGCCTCCTTTAGGTCCCGTCTCCAAAACGAACCCAAAAAGGCAACCAAAACAAATACCAAAACATATAACGAGCATGTAAACGAGTTCACAAAACATATAATTAGCAAATATCACGTTAGAAATGAAATATCACATAAGGAAATAATTGAATAGCGCACATAAGAGGTTACCTGAAAAGTCTGATCAGTCGGGATGTTACACCACATCCCCCGCACTAGGGTCCAACACAAGTAACGAAATGGAAGTTCGCACCCGTATCAAACTGTAGCGAACGGGAGACACACAAAACTCACACCCTCGCTAGGCGGCCTAGACCCTCAAGAACTGCGCAAAATAAAATCAGAGTAGCGGAAGCAATTAAAGCAATTCACAAGCTAAACATATATCCCAAGATCATCACATATATATATACATCATCAAAAATAGGGTAGGGTCGAGAATTCCAACTGTCATGCTAGAACATATATAATATGTACAATGCCCTCTAGGCCAAAATAGCAAAAGTGTAATCAGAAAGAGAAAGTAAACCACTACGAATGCATGAAGACTCAAGCTAAACCACAAGTAAACTCCAAAAGACACTTGCCGCCTAGCTTGACTCGGAAGAACCTGCAACTCAAAAGAAAGGAAAAAGGGGAAAACAACAACGAGGGTTAGTCCTAGTGACTAGTGAGGGGGCTACTCACGCACCCGATATATATATAGATCAGAGAATTTATCAAAACGGAAGGATCCCTGAACCGAGAGTGGTTTTTGCAAGCCAAATTAGTTCCCGTGTTATATATATATATACATAAAGTAAAGAGAAGGCAAAAGGAGCAATTGCCAAATTTTAAGTACTTAGAAATCCACTCTCGTTTCACAGATCATACAAAACTAAACCAACTCTGCGAGTACGAGTCACACACCAAACTCCCATATATGAAGATCAAAGCAAAACAAAAGAAATCATCATCCATCCCCAACACCGGTTGATAGAAGGGTTGATAGGCCCTAACTATCCACACACAGAAACGAGACAAGGTTTAATTACTACCTTGAAACCTTCGGCGGTTGCCTCCGCCGGCTCAAGAGAAACACCCTTCCTCAACCTCCTAAGGTTGGGTGAGACTCTCAAATGGAGGTGTTGATGGAAGAGCTCGGCGACCCCTCGGCCGTCCCGAGATTACCATACCACACTCCGGGGCCCAAACATATCACGAAAGTCACACAAACATATCTCAAAGCTTATCTTTCAAAGCCACAGCTCGCGCACACACAAACATTTGCACAAAACTAAACTTTTCCAAACAAAAGCAAAATAGCTTATATACATATACAAAACGTTTTCCAAACTCTTATAACAAATGGGAAAAATCCCGCAACATACGTATCATGCACTTATTTACCATATATTATACGTATTCGCATGCGAGGTTTGAAACCAATTAGGGTAGTAGGTCAAATAACTAAAAGAACAAAACCTCACCTTGTCAACGGACGTAGTGGAGACCAAAAGTGTGACAACCGGACACCTACGGAGCAAGCTCGTCCTCTACAGGAAGATCCTCTGAACAAGACAAACAACAAGGGACACTCTTAGACTCAATATGAGCCACATTGATGCTCGGTCCATGAATATGAATGCTTATGATGCAAATGATATGAAATGCACCCACATTTATGCCATTTACGAGCAAACAATTCATATAAGAACATATATTACAAACGAGGAGGTAAATCAAAGCACAAATTTATAACATAAGGCTTAGCACATCATATGACAAGTTATTCATGCATACATACCAAAAACGAGGCAAGATGGACCAATAAGAAGCGACAAAAAGGCGAAAGAAATCTCCCCGGATGACACCCTGCTTGACACGGCCGTGTCAGAAAACAAAGGGGAGCGGACACGGCCGTGTCAGGCGAAATAATTCGAAAAAAAACATTTCTGAGGGCTTGACACGGCCTTGTCCATTTTCCTTTGTAAACTTACGCGGCCGTGTCAGGTGGAAAAATTCAGAAAAACAATGTCGATGGCTCAACACGGCCGTGTCAGGCCTTCGGCCTAGAAAAATTTTGGCGAAAAATGGCCAAAAAAGGAAGGAAAAACAGGGCATTTTCGTTGGGGGCTTCAAGGGAACTCTTATGCCTTTCAAAACACAATTATCAAGCATCAAAATAACAACAATTCACCAAAGTTTCATGCCCAACAAGTAGCCACAAATCAGCCCCAAAATGTAAGCAATACCAGGCAAGAATGAGGGAGAAAGAAATGCATCAAGTATATCATCAAAGCTCAAGTTACATTAATGGCAAATTGATCCTATCTCAACTACCAAAAGAGGAGAAACAATAAACATCAATAAGCATGCTCTAGAAGTCATATATCATCATCAAGTCTCAAGGAATCAAGAAAGGAGCAAGAATCAAACAAATTCTCCCAACTACTACTATTGACATGCTTGCTATATCTCAATATTCAACCAAAGAAATTCAGCTCAAGATCATATAAAAGAGAGAAGAGAGAGTGTAGATTGCAACCATGGACTTACCTTTCAAATTGGAGAAGCTAAGGTGAAGATTTGAGCTCAAGATCACAAGGTTGGCAAAAAGGGGTTTCTTCTTCCTTCTCTTTTGCTTGGTTGATCGGTATTGAGGGAGAGAGAGAAGAGGTTTGGTTCGGTTTCAGCAACATAAGGGCAAGGGAGGGCTCAACTCAAGTTAATACTCATGGTTAAGGGCTTGGTTGGGTTTAAGTGGGGTCCCCAACTCAAAGCTAGGTTAAAAGATGTCTTACAAGCGAAAGGGGCTCGTTACTGGTGAAATTCGAAGGTCTTAGTGAACTTAGAAAAATGTGAGGCTTGTCCCATCGAGCTCGAATCGTCGAAACGAGTTCAATGGAGGTGACAGAATTCGAATCCGAATTCCCGAGCTCAAAATACGCGTCCCGGAACCCAAGGTGCGCTAAATGATCTTTATCCTTCTTTAGGTCCCGACTCCAAAACGAAACCAAAAAGGCAAGCAAAACAAATACCAAAACATGTAACGAGCACATAATCGAGTTCATAAAGCATATAATTAACACATATCACAAATTCACAGAAATGAGAATTAAATACGGATCCAAAACGAACAAATACAAAGCAAGGAAAAATAAACGTTCAAAGATAACCAAATTCATATTAAAGCAAATAAGTTCAAATAACTTCAATAATTCACGTTAGGAATGAAATATCACATAAGGAAATAATTGAATAGCGCACATAATAATTTACCTGAAAAGTCCGATCAGTCGGGATGTTACATACTAAGCTAAACTTCAGTACCGCAGCACATCCTCAAACTGATGGACAATCTGAAAGAACCATCAGATACTTGGAAGACCTGTTAAGGGCTTGTGCCTTAGACTTTCAAGATAATTGGAAGGATTGCCTACCCCTTATGGAGTTTGCATACAATAACAGTTATCAAGCTTCTATCTAAGCTGCACCTTATGAGGCTTTATATGGAATAAAATGTAGATCTCCATTATACTGGGATATGGATGAAGCTAAAGGAATTAAGAAGAAGAATACTACTAAGAGTTGGATAGAAGAAGGAACAGAAAAGGTGGAGATCATCAAACAAAGAATGAAAGCTGCCCAAGATAGGCAGAAAAGCTATGTTGATAATCGAAGAAGGGACATAAAATTTGCAGTAGGCGAGAAAGTATTCTTGAAAGCTTCTCCAAGAAAAGGGATTATACGAATTGGAAAAGGTGGAAAGCTAAGCCCTCGATATATTGGACCCTTTGACGTAATCGAACGTATTGGTCCAACAGCCTATCGCCTGGATCTACTAGCAAGCCTTACTGGAATACATAACATATTCCATGTGTCCCAACTCCGAAAATACTTTGCTGATAATTTACACATTCTACCAACTGAGGAAGTACCACTAGAACCCGACCTCACTTATGAAGTGAAGCCAGTCAGAATCTTGGATAGGAAATTCCAAGAATTGAGAAACCGAAGGATTCCCCTCATTAAAATCTTATGGAAAAGACATGGTACAGAAGAACAAACTTGGGAAACAGAGGAAAAGATGTTGAAACATTATCAGAGACTGTTCAAGGACAATAATAGAATCTGAGGACAGATTCTTTTAAAGGGGGGAAGATTGTGACAGCCCTAATCAGGGCCAAGTCGGGAAAGGTAAGTAAAGGGTTGATCTAGAAGCGTTTATAATCTCGATCCCTATTTATTCTCTTCATGCATTGCATTTTATGAGACTTATGTGCTCTTATGTGCTATAGTTTTAATTAAAAGTTCGTAAATTTAATTTCTTCCTTTATCAAGCATGTACGTCGAAACTATTCTCATAGAATCTTCGAAACCCAATATTTATCCCTTTCCAGCACCTAAAATCCCTTCATATGCTTCGAAACCTATTCCTAAAATTTTAGGTTAAAAATTACAAAATTACCCCTATAGCCCTAGAATTTTCCTAAATTCTCCGAATTACTTTTCCTACCCAATATTATAGTCAAAACGATCCTTGAAAAATTTTATGAATTTTCATATATTTACCAAAGCTTAATACCATCTATAGCATATTTTATAAATATTTTTCTTTTTAAAAATTATCATTTTATTTTAAATAATTAGCTTTCATTCAATATTCAAAATTATACTGAAAACGTTTCTTGAATTTTTCTCTAAACTACTATGATAATTTTTCCAACCTTTAAACTTCATCATGACTTCGTTTATATAATTTTCTCATGATTTTCATCATCTTTAACGTTCATGACTTCTAAACGAAAAATCTAAATATTCTACATTTATAATCATAACGAAGCTCATTTTTTCACTCGTTCTTTCATTAATTTACTACTTCAAGTTTTCGTCTCTCGACTCTTGAATAAATTTTATATCATTTTATATTTATTTTTATTCAACTTGACATCATCCATGACAACACCTTCTCAAAATAGACTTTCTAAAAATAGAAGGTTTTGAACAAATGAATATAATTCAACCACATTTCCTATATAGCTACCAAACATTTGTTTAAATTATGAAGCATCCACATCTCCCTTAAACTCTTAAAAATTGCACAAAAGCCCCTTATTCCTACCTATAAATACCCCTCACAAGCATCATTTCTAACTCACAAAAATCAACACAAAAATCACTCCCTCTCTCCCATAAAGTTACGGCAGCCCCTCTCTTCTCTAAGCAAGGTGTGTTTTTCTTTTATTATTTCATGCTTTATATTATGCTTTTAGTATAATAATAATAGTAGCATGCTTAGATTTAATTAAATTATGCTTTAGGAATTTTATTTTAAGAAATATGTGCATAATTGTTAGTTTTAAATACAATGTGTGTAAATTATGAAATTTTATTTAATTAAATGCATGAATTATGATATGATATAATGTGAGTATGTATTTAAATAATTATGATCTTGTTTGATTAAATTCATGCCTAGAATAATTTATTTAGAATTAATTTTCATAGAGAATTTATATATTTTGATATATTATGCTTCAAATTTTATGTTATAAATATGAATATGATCAAGTGTGTTACATACCTTCTTTGAATATTCAAATAGGCTCAAGAACATGTTCTTAATGTTCTTGGACATGTGTGTGTGTGTGTGTGTGAGAGAGTTTAATTTTATGTTATAAAGTGTTTAATTCATAAGAAATTGAATAGTAAATGTTTTCAATAGTAATTTTGACTTTGATGGTGCAGGAATCTGAGTTTCCTAAATGCAACAACACTTTAAGATTTGTATGAAAAGGGGAAAGACCATCACAGGCGTGAGAGCCTCAGGATCTGGGTTTCCTTTTGAGCGTGGGTTCTTCCAGCTAGGATAACACCAAGAGTGCGAAATGTAATGCTATTGTGGTGAGGTTAATGGAAAGCTTGAGAAGATCAGAGGGAATGCCCAGAACGATAGAGTATGTCTGTAGAAGATGACTTGGGGGAGAATGCATGGGTTCTCCCCTATTTATATGTTAGGGACGGGGGTAAATGGGTAAATTGACCATGTGGTCCCAAACCTGTGTTGCCCTAACACGCGGCAGCCTTTGGTGGGGTGAGAATGACATTCCAGAAAAGGAGATGGCGTGTCAGGTGCACGGTGCACAGTACCTTTGTGTCAGAGGTTGTTGACGAGGGTGACGCGGGGGAGGGGCCTAAGATTCTTTCTGCCGAGGTTCGGATCCAACGAAACGGGGCATGGTCATGCCCGAGCGTTGATGACGCTCGAAGAATGTATGGATAGCCTCCTCACGATAGATGACCCTTGAGCGCCGAAATACCGAGCGTATTAGTGGGGCCCCCATGTGGGTGCTTCCCTGAGAAGGGTAACCCTGAGGGTCGTGATGTGAGCGTCAAACTCGTCGGTTCTAGCCCTTGGCCTGAATTGTCATCCGCTGATTGACGGATTATATTAGCTGGCAATTGAGCGGCTGGGAAGGCCCATGAGCCCTTCAAGGCGAGCGTCTGGGCTTTAGTCAGCGGTGTGCTGCCACGTGGACGGCTCTGATTCGAGAGTGATTTTTAGGCCTCATCATTTTGCCCCCCAAATTCTGTAGTATCGCTTCGAGCGTACTGTAGAATTTATAAAGGAGGAACCCTGAATTTTGAATATCCGAGGGCCAGGCCATTACCAGCGAGGAGACTGCTGGCCTTCTGTAACGGACACAAACTGACACCGCATTAAATGCTGTCCAGTCCGCATTTCTACAGGCTCCGGCGAATTTCTTCTCTTCAAATCTTAGGTAAAAATTCCTTACCCTTCTTCTTATTTTCCCCGTGCTAACATTAGTTTTAGGTTGTGTGAGTGAAACCCTTGAGGGAAGAGCCACTGTCTACCGTTGAATTTGTTTCAGAAATCTTATCCTCCCTTGAGCTTTCTGTTAGAAATCCCGTTTCCAAAAATTGAAAACTGAACATGGCCGGAAACCAAGCTGATGATTATGTATGGGAGATTGAGGAGATGTCGGTGGGGAGCTCTTCCCCTCATGGCGACGTCCCCATAGCTGTTCCCCTAATTAGGGCGCACCCAGATGAAGGAATTCCCATGGCGATCTCGGTGGCCCAGGCTCCGGCTGACGCCGGGGAGGAAGAGGTGGACGCTGCCGTTCAAGGGATGAACGAGCGTGCTCCCGTAGGGACGAACGACCTCTTTGAGGAGATGCACAACGTGATGGAGATGCAGAGACAAGGGGAGAGAGTGTTCCCAGTTTTGAACAGCGCTGTGAGACCCCAAGATCACAGGATCACAGTGGCTATGGTGGCTCCCGAGGGTGAAGCGGGGCCATCCGGGCGTCCATTTGAGGCTGAACCTTCCAGAAGGCGTCAGAGGAGAGGCAAGGAGCCTGCCACTCGAGTAAGGCAAGACAACCGCCATCAGACTGATAGATCTCCGGACGAAATTGAGAGCATTCTGACCCTCGGTGATTTGGAGGAGTTGAGAGCGAAAGCGTATTGGGATGAAGTAGTGTTTCCCATGCGACTTCCTGAGGAAGGGGAGAGGGCCAATCGCCCACCGCCGGGGATGATGACGGTCTATTGGGATGCAGTTCTTGCTGGGGGTCTGAGATTTCCGATCGCTCACGACGCCGTCATCATTTACCACCATCTAGGGCTTTGCCCTTCACAAATTCTACCCAATGGCATAGCCCTAATCAACACGTTCATAATAACGATGAGGGCCTTGGGCAAAGCACCCTTGATAATCAACTTTGACAGCTTGATACAAGCAGCCCGCTCGCCACGCTCGTCGCCTACAGACGGATTTTACTACGTCCAGGCCAAATCAGGCTTTAAGATGATAGATTCTCCATCTTCCTCCTATGGCGAGCATTGGAAGGAAAAGTACTTTTTCGTGGGAGCTCCCGGGGGGATTTTTGGAGTTCATCGGCAATGGATGATTCATGGCGAGGGTCCTTTGATTAGGGAAAGGATGAGGAATAAGGATTTCGAGGACTGGGCGATGGGGTTAGCCCTCGAGATGAGGGCTGAAAAGAAGTGGATTAAGGCGGAGACATTGGTGAAGAACGAAGGGGTATTGTTCCGCTACGGATTATCTTGCCCCCCTGACATGATACTCAACCCTCCAGCTGACATCATGGCCCTCGACGGTTAGATTCTAGGAACTAACATCTCTAACCTTTAGAATAGTTCTCTAACTTACAGTTATCGTTGTTTTCTTGTTTATACGATCCAAACAACCAATCTTCTGACGCTCGTTCCCCTTTACTTGCAGGCATCCAAATACTATCTCAAGGCATGAATGCTGAAGCTCTTTCCCGTATGTTGGGCGTTCAGGGACCCGCAGTCAATCCTCAACACCCGCAACCGTAGCAGAACCGCCCTCCCAATGCTCCAAGGGGGAGGGTAAACCGACGAGGAGCTGGCCGAGGGCAAAACAATGCTCGAGGGGGAGCAGGGAATGAGGCTCCCCCCAGGGGCCCTATCGAGGATCTGACAGTGGAGGGTACCCACGAGGCCACTCCTCCGCCTGCGGCCCCCGTGGGCCCAATTTCACTGAGTTCAAGCGGGTCACGGAACCGCTCGGGGGAGCCTATCCGCATTCACGAAACTCTCCGGGCCGATCGCCAGGGGAAAAGAAAAAGGATGCCGGACTCCCTCCCTATTTCAGGCAAGGGAAAAGAGGTGGTCGTGGGCCACCGTGGCTAGGGCAGCGATACTTCATCTTCTGAGGATGAAGAATTTTGGAAGATAGGCTGCAAGGGCGACTCCCGTTATAAGCGCCAGCGGACTGAAGGCCCGGTGCTCCTAAAAAAGAGCGCCTACTCCGTCAACCTTGTCTCCGACATCGTTGGGAAACTCCAATTTTCCGGCGATCATGACAAGCTGAACGAGCATGACGCCGCTCGCGTTGCTGATGATGCCTGCCATGTCCTTCTGACGGTATGTCTTTACTCCCCTTTACAAAATTCTCCTCTTCTTCCCTCCATGTTCGGATTGTGACCCTCGTTTACGGCTTCCAGGAGGTAATCCCGAGGCTGAAAAACTTGCAAGGGCGAGCGCAAGCCTATTCTGAGCATAAAGCCAAGTACAAGAAGTTACTGCGCATTTCAGACCCTGTTCAACTGCAGGAGGATTACAACAATATCAGCGCTCAGCTGAATTCCGCCACCCTTGAAAACGCTAAGCTGAAGGAAAACTTGAAGAAATCCGATGATGCCTTTATGGTCCTAAATGAGCGTCACACGAAATTGAAGGATGAGCGGGACCAGTTGAGGGCACAAAATGGGGAGCTGGGTGAGCAGCTGGCGGAGAGCACTCGCCAGAACGAGGCGGCCAACAAGGCCCTCGCGGACTTGCGAGGCAAAGTACAGGGCTTGGAAGCGAAGGTATCCTGGGAGGCGGTGAAGAAGTTCGTGCGCTCCAAAGCCTTTGTGTTTGCGGCCAATATCCAGTGCTTTGACAACGCTCGACGATTTTTCCATAAAGCGATCGGGCAAATGGTGAAGTTGGGGCTGGCTCCTGAAAGCGCTCGATCTGACGCTCGTCTACGCATGGATCTGGATGAGAATTGCGAGCCAATGGTCCAGGAGGAGGATCCTACTGAGAATCTGGCGGAGCCCGAGTACCAGGAGTTGGTGGAAACACTCCAAAGGGAGTTTATCGCTACCAACAGGGTGGATCCCGAGCCTCTCCTGATAGAAGACGAGGGCACCGTCATGGACGTAGCGGATGCTGAGGAACCTGGTGAGGCCCAAACTTCTGATGCTAATGTGTTGGCCCCGGTTCCCCTTGCAACTGCCCCTCCCGAGCCTGACGCTCCGACCCAGTGAAATTCCTTATATTGATCTCTCTCCTTGTTGTTTTAAATTCCTTGTCATTTTTATGAACAATCATTGTCTGTAATTAATCTTCGGATTACTTCCTTGGATGTTTTGGATTTCTCTATGCTCTTTTTCCTCATATATTATAATTCTCCTCTTTCTGCTGGGATGTTTGAATGCGTTGTCCTTTACTTTGGTATGATGAATGATGTTATTTCATTGTGCTCGCCGCTTTCATACCGATATCTGCTGTTTGAGCGTTTGCGATAAGTGTGTGTGTGCACGAGGGCGTTACCTTTGAGGGTACCCTGGCGTTTATCGCAACGCGCCTCCAGTTTAAAGTTTGGCAGCATCAGGTAATTTGAGGGGCGTAGATGCGGGCGCGAGGGTGTTTTATGCATATTCCCTGGCCGTATTCGCAATGAGGCTCGATTTTGACCTTAGAAAACCTCTGGAGATTTGCCTTAGTATTGGCCCCATAGTGTGCACCCTCGTCTTGAACTCTCCACTAGGCCGTAGATACCTTAGAAACCATCAGTAGGATTTGCTAAGTATGAGATCAAAGCGAGCGTAACCGTGGGGTTGGTGTTATTTCGAGGAGCACATGATGGGACTGAGTTAAGATCCATTATTTTATGAGTGTGTTTTTACTCAATAAGTTGAGGGTCATTCGGGTTTTTGCGAGCACGAGCTGGAGTGGTTAGCACTCAGCTGGCTATAGCTGAGCATTGCGCTCCCCGTTGTTCGACACGCTCATTTTTAGGACTTTATATTACAAACCGTTCAAACTGTTATAGGTGGATGGTTATCAACACCTGGACAGTGCAGTTTTGGAACGATTGAAGTTTCGCTTAGGCTTTTCGACGTGGAGGATGCTCGACACGGAGTAGGCCCCTTGTCGCTCGAATCATTAGATCAAAATAAGAGAGCAAGCGAATAATAAAAACAAAGAGTTAAATACTTACTGTTATATAGATGCATTTTTGGAAATGATTACAACACGCTTTCCGTCAAAGGAAAGCCCTTCACGCCACAAACGGGCCATTACAAAGAAACTGATGTCTACACGTAGAACCTTCTAAGGTTACATGCATTCCATGGCCTAGGGAGCCGCTCGCCTTACAAAGTTTCCAATAGGTAGGTGTTTTTTGCTCGTACCTGGATGACTTTGAAGGGGCCTTCCCAATTGGGGTCCAACTTACCTACGTGTTTGGAGACTTCAACTTTTTTGAGGACCAAGTCCCCTAGCTGGAAAGTCCTTTCTTTAACACGTTTATTGTAGCACCCACACGTAGGGCCACATCCCCCGCACCATAATCCGAACCCGAATACGAAATGGAATGTCCGCACCCGAATCCGAATCACAGCGAACGGGAGACCAAACACACCCTCTAGGCTAGGCGGAGCTAAACCAAACGGAAACAGAGTGCGCGGAAGCGAATAAATAAAAGCCACAAACAAAATCATCACATATATATACATAGGTACCAACACTTATTTATCCATACAGTATTTACATATAGGTACCATCACATAAACCTGTACAAAAGCCATCCCGGCTCGAACAAAAGTATTTACAAATATATACACACCATAGCTGTACCAGTACAAAATAATAGAGTGCAGGTATGTAAATGCACCTAACGAGACCTAGACTGACAAGTGCATAAAGCAGACACACTTCTCCGCCTAGCTCACGCTCCAAAACCTGCAACTAAAAGAGTAAACGAGGAGTCAGTCAACTGACTGAGTGAGGGGGCTAACGCACACCCACACCCTACATATATATAGAGCAGAGCACAAAGCAAAGGGCGAAACTATGAACCGGAATAGGTTTTACAAGCTAAAACTTTCCAAAACAAATACATATACTTTAAAACATTTCATAAACACTATCCCGATTCATACTTCTCAATCATACACAACAAACATAATGCTCGGCGAGAACGAGCTTCCAACCTTTACTCCTCAGAACAAACAAAACAGAAATCATACATATCAACCTCTACTCCGTTGATGGAAGAGCCACCGGCGGCCCTAACCATCCATACATATACAGACTCACGAGGGGTAGCGAACCCACATCGTGCCCTCCCCGGTTTTTAAGCCGAAGGCATCGAAATATCACACCTTCCCAAACTCCCAGGGGTCGCGTGTGACATATCGGATGGAGACTACGCACAGGCCGAACCTCGACGGCCCGAACCGTCCCGAGGGTTCCTTACCCGTAGCTCCTTGGATCCACACAAACAAATCATATCATATCACATGCCAAATCTTTCATGGCGATCTCGCTAACAGAATCGTAAAGCTTTTCCAAAATATAGCTTACATAGGCTTACTTAATACCTTTTCCCAAAGCAAAGTTGTTCACAAGATCATAAACATATTCTAATCAACACATACATATCTATATATATAATATATAGTCACATGCACGGCTTGAAAACATCACATAAGGCTTTAGGTCGTTTAGCTAATAAAAATCCTAAACCTCACCTTGTGCGTAATCAAAAGCGAGCAGACGTGAACAATCTACGCCTCGGGCTCGTCAACTGGAACCTCCTCTGAAAAGAAAACACGAAAGCCCAAGACTTAGACTCTATATGAACCAAAGAAGACGCTCGGCAAAATGCATGGTTCATATTCAAGATAAAATGTCACGATTAATTCAGAAAATTCACAAAAATCATATCACACATGCTTAATTACAATTTAATTATGCAAAACAATCAAATTATACAATTAATATGCAAAAGAAAAGCATTTAAAATCATACAAATGCATAAACAAATCAAAGGAAAGAAATGGCAAAATCCACCCTAGCGGATTTTTCCAAAGGGAAAAATCCACCCCCATGGATTTTTCCCAAGCTACTGCCTCAAATCCACCCTCGCGGATTTTTCCTTAAGGAAAAATCCACGATCGCGGATTCGCTCCAGTAGAGAGGTTTTCGGGCATGGGAACGACCGTTCCCGTTCCCAGTACAAACTGGGAACGGTCGTTCCCAATCTCGGGATGAACAGTATGGCCTGGGAACGGTCGTTCCCAGTTTGAAACTGGGCGGGAACGGCCGTTCCGGCCTGGTTCGAAAGCTGGAGCAGAGATTTTTATTACAGAAACAGGGGAGCTCCATTTTTGAGCCAAAAATGGCCAAAACTCAATCCCAAGAGTTGCCACAACCTCCCAAAATGCACAAACGAATCACATAATTCATGCTTGACATATAAACACTCAAATAACTCAAGAAAACGGAATTAAAATGCATGATCAAGGGTATGAAATTTTCAAGCTAAAATTATGATCATCAATCAATACTCCACCAACCATGGATGTAATGCAATAAACACAACATATGTAGCATATACCACTCATATAAGAAGCTAGGAATCAAGAATAGCAAGCCAAGAGCACATATCCAAGTGTATCATGAAACCCTTACTATTCACGTAGGGAAACAAAGGCATGCAAAACTCACCCCAAACTCAGAAATTAAACCATGGAAACGACGAGCACGACGAGGGGATTCCGAAACATACCTAAGTTCGAGAAAAGGCAAAGAAACGGGAGAGATATCGGCTAGAGAAGTTGGATGATCAAACTTGGGGTTTATGGCTCTCTCTTGGCTTGATGTTGCTGTTGTTGAACGTAAGAAAGGAGAAAGGAAGAATGGTTCAGCCTTTAAGGGCTGAACCGGTTCGGTTCACGGGTTCGGTTCAAGATTTCCGGTTCAAGTTGGTTCGGTTTAACAAATACGGGTTCAAATATGGCCAACTCAAATTAAAACAAATAAAACACATGCAACACTAATTCAAATAATCCATATAAGTTCAATTAATTCCAATAAGTCATATACAAATAATCTAAAACGCAAATATTGCTAAATCACATAATTTACCTGTACCGACTGTGAGTCGGGGTGTTACAACCTCCCCCCCTTCAGAGAACCTGGTCCCCAGGTTAACTGTCTGACCTGAGAACAACTCTGGATACAACTGTCTCATCTTCTCCTCAGTCTCCCAAGTAGACTCTTCAGATTTCTGATCTCTCCAAAGAACTCGGACCAAGGGAATCTGTTTATTCCTCAACACTTGTATCTTCCGGTCTTGAATCTCAACCGGATGCTTTACTATCGTCAAATCCGTCTCAAGTTGTACCTCTTCCACAGGGAGAATAGTTGATTCCTCGGGATAAAATTTTCGGAGTTGAGAAACATGAAACACATTATGTATCCCGGTCAATCTCGGCGGTAGGTCCAACCTATACGCCACTTCTCCAACTCTCTCAAGGATTTCAAAAGGTCCAAGGTATCTCGGGTTAAGCTTCCCACCTCGACCTATTCGAGAAAATCCCTTCCTCGGAGATGCTTTCAAGAAAACCTTATCTCCGACTTCAAACTCAAGGGGCCTTCTCCTCTTATCCGCATAGCTCTTCTGACGGTCCTGAGCTGCCTTCATTCTCTGCTGGATCAACTTAACCTTGGCAGTGGTCTTATCCAATCTCTCTCGAGGTGTAGCTCTTTCGAGCTTATTCTCCTCAGTCCACCGCCAATCTTCTAAGTCCCAAAATAGAGGCGATCTACACTTCCTTCCATATAGTGCCTCGTAGGGAGCCATACCAATAGAAGTCTGAAAACTGTTGTTATAGGCAAACTCAACCAGAGCTAAATGCTTATCCCACTTCTCCTGGAAATCCAAAGCACATGCCCTCAACAAATCCTCTAAATACTTAATCAGTCTCTCTGATTGTCCATCTGTCTGAGGATGAAAAGCGGTGCTGAAATTAAGTCTCGTACCCAATCTACCCTGAAGATCCTGCCAAAACTTAGCTGTAAACCTCGGATCACGATCGGAAACAATACTAGCAGGCGCCCCATGAAGTCTCACAATCTCATTACAATACAATTCGGCCAACTTCGGGGTCTTATAAGACATCTTCACTTTGAGAAAATGAGCAGACTTGGTCAATCGGTCGACTATCACCCAAATTCCATCATAACCTCCTCTTGATCTCGGCAAGCCGGACACAAAGTCCATAGTCACTTGCTCCCACTTCCATTCAGGAATCGGAAGTGGTTGGAGAGTTCCTCCCGGTTTCTGGTGTTCTGCTTTCACCACTTGGCACGTGAGACACCGCTTCACAAAGTTCGCGACATCTCTCTTCATACCATTCCACCAGAAGTATTCCTTCAAATCTCGGTACATCTTCGTACCACCGGGGTGAATGGAATATCCAGAACGATGTCCTTCCTCAAGTATTAACCTCTTGAGGTCTTCTGGGACACAAACCCTGGTCTTGAACCTGAACAAACCGGAATCATCAAACCCAAACTTCGTCTCGGGGTCTATCCTAGACCGAACCACTAATCTCTGAATCTCTGCATCCGAAGCCTGAGAATCCAATAACCTCTGTTTCAAATCCGGCTGAACTGAGATGTTAGCTAACCGAGCCACTGAAACCAAAACTGTTGAACCCTGTCCTGAAGACTCTGTACTCAAACCTGAAACACTTGCTTTTCTGCTCAAAGCATCTGCCACGACATTAGCCTTGCCTGGATGATACTGAATCGTGCAGTCATAATCCTCTAAGAATTCCATCCAACGCCTCTGTCTATTATTCAACTCCTTCTGAGTGAAAAGATACTTGAGGCTCTTATGATCCGTGAATATCTCGAAAGTTGTCCCATAGAGGTAATGACGCCACTTCTTCAAAGCAAACACAACCGCTGCAAGCTCAAGATCATGAGTGGGGTAGTTCTTCTCGTGTTCCTTCAACTTCCTAGAAGCATAGGCCACCACTCGGCCATTCTGCATCAATACACATCCGAGTCCTTCCTTAGAAGCATCTGCAAAAACCGAATAACCCTCGGATCCCTCGGGTAGGGTAAGAACTGGTGCTGAAGTTAATCTTTCCTTCAAAGCTTGGAAACTTCTCTCGCACCCATCATCCCACTCATACTTCACCTCCTTCTTAGTTAATCGAGTCAACGGGCAGGCAATCTTGGAGAAATCCTTTACAAATCTCCTATAGTAACCCGCTAACCCGAGAAAACTTCTTATCTCGGAGGCATTCTTCGGTCTTTCCCACTGAACCACGGTCTCAATCTTAGAAGGATCAACTTCAATTCCCTTACCTGAAATAATATGACCCAGAAAAGACACTCTGTCGAGCCAGAACTCACACTTGCTAAACTTAGCATAAAGCTTGTGCTCTCTAAGTGTCTCCAAAACGATCCTGAGGTGAGACGCGTGCTCTTCCGCAGACTTAGAATACACCAAGATGTCGTCTATGAAAATGACCACAAACTTGTCAAGATACTGTCTGAACACCCGGTGCATCATATCCATGAACACGGCTGGAGCGTTAGTTAACCCAAACGGCATCACTACAAACTCGAAGTGTCCGTAACGGGTATTGAACGCAGTCTTAGAGATATCCTCTTCCCGGATACGAAGTTGGTAATACCCCTGCCTCAAATCTAACTTAGAGTACACCTGCGACCCTTGCAAGATGTCAAACAACTCTTCGATATGAGGTAAAGGATACTTATTCTTCACTGTCATCCGGTTCAACTCGCGGTAGTCTATACACATCCTCAAAGTCCCATCCTTCTTCTTCACAAATAACACAGGAGCACCCCACGGGGATGTACTCGGACGGATGTAACCGCAAGTCAAAAGCTCATCCAGCTGAGTTTTCAACTCCTTCAACTCAGCAGGAGCCATCCGATACGGTGTCTTAGAGGAAGGCTCAGCTCCAGGATAAAGGTCGATTACAAACTCGATGTCCCTATCAGGCGGCAAAGAACCCAAATTCTCAGGGAATACATCGGGAAACTCACTCACGACCTCTGTCTCCTCAAGTTTGGCCTGATCCTTCGGTTTATTCAAAAGATAGGCCACAAAACCTGTCGCGCCGTCCCGGAGGAGCTTACTTGCTTCCATAAAAGACACAAACGGGCTAGACTTCAACCTCTCACCCGTAAAGACCACTGACCCCAACGAAACCTTCTTCTCATGACAGTCCAACTGAGCTCGGTATCTGAAGAGAAAATCCATACCAAAAATAACCCCATACTTCTTCAACGGTAGAACTATCAGATCTGCAGGAAAAACTCGGCCCTCAAACACCACCGGACACTCCCTAAACACCCTGTCAACTTCCACAGATCCTCCCAAAGGAGTATTCACCACATACACATGCGCAGATAAATCATCAAGTACAGGCAAAGAAGCAACAATATCCCGGGAAATAAATGAATGCGTAGCCCCGGGATCAAACAATGCATGTAGTGATATGCCATGAATGTTGATTGTACCTTCTATCACGGCGTTTGGGTCGACATCAGCAGCTTCCTCCTCTCCGTCCAAAGCATAAACACGTGCCTGCACAACCGGCCTCTTATTCGGGCAAGCATTCACCAAGTGATCAGAGGACCCACACACAAAGCATTTGCCCTGAAGTCTCCAACACCGCTCCACTGGGTGTCTCCCCTGACAATGTGAACAAACGGGTGGTCCCTGAGCTGGAGCCGGTCGAACTGGAGCAACAGGAGGTGCCACAGGACCGGTAATACGGGGCTTCTTGTTCCCTAAACCCTGGGGACGAAAAGCCGGTGGGACAGGAGCTCGTGGAGCAAAAGAAATGGGCCTCTTACCCAATCCAGAACCTGATCCTGCAACCCGTGTAGAAGAGAAAGGTGGAGGCTTCAACCGAGCCATTTGGGCCTCAACTTGAATTGCCCTCTTTGTAACCTTGGCCCAAGTACTCACGTTAGTAGCTTGTAAAGCTTCTTGAATATCCCGGCGAAGTCCATGAAGAAATGCTCGGGCCTTATGATCATCGTGGTCGGTAATGTGAGTAGCATAAGGAGCTAACCTCTCAAACTCCAATAAATAGTCCTCCACCGTCCGGTTTCCTTGCCTCAAATTGGAGAACTCTTGGAGGCGACGTTCTTGTGCACTATGAGGGATATATTTCTCATGGAATTCCTGCACGAACGTCTCCCAGTTAAATTCCATACCCATCCTCTCCAACTTGGATCTCACACTCCTTAGCCAAATAGCCGCTGGCCCTTGAATAATACGCCCGGTGCAAATAGCCTTGTCTTGAGAAGTCCCCGGACAAATCTCCCAAATGCCTCGAATCTCAGATAACCACTCTTCTGCCTTAATATCATCTCCTCCATACCACTTTGGAGGGTTGTTGCTCCTGAAGTCCCGATAAACGGCTGAAATATCTTGTCCTTCACCCTGATTTGCATTACCCCTTTGGTTTTGTTGGAGTTGGTTGAGTAGGGCTTGGACAACATTCTCCGCATTCATAGGTGGTGGCGGAGGTGCGTTATGTAGAGCCGGTTCATTCAAATCAGGGGTTTGTTCACGGTTGTTATGTCTTCTTGGAGGCATCCTGAAATTCACAAATTCAAGCAATATAGATGCATGTATATTAGAGTATGAATATGTATACCCTTTAAAGAAATAATCAAGTAATCACACATTCAAATCATAGATGCACATAATCACACAATCACGTTGTCCTAAGCCGTACGACCTAGACAGACCCACACGACACTAGAGCCCGGTTTTGCAACCGCGCTCTGATACCACTTCAGGATGTAGCACCCACACGTAGGGCCACATCCCCCGCACCATAATCCGAACCCGAATACGAAATGGAATGTCCGCACCCGAATCCGAATCACAGCGAACGGGAGACCAAACACACCCTCTAGGCTAGGCGGAGCTAAACCAAACGGAAACAGAGTGCGCGGAAGCGAATAAATAAAAGCCACAAACAAAATCATCACATATATATACATAGGTACCAACACTTATTTATCCATACAGTATTTACATATAGGTACCATCACATAAACCTGTACAAAAGCCATCCCGGCTCGAACAAAAGTATTTACAAATATATACACACCATAGCTGTACCAGTACAAAATAATAGAGTGCAGGTATGTAAATGCACCTAACGAGACCTAGACTGACAAGTGCATAAAGCAGACACACTTCTCCGCCTAGCTCACGCTCCAAAACCTGCAACTAAAAGAGTAAACGAGGAGTCAGTCAACTGACTGAGTGAGGGGGCTAACGCACACCCACACCCTACATATATATAGAGCAGAGCACAAAGCAAAGGGCGAAACTATGAACCGGAATAGGTTTTACAAGCTAAAACTTTCCAAAACAAATACATATACTTTAAAACATTTCATAAACACTATCCCGATTCATACTTCTCAATCATACACAACAAACATAATGCTCGGCGAGAACGAGCTTCCAACCTTTACTCCTCAGAACAAACAAAACAGAAATCATACATATCAACCTCTACTCCGTTGATGGAAGAGCCACCGGCGGCCCTAACCATCCATACATATACAGACTCACGAGGGGTAGCGAACCCACATCGTGCCCTCCCCGGTTTTTAAGCCGAAGGCATCGAAATATCACACCTTCCCAAACTCCCAGGGGTCGCGTGTGACATATCGGATGGAGACTACGCACAGGCCGAACCTCGACGGCCCGAACCGTCCCGAGGGTTCCTTACCCGTAGCTCCTTGGATCCACACAAACAAATCATATCATATCACATGCCAAATCTTTCATGGCGATCTCGCTAACAGAATCGTAAAGCTTTTCCAAAATATAGCTTACATAGGCTTACTTAATACCTTTTCCCAAAGCAAAGTTGTTCACAAGATCATAAACATATTCTAATCAACACATACATATCTATATATATAATATATAGTCACATGCACGGCTTGAAAACATCACATAAGGCTTTAGGTCGTTTAGCTAATAAAAATCCTAAACCTCACCTTGTGCGTAATCAAAAGCGAGCAGACGTGAACAATCTACGCCTCGGGCTCGTCAACTGGAACCTCCTCTGAAAAGAAAACACGAAAGCCCAAGACTTAGACTCTATATGAACCAAAGAAGACGCTCGGCAAAATGCATGGTTCATATTCAAGATAAAATGTCACGATTAATTCAGAAAATTCACAAAAATCATATCACACATGCTTAATTACAATTTAATTATGCAAAACAATCAAATTATACAATTAATATGCAAAAGAAAAGCATTTAAAATCATACAAATGCATAAACAAATCAAAGGAAAGAAATGGCAAAATCCACCCTAGCGGATTTTTCCAAAGGGAAAAATCCACCCCCATGGATTTTTCCCAAGCTACTGCCTCAAATCCACCCTCGCGGATTTTTCCTTAAGGAAAAATCCACGATCGCGGATTCGCTCCAGTAGAGAGGTTTTCGGGCATGGGAACGACCGTTCCCGTTCCCAGTACAAACTGGGAACGGTCGTTCCCAATCTCGGGATGAACAGTATGGCCTGGGAACGGTCGTTCCCAGTTTGAAACTGGGCGGGAACGGCCGTTCCGGCCTGGTTCGAAAGCTGGAGCAGAGATTTTTATTACAGAAACAGGGGAGCTCCATTTTTGAGCCAAAAATGGCCAAAACTCAATCCCAAGAGTTGCCACAACCTCCCAAAATGCACAAACGAATCACATAATTCATGCTTGACATATAAACACTCAAATAACTCAAGAAAACGGAATTAAAATGCATGATCAAGGGTATGAAATTTTCAAGCTAAAATTATGATCATCAATCAATACTCCACCAACCATGGATGTAATGCAATAAACACAACATATGTAGCATATACCACTCATATAAGAAGCTAGGAATCAAGAATAGCAAGCCAAGAGCACATATCCAAGTGTATCATGAAACCCTTACTATTCACGTAGGGAAACAAAGGCATGCAAAACTCACCCCAAACTCAGAAATTAAACCATGGAAACGACGAGCACGACGAGGGGATTCCGAAACATACCTAAGTTCGAGAAAAGGCAAAGAAACGGGAGAGATATCGGCTAGAGAAGTTGGATGATCAAACTTGGGGTTTATGGCTCTCTCTTGGCTTGATGTTGCTGTTGTTGAACGTAAGAAAGGAGAAAGGAAGAATGGTTCAGCCTTTAAGGGCTGAACCGGTTCGGTTCACGGGTTCGGTTCAAGATTTCCGGTTCAAGTTGGTTCGGTTTAACAAATACGGGTTCAAATATGGCCAACTCAAATTAAAACAAATAAAACACATGCAACACTAATTCAAATAATCCATATAAGTTCAATTAATTCCAATAAGTCATATACAAATAATCTAAAACGCAAATATTGCTAAATCACATAATTTACCTGTACCGACTGTGAGTCGGGGTGTTACATTTATTGTACTGGCGAGCAACGGTTGCTTTGTATTTGTGGATACGTGCCCAAGCAGCATTCCTCTTCTCATCCAGCAAATCTAACTCGAGCGCCCGATTGGCCTCGTTGGCAGCAGGCTCGAAATAGGCAACGCGTGCGGATTCTTGAGCAATTTCCACAGGTATCATGGCCTCGGAGCCATACACGAGGGAATAAGGGGTTTCCCCCGTTGCCGCTCGCGGAGTAGTACGGTACGCCCACAGAGCTCCTTGAAGTTCTTCAGCCCATTCTCCCTTCTTACTCTCGAGCATCGTTTTCAGATGCTGGAGTATGGTTCGGTTGGTCACTTCAGCTTGACCATTAGCTTGAGGGTGACCCACGGAAGTGAATCGTTGTTCGATCCCTAGTTCATAGCACCAATCTCGTGTGTCAGCAGCGATAAACTGGGAACCGTTATCCGAGATGAGCACCCTCGGGATGGCGTATCTGCAGATGATATTTTTCCAAATGAAATCCCTCACAACCTTGAACGTTATCTTAGCGACCACTTCTGCCTCAGCCCACTTGGTGAAATAATCCACAGCAAGTATTACGAACTTCTTTTGCCCGACCGCCATTGGGAGAGGTCCCACGATATCAATGCCCCATTGATCAAAAGGCCATGAAACATCAATAGGAATCATTTGAGCTGCCGGCAATTGAGGTGTGTTGGAATGGAACTGGCACTTGGGACATTTCTTGGAATATTTAATGGCATCTTGCAATACCGAGGGCCAATAGAACCCACTCCTTAAGATTTTCTTTGCCAAGATTCGTCCGCCTGAGTGGTTCCCGCAACTTCCACTGTGTACATGCTCTAAGACTTCTTTAGCCTGCGAGGGTCTCAAACATCTCAACGGTGGGCCCAGGAAGGATCGCTTGAATAATCGACCCTCGGCGTCCAATGAGAAACGAGGGGCTTTGCTCTTTATTTTCCGAGCCTCAACTTTGTCGCTCGGGCAGGTTCCGTCCCGGAGGAATCTGACAATTTCATCAAGCCAACAAGGCTCGGAGGGGTCAATCATGTGCACTTCTTTCGAAGGTTCGCCTTTACTTATCAGTGGTTCCTCCGTTCTCAGAAATGTAACAACGCGTTCACTGTGGCCGTCCAGAGCGGACGCAAATTTCGAAAGAGCGTCAGCATGTTCGTTTTCTGCCCTCGGAACTTGCAAAAGATGGAATTCCCTGAACTTGGCTATCTCCTCCTTGGCGCTCGATAGTTACTGTGCCATGGTGGCTTCTCGAGCCTCATAACTACCATCAATTTGACTTGCGATCAACTGCAAATCAACGTATGCTGTGACACGAGTGGCCCCATTTTGGAGCGCAATCCTGAGCCCTTGGATGAGGGCCTCATACTCAGCTTCGTTGTTGGTGACTTAAAACGCCAGCTTGAATGCGTAGTCAACTTCTGCCCCGAGGGGATCCCTGAGGGTCACCCCGGCTCCTCCCCCCTGAGAGGTCGAGGAGCCATCCGTGTGCAAAAGCCATAAACCCTCATCAGCCAATGGCACAGTCTCCAAATTGAAACGTTCTACCAACAAATCGGCCACTGCCTGAGCCTGTATGGCTGTACGAGGCTCGAAGGAGATATCAAACTGACTGAGTTCAATCGCCCATTTAATTAACCTTCCCGAAACATCCGGCTTAGATAGCACTTGTTTGAGTGGTTGATCTGTAAGCACTGTGATGGAGTGAGCCTGAAAATATGGCCTCAGCCTTCGGGATGCGTTAACGAGCGCAAAGGCGAATTTCTCAATTTCCATGTACCTTTTCTCTGCTCCCTGTAGAGTCTTGCTCAGGTAATACACCGGCATATGCTTACACTCGCGGATTGCTACGAGGACAGTGCTCATGGCTTCCAAAGAAACTGATAGATAGATAAACAAGTTCTCCCCCGGGATTGGCTTGGTCAACAAAGGCGCGCTCGACAGGTACTGTTTCATGTTCTGCAGGGCCTTTTCGCAATCCTCGTTCCAGGTAAAGTTGTGAGCGTTGTGCAAAATTTTAAAGAAGGGTAGATTCCGGTCCGCTGAGCGGGAGATGAACCTATTTAGTGAAATGATCTTTCCCACGAGCACCTGGACCTCTCTCAGATTGCGAGGGGAGGGTATGTCCAGGATGGCTCTAATCTTCTCGGGGTTTGCCTCTATGCCACGTTGACTGACCATGTATCCCAGGAATTTACCGCCTCGAACGCCAAAGGTGCATTTTGATGGGTTCAACTTCATTCCGTAGCGACGAAGGATGTCGAAAGTCTGCTTGAGATCCTCCAAATGGGAGCGTTGGCGCTCACTCTTGACTATCATGTCGTCTACATATACGTCCATAGATTTTCCAATTTCACGCTCGAACATTCTATTGACGAGGCGCTGATAGGTCGCTCCCGCGTTTTTGAGCCCAAATAGCATGACTTTGAAACAGTAAACACCCAAATGCACAATAAACGAAGTTTTGGGGCGATCTTCGGGCGCCATAAAGATTTCATAATATCCCTGAAAGGCGTCCATCATACTCATGAGTTCACACCCGGCTGTAGAATCTACCAACTGATCGATCCTCGGTAGTGGGTAATGGTCTTTGGGGCACGCTTTGTTAAGGTCCGTGAAGTCGTTGCACATACGCCACTTATTGGCGCTCTTTGGGACGAGCACCACATTGTAAAGCCATTCTGGGTACAAGATTTCCTCGATGTACTGAGCATCAAGCAACTTACTGACCTCTTCTTCGATAACCCGTTTCCTAAAGCCATGAACGTCCCTCTTCTTCTGTTTGATGGGCTTGAAGGTTGGATCCACATTCAGTCTGTGGACAATGACGCTTGGATCTATTCCGGTGAGATCAGAAGCTTTCCATGCAAAAACGTCTAGGTTCTCCCGTAGGAAGTCAATCATCAAAACTTGCGAGGGCCCATCCAGGCCCGAGCCAATCTGGGTGGTTTTATCCGGGTTCCCAGGCTCCAATTCAACGGTCAAAAACTCCTCGGTGGGCTCAATCCGAACCTTCGGCCTCGGCGCCTCTAGCGCTCGTTTTTTCCCGGTGAGCATACCGTTGGGCTCATCACGCTCGTTTTCTGAAGAAGAGCCCTCGACGGCCCCCGGTGGCCTATTCTCTGAACACTGAACATCTCCAGGGGTCCTCTTTTTATTCTTCTTCCGATACAGCTTGGCTCTTTTGCGCTCGGGGCCATCTTCGTTTAATTCGGGGAAGTCAACGGACTTCTTAGTAGACCCAGGTTGAATGGATTGCTTGGGCTTATGGCTTCGAAGCGAGAGTATGTAACATTCCCAAGCTTCTTTGACGTTACACAGAATTTCTCCGGTACCCTCGGGGGTTGGAAACTTGACTTTTTGATGATAGGTGGAAATTACGGCCTTGAAATCCACGAGGGCTGGGCGCCCAATGATGATATTGTAAGGAAGATCTACCTCAACGATGGTGTAGAGGACGCTCAAAGTTTTTCGCTGTGGGGCGCGACCAAAAGAGGTAGCCAAGCGAATCTGTCCGCGAGGGACGATCTCGGAACCTCCAAACCCTACAAGGGCAGTTCTGAGAGGTTCGAGGGGGATGTTTGTTATGTTCATTTGTTGAAACGTTGAGTACGGGAGAACGTTCACAGAGCTTCCACTATCAAATAAAACCCTCTTTACAGTGTGGTTATGAACGTCTAAACTAACCACCATGGGACAGTCAGAGGTTTTTCCTATCCCATGGGGTGTTACAATATGTTCAAGATCTTTCTCAGTAAACCCTATGACATCATCCTCCTTCGAGCGCGACGAGCTGTCCACGGAGAGCACTGGGCGAGGGAGCGACGCTCTTTGGTTATAACTCCGAACATGGCGACGGCGAGAAGCATTGGAGTCGCCTCCTGAGGGCCCTCCCGCAATCATGTGAATGACCGCAAAGGGCTGATTTTCCATGTCCACCCCTTTCCCTTTGCTGCGCTCGCTGGTCTCAGGGCGCTGGCGACGAGGACTTCGGGAGCGTGAGCGGCTTCTTCTCCTCCCGAGCGCCCGTTCCGCGCAATGTTCATCGTACCCTTCTAGTACTTTCACAACCTCTTTGAGGTGCCCCCCAGCAATCAGCCACTGAATTTCCTTCTCCAGGTGGCGGCATTCATTAGTGTCATGCCCCTTCTGCTTATGGAAAGCGCAGTACTTCCCCGAGCGCTTCTGTGCCTCGGTTTCTCTCAGCTTGGGCGGTCTCTTAAACAGCTTCTGGTCCGCCAGGGAATAAACTTCTGCAATTGGGCGATTGAGGGGAACACGCTCGAGCCTCCGCGGGGGAGAGGAATGACGGCGAGCGGGTATTGGGCTACGGCGGTGACTCCGGTTGGGCTCCGCTTTGTCCTCGTGGGTTCTGTTGGGGCGAGGGGCATTTGCCATCTTCTGATCCCTCGCTATGTACATATCCTCGAGGGTAAAGAAAGAATCGACAATCTCCCTAATTTCCATCAACGAGCGCGGCTTCTTCTTGGCCACTTCCTCCACAAACTCCTGGCTGACGTAATGCTTCATGTTGATGGCCCCAAATAGAACGTGCCTCAAAAAGTCCATCGAGGGCTTTTCTACCAACAAAATTTCTTTATTGAACCTCCCCATGAAGGACCTGAGAGTCTCGTTCGGCCCTTGGACCAGGCTATAAAGAGCAGTCGCGGCCGGGGCCGGTGCTTTCAGCGAATTGAAGTGGCTGACAAAAGCATCCGTCAGGTCATAGTATCCTCGGATTGAGCGTGGGGGGAGCTTTTTGTGCCACTCTTGGGCCATTCCGGTGAGGGAAGTGACAAACACCTTGGCCCAGTAGTTGTCCGGATGGTCATACAGGTGCATTAGGTGCACAAAATGGTCCAGATGCTCGGCTGGATCCGTAGTTCCATCATATCTGTTGATTGACGAGGGAATTTTACCCTTCCCTGCGTGAGTCATTAGAACTTCCTCGACGAGGGGGGAATCGCCCGCCATGATCCTGTAGTCTCGCTCGTCGGGATCTTCATAGCTGGCTTCTCTCCTTCGGCGGGAAATTGGGCTGCGTGGTCGACGAGCGTCTCTGGCCTTGGACCTCTCGCCCCCATCGCGGGAAGCGTGAGACCGTGCTCGAGAGAGCTGCTCTACCACGTTCTGGAGCCCTCGAATTTGGTCTTGTACTGCTGCTAGCTGAGGGTCACCGACATTTCTGCGGTTTGCCCTCCCTGTGGCCCTTGATTAGACCTCTTCATTATCTCCGGCCGCCTCATTTCGAGGGGCCCTTTCTTCTCCTACAGCTGGTCGTTCTTGCTGGACCCTCGGTGGGGCTTCATTTCCTTGATTCGGTGGTGGGGGAGGTTGCTGTGCCCTTAGCGCATTTTGGGCCATCGTCAAGGGATGCGCCGGGGAGCCTGCCGAGAGGCGGGGCCATACGAGCGCTAGCCTACGAGGGGAAATACGCTGCCATGAAATGCTCCCAGGCGTTCTGAACGGCCTGACTTTCGCACTGCGCATATAGCGCCTGAAGTTGCTGGCTGGTAACTTGGGGCATCTCCACCCCCTGTATTTCCCTTGGTAACGACGTGGGGAGATTCAGAGTCCCCACCTGATAAGGTTGGATCACCGGCATCATCCCGGGCATCATTCCAGGCTGCACAAATGGGTATCCCGGAGGGGGCATGGCCATGGGATACACCCCTGAGTAAGGGTAGGAAGCGTGGGCGGTGTGAGCTGCAGGTGGAGCAACGGAGCTGGGTCCTCCCGCAACGTTCCCACCTAGTGGGAGAGTTGTCCCCGCCGGCTCTGTGTTCTCGTCCCCGTTTCCGGCGGCTGGGGGGTTTGCTTCTCCGGCGGGGATGTTGCCTTCCGCGTTCTCCTCGTTGACGGGGAGAAGAGCGCCTTTCCCTCCGACTGCTCCAGATCTCGTCGCAGTTACCATGATTAAAGACTTTGGTGTCACTTTTCAACTAGCTTTTGAAGGAAGACACTGGTAATACCGAAGATGGTGGTGATGGTTTCCCACAGACGGCGCCAAAAATGATGGTGCAGGAATCTGAGTTTCCTAAATGCAACAACACTTTAAGATTTGTATGAAAAGGGGAAAGACCATCACAGGCGTGAGAGCCTCAGGATCTGGGTTTGCTTTTGAGCGTGGGTTCTTCCAGCTAGGATAACACCAAGAGTGCGAAATGTAATGCTACTGTGGTGAGGTTAATGGAAAGCTTGAGAAGATCAGAGGGAATGCCCAGAACGATAGAGTATGTCTGTAGAAGATGACTTGGGGGAGAATGCATGGGTTCTCCCCTATTTATATGTTAGGGATGGGGGTAAATGGGTAAATTGACCATGTGGTCCCAAACCTGTGTTGCCCTAACACGCGGCAGCCTTTGGTGGGGTGAGAATGACATTCCAGAAAAGGAGACGGCATGTCAGGTGCACGGTTCACAGTACCTTTGTGTCAGAGGTTGTTGACGAGGGTGACGCGGGAGAGGGGCCTAAGATTCTTTCTGCCGAGGTTCGGATCCAACGAAACGGGGCATGGTCATGCCCGAGCGTTGATGACGCTCGAAGAATGTATGGATGGCCTCCTCACGATAGATGACCCTTGAGCGCCGAAATACCGAGCGTATTAGTGGGGCCCCCATGTGGGTGCTTCCCTGAGAAGGGTAACCCTGAGGGCCGTGATGCGAGCGTCAAACTCGTCGGTTCTGGCCCTTGGCCTGAATTGTCATCCGCTGATTGACGGATTATATTAGCTGGCAATTGAGCGGCTGGGAAGGCCCATGAGCCCTTCAAGGCGAGCGTCTGGGCTTTAGTCAGCGGTGTGCTACCACGTGGACGGCTCTGATTCGAGAGTGATTTTTAGGCCTCATCAGACTTTTTGGCCAACTTAAATTAAATTAATTTCGAAATTTATTTAAAAATAATTATAAAATAAGTTTTGGAATTTTTAAAGAAAGATTTTCACCGAATTTTCCAAAAATCGGTAAGTTATGAAATAATTTTTAAATCTAATTTACATTATTAAATTAAACCTAAAATATCATTTCAAATCTTACAACTAGAATTATAATATAGTTAATAAATATTTGATTAGTTAAAGATCTCATAAACCTTAATTTATTAATTAAAATTCCCTTAGACGGGTGAATTTATGGTTTATCGGGAAATATTTAACATGTTATATAATATGTACCTTACATAATTATTCAATTATGATATTGTGTGTGATTAATTAATTAGAATACTAAGAACTTAGTTCTAAGTCAGTAGTAGTTATTCTTTCAGGCGATGGTAGAATAGAAGAGTGGAATCCTCACAATTCCACCTAAATGTCGGTATTAGGTGAGGGTTTAAATCCTTTCAACTGGAATCATGATAAAAATATTTTATTGAACTTCTTTTCAAATCTTATTATCCCTTTTGGGAAAATTACTTCATATTAAATTATAGTATCGTCCAAAATTCATGAATTTACCCCGAAAGTACTTAGTACTTTCTCCCGGTAAATATCCTCGTCTTGCAAGTAAAATTGTTGTTTTCTTATGGGCCCGGTGGTCTTGGTAGATGTAGTAGTCCGGGAGGCATGGGCTGAGGTCTACTATTATACCAACCGCCAACTAGATCTTGATGATGGTCTAACCGGAGGTTGGTTATTCCACATCAAGTGACGGGAAAAGGTATGTCCCTCCCACAATATTGTTCATCTTCACTAGGGTTTGCTCCCCTACGTAACACTAAGGGGTGAAGGATGGTATTATCGTATTTATTTTATTAAGTATCAACACCTTGATTAGTGTCGTTACTATTTTCTCGGATTTTAAGGAGTTAAGGTTGGGGAAGCCTAGCTTGCGGGCATCAAAATCATTTCCTCAAAACGTTTCATATTTTCCAAAGTATAACTTATATTACCCCTACTCCTACTGTTCAAACTAATATGAACCGAATATTATTGTTATGTAGTAATTTGTGATTTTTTAGTATATTTTCAAGCCCAGACTTTCTTGGTTAAAAGATTTTCAAAACCTTACTTATAAATATAAACCTCAAACCCCCGTCACTTAGTCATTTTGACTAACCCTCCTACTCTTTTAATTCATGATTTCAGGAATCCACACATCGACGCCTTAGAGGTATCTTGAAGCTTTAAGGTGTCACATCTTAGTTACTCAGGGTTTATCAAGAGCGCATGTACATCTTTCAATAAGCACTCCTGTGAATTTAAATCTATCACTGTAAATACTTACTCAGCTTACTAATATGTGCTCCATTTAACTATTACTCCCTTTTAATTGCTCAAGTTTATTTCTCCGTTGCAATTTCATACTCTGGTATTATATAGTCTTGTCCGTTTTCCGGAGTATTTCTCGAGTGCTAGGTCTCACATCCACTCGAGAAGTACAACGGTGCGGGGTTGTAGTGTTAGGGGCGCTACATGAATCATCAAAGGAATATGTATGATCTTACCTTGAAGATGGAGGAGATGAAGGGAAATAGGGAGATGAAGTCTTGGAGCTCAAATTCTTGAAGAAAATGGAATAAAACTTGGCTTCCTAACTCCTTGGTTGGATCGATATGGAGAGGGAGAGAGATGAAGAGGTGTGTCTTGTTTTTATGTATGAAAATGAAAAGGAAAATGTATGTATATGTGTATATAATATATGAGGCAAGATATATATATATATATATATGTGTGTGTGTGTGTGTATGTATACATTGCATATAATTAAAGTTGGATGAAAGGTCTTGGCCTTAAACTTAATTGCACTTAAGCCCTTGCTTCTTATTAATTTACAAGTTAGAGATACATCAACTTGGCATGCATGATAGATGATTATATACATATATATATATATATATATATATATATATATACAAGGCTCTAAAGGAATACGAAGAAATGGAGTGGAATATATATATGCTATGCTAAATAACTTAAATCATGCTCGAGGAATTAAATACATACTCATGTAATTGCATTCACGAAGTTATAATTTAAATCATAATGGCAAGTATTCAAATCAAGGAAATTAAATAGTGAAATTCACTTAAATATGAATCATGCCATAAATTACAAGTTGATAAAATTTCATGTAGTCACTTGATCAAATAATTCACAAATATCATGAAATGCATAACTTGAAAACTTGGGCGTTACAATGTACATACTCAGAACTAAGTTCCCTTAGATTAGCCTTGACTTATTATACTCGACACCCTACGGCTTCAAGATACCTCTAGGTGTCGTTCCATTGTTACCTGAAATCATGCATTTAAAAGGGCAAGAGGGTTAGTCAAACTGACTAAGTGAAGGGGGAGGGGATATAGTAGTCTATAGATATATGTATATGTATATATATTTATATGATCAAGAAGATCTTCATCTAAAATATTAGCAATAGGATATAGCAAATATGAAATGGTTGATGATAAGTGTAAAAACAAGGATAGGGGTAATCGGGTATATTTGTAAAAGTATGAACCATTTGTAATAAGAACTTTAATGCCCGCAAGCTAGGCCTCTCCATTCGTAACGCCGTAAGTAATATGGTAAAACCGTACCGGGCTGATCAAGGCACCTTTACTTTAATTAAACCAATATGATAATACCTCCTTAACTCTGGTGTCATGCCCAGGGAGCTACCCCGCGGTGACGTAAACAATAATTGGGAAGTAGTATTCCCTTGTATATCTCTTGGCGTGGAGTAACTAACCTCCAGTTAAACCACTACCAAGAGTTGGTGGCGGTTCGTTCACCAACAAATACCCTCGGCCCGATACCTTCCGGGTAATTGCTCGACACTGTTTAAGCGTCGGGGCATCTTTTGCTTGCTTTTTGGGGAATCAGTTCTCAGTAACATTTTGTTTTCCTCGTAAAGAGGGATATTATATAATAATAGGTATAAGGAGTAAATCAAATAATAGGTAGGATTCAAAATGGTTTTATATTGATACATAGATATAGACATGATTCCAGTTGAAAATGTTTTAACCCTCACCTAGTACTGGTATTCAAGTGAAACTATGTGGATTCCACTCTTCGATCCTACTGTCGCCTGAAAGTAATAACTACTACTGACTTAGGACTAGGTCCTCATTATTCTAATCAAATAATCATATATAATATCCTAAACAAATACTCACATAAGGTATAGAAAATGTAACATGTTAGAAAATTCCCGGTAATCCCTAATTTTAACCGTTTAAGGGTATTTAATTAATTAATTTGGTCCAAAAAATATTTATTAATCACATTATGATCCTAATTATAAGTATTTGAAATGAAAATTAGGATTTAACTTGACAATGTAGGTCACATTTTAGAAAACCTTTACGAGATTGCCGATTTTCGGAAAATTCGGATAAAATCTTCCTTTAAAAATTCCCAAACCTATTTTATAATTATTTTTATATTAATTTCGAAATATTCAGTATATGGGTTGACCAAAAAGTCAAAATTACTATTGAAAACATTTACTATTCAAATTCTTATGAATTAATCACTTTATAACATAACATCGAAAACACACAATCACACACTATCACACGTGCACTTGAAATCATTCAAGAACAACATGAACATGTTCTTAGACTTATGAATATGTTCATATTAGTTCATGATCATATTTAATAAATTTTAAGTTCGTAACATATAATTAAACTTAAAATGTAGCACTTTATGTAACTTTAATCATAAAATTAGTTCTAAATAAATTGTTCTAGGCATGAATTTAATCAAATAAGATCATAAATATTCCACACATATTCAGATTATTTCCTATCCTAATTCATGCATTTAATTAAATAGAATTCATAATATAAGCATATTGTACATAAAACTAACAACTTAGGCATATATTTCAAAAATAAAATTCCTAAAGGCATAATTTAATTAAATCTAAGCATGCTACATTCATAATAACCCTAACAACATCTTATAAAGCATGAAATAATAAAAGAAAAAGAGTTATACCTTAGAGAGATATAGGGAGCTCGAACTATGGAGAGAAAATGAGTGATTTTTGTGTGAATTTTGTAAATGATCTCTAGGGTATTTATAGGTGTAATCTTGGGGGGTTTAAGTGCAATTAACTATAGTTTAAGGTAGTGATTAAAGGATTTAGGGTAGCTAGGTGTATTATCTAGGGTACTTAGGTGTATAGACAAGTGTATAGGTGATGTGGGAGCTTATGTATACATATATTAGGTAATACATACATCACAATAAAATAAATCTAAAATAAGGTAAAATTAATGATAAAATCGTAGAAGAATCTCTAGATTTTAATTTGAAATGAAAAGAATTTCAAAAGAACGAGAATTGAAAGAGCTTTCTGGTGATTATAAACACTTAATGTTTAAACGTTTCAAGTTAGAGTAGTAAAGGTTCGGAATTTTGAAAAATATGATAACATACATAAAACAAAGCTAGGATGAGATTTAATTTCCGAGAAAGTGTTCATGATTCATAAAATAATTTGAGGATTATTTTGAGTATAATATTGGATACCAAACGCCGTACGGTTTAAAAGTTAGTTTTTACGAGGGAATAGTACTTTAGGAAAAATTTATAAAACGAGCTAGGATTTGAACTAGGATTTGGAAAAGGACCTAAAATTCATAAAATAATTCAAGGATAGTTATGGTTATAATATTGAATAGGGAAAATGTTAGAATTCCAAAGTTACTTAATTAGGGTTAAACTAGGGTTTCATGGCCGGTTTTGGTTACTACGGGAGTTACGATGAAAATTAGGATTCGGGAATGATACCATAGTTCATAAAATTTTGTAAGGATTCATTTGAGCCCAATATTGGATAGGTAAAGAGGTCTCGGAAAATTTCTACGAAAATGAGTGAATAGTAGCTAAGGTTCTAAAGGAAATTCTTCTTAACCCTTTACTCACCTATTTCTTCTTGGCCCCAAAATCCGGGATGTTACAATCCACACCTCTTAAAGAGAATATGTCCTCAGATTCTATTCATGTTTCGTAATAACTTTAGGTAATGTTTGTGTCCTCTATTCATGATAAGACAAATTCTAAAGTAGGACTTATTTTAAACACAAAAGGTAATTCTTCAAGTGAAAATCTTAAACGCGCACATAATCATGATGTAATAAATGAATAAATGGCGCCAGGAGTAATAACTAGCATGTTTAGAATATGTACCTTTAACGGTTTTGGGGTCTGGATCTGCTTTTGCTTCTATAACGTAACTTTGGCTTTTGATTACTGGCTTTCCAGCGAATCCTTCGGCAACCTTTCCTCTATTCCACCTGTCACGCCCCGGGTCCGCGGGCCCGTTGGACGTGAATGCAAGTCTCTAAGCCCACCGAGTATAACCTGAAATTGGGCCTAAACCACTGCCCAAAAGGGATATTCATTGGTTATACTTGGACTCTTTAACTTATAAACTGAACTTAACTCTCATACTTTCCCGATGTGGGACAGGGTGTCAAATCACCCCTCCTTCAGAATCGCGATGTCCTCGTCGCGGCATGACATATAGCCCATTACTGACTCGTCTGCGTTGGGACTCTAGAGGTGGCTCCTACGAGCTCAAGAGGTGGCTCCCACACATGTAGCACTTTGCCCCATAGGTTCAAGAGGTGGCTCCCATGTGCGTAGTACTTTGTCCCGTATAGCACTTAGCTCCTACGGCTGACGAGCGGCTCTGATACCATTTGTCACGTCCCGGGTCCATGGACCCGTTGGACGCGAGCGCAAGTCTCCAAGCCCACCGAGTATAACCTGAAATTGGGCCTAAACTACTGCCCAAAAGGGATATCCATTGGTTGTACTTGGACTCTTTAACTTATAAACTGAACTTAACTCTCATACTTTCCCGATGTGGGACAGGGTGTCAAACCACCGCTTGGGTTGGTTTGGGCAGTTTCCAATTTGATGCTTGGGGTTTCCACACCATATACATGTACCTGCCTTTTTTCTACATTCTTCCTCAGTCTGCCCTTTCTTTCGGCAATATTGACAAATGATCTCTTCTTGAAGTTGTAGTGGCTATTGTTGAGGTTAGGGGCCAAAATTGCACGTGTTTCTTTCCAGAGGTTGACTTAAATGGTTCAGCGGGTCGTTTGGCTTCCTGGGATGACTTAAAGGGTGGTTCGGGATAATAATCCTCCAAACAGACTTTTTTGTGTGTGGCCTCTGTTTTCATGGCCGTTTCCACTGCCTTAGTATAAGTTTCTAATTCAAAAGGAGCTAAGGCCCACCGAAGATCGGGTTTAAGACCAACAACAAATCGCTTAGTTTTACGGCGTTCATCATGGAGGATATGCGGGGCATACTGGATTAGTCTAATAAACTTTGCTTCATATTCAGCCACCGATGCATCGCCTTAGACGAGACTCATAAATTCTTCTTTTCGAGCATCTCTAACTACCTGGGGAATATACTTGTCATAGAATACTCTTACAAAGTCACTCCACCCATAATTCACCTGATTTTCTGCCCAAACTCGTTCTATATATTCCCACCAACTTAAGGCCAATTCTTCTACCATGAAGACATCGTAATGAACTTTTTCGGGTTCTTCAGGACTAATGCCCATTGCCTCAAATATTTTGTCAAGACTTGCTATCCAGTTTTCAGATTTAACATAGTTGGGTTCTCTAAAGAACTTAGGTGGATCCATCCGTAGAAATTTTTCCAAAGACTTTTCAATGTCAGCTTTTGATCCATTAGCGCAGGTTTGCACTATCTCCTTCAAATCATCTACTAACTCAAAATTTCCTCTAGCTGAGGATACACCTTCCCCTGGTGGAGTACTTTCTTGGGCGGTTCTTCGGGGAGACATTATGAGTAGCAATGAACTTTGAAAAGAATATAATACATGATGGTTAAGAATGACTTGCAAATAATCACTTAGATAGGAATTTCTAAATAATAGCATTCAATGAACATAACATCACATAGATCATAGTAGAGGTAAGGCACACAGGAAAAGAACATGTTAACTTATGGCCCTACTGGTATCTTGAAGCGACTTTAACTTATAATGCCAGAGATAAGGGATATAGCACACTTTCAGTTAAGTCTATTCTTAAGTTAATCGGGCTCCGATACCACTTCAAGCTATAGCGCCTCCCCTTGTACTATAACTCCCGCACCGTAATACACCCCGAATGGAGGTTAGACCTAACACTCGAGGAATACTACGGCGAACGATCTAGATGGTACTTAAATAGAGCACAAGGCGTGATACAGCCGAAGATATAAAAATTAAAACTTTGCAAATAAATGGGGATGCATAATGAGTAAGAACTTATCCTTAATGATTGCAATAGTTCACATTAAAGGAGTATTATAAAGTAGCTCGCTAAGGTAAAGTGTAAGGACAACTTATTCATAATTTACATACTCAGAACTAAGTTCTCTTAGATTAGCCTTGACTTATTATACTCGACACCCTACTGCTTCAAGATACCTCTAGGTGTCGTTCCATTGTTACCTGAAATCATGCATTTAAAAGGGCAAGAGGGTTAGTCAAACTGACTAAGTGAAAGGGGGGGGGGGGGGGTATAACAGTCTATAGATATATATTAGCAATAGGATATAGCAAATATGAAACGGTTGATGATAAGTGTAAAAACAAGTACAGGGGTAATCAGGTATATTTGTAAAAGTATGAACCGTTTGTAATAAGAACTTTAATGCCCGCAAGCTAGGCCTCTCCATTCGTAACGCCGTAAGTAATATGGTAAAACCGTACCGGGCTGATCAAGGCACCGTTACTTTAATTAAACCAATATGATAATACCTCCTTAACTCCGGTGTCATACCCAGGGAGCTACCCCGCGGTGACTTAAACAATAATCAGGAAGTAGTATTCCCTTGTATATCTCTTGGCATGGAGTAACTAACCTCCAGTTAAACCACTACCAAGAGTTGGTGGCGGTCCGGTCACCAACAAATACCCTCGGCCCGATACCTTCCGGGTAATTGCTTGACACTATTTAAGCGCAGGGGCCCAAAATAATAATGATAAAGTATTTTGCTTGCCTTTTGGAGAATCAGTTCTCAGTAATAATAGGACTGAAGTATATAATGTCCGGGTAAGATCCTGATTCCGATGTAAAAGTGTTTTCCTCGTAAAGAGGGATATTGTATAATAATAGGTATAAGGAGTAAATCAAATAATAGGTAGGTTTCAAAATAGTTTTATATAGATACATAGATATAGACATGATTCCAGTTGAAAATGTTTTAACCCTCACCTAGTACAGGTATTTAAGTGAAACTGTGTGGATTCCACTCTTCGATCCTATTGTCGCCTGAAAGTAATAACTACTACTGACTTAGGACTAGGTCCTCATTATTCTAATCAAATAATCATATATAATATCCTAAACAAATACTCACATAAGGTATCGAAAATGTAACATGTCAGAAAATTCTTCGTAATACCTAATTTTAACCGTTTAAGGGAATTTAATTAATTAATTAGTTTCTATGAAATCTTTAACTAAATAAATATTTATTAATCACATTATGATTCTAATTATAAGTATTTGAAATGAAAATTAGGGTTTAACTTGACAATGTAGGTCACATTTTAGAAAATCTTTACAAGATTGCCCATTTTCGAAAAATTCGGATAAAATCTTCCTTTAAAAATTCCCAAACCTATTTTATAATTATTTTTATATTAATTTATATTCAGTATATGGGTTGACCAAAAAGTCAAAATTACTATTGAAAACATTTACTATTCAAATTCTTATGAATTAATCACTTTATAACATAACATCAAACACACACACTCACACACTATCACACGTGCACTTAAAATCATTCGAGAACAACATGAACATGTTCTTAGAATTATGAATGTGTTCATATTAGTTCATGATCATATTTAATAAATTCTAAGTTCATAACATATAATTAAACTTAAAATGTAGCACTTTATGTAACTTTAATCATAAAATTAATTTTAAATAAATTGTTCTAGGCATGAATCTAATCAAATAAGATCATAAATATTCCACACATATTCAGATTAATTCCTATACTAATTCATGCATTTAATTAAATAGAATTCATAATAAAATCGTATTGTACATAAAACTAACAATTTAGTCATATATTTCAAAAATAAAATTCCTAGAGGCATAATTTAATTAAATCTAAGCATGCTACATTCATAATACCCTAATAAAATCTTATAAAGCATTAAATAATAAAAGAAAAAGACTCATACCTTAGAGAGATATAGGGAGCTCGAACTAGGGAGAGAAAATGAGTGATTTTTGTGAATGATCTCTAGTGTATCTATATGTGTAATCTTGGGGGTTTAAGTGCAATTAACTATAGTTTAGGGTAGTGACTAAAGGATTGAGGGTATCTAGGTGTATTATCTAGGGTACTTAGGTGTATAGACAAGTGTATAGGTGATGTAGGAGCTTATTTATACATATATTAGGTAATAAATACATCACAATAAAATAAATCTAAAATGGGGTAAAATTAATGATAAAATCGTAGAAGAATCTCTAGATTTTAATTTGAAATGAAAAGAATTGGAAAAGAAAGAGAATTCAAAGAGCTTTCCGGTGATTATAAGCACTTAACGTTTAAACGTTTCAAGTTAGTGTAGTAAAGGTTCGGAATTTTGAAAAATATGATAAAATACATAAAACAAAGCTAGGATGAGATTTAATTTCCGAGAAAGTGTTCATGATTCATAAAATAATTTGAGGATTATTTTGAGTATAATATTGGATACCGAACGCTGTACGGTTTAAAAGTTAATTTTTACGGCAGGAATAGTACTTTAGGAAAAATAGGAAAAATTTATAAAATGAGCTAGGATTTGAACTAGGATTTGGAAAAGATCCTAAAATTTATAAAATAATTCGAGGATCGTTATGGTTATATTATTGAATAGGGAAAACGTTAGAATTCGAAAGTTACTCTATTAGGGTTAAACTAGGGTTTCATGGCCGGTTTTGGTTACTACGGGAGTTACGATGAGAATTAGGGTTCGGGAATGATACCAAAATTTATAAAATTTCATAAGGATTTATTTGAACCCAATATTGGATGGGTAAAGAGGTCTCGGAAAATTTCTACGAAAATGAGTGAATAGTAACTAAGGTTCTAAAGGAAATTCTTCTTAAACCTTTTACTTACCTATTTCTTATTGGCCCCAAAATCCGGGATGTTACAGGTAGCTTCCACATCTGGTATTGAGTTATTTTCTCACTCTGATTTAGGGTCTAGACCGCCTAGCATAGGTGAGATTTTGTTTGTCTCCCGTTCGCCGTAGTTTGATACATGTGCGGAGTCCCCATTCCGTTACACGTGTTAGGCTATGGTGCGGGGGATGTAGTGCTCTGCGCTCCGGGGTGCTACATCCTAAAGTGGTATCAGAGCTCTTGGTTGCAAAAACGGAGCTCTAGCGTCGTGTCGGGTCTGTCTAGGTCATTCGAATTAGGATTATGTGCTTGTTTGCATTCACTCTCATATTTACGTGACTTAATTGAATTATTTGAATTATTTGTGTTAATAGTTCACATGAATATGCACCAAAAGCCCGCATGTATCGATATTTTTGGAAATTTTACTCTTATTTCAAGATATCGCTCCAATATCGACGATGATCACCGGGAAAAGGAAAAAGAGACAAGTGTTTTCTGCTTATGAGAAGCTTTAGGGGTTTTGATTTTATGAAGTTAGTTGAAGGTGATGATCCCAAGATCGAGAAAAGATATCCGAGATGGAATGGTTTTGGAAGATTTGTTCGGGGATGTTCCAAGAAAGGTGAGGTGTATTTCCTCATCCAAATTTCAAGATCAAGCTTCAAGTATTTCAAGAGAATGAAGCTAAATTTGAAGAATCCAAGAAAGCGTTCAAGTAGGTTTTATTCGAGAGTTCTGTCATACGTGCATCCCTCTGAGTTTAATGATCAGAGACTTTAAGAAAAATCATAAATTTTGAAGAAATGTTGAAGAAGGTGGATAATTTTAGATTGGAGTTGAGAGATCGACCTCCGAAGATGTTTATCTTAAAGTCGTTATATACAAGGACGTAGGAAATATTCAACGATCTCTTTAAGTTTGAGAGATATATACATGGAAGCTCACACACTAAGGGAAAGTTCTTGGGAAATTTGAAGATATCAACAACATCTCGAAGAAGAACAAAATCCGATTTCAAAATGAGGAACTTGATGTCTCCCCACCAAAGTTAATTTAATAATCATATTACCGAAGTCCAAATGATGTGGATGAGATTCATAAAAGGAGATTTAAGGGATGCTTCAAGCGTGGAAGATTTTGATACATAGTAAGAGTTTGTCCGAAGAATAACAAGAATTCGAAGACTTCAAAATACCGTGACTTCAAGATCCCGGTTCAAGCACAAGATGACTCTCCTGAAAAGCAAGAAGTTGACACCAAACTCGACACTTCCACCATGGTGCACGGTACACTAACACATACGTGGCACTTCATACATGCATCTTTTATTTAATTTTGTGTTACCTTTCTTTCCTCGTTGCTGCTCGGTGCTTCTTTTTGTTGCTTATTGTTGTTGCTCTCGTTGTTTCCGTTTGTGGAACTCTCATCTTGAAGAGGGTTAGCGAGTTGAGTGCCCGAGAGTCTTGGTGAGTTGTCAGGGTCGAGTTTGCCCGGTGGTTTCTTTGAAGACGCTGAGTTAAGGTACAGTGTTACAGTAGGCATGGTGGTTGTGTTGGGAGGTCCTTTTTGGGGCTCAACGATATTTTTGGTGATCGAAGACTAGCCCGTTTATATCCTCCGTGGAGCAGTTGGTTATTCCGGGACGGTGCGACAAGCTTAGTGGCTTACCTTTGGGTTAACCAAAGGATCGAGCCAAGCTTGAGGAGACGAAGATCGTAGTAAGACCCTCATGATGTTCCCTTGAAGGTTGGAGTTCATCACCACTTGATAGGGACGTTGAGACGATCGTCGTCTTTATCCCGTAATTAAACCTTGTTTGAAGATTCCCTACCGGTGGACTCTAGTGTGGGTTTTGGAGTTCAAGACATGGTCGATAAGTTCTTAGAAGGTAGTTTCATCAATTCGAATACTTCTTTGTGGAGTGCTCTTGTCCTATCTAAGGAAGAAGATGGGACTTTAAGATGAATATCAACTACCGTGAGCTACACTGGTTAACCGTGGGAGAGGAAATACCCTTTTTTGCTAGCCTCGAGGAGTGGTGTCTTCGTGCTTCTTCAGAGTGTGAGTGGCTCCAGTTGTGATTTCTACAAGGGTATTGTCGACTATGTGTTTGAGCAGAAGAACCGAGAATTTCCTAGAGTTTAAGTCTCTAGCATTATCGGGATTCAACAGGAGATTCGTTTTTGTAGAGGCGGTCATCCCGTGACATGAACGACATAGAAGAGGCATGGGTATTGAGCGGGATGAGGCAGTTGAAGCGAGTTGCCTTCGGCATTGGCTTTTGTTTAACCGAGGGTACTCGAGGCTACATCATACAATTGAGGCATTAAGGAAGGCTTTGGTTGTGGGTTCTAGCGAGAGAGTGTGGCCTAAGCCTCAAGGGTGCAAGGTCATGAGGAATATCCCACTCGTGGTTCGAGTTTGTTTCAGGACTTGAAGAGTCGGTTTGGTGTAGTAGCACGAGAAAGGATATTGCAAACCCCGTGTAGCAATATTTACCGTGCCATCGGTTGAAGACCGAGCATCGAGAGCCGACATGATTCTCCAACTACTTCTAAATTCTATTTGGAAGTAGGACCAGACAACTAAGGACTTCGTGCCCGGTTTGCTAAACTTAAGGAGATCGATTAGAGTAGCTCAATAGGAGTTGGAGTTGAACTTCGTTCCAGCTCAATCAAGACTCTGCTTTAGGACCTGAGGACAGGTCCTTTTGTAGGAGGGGAGTTTGTAACATCCGCTCGTTTGGCTGTAGAGGAATGCGGTTCGAGAGTTCTATTTATGTATTTAAATTATTTTAATTACGCGATTTATGTGTTTATTTTATTCTTTATGTGAAATACTTGAATTGTGTGATTTAATATTTGAATAATTATATGAACTTATATGGATTATTTGAAAGTTTATGCTTTATTTGCTCCGTTTTTAATCCATTTGTGCCCATTTTTAATTCTAACTTTTGTGATTAAGTGATATACATGATATTTATATGTTATGAACTTGCTTACGTGCTCGTTTTAAGTTTTTTAGTTCGTTTGATATGGTTTTTGAACCGTTTTATTTGTTAGGGACTTAAGGGCCTAACTCGTTTTAGAGCACCTTGGGTTCCGGAAGGCGTATCTCGAGGTCGGGAATTTGGATTCGAATTTCGGAAGAAGCGTCGGACTTATAATAAAGAATGGAAGTTAGAGAACTTGGCCTATTATTTTTCTAAGTCCGTTTGGACTCCCGAATTTCGCCCGAAACACGACCCATGTTACACCTTTGCGACCCTCGCCTGTTTTGCTCATAACCGACCCGTTTCTTATCCGATTTAACCCATTTTTGAACCCATTTACTCCCCTCTTAACCCTCTATCTCTCTATCAGCCTCACATCTCGGTTCAGCCTAGGAGAAAAGAGGAAAGAAGCAAAAACCGAAGCAGCCAAGGAAGAAAAGGAAAAGAGGGCAGCCACTATTCACCAAGTCCGATTTCTTGCTCGTTCGACCTCCACTCTTCCTCAAATTTGAAAGGTATGCCCATAATTCTAACCTCCATCTCCTTTCCTTTCTTTTAAGTCATGATTTGTTCATTTTCATCCATTTTTGAGCATGATATGAGGAGATATGTGAATAGTTAGGTTAATTGCATTTTTGGATTATTTCTTGCAAAATTTTGATCCATTTCTTGGTTTTAAGCTATGTATGTGATCTATATGACTTCTATGTTAAGATTGTGAGCTTGGATTTCATGGAAAATGACTTAAAATCAGATCACCATGTATGAACTTAATTTCTTAAATTTGAAGATATGTGTTAATTTGCTTCCTTACCTTGCCTTGTGGATTTGTGATGTTTTGGGACGTGTTTAGCTAGGGTTTTACTGCGTTTTTCTTGCCGCTTTGTTGCTTGTAGATGCTGCTTTGATTTTGTTGCTTGGAAGATGGAGAAACAGGGGCTAGAAGTTGCTGTTTTCGCAGCCTGCAACCGCGGTTGCACCTATGACCTAGAAGAAGAGGATTTCCGGTCGCACCCGCGACTGGAATTTAGCCCAGTCTCAACTTTTTGTGCCTGAGTTGCTGGAGATGGTGGTGGTCACGGCCGCGACCACCTTTGGGCGTGTTTGGGGTCGCGGTCGCAACCCCATTTGCAGCTTATTTCGAGTTACTGCTGCTGTGGCGTTTCATTTGTGCTCTCGTTCGTATTTTTCGTGTTTTTCTTGCTTCTTTCTTACATTGTATGCAATAGTAACTTGCTATATTATATGTTAAGTGTTTTTTTATTATGAATTTATCTCGTGAATTCAATGCTTTTACGTGAAATAAATGACCTACGAGCTTCATTGTGCTTAATTGTGCATGCATGACTCCATAAATGTGTTTGTTTGTTATGCATGTTACTTTGAAATTTTATGAAGTGTATGCATAGCTTACTTGTTGGATTATGTGTTAGATGTTATATTATGAATTTATTACGTGATTTCGATGATTTTACATGTGATGTGTGTAGCACCCGGGACTATAGGCACCACATCCCCCGTACTATGAGTCTAATCCACATATGTAACGCCCCAGCTTTTTCATCAGTACAATTATGCCATATGTGTTTATAGATTGCGCAATTAAATTATTTAATTATGTGATTGATTGTTTATAAGTGTTTTATATTTAATTTTATTATAGATTGTATTATCTTATTTTATTTTTATTTTATTTCAATTTAATTATTTCATTAATTTAATAATTTAAATTGTTAATTAAGTGTTATGTTAATTAATCATGTTTTAACTATATTAACTAATTAATTTTATAATAATACTTTGAATTGAATTTTATTTAATATAAGAATTTAATTTATTTGGTTTAATTTTATAATGCATGGAATTTTATGAATATGTTCATGATTGTTTATTTGTGTATCGTTCTTATATGAAATGATATCGAAATGCCGTCAAATTGTAGTATGTCATAAATATATCTGTTATAAATATGTCTATATGCTCGTTTTGTGTTTTTGAACTCGTTTAATATGTTAACGAATTTAATTTGAGTCTTGGAACCAAATCGGGGGCTAATGAGCAATTAGCGCACCCTTGGTTCCGTACGTGATACCTGGAGCTCGAGAACTCAGATTCGAGTTCCGTCAACTTCGTTGAACTCGTATCGAAGATTCGGGTTTAATGAATCTAGCCTCATATTTTTCCGAAATCATTGGACCTCCGAAATTCAACCGAAAAACGAAACGGTGACAAAACTGACCATGTTATACTAAAATGGCCATAACTTATCCAAACTTTCCCCATATTAACCATGGTTTGATGCTATGAAACCCTAACTCAACCACCCAGCCTGTTATATCACCCCTTAACCGAACCAACCCTCCCACAAACCCCAAATCTCAGCCAAAGCTACTGCCTTCCAGTTTTTCCCGCAACCTTGTCTTCCTTGGAGATTTTGGAGCTCAAATCTCTTCCAACTTTCATCCAATCAACAAGGTGAGTTAGGGATATGTTATACATGCATCTCTGGTCATTTTGATCTATTCATCTCTAAAATTAAGCTTGAATTCATGGAATTTTGGAGGCATGAGTGAATAGTTAGGTTTAAGTTGAAAATTTTGATCTCTTGGATTATCTGATGCTTTAGTTGATTTTAAAGCTTGAAAGTGAATACCTTAGCTTCCTTATTTCATTTATGAGCATATATTTTGTGGTCGTTGAGAGTTGGTGTGATATCATTAATGAATTTGCTAAGGAAATGCATGAAATTAAACTGAAATCTTCCTTCCTCACGTATGGTACTGCTGCTGCTGTGTTAGGGACTGAATTTTGCATGAATTTGTTGATCTTATGCCTGATCATGTTGGGTTATAGTTGGTTGTAGTAGGCCTGGAGTTGTTACTCTGTTTTGGCATTGTAATGCCCTGTTTTTGGCTCGATGGTACTGCTGCTATTTGCTGCGTTTTCCTTGCGTGGATTGCTGTCAATTATCGATCATTTATATTAGTTTTGATACTAATTTTGCTGCTGCATAATGTGCCATTTGTTGCTGTGATTTGCTGCTGCTCTTCGTGACATCTATTCAGGGGCTTAAGTTTGTTTTGCTGCTGCGTTCCATCTGTGTTGCATCTCCCCGGCCGGGGAGATTTTGTGCGTGAATGTACCCGGCCGGGGAGCCTTCTTACAGAAACTCCGCTGCTTGAAATCTCCCCGGGCGGGGAGATTGTTGATGTGACGCTGTGTGCTGGACTTTGCTGCTACTTCCTTATTTCCTTGTTTTTCCTTGCATGAAATGCATGTAATGCATATATTGTGGACATGATTAATTACAGATAAATGCAAGTAGTGTTGTCGTGTGTGTTACATTTTCATGCAGCAGGTATATGTATACTATGTATTTAGGTATAGGTGCATGCATGCTATTTAGTTTAAATGTATTGCATGCAGTGTAGTTTATGTACGTATAAATATATAAATATATATATATAATATATAAAAATATAATGCATGCATGTTGTCTATATTGAATGAATGCATGCATTTTCATATATTGTATATATATATATATATATATATATATATATATATATATATATATATATATATATATTTATTTATAACATGTATTGCATGCATAATTTGGTTTTATGTACGTATATATATAAATATATATTAAACATTTAAATTGTTTAATTTTAATTTATAAATGTGATATATTTTGTGTACGATTTTATATGAAATTTGTGAATTGTTTGGGTGTGAATTATGAAATTCTTGATTTAAATGTATATGATTGTTTCTAATATCGAATGAATGACTCGTCTCTATATGATTTAAATGAATTAATCGTGCGTATGAACGTGTTCATGACATAATAACATCTTTTACCCATTCATATCATGTTCATTGCATGTCGTGCGTCTTATATGGTTCATTGGTAGTCTTGAGTCTCACAAACACGTTACGTTGTCCTTTGTACAGTTTATCTCCAGGGCGGAGAAGTCTTGATCAACTAGGCACTCGGTAACTCGTATCCTTGTATCGACTTGTTTCAGGTGAGGGTGTTTTCGTTCTAGTTACATATTAAACCCTACAACCTTATGTGACAAGCTTTGGCCAAAAACCTAATATAGTTAAATTTGATTTTTAAATGTAAGTATCGAGTAAATTTTGATCGAGTAAACCCTTTTCAAATGATTTATGAATTATGTTATGTACTTATGAATTGATATGTTTGGCGAGACACGAATATGATTTATGATTGTACGGGCCCCGGGACTTAGTATATGTGGCTAACCGAGGAAGCAAGGGCTGACGGGGATCCCATATACTAGTTCCAACTTACTGCGAAACGGACTTCGTCAAGGGAGGTTCTTGACGGGGAAACGCTAACCGGGCTTTGAGGCCTCATGAACCTCATAACCGCATTGATATGATTGGGTGGTCGGGCCTTGCAAACCCGTCCACCACCCGGAGGAAGAAGGTTGTTTATGATTTGTGATTATGCTTATGAGTATGTTATGATTGATAGGCACCGTGCGGGAAGGCCGGACACGGATTGCCCAAACGACTATGTCTTAGGATATGATATATGATCTGCATGTATTATGATATATTGCATGAACACCTAATCAACCTATTAATGATATTTGTCGTACACGGTCGGAGTTTGGTTGGAGATTGTGCACGCTCCCTCGCCGAGCCTTATGTTTATGTATGATTTATGAACGTAATAAATTAATATGATTAGTCGAAAAATCCGGGTATTGGTTGGTTATTCTCTTGCCCTTTTGGGAACTAATTTCAAGTAAAACCTTGCTCGGGATTTATGACTTGCATGCGCATGTTTCTTATATATATGTATCGCTCCTGCTCACTCAGTCTTCTAGAGACTGACCCTCTCCCTCCCCAACACTTTAGCGTGCAGGTTTGGCTTTGGAGTTCAAGCTAGGCGGAGTATTATTGAGTTTGAGTGGGTCAAGTTAAGTTAGAGGCGTCTCTGCATTCACCTTATGCATTTAATTTGTGTATGATTCAACCTGGTGAGATCATGGATTTGATTCTTGTATAATTGCTATTGAATTTCTTTTGTTGGGCTTTGTTTATGAGTTTAAAAGAGGCCTGAAGAGCCCAATTCAGTTTATGGTTTGTGTGCTTGAATTTTAGTTTTCCGATGCATTATATTTTGTTGATTGGTTATTATTGCAGGGTCTAAGTTCCGCCTAGCTTAGGAGGGTTTTCTGTTTGTCTCCCCTTCGCTATGGTTCGATACGGGTGCGGATTTACCATTTCGTTACTCGTGCTGAGCCATAGTGCGGGGGATGTGGTGCCTCACGTGCGGGGTGCTACATCCTTAAGTGGTATCAGAGCCCGGTTGCAAAACCGGTGTTCTCCAGTCGTGTTTAAGTCAGTCTAGGTCGTACGGCTTAGGAATTATATGACAACGTGTGCATTGCGTCGATCTTGAACATGAAATTTGGCTTTTCTTTTGAATCTTGTTGAACTATCTACTGCATTATCATATGGATACTTGCCTTTAGTGTTGAATATGTGTCATGAGCATGCACTAATCGCATGCATATATTTTCGAAGCAAGTTATGATTTATAGGTTATGAAGATAATATCGAACCACGGCCAAGTTCTACGATAAGGACGATCGATTGCAAGCTTTTTCTGAGGCATGGAAGATAGAAGGGATACACCCGGGAAGAATGTAGAGAATTCGAAATGTGAGGCTTTCTAGATGGAGCTAGAGTTCAAGGGTTAGAATTCAGAATGGAGGAACATTTTGGAGATGCGAGGGTAGAGAAGCATTTGATGAGATAAGAGTTGTTCGGGGATATTGCTAATTCTGATGATTGATATATGCAGCACTTCAACATAAACTATGATAATCGGAGTCAACAGGATCGTTTAACCTAAGAAATGAAGTGAACAAAACCTTGAAGGTATCTTGGTCCCGGATTCGGATCAGTGGAGAGGTATCAATAATTAAAAGGAATTGAGGTAGGATGGGTTCGATAGGAGTTATGAACCAAGGGTCGACAAAGAAGGATTTCCGACTAAGCCTAGTGACCAGAAATCGACTTTGTCGAAGTTAAGACCGGGAAAAGTTGGATTTGGGTGCTCGGATTTAGATTAAGATGGGAAACGAGTCTGGAAGGGAGTAGAGTGAGGCAAGTAACTGGGTAATCCCATTTAGGGAAGGTGGCGATATTGAGGTCGGGATTTGGGTTCGTTTTTCCAAATCCAAGCTGAATTGTCGTGTTGTGAAATTGAATTGGAAGATATGGAGTAACAAATGGGGAACAATAAAGAAAGGCAAAGACTCTTTGCAAGGAAATCCTGCGTTCAAGTATAAGCAATTGGAGGTGAGTTAACCTCATAAAGGACATGCACGGGATTTTTGATCGAGGTGACGACTAGAAGTAGTGGTCGGATTTCGAGGAGAAGTTTGAATGCTAACTCCTTGGACGTGGAAGAAATAGGAATCAAGAAATTGCAATCTCAGATAGTGAAAGATATAAGTTGATTTTCAACGATTCATGAAAATCTCGAAGACCGTGGGAAAGGCAAGGAATAATCACCAAGTTAAAGTAACCTCGGGATTGGAGGAACGAGGAAAAGCTATCGAGCTAACAACTTACCACATTGGTGATAGGTTCCAAAACATTCATGGCACGTGCATCATACTTTGCATCAATTGTTTAATTTCTTTACTTTGGTTCATGCGCGTAATTCTATCTAATTTCGTGGCTCTAATGTGTTGCATATTTAATTGTTGCAAGTGTGTCACGTGCATTGTCATTTTAACCCGACATGCATTTTAGTGTCTACTTGATAGGAAGTTCTGTCATCTCACTGATCAAGTACCTCTTCGCTCGAGCCATATCTGAGTTAAGAGAAAGGAAATAACGGGATGGCATATGACAAGAAAGATGATTCGGGAAACAAAGAACTTCAGGTAAGAGATAGGTTGGTAGAAAGAAATTTCAGAAGGAAAGTGAAATGGGAGTTGGCTTACGGGTGTTTGGATCGGACAAGAATAGGAAAGGGGTTTCGGACATTAAGCGAATTAGAAGGGAAGTTGAAATGTAAAACCTTGGGGTTGCCCTTTTGATCAAAATCCTCCCTAATGGAAATTATTCATCAAGAATTTCGACAAAATGAGAATCAATGGTGTTTAACACGGGACAATAGAAATTTAAGGGGGAGAGCACGACCGAGGAACAAATTGGACGATTGAAAGGGTGCTCGAAGAAATATTTTAGCAGGAATAACGAAATTGCAAATTAAGGAAGACCTGGAAGTCCTATTAGTGATGAACAGAAATAAATAAGACGGCTTGAATGGTTAAGTTGTTAAGAGGAGAGCTAAGTTACTAAATCCGGGTTGAAGTCCATCACTAGGTATAAAGGAAGTGGCTTGGAGAATATTCTTATGTATAGAATATGGATCTGGGGATAACAAAATTATAAGGGAGTCTGTGAACTCTTAAGTCAGAATTGACAAGAGAGAGAGTCGAATCAAGTTAGCATATAATGGAATGATGCCGATCAAGAGTAATCCAATGGAGTACAAAGGGGGTTCAATAATGACGATATTATCAAGCCATCGGTTATTCCCATGATAATTCGGAAATAAATTTGAGAAGAAACCAAACCGAAAAGGATGATCATTGGAGGATTTACACCAAACTTCAAGAATCATCAAGAACATTCTGTCTTCGATTCAAGAAATATGGGGCCAATTACCGAATATAACTTTAAAGGGGTTAAAGAGAATAAACGGATAACATGAACAGAAGATGGAAAATAATTCGTGTTGAGAAAGAAATCATAATAACAAATACCTCAAGCTCGGTATGGAGCCGTCAGTGTTGCCAGGAGTAGCTATTTTCGAGAATACGTTAGACTTCGATATGAGTAAGGGTAGTAACTATGAATCGGATTTTGGGACGGACGATTTAAGGGCATTCTGGGAGGTCAAGCTCGGTTAATTAAAAAGAATTGGTTGGTCGAATGAGGATTAAGGGGAAATGGTGAAGACTGGAAGCAGTACAAGTCAGAAGGGATCTAAGAGTATAATCCTTAAAGGATTCATCAATTGCTTTGTTGGGGTATCCTGAAGAGTTTAAGAACAAATCGAGGACTGAACTCACTTTCGGGACAGATCATACACTGGACAACGATAACTCACAATTCTAAATTTCGCAACTACGGTGAACGGTACTTATAGCATCCATGATACATACATTCATGCAAATTTAATTTAATAATTTTTTTTGTTATGTGCTTCGTTTTCTTATCATGTTAAACAATGTGAAGTAATTGATGATTAACGTAGATGATATCTGTTACTTGCCTTGAGGTGGCTTACGTGATTTTAAATTTGGTTTTGCGTGTGTTGCTTGGGAGTATTGGAGACGTCCTTTCTCTTATTTTGTTTGAGAGACGGGGTACTCTCTTTACTTGCGAGAGACGGGGTTCTCTCATTGCTGCTCGAGAGACGGGGCTCTCTCCTTGTTGTTTTTGAGAGACGGGGAATCTCTCATTGGTTGTTTTAGGCGTGCGGTGAATCAGAGGACGGATTCTTTTAAGGGGGGAGAGATTGTAACGCCCCAGCTTTTTCACCAGTACAATTATGCCATATGTGTTTATAGATTGCGCAATTAAATTATTTAATTATGTGATTGATTGTTTATAAGTGTTTTATATTTAATTTTATTATAGATTGTATTATCTTATTTTATTTTTATTTTATTTCAATTTAATTATTTCGTTAATTTAATAATTTAAATTGTTAATTAAGTGTTATGTTAATTAATCATGTTTTAACTATATTAACTGATTAATTTTATAATAATACGTTGAATTGAATTTTATTTAATATAAGAATTTAATTTATTTGGTTTAATTTTATAATGCATGGAATTTTATGAATATGTTCATGATTGTTTGTTTGTGTATTGTTCTTATATGAAATGATATCGAAATACCGTGAAATTGTAGTATGTCGTAAATATATGTGTTATACACATGTTTGTGTTTTTGAACTCGTTTAATATGTTAACGAATTTAATTTGAGTCTTGGAACCAAATCGGGGGCTAATGAGCAATTAGCGCACCCTTGGTTCCGTACGTGATACCTGGAGCTCGGGAACTCGGATTCGAGTTCCGTCAACTTCGTTGAACTCGTATCTAAGATTCGAGTTTAATGAATCTAGCCTCATATTTTTCCGAAATCATTGGACCTCCGAAATTCAACCGAAAAATGAAACGGTGACAAAACTCACCATGTTATACTAAAATGGCCATAACTCATCCAAACTTTCACCAAATTAACCATGGTTTCATGCTATGAAACCCTAACTCAACCACCCAGCCTGTTATATCACCCCTTAACTGAACCAACCCTCCCAAAAACCCCAAATCTCAGCCAAACCTAATGTCTTCCAGTTTTTCCTGCAATCTTGTCTTCCTTGGAGATTTTGGAGCTCAAATCTCTTCCAACTTTCATCCAATCAACAAGGTGAGTTAGGGATATGTTATACATGCATCTCTGGTCATTTTGATCTATTCATCCCTAAAATTAAGCTTGAATTCATGGAATTTTGGAGGCATGAGTGAATAGTTAGGTTTAAGTTGAAAAAATTTTGATCTCTTGGATTATCTGATGCTTTAGTTGATTTTAAAGCTTGAAAGTGAATACCTTAGCTTCCTTATTTCATTTATGAGCATATATTTTGTGGTAGTTGAGAGTTGGTGTGATATCATTAATGAATTTGCTAAGGAAATGCATGAAACTAAACTGAAATCTTCCTTCCTCACGTATGGTACTGCTGCTGCTGTGTTAGGGACTGAATTATGCATGAATTTGTTGATCTTATGCCTGATCATGTTGGGTTATAGTTGGTTGTAGTAGGCCTGCAGTTGTTACTCTGTTTTTGCATTGTAATGCCCTGTTTTTGGCTCGATAGTACTGCTGCGTTTTCCTTGCGTGGATTGCTGTCAATTATCGGTCATTTATATTAGTTTTGATACTAATTTTGCTGTTGCATAATGTGCCATTTGTTGTTGTGATTTGCTGCTGCTCTTCGTGACATCTATTCAGGGGCTTAAGTTTGTTTTGCTGCTGCGTTCCATCTGTGTTGCATCTCCCCGGCCGGGGATATTTTGTGCATGAATGTACCCGGCCGGGGAGCCTTCTTACAGAAACTCCGCTGCTTGAAATCTCCCCGAGCGGGGAGATTGTTGTTGTGACGCTGTGTGCTGCACTTTGCTGCTACTTCCTTATTTCCTTGTTTTTCCTTGTATGAAATGCATGTAATGCATATATTGTGGACATGATTAATTACAGATAAATGCATGTAGTATTGTCGTGTGTGTTACATTTTCATGCAGCAGGTATATGTATACTATATATTTAGGTGTAGGTGCATGCATGCTATTTAGTTTAAATGTATTGCATGCATTGTAGTTTATGTACGTATAAATATATAAATAAATATATATATAATATATAAAAATATAATGCATGCATGTTGTCTATATTGAATGAATGCATGCATTTTCATATATTGTATATATATATATATATATATATATATATATATATATTTATAACATGTATTGCATGCATAATTTGGTTTTATGTACGTATATATATAAATATATATTAAACATTTAAATTGTTTAATTTTAATTTATAAGTGTGATATATTTTGTGTACGATTTTATATGAAATTTGTGAATTGTTTCGGTGTGAATTATGAAATTCTTGATTTAAATGTATATGATTGTTTCTAATATCGAATGAATGACTCGTCTCTATATGATTTAAATGAATTAATCGTGCATATAAACGTGTTCATGACATAATATCATCTTTTACGCATTCATATCATGTTCATTGCATGCCGTGCGTCTTATATGGTTCATTGGTAGTCTTGAGTCTCACAAACACGTTACGTTGTCCTTTGTACAGTTTATCTCCAGGGCGGAGAAGTCTTGATCAACTAGGCACTCGGTAACTCGTATCCTTGTATCGACTTGTTTCAGGTGAGGGTGTTTTCGTTCTAGTTACATATTAAACCCTACAACCTTATGTGACAAGCTTTGGCCAAAAACCTAATATAGTTATATTTGGTTTTCAAATGTAAGTATCGAGTAAATTTTGATCGAGTAAACCCTTTCCAAATGATTTATGAATTATGTTATGTACTTATGAATTGATATGTTTGGCGAGACACGAATATGATTTATGATTGTACGGGCACCGGGACTTAGTATATATGGCTAACTGAGGAAGCAAGGGCTGACGGGGATCCCATATACTAGTTCCAACTTACTGCGAAACGGACTTCGTCAAGGGAGGTTCTTGACGGGGAAACGCTAACCGGGCTTTGAGGCCTCATGAACCTCATAGCCGCATTGATATGATTGGGTGGTCGGGCCTTGCAAACCCGTCCACCACCCGGAGGAAGAAGGTTGGTTATGATTTGTGATTATGCTTATGAGTATGTTATGATTGATAGGCACCGTGCGGGAAGGCCGGGACACGGATTGCCCAAACGACTATGTCTTAGGATATGATATATGATCTGCATGTATTATGATATATTGCATGAACAGCTAATCAGCCTATTAATGATATTTGTCGTACACGGCCGGAGTTTGGTTGGAGATTGTGCATGCTCCCTCACCGAGCCTTATGTCTATGTATGATTTATAAACGTAATGAATTAATATGATTAGTCAAAAAATCCGGGTATTGCTTGGTTATTCTCTTGCCCTTTTGGGAACTAATTTCAAGTAAAACCTTGCTCGGGATTTATGACTTGCATGTGCATGTTTCTTATATATATGTATCGCTCCTGCTCACTCAGTCTTCTAGAGACTGGCCCTCTCCCTCCCCAACACTTTAACGTGCAGGTTTGGCTTTGGAGTTCAAGCTAGGCGGAGTATTATTGAGTTTGAGTGGGTCAAGTTAAGTTAGAGGTGTCTCTGCATTCACCTTATGTATTTAATTTGTGTATGATTCAACCTGGTGAGATCATGGATTTGATTCTTGTATAATTGCTATTGAATTGCTTTTGTTGGGCTTTGTTTATGAGTTTAAAAGAGGCCTGAAGAGCCCAATTCAGTTTATGGTTTGTGTGCTTGAATTTTAGTTTTCCGATGCATTATATTTTGTTGATTGGTTATTATTGCAGGGTCTAAGTTCCGTTCGCTATGGTTCGATACGGGTGCGGATTTACCATTTCGTTACTCGTGCTGAGCCATAGTGCGGGGGATGTGGTGCCTCACGTGCGGGGTGCTACAACATATGAAATAGGCAGTCCATACATGAATCGGACTCACAGCGAACGGGTGACAAACAAAACAACAGTCCTGACTAGGCGGAAGCTAACCCTGGAACAATCAATAATAACCAAAATGCGGAAGCAAGGAAATCATTCATGTAATACCAAAGGAATAAATGAAATCTAACAAGAATATAAATACGGGTTCCACTAATCAATACACCTGTCCTAACCTGTCCCGAATCAATACAAGGCAACAACACAACAACGGGTTCAACTAGCTCCAAAACCTGTCCTAACCTATCCCGAAATAATATCAGTTCAATAAGGGCACAACGGCCAACAATAAAATATCAATACAATACTTAGAAACCATATAGTATGCAGTGAATGTAAATGAGTGAGACTAGAACAATGACTCGACACTCTAACTCCGCCTAGTAACCAACACCTGCAAAAGAAACTGGAAAAGTGGGAAAGAGGGGTCAGTCTCTAGAAGACTGAGTGAGCAGGACCGATACATATATAGAAACATGCGCATGCAAGTCATAAATCCCGAGCAAGGTTTTATTTAAAATTAGTTCCCAAAAGGGCAAAAGAATAACTAAGCAACGCTCGGACTTTACGACTAATCATATTAAATTCATTAAGTTCATAATTCATACATAAACATAAAGGCTCGGCGAGTGAGCGTGCATTATCTCCAACCAAACTCCGACCGTGTACGACAAATATCATTAATACATTAAATACGTGATCATGCAATGTATCATAATACACACAGATCACATATCATGTCCTAAAACATATTCGTTTGGGCAATCCGTGTCCCGACCTTCCCGCACAGTGCCTATCAATCATAACATAATCATAATCAATCATAAAATAAGTTCCAACCTTCTTCCTACGGGTGGTGGAAGGGTTAGCATGACCCGACCACCTCATACATAATGGCTAGAGGGGTTCATGAGTCCCCAAAAGCCCGACTAGCGTTTCCTCGCCAAAACTCCTAACGAGGTCCGTTTCGTCGTAAAACATAGTGGAACTAGCACATGGGATCACCGTTGGCCCATGCCTCCCCGGATAGCCACATGTACTAAGTCCCTGGGCCCGTGAACATATCATACATACATAATCTCGCCAAAACATTTCAATTCAAAAGAAACATAACATATTTCATAATTCATTAGAAAAGGGGTTACTCGATAATAATTTACTCGATGACTCCACTTTGAAAATAACATATATAGATATATACATAAGGTTTTGGCCAAAACTTGTCACATAAGGGTTGTAGGGTTTAATATGTAACTAGAACGAAAACACCGTCACCTGGAATACCACGAGACATAAAGCATGAGCAACACGGGTGCCTATTCAATTCGGAAGTCTCCACCCTGGAAACGAACTATACAAGAGAATGAACAATGTGTACCAGTCAGAGGAGACTCAATATGAACCAAATAGGACGCAGGACACGAAATGAGATGACATGAAGTAAAATGACATATTATGGCATGCATATGAAATTAATAATAATAATTATGATAAGCCGTGAAGGTGCTCAATTAATGTTCCACGTTGCAATTAGTCATATATTACACTCAAATAATTTATATAAACAAGTAAACCAATTAAATGAATTCAATTTATTTTAAATCATGAAGCCCATCAATTTATTATCATTTAGAAGATCAAACAATATTCAATTATCAAATCATATATCAATTTACAGGATTCAAATAACAATTAAACATACAATTAAAGCTACATGTATGATTCATGAAGGTTAAGTTTGTATTTCAAATTAAATAAGTATATAGAATAATTATGCCAACTCATATATATTCAAACAATTCACATTGAAATCAATTAAGGCAAGCAATCGACATGAAAAGAGGCCCATAAAATCAATGAGTTAAGAATTCGAGTTTTCATATATCATATCATATTATCATACATTATACAATTCATAATCATCGATTAATTAAGCATACAAGATCAAATTACAATTTAAAACAATCAACGTATAATATACAATAACTTCAGAAATTCATATAAAATCAACCAAGTGTCCGATTGACGAACGGAAAGCGGTGATAGACTCACCACGACGAAAGGAACATACTGTCCGAAAGGCATCGGAATGCCGCCACCGGAGCCTGCCGGACCGCCACTGACAGCAGTCAAACCACCACCTCCGGTGGTCGGAAAAATCCCCGGAGGGACAGAAACGTGCGCCTCGGCCTGCTAGTCAAAAGCCCTCAAACAATTTCAGAAAAAGCCAAACACACCGGATTTCGTTGACGAAAAACCGAACTTACTCCCAAGAACGAAAACTGCAATTAAACTCAAACCGTAAAACGAAAACGAAATCCGGACATACCGTTGAAAAGCCCGTAACGAGGCCTTCGAAACCCATATCTCAATTGCCGGAAAAAGTCACCGGAACAGTGACCGGTTCGGACCCGCCGGTTCAGCCACCGGTTCACCACCACCGGCCGGTTTTCGCATCGGCACCAACACGGAGAGCTTGTCCACGTTGAGACGAGTAACATTCGTGAAGGACTCGTCACCAAAATCCCGCCGGAAAAGGCCGAACCGCCGCCTCTGCCCATCATCGAAAAACCCCATTTCCTGCTACTTTCTCGCCAAACCAGTGCCGGAAACGAACTCAGGAGGTTGAAGAACCCTGGAAACCGCTAACCCTTGCCTGAAAAAGTCGTTGGAGGGCGGCGTTTGGTGGCGCTACAGTAACACGCGCCACCGTCGTCCTCTTTGGTCGGCGCGTGAGCCGCCGTCAGGTGGCTGTTGGCTGTGCCACCAATGTGGAAGGGGACACCGGGATGTCTTCTCTCAAGCCTTGGGGCGCTTGCAGCAAGAGTGTCGCCGAAAACGGTGTGGAACGCCGGCGAAGTCACGGTGGTCCGCCACCACCTCCAATCCGTTTGAAAATCGGCAATATCTTCGCCTCCATTTGTCGTCGAGCCAAGCTCTTGGTACGGTTGTGACCACGTCGTCGAGCTCATCGAAAAACACTATTGGTTCATCAAAATCCATCGAGAAACGAGGAAGATTGAATTTGTGTGTGTGTGTGTGTCATGTGTGTTTAACGTGTTTCGCGGGGTGAGGGAGAGAGAGAAAGAACGAAGCAGCAAACTCAGGTTCTTGGCATGAATAACGAGGATCCGGGTGTTATATCCCGGGTCCTTAACACACGAAACGAGCGAAAGAAGGGTTAACAACGTCAGAATTGGGCAAACTCAGAGTCTATGGACTCGTCTCGATGCCCCGAACGCGTGGAAGGGATCAAAGAGGTCAAAATCTCGATCGGGTGAGAAATAACCAAAAAACCCTTGAAAGAGAAAATTACAAACAAGCCCCTAAACTCAGAAGGAGCTACAAATAAGGCCACATAAATCACATAATTACATATTCAAGCACACAAGAAAGTCTACACGTGGCGAAATCCGAACACTGGAAAAGCGAGGCGTTACAATGTGTGCCTTAACATGCTCTATATAAGTTTAAACGTGAATGTAAGGATTAATATGATGTTCATTTGGCTTTTGTGATTTTTCCTTGTTTCTTTCTTGTATGCATGCATGCCTAACGTATTATATAATATGTTATGGGTGTTGTATGAAATTTATGGATTCATCTAATGTGAAATATGTGAATTATAACTCAATATGGATAAATATGGCATCAAATGACTTAAATGAAATCTCATTGCATTCTTTATGGATCATTTGCATCCATATGCATTTGTCGAGCGTTTAAATTGGTACATTTTGAATCTAAGTCATCGTTTGTTCTTTGTTCTGTCCTTAGGTTCGTTCCGTGGGTGACGAGGAGGCCTCCTAGAAGTATTTTAAGTTTCTTTCGTCCGATGTGGTTGTCAAGGTGAGGTTTTATTCCTTTTAGTTAAAATGACCTACAACCCTACCTGTATTTTGAGCCAGCATGCGACTTACGTATATATATATTTAAATATGCGTGTGATACGTATTTCGAGGGATTTATCCCGTTTTGTTATAAAATCATTTGAAAACGCTTTTATATATATACGTAACCTATTTTACGTTTGTTTGATTTGAGAAAGGGTTGGTGTATGTGAATGTTTTGAAATAGCGAGATTATGACTTTGAAATATAAGTCGGAAAAATTATGAAATTTTGAAATTATAAAATTATAACTTATGAATTATGAAATGGGCCCGGGGAAGTGGTATGTGATCTCGGGTCGACCGTGGGGTCGCCAAGCTCTCTTATCGCGACTCCATTTATGTAGGGAGATTATCCATCCTTGGGAGGTCGAGGGAAAGGTAATTTCTTGAGAACCGGGGAGCGGGCAGGATCCCCCGACTCAAAACTTATGACGGGAGAACGGGGTTGAGGAAGGCCTCCTCATCCCAACCGGAGAACGAGGATTGTTTATGAGCTTTATATGTCTTCGTTTTGATTATGAATATGAAGGGAGTAAGTGGGTTTGAACTCGATCTTGCCGAGTCGTTATGATTTTGATTATGAATTTGGTTCGTAAAAAGGGAGTGGACTTCAAGTTTATAAAACTGGTTGATTTTGGCCTTCGACCTTAAACCTTTTTCTTATATATATAGTATCACGGGATAAAATATTTTAGATTGTAAAAACCACGCCCCGATTCATGAACACTCTAATCTTGAATATGCTATGCTCGTATGTATATGTACGTGTGCGTGTGTTAGCCCCCTCACCAATCTTTATGTAACATCCCGATCATCCGGATCTAATGGTATGCCTTTACGGGGTGCTACTTGTACAATTTATTTATTTGAGTAGGTTGTTTGAATTACTTTTAATGTGTATTTATCAATTTGGAATTTACTTGTTTATTTGCTACTTGAATACCTTGAACGTTTATGCTCTTTTGCTTGAGTTTTGCTCTCTACGTGCTCGAATTTGATTCTGATTTTTTTTTTGTGAACTCCTGATATACATGAATTATGTGACATATGTATGTGTTATCATGCTCGTTATGTGGTTTTGGGTTCATTTTGTTTTTCGGAACCTAGAGGACGGTTAAAGAGCATTTAGCGCACCTCGGGTTCCAGGTGGCGTATCTTGAGTTAGGGAATTCGGATTCGAATTCTGGAAGAGGTGTTGGACTCGTGACGAGATTTTTAAGCTTTAGATCCTAACCTTACACTTTTCTAAGCCCTTTTAGACCTTCGAAAATCAACCGAAACGAGCCTTTGCGACAAGAATTGCCCTTTTTGTTGACTAGTCTCACTTGTGGGCCCCTATTAACCCCAATCAAGCCTTAACCTTGACTTATATGCTCTTAATTCACCCCTATCTCTCCGATACCCCCTTCTACCGAACTACCCCCAAGAAAGAAGGAAGAAAAGGTCCCTAACTTCAGCTCCCAAGAAGAACAAGAGGAAGAAGGTGACACTATTCCATTTTTGAAGGTTTTGGCCATTTCCCTCCACCTTTTCTCATCACATTTAAGAGGTAAGTGTATTTTTTGAGTCGTCCATGTTTATGTGGTTCTTTTAAGTGTAATCTCTTGAGCTATAACCTTGATTTGCATGAGTGTTGGCACATAAGGTGAATAGTAAGGTTTGGCAAGTTTGCTTGAAATTGGAGTGATGTTGGGTTGATTTCTTGGAAGTTATGCATCCTAGTTGGTCTTAAGACATCATATATTAAGTGTATGGTTGGAATTTGTATGAAATTCTAAGAATCTTTGGGTTTTATTTTGAGTTTTTGAAGTTTTGGCATGAATTTGCACGTATATATATCTCTTGCATTCCTCCTTGTATATCTTCTTATATAGCCTAGATTAATGCGTGGTATGAGTGAATATTTTCTTCCTATGCTTGCCCTTATGTGTTAGCTTGGTCCCTTGTTGGTTGGTTTGAGTTTTGCAAGAATTTCAAGTTTGGAGTTCGAAAATTTGGCCCTTGGACCAGATCCACGGTCCTGGATTTTTGTGCTTTGTAAAACCCACGACCTTGGATATGGGGACAGATTTTGGCAAGTTTCTACCTTGGAATCCAAGACCGTGGATATCCCTTTTGAAAAAAAATCCACGGGCCTGGATTTCAGGGCCAAAACATTTTGAGTTCCGAACTTCGTTTTCTTGTTTCGTTTCATTTTCCTTTCGTTGCCCCACCCCCTTTCCTTGTTAATTACCTTGTTTACTAGTATCTTATGTGTTGTGGTTGTGTTGTGTTATGTGTTTTGATGTTCTTTTCCAAGTTGTGGATTCACTTGTTTAGAAACGTGCAAGTTATGCTCATTTTGCTCACATTGCTACTTTGCTACGCTTCTTGCATCTCCAACGCATCATACGCACTCATATGTATTTACCGAGCATCAATGTGCTTCATATTGAGTCTAAGAGTACCCCTTGTTGTTTGTTTTGTTCAGAGGATCTTCCCGTGGACGACGAGGTTGCCCCTTGAGTGCCCGGTTTACTCTTTTGTCTTCGTTACCCGCGTTAAGGTGAGGTTTTTGTTCCTTTTAGTTATTTGACCTATGTCCCCTATATGGTTTGAAGCCTCGCATGCGAATTAGGTATATTATATGATAGATACGTGTAAGATATATATATGTTGTGGGCTTGTCCTGTTTGTTATAAGACTTTGAAAACGATTTGTATACGTATATAAGCTATTTTACCTTTTGTTTTGGAAAAGTTTGGTTATGTGTGAGTGTATAAGCGAGATTTGTGGCTTTGAAAGTTAAGTGTTGCTATAAGTGTGATTTTTGTGATAATTTTTGGGCCTCGGAGAGTGGTATGGTAATCTGGGGTCGGTCGTGGGGTCGCCGAGCTCTTCCATCAACATTCTCCATTTGAGAGTCTTACCCAACCTCGGGAGGTTTGGGAAATGGTGTTTCTCTTGAGCCAGCGGTGATAACTGTCGAAGGTTTCAAGGTCGTGATTAAACCTTGTCTCTCGTGATTTTTGGATAGCTAGGGCCGTCAACCCTTCTATCACCCAGTGTAAGGTTGGTTTAATTTTTTGTTTTGATTTGATATTCCCTTGTGTATGTGGAAGTGGGAGGCGTGACTCGTACTCGCCGAGTTAGTGACTTTGTATGATCTATGGCATGAGATTGGACTCATAAGTACCTAAAACATGGTATTTTGGCCTCCGGTCAAAAAATTTAGCTAGTATATATACTTATATCATGTGAAAACACTTTGGCTTGCAAAAACCAATCTCGGGGCATGGATCTCATCGATTTTGTTATATGCTTTGCTCTATATGTATATTGGTTATGTGAGTTAACCCCCTCACTAGTCTCTAGGACTGACCCTCGTTGTTTTTCCCCTTTTCCCCTTTTCTTTTGAGTTTGTAGGTACCTTCTGAGTTGAGCTAGGCGGTAAGTGTCTCTCGAGTTTACTTGTGGTGTAGCTCGAGTCTCATGTATTTGTAGTGGTTTATGTACCTTACCTTTATGCACTTTTGAATTATGTAATTTGAATACTTATGATATTTTGGCCCCGATGGGCATTGTATGGGTTGTATATATGTGATTATGACTTAGCATGACAACTTGGACCCTCTTATTATATGATATGTGATCTTAGGGATTAAGTATGAATGTTTAACGGTTCCGCTACTCTTGTTTTATTTTGCTCTGTTCTTGAGGGTCTAGGCCACCTAGCGAGGGTGTGAGTTTTGTGTGTCTCCCATTCGCTATGGTTTGATTCGGGTGCGAACCCTCCATTTCGTTACTCGGGTTGGACTATAGTGCGGGGGATGTGGCGTCCCTCACTCCGGGGTGTTACATCCTTGAGTGGTATCAGAGCTCTGGGTTGCAAAACCGGAGCTCTGGAGTCATGTTAAGTTTGTCTAGGTCATTCGGTTTAGGACTATGTGATTCTTTGCATTCACTCTCATATTTATGTGATTTATTTGCTTAAATTCATGATATTTAATCTCATAAACATGCATCGATATTTCTTCAAATTGTGATTTTCAGGATGCCTCCACGAAGAAGAGTGGATAGGGAGCAAACACCCGATCTTAACCATCCTCCACCACAAGGGCAAGGACTACCACCTCCACCGCCCTTGAATGCCGAGAATATCGTACATGCTCTCTTGAATCAACTTCAACAAAATCAGAGGAATAACCCTCAATGGGACGGGCAAGAGGGACAAGTAACTTCGGCCTTCAAGAAGTTCAGAAACAATAAACCTCCTAAATGGTATAGACGCGATGATATTAAAGCAGAAGAGTGGTTGTCAGAGGTCGCATGAATTTGGGAAATCTGTCCCGCTCCTTCTCATGAGAAAGCCGTCTGCACGGCCCGATTTATTCAAGGTCCCGCATTGAATTGGCTCAAGGCTATGAGAGCCTGTTTAGAGAGGAGTGTAGAGGAGTTCAACTGGGAAAGTTTCATTAGAAAATTTCGTCATAAGTTCATCCCACTGAGTGCCCATGAAAGAAGGCACCAAGAATTCTCGGAGTTGAAGCAAGGAAATCGTACAGTTGAAGATTACATTTTGGCATTTGAAAGACTCTCCCCGTATGCCCCTCATATTACTAACGATGATACTCAGAAAGCTCGGAATTTTGTACATGGATTGAAGTATGAGATCCAGAATGGTTTACAAGCGGCAACGGTGAATACTTGGGAGAAAGCTACACGGAAGGCTCTTAAGGTGGAAGCTAATAGGCTGAGATTGAGGCCCCCAACTTATTCTTCGGGCCAAGGTTCTAATCTGGGCAAGAGGCATGCAACACAAAGTGGGCCTCCGGTCTTCAAAGGCCAAGGTCCTAATATTTCTAACAAGAAAGCCCGACCTCCTGCACCGGCTCTACCGGCCCCGATACAATGTGCTTATTGTAAGGGTCCCAACCACACCAAGGAGACTTGCCAGAAGAAACTCAAGCGGTGTTATAAATGTGGAGAAGCTAGATGAGAGTCCCTCAACCCCGAGCTCCTCAACCTTTGAACGTGATGCCTCCGAGAGCCGCTATCCAAGCAAGGGCCTATGCTGTGGAAGAAGAAGTGGATGCCAATGCCGTCATTGAAGGTACTATCAACATACATGGTATTCCATTGCATGCATTGTTTGATCCGGGAGCAACGCATTTATTTATTGCTTCTCGGCTTGTTCATACTCTTTCCTTGCCTGTTGCTTGTTTTGATGATTTCTTTGTTGTTACTTCTCCTCTTGGTGGTAATTTGGTGACGAACTGTGTTTACCGTGGCTGTCCGGTGGTTATGGAAGATCAAGAGTATCCGGTGGATTTGATTAGGGTGCCTATTAAGAAGTTTGGGGTGATTTTGGGCATGGACTGGTTGTCTCGGCACCGAGCGGAGATGGATTGTTTTGCTAAGAAGGTGACTTTGGGTTCTACGGTGTTTTTGGGTCAGAGGTTGAAGACCTGCCCGATTATTTCCTTTATGGAAGCAAACAAATTGTTCCGGGACGGTGTGACGGGTTACGTGGCTTATCTTTTAAACAAGCCGAAAGATCAAGCAAGCTCGAGGAGACGGAGATTGTGAAGGAATTTCTCGATGTCTTTCCGAAGAGTTTAATGTCTCTACCTCCGGATCGAGATATTGAGTTTGTAATTGATCTCTATCCCAGAGCAGAACCTTATGCAAAATCTCCCTATAGGATGGTTCCAGCTGAGTTGAAGGAGCTGAAGGCGCAACTTGACGAGCTCTTAGAGTGTGGTTACATTCGCCCGAGCACTTCTCCGTGTGGTGCTCCGGTCCTATTTGTAAAGAAGAAAGACGAGACTTTGCGAATGTGCATTGACTACCGTCAGCTGAACCGGTTAACGGTTAAGAACAAATACCCGCTACCTCACATTGAAGAGTTGTTCGAACTCCTTCAGGGTTCAAGTATTTAATCTAAGTTGGATTTAAGACAAGGGTATTATCAGTTGCGTATCCGGGAGGAAGATATACCAAAAATGGGTTTCAATAAGAGATATGGGCATTTCGAGTTCGTGGTCATGCCTTTTTATCTTACTAATGCCCCAGCCGCGTTTATGGATACGATTCACCGAATATTCCGGCCTTACCTCGATAAATTCGTGATCATATTTATAGATGATATTCTGGTGTATTCGAGGTCCGTGGAAGAGCACACGCGGCATTTGAGAATCGTCTTATCTACACTTCGAGAGCACCATTTGTTTGCCAAGTTCAGTAAGTACAAGTTTTGGCTGGATCGAGTTTCCTTCTTGGGTCACTTTATTTCAGGGAAAGGTGTAGAAGTGGATCCGGCGAAGATTAAGACGGTTATGCTTTGGAAGCAACCGAAGAATGCCTCAGAAGTGAGAAGTTTTCTAGGATTAGTGGGGTACTATAGGCCCTTTGTGAAAGATTTCTCGAAGATTGCCTTCCCGTTGACCCGGTTAACAAAGAAAGAGGCTAAATTCGAGTGGGATGAGGCGTGTGAGAAGAGTTTCCAAACTCTTAAGGAGAAGTTGACCACTGCACTAGTTTTAACCTTACCCGAAGGTTCAATAGGCTACTCAGTTTACACCGATACTTCGAAGGAAGGGCTCGGTTGTGTGTTGATGCAGAATGGCAAGGTAGTAGCCTACGCCTCAAGGAAGTTAAAGGATCACGAAAGAAACTATCCCACTCATGACTTGGAACTCGCGGCGGTAGTGTTTGCTTTGTTGAAGTGGCATCACTATATCTACGGAGCTACTTTTGATGTGTTTACCGATCACTAGAGTTTAAAGTATTTGTTCAACCAAAAGGATCTGAATGTAAGGTAACGACATTGGGTAGAACTTCTTGAGGATTATGATTGCAAGATTCAATACCACCCGGGTAAAGCCAATGTGGTTGCAGATGCTAAGCCCCAAAGCTAGTGTTTCGGGTTTGGAAATAGGTTTGAGCAAGAAGGTTTCGGTGACTCTAGTTTCAGAAGCTCGCTTAGCAAACATCTCTATTCAACCGGTTTTAAAGCAAAGGTTGATTGAAGCTCAATCTAGTGATCCGAAAATACAGAGATTGGTGGCGAAAGCAAGGATTAATTCGGAAACTAAGTTTGGATTTGATGATTTGGGATTGTTTCGGTTCAAGACTCAAGTTTGTGTTCCGGAAGAGTTGAAGAGGTTAGTTTTGGATGAGGCACATAAGTCGACTTATACAGTACATCATGGTACCACCAAGATGTATAGAGATAGAAGACTCTGTTAGAGTAGTGCCCTAGAAGAGCCAAACAGTTTAGGCCTCTTTTTGTAAACTTCTCTTATTAGTAGTAATTTGTGACATTAATGAAATAATAATTGTAACGTTTCATAGTAATTTAATTCTATGTGGCTAATTCATCATATCTCACTCAAGTTTATCAATTGCGTATCATAATTGTTTGTGTATGGATGAAACCCCAAGGTCACACTGAGCTACGGGACTTGACCTCGCATAGGGATGGAGGTTATGAAACAAGTCTCTATGGCGTGGCCTAAACCAACTCCAAGTCGAAGAGTCTAATAAGCACGGGGATGTTGACTTGACTCGTTTGAGACTTGCTCATACGATGTGCCTTTTAGAAAGGTTACTTTGTTTCATAAGTATTGAATGTAGAGACATTCACACGCGTATGGGGGTGCTTGTTAGGGAACAAGTACACTGAGGATCCCGATGGGGACACCTCAATGGGGTAAGGCTTTTATGCCTTAATGATGAGGTTGGTTCTCTAGTTCTGGTAGTGTCTAAATGGTCCTTAGACTTGAGGCTCCATTGATGCTCTGTGCATGATAAGGGCAAAGTTTGATATGCCCCTAGAGATTCATGGGTTCCATGAATCTCGTTATGGTTGTATGTTGGCATTGTTCGAATCATGTATGGGGGCATATGAGAGGCCAACATAGAATCTATCGCTCGTTTAGAAGAACGAGTGAATCACCATGAGTTCTATTGTAGCACATTCCACTTAAATCCTTACGCAAGGTAGTGAGATCTAAATTAGGAAATGGGTTTCCTAGAGTGTTAGATCAAATGGAATTGCTATTAGAATTAATTCATAGCATTAGGACTATTAGGGTTCTATTATTCCCATGCCCTAGGTCCTAATCGGGGATTGGACGACAAAAGGATCTTATCTCACGGTATCCATGAGACTGAAAGGTTCACAACATAAACTTAACCTGTTGGATGGGTGGTCATGAGCTTGTCACTAGACATCGATCATGATCTGTAGGTACTGATTAATTAAAAGGAGTTTTAACTAAACAGTGATTAATTGGAAGAGTTTAATTAAATCAATAAGATAAAAGATTATCTGAAATACCACATTAAGAATGTGGGCCTACTGCTATTCATTTGTGAACCTAAGGGGTCACACAATGACTCGAGTTGAACAACGTGATTATCTAAAGATCAATAGAGATTAATCAATAAATTAAATGAGTTCAATTTATAATATGAGAGAGTGATTAATTAATAATTATATTAATTAATTTATGCTTATTTGTTAAGCTATTGAGAATAGATGTTAAAGAGTTAACATTAATTTAAATAAGTGTATTTAAATTATGTTGGGCTTGAAATTTAATTAAGAGTAATTAATTTTTAAGTCCATCAATTTAATTAGATACTGGAGTTTTGATTTAATTATTGTAATTAAATTAAGTCCACTAATTAAATAAATAGTGGGCCTTTTAATTTAATTAGTAGTAATTTAATTAATGCCCATCATATTGACTAGCCCATAGGGTTTTTGACATAGGGCTAAGCATATAAGCAGATTTGTGAGAAGAAATCAAAACGTCGTTGACATAGGGACTTAAGTGCATAACTTTGCAAGGGCTTAATTGAGCATATTTTAAATTGTTGGATACTTGATCGCATGACTTCATAAAACAAAGGATTAAATGGCAATTAGCATAAGTCACAAAAATCAAGGATGATGAATTACGTATCATCTCTTCTTGCACATTCCATGATCATTTTCATCTACAATTCATCAACATCTCCATCTTTTCTCTCTCGGTTCCAAGGAAGAAAAAGGGAAGAAGTAAATTTTCCTTCAATCATCAAGATTTCAAGAAATCATCCAAGTTTTGGCAAATTGATCATCCTCTTCATCCATCTTCTTCATTTCTTAGCTTTCAAAGGTTGGTTGCATGGAAGTGATGATTCTTGATTGTGTTTGATGTGGTTAGGGTTTGGAAATTATATGCTAAATGAATGAATTAGAAGTAGAAGCATGATTATGTGATCATTTCATGAATTATGGCATGAATTATTCATGGTATTGTTGAGAATTTGAGCTTGGATGATCAAAGTGGGCATGAGCTTGAAATCTTGGAAACCTTGGTGATATAGCATGCTTATGTGGTTAAGTGTGATATTATTACTCCTTGAATGTGTATGCATCATCCTTCCAGAAATTATAGCATTTGGGGATCAAAAATGGAATTTTGGGGCTTTGTTGATTCTTTGCCGAGAGCCTCCCCTGTTTCTGCTCTGTTCTTCAAATTTGCAGAAACTGGGAACGACCGTTCCCAGCCTCAAGGCATTGAGGGAACGGGCGTTCCCACCTTTTCAAATGAACTGGGCGGCTGAGCATGGGAACGGCCGTTCCCACTTTGGCCTTGCTGCCGGAAGGGCCGTTCCCAGCTAAAATGCGCGCTTTTATTTTTAAAATCGTTAGCGCGTTTTGGGGAACTCATGGGAACGACCGTTCCCATTTTACAAAGGGGACCGGAATGGCCGTTCCCACCTGACTTGCAGAACAAAATTCACTGCATAAAATTACAAAAATGACCCCTCGATCCAACGACTTCTTTGACCCCGAATTGCTATAATATGTACTAATATGAAGTGAAACAACATGTTATCATGCCACATTGTACTTTCGTGGTCGTCTCGATACATTTCCGCCGTTCGTTATATTTTGGTCATTTTAGGTCATGTCTCACGAATATACGTCGTGTTTCCACAGGTCACGAGGGCGTGGACAGGGAGCAAGCTCCTTAGAACACCACATTATTGTATTTTGCAGGAAAGGTGAGGTTTTAGGTTATGTATATAGAACCCTACCACCCTTATGTGCTATTTCGGCCAAAATATACTATATTTATAAATGATTTCAAAACCATGAATATTTCAAGCAGGCAAGTCATGATTTCAAGCATGCTTGGCGAGTACATGATTGCACGTGGGCCCGAGGGTAATTCTTGAGCCAACCGGGAAAGCAAGGGCTGACGGGTAACTCCTGAATTATCCTCACATTGTTGGGATCACCCCCGAAGCCACTAGGAGATTAGTGGTGGAAGGAGTTCCGTGTCTAGAGGGTCATGTCCTCTACACACACCATGTCGTGGATAGTCGAGCCTTGCAAACTCGCTATCACCCGGAGGAAGACGGAGACTGGGGATTAATCCGGCATGTCGGGTTATCCTCGGGTTATCGCATGATTTCAAGCATGAAATTGTCTATATGAGCACTAAATGAAATTGCATGATCATGTATTGAATTGATAAAGCAAGCACGTATTGTCACGTTTGGTGTTATGGTTGGAGATTCGCCCTACTCGCCGGGGTCACATGTTCATGAAATGGTTAAGCTAAAATGTTAAAGTGATTGGTTGTAATCTCGGGCAAAGATTAAGTTTCTCGAATTATATATTCCTTTCATTTCCAAAGTCTTCACCCGAGGCTACACCTTGCATGTGATGTGTGTTATATATATTTATGGCCCCTCACTCAGTCTTCGGTAGACTGATACTTCACTTTTCAGGTACCCTTTGAGGGTGGTCGTGCTAGGCGGGAGTTGTTCGAGTCTTGCATGTCCTCGGGTCTAGTTTCATACCCTTTTATATAGTCTTATGCTAGTTTTATTTTATGATAATTATTGTCACGTTTTGGATACTTGAATATGTGTATTATCAAGAGATGATAATGTATTGATAGTTAAATTGGTATCTATAAGTATCTATTCAATAAATATGGTACCTATACATATGAATGATCTTATTGCTTCCGCTTTCATTATCATGTTTGCTTTGGTGTTGTTGGGGGGAGTGTCCCGCCTAGCTCGTCATTTTTATTGTCACCCGTTCGCTATAGTTTTGGTTTATGTATGGACTTTCCATTTCATACATGGATCAAGGCTATAGTGCGGGGGATGTGGTGCCCAGGGGGTTAGGGTGCTACATCTACAGGTGGTATCAGAGCCCGGTTGCAAAACCGAGATTCTCGAGTCGTGTCAAGTCAGTCTAGGTCGCACGGCATAGGATTATGTGGTATTTGGGAGTCTGAATTTGGTTGACTTACCTGATTTACTCATTTCTTCGCATTAATTGAGCTACTTGATCTTCCTTGAACATGTGCTACTTGATATTATGGAAATGGTATGCACACATTTCCATTTATTGATCAAGCCACGCATGTTTAGTGATCTAATTTCAGGATGGAGCACGACAGACGTTCCAGTGACCGATCCTCGAGGCACAGGCATCGTCACCGCCGACATCATCGCCGCGAGAGATCACCATCTCCTCCGCCTGCTCAGGCACAGCCCCATGATTTTATAAACGCGGTAGTGGGGCTAATCGATCAGAGGCTACAGGAAAGGGTTCCTCCACCACCTCCAGCACCAGTAGCACCTCCGGAGAACCCCATTTCTGCCATTTTATGAGAGTTTCAGAACCAGCGTCCCCCGAAGTTCTATAAGGGAGACGATATATAGGCAGAGATGTGGCTAAAAGAGATCGAAAGGATTTGGCAGCTTATCCCTTGTGACAGTCAGGAGAAGGCTCGCTGTACACTTACTCTTATTCAGGGCGAGGCCTATTCTTGGTGGGAAAGCACACAGATTGTTCTGGAGGCAGCCGGGACCGAGATTACTTGGGAGGTATTTGTACTGGAGTTCAGAAACAAGTATATTCCTCCTGCTTCCCGTACTCGCAGGTTGAGAGAGTTCACCGAGCTAAAGCAGGGAGGCAGGTCTGTGGGTCAGTATATCGCCGAGTTCGAGAGACTTTCTCGCTATGCACCCAACATAGCGAATGATGACTTTCATAAAGCGATGCAGTTCGTCCAAGGACTCAGACCGGATATTCAGGATGCCCTGAAAGCAGCTAATACGAGCACCTGGGCAAAAGCTACCACTAAGGCCCTAAAAGTTGAGGATTCGGATATTGCTAGGAAAGCTACTTCGCGGACTGGACAGGCTTCGGGCTCGAGAGCAGGTCAGGGATCGAGCTCAGGGAAGAGGCCGATGATTTACTCTGCACCCCCAGCTCAGAAGAACCCCGGGAAGAAGCTTAAGGCGACAGGGCCATTATCGAGAGGTCCGAGAGCTCCAGCACCACCCCAGCCACCTCAGAGACCGGGCTGCAGATGGTGTGGACTTCCTACACATACCTACGACAACTGCAGGCGCCGGTTAGGTTTGTGTTTGATTTGCAGGAGTGACGAGCACATGGTTGACGGCTATCCGGATCGTCAGGATCCACCACCTGCAGGACCGAGGCCACTGGTGAGAGCTCGGGCTTATGCACTCGCTGGAGAGGAGCAGGATGCAGAGATAGACCCCGCCGCAGTAGTTGAAGGTATTATTTGCATCCATGGCACGAACATCCATACATTATTTGATCCAGGAGCTACACACTCCTTTCTTGCGCACTCTATTGCTATTACTTTGTCTTTGCCTGCTATGTGTACTTCTGTGCGCTATCTAGTTAGTACTCCTTTCGGTAGTAGGCGAGAGACGGATCAGGTTTACAGGGATGTTCCAGTGATGATTGAAGGCCGGGAGTTTCTGACAGATTTCATTGTTATGCCGATGGAGAGATACGGAGCTATATTGGGGATGGAATGGTTATACAGGCATTGTGCTACTGTAGATTGCCGGGCTAAGAAGGTTCAGTTGGGTTCAGAGGTTACTACGGGTTGTACTTCAAAGACCGTACCCCTACTTTCGTTTTCAGAGGCTCAGAGGTTAGTCAGAGACGGGGCTACAGGGTTCATTGTCTATATTCTGAACAAGCCAAAAGATCAGGTGAAATTAGAGGACACCGAAGTGGTAAAGGAATTTCCCGAGGTATTCCCAGAAAAATTGGATTCCTTGCCTCCTGAACGAGAGATTGAATTTGTGATCGATCTTTTTTCGAATGCTGAGCCGTATTCAAAGACTCCTTACCGGATGGCTCCAGCTGAATTAAAAGAATTAAAAGTCCAGCTGGAAGCATTGTCGGAAGTTGGGTACATTCGACCGAGTTCTTCGCCTTGGGAAGCACCAGTTTTATTTGTAAAGAAAAAGGACGGGACTTTAAGAATGTGTATCGATTACAGGGAGTTGAACAGGATGACTATCAAGAACAAGTATCCCCTCCCACATATCGAGGAGTTATTTGATATACTTCAGGGTTCCAAAGATTATTCGAAATTGGATTTAAGACAAGGATACTATCAGCTGCGAATCCGAGCAGAGGATATTCCTAAGACAGGATTCAATACTCGGTACGGGTACTACGAGTTCGTGGTTATGCCATTTGGATTAACTAACGCCCCTGCAGCTTTTATGGATATGATGCATCGGATATTCAGGCCTTTCCTCGACAAGTTCGTGGTGATTTTTATTGATGATATTCTGGTTCTCTCAAAATCAGCCGAGGAGCACGCGAGACATCTCAGGCTCGTTCTTCAGACTCTGAAAGAGCATCAGTTGTTTGCTAAGTTCAGTAAGTGTGAATTTTGGATCGATCGGGTTTCCTTTTTGGGACATGTGATTTCAGGAAAAGGGTTGGAAGTCGATCCCTCGAAAATCGAGGCCATGCTCAAGTGGGAGAAACCAAAGAATGCCTCGGAAATTAGAAGCTTCTTGGGATTGGCCGGTTATTATAGAAGATTTGTTCAGGACTTCTCCAAGATTGCGGCGCCGTTAACCCGATTGACAAAGAAGGATGTTAAGTTTGTCTGGGACAAGAAGTGTGATCAAAGCTTTAATTTTCTGAAAGAAAAGTTAGTCTCATCTCCGGTATTAACTTTACCCGAGGGTTCAGAGGGATATGCAGTGTACACCGATGCTTCTAAAGAAGGCTTAGGTTGTGTTTTGACTCAGAAAGGAAAAGTGATCGCCTACGCTTCTCGAAAACTAAAGGAATATGAAAGGAATTATCCGACACACGACCTAGAGCTTGCAGCCGTGATCTTTGCTCTCGGGAAATGGAGACATTATCTTTACAGGACTTCCTTTGAGATTTTTACCGACCACAAGAGCCTTCAGTATTTGTTCACACAGAAAGAGTTGAACATGAGGCAACGGCGATGGATGGAAAAGCTAGAGGATTATGATTGTACAATTAAACACCATCCCGGGAAAGCAAATGTGGTCGCCGATGCACTTAGCAGAAAGGCGAGTGTATCGAGCTGGGAAATAAAGGAAAGTGAGGAAGTTGTCCCGATTGTGTTAAAGGCTCGGGTTTCTAATATCACAATTCAGGCGGAATTAAAGTATCAGTTATTTGAGGCTCAGAATAAGGATCCGGAAGTGCAGAAGCTTACAAGTAAAGCTAAGGATAACCCGGAGAGTCCGTTTCGGTTTGATGAGACCGGGTTGCTTCGGTTTAAAAACAGAGTAGTAGTACTTGAAGAATTGAGGCGGGTCCTACTTGAAGAAGCTCACAAGTCAGCCTACTCGATCCACCCAGGAGGAAATAAAATGTATAAGGATTTGAAGCAATATTATTGGTGGAACGGGATGAAAAGAGACGTGGCAGAATATGTGAAACATTGCCTGACCTGTCAAAAGGTGAAAGCTGAGCACCAAAAGCCCGCGGGACTTCTACGACCGTTACCTATTCCCGAGTATGATGGACTTTGTTTCCGGATTACCGAAGGTTAAAGGTGGGTTTGATGGAATTTGGGTAATCGTGGATAGATTTACAAAGTCTGCTCACTTTCTACCGGTCCGGATGTCCTATAAGATCCCGAAGTTGGCTGAAATCTATAACAGAGAGATTATTCGACTTCATGGCATTCCGGTGAGCATAGTTTCAGACCGAGACCCGAGGTTTACTTCTAAGTTGTGGCAGGAATTACAGGCCGTCTTAGGAACGAAACTTAAGTTCAGTACATCATTCCACCAGCAAACAGACGGTCAAACTGAAAGGTTAATCAGGTATTTGGAAGGTCTTCTTCGGGCTTGCGCGATGGATTTTCAAAACTCGTGGGCAGAACAGCTTCCTTTAATCGAGTTTGCTTATCATAACAACTTTCAGGCTTCGATCGGGATGGCTCCTTACGAGTTACTTTATGGAAGAAAGTGTCGATCTCTGTTGTTCTTCGACTTGGAAGAATGGAAATGGTCAAAACAGGAAGGAGTAAAGAGAGGTGAAAGATTCGAAAGGCCTTCCAAAGTCGTTCAAGCTATGATTGAGAAAGTTCAAATGATTCAACAACGGATGAAAGCCGCGCAAGATAGGCAAAAGAGCTATGCCGATAAGTGCCGAAGAGATCTAGAATTTGAAGTTGGTGACCGGGTATTCTTGAAGGTGTCACCAAGGAAAGGTTTCACCCGAATCGGGAAAGGAGGAAAACTTAATCCTCGCTACTTAGGACCGTTTGAGATTCTTGAAAGAATAGGCGAGGTAGCCTATCGACTGGACCTACCACCGAGTCTTACGGGGATTCATAACGTATTTCATGTTTCACAATTAAGGAAATATTACCCCGATGAGACTACGATTCTCCCAGTGGAAGAAGTTGAACTGGAACCAAATTTGACATTTATTCAGAGACCGGTTAAAATCATGGATCGGAAATTTTAAGAGTTGAGAAACCGGAGAATTCCCATGGTTAAAGTGTTGTGGAGAAGCGATAAAACCGAAGAAGCTACATGGGAAACAGAGGATAAAATGAAACGGTTCCACCCGGAGTTGTTTGAGCAAGACTAGAGAATCTGGGGACCAGATTCTTCTAAGGGGGGGAGAGTTGTAACGCCCCGGTTCCGGATGAACAGGTAAGCACGCCACGTGTGAGTTTGAGCGTAAGTTTTATTTTCTTTCTTTAATCTCATAATAAATTCTTACGTGGCATCTCATAATTTTATAAACTTCACGAAACATTATCTATGTGAATTATATGAATTCATATCATTGAAAATATTATTTCACGACACGGAAAAATATTTATTGCATGGAATCACTACCGAGAGTGATTCAAATTACCAAATTGTCCCTACTTGATTGTTCTTTAAACTTTAGGGACTTAAGTGCATAACTTTGCAAGGGCTTAATTGAGCATATTTTAAATTGTTGGATACTTGATCGCATGACTTCATAAAACAAAGGATTAAATGGCAATTAGCATAAGTCACAAAAATCAAGGATGATGAATTACGTATCATCTCTTCTTGCACATTCCATGATCATTTTCATCTACAATTCATCAACATCTCCATCTTTTCTCTCTCGGTTCCAAGGAAGAAAAAGGGAAGAAGTAAATTTTCCTTCAATCATCAAGATTTCAAGAAATCATCCAAGTTTTGGCAAATTGATCATCCTATTCATCCATCTTCTTCATTTCTTAGTTTTCAAAGGTTGGTTGCATGGAAGTGATGATTCTTGATTGTGTTTGATGTGGTTAGGGTTTGGAAATTATATGCTAAATGAATGAATTAGAAGTAGAAGCATGATTATGTGATCATTTCATGAATTATGGCATGAATTATTCATGGTATTGTTGAGAATTTGAGCTTGGATGATCAAAGTGGGCATGAGCTTGAAATCTTGGAAACCTTGGTGATATAGCATGTTTATGTGGTTAAGTGTGATATTATTACTCCTTGAATGTGTATGCATCATCCTTCCAGAAATTATAGCATTTGGGGATCAAAAATGGAATTTTGGGGCTTTGTTGATTCTTTGCCGAGAGCCTCCCTGTTTCTGCTCTGTTCTTCAAATTTGCAGAAACTAGGAACGACTATTCCCAGCCTCAAGGCATTGAGGGAACGGGCGTTCCCACCTTTTCAAATGAACTGGGCGGCCGAGCATGGGAACGGCCGTTCCCACTTTGGCCTTGCTGCCGGAAGGGCCGTTCCCAGCTAAAAGGCACGCTTTTATTTTTAAAATCGTTGGCGCGTTTTGGGGAACTCATGGGAACGACCGTTCCCATTTTGCAAAGGGGACCGGAACGGCCGTTCCCACCTGACTTACAGAACAAAATTCACTGCATAAAATTACGAAAATGACCCCTCGATCCAACGACTTCTTTGACCCCGAATTGCTATAATATGTACTAATATGAAGTGAAACAACATGTTATCATGCCACATTGTATTTTCGTGGTCGTCTCGATACATTTCCGCCGTTCGTCATATTTTGGTCATTTTAGGTCATGTCTCACGAATATACATCGTGTTTGCACAGGTCACGAGGGCGTGGACGGGGAGCAAGCTCCTTAGAACACCACATTATTGTATTTTGCAGGAAAGGTGAGGTTTTAGGTTATGTATATAGAACCCTACGACCCTTATGTGCTATTTCGGCCAAAATATACTATATTTATAAATGATTTCAAAACCATGAATATTTCTAGCAAGCAAGTCATGATTTCAAGCATGTTTGGCGAGTACATGATTGCACGTGGGCCCAAGGGTAATTCTTGAGCCAACCGGGAAAGCAAGGGCTGACAGGTAACTCCTGAATTATCCTCACATTGTTGGGATCACCCCCGAAGCCACTAGGAGATTAGTGGTGGAAGGAGTTCCGTGTCTAGAGGGTCATGTCCTCTACACACACCATGTCGTGGATAGTCGAGCCTTGCAAACTCGCTATCACCCAGAGGAAGAAGGAGACTGGGGATTAATCCGGCATGTCGGGTTATCCTCGGGTTATCGCATGATTTCAAGCATGAAATTGTCTATATGAGCACTAAATGAAATTGCATGATCATGTATTGAATCAATAAAGCAAGCACGTATTGTCACGTTTGGTGTTATGGTTGGAGATTCGCCCTACTCGCCGGGGTCACATGTTCATGAAATGGTTAAGCTAAAATGTTAAAGTGATTGGTTGTAATCTCGGGCAAAGATTAAGGTTCTCGAATTATATATTCCTTTCATTTCCAAAGTCTTCACCCGAGGCTACACCTTGCATGTGATGTGTGTTATATATATTTATTGCCCCTCACTCAGTCTTCGGTAGACTGATACTTCACTTTTCAGGTACCCTTTGAGCGTGGTCGTGCTAGGCGGGAGTTGTTCGAGTCTTGCATGTCCTCGGGTCTAGTTTCATACCCTTTTGTATAGTCTTATGCTAGTTTCATTTTATGATAATTATTGTCACGTTTTGGATACTTGAATATGTGTATTATCAAGAGATGATAATGTATTGATAGATAAATTGGTATCTATAAGTATCTATTCAATAAATATGGTACCTATACGTATGAATGATCTTATTGCTTCCGCTTTCATTATCATGTTTTCTTTGGTGTTGTTGGGGAGAGTGTCCCGCCTAGCTCGTCATTTTTATTGTCACCCGTTCGCTATAGTTTTGGTTTATGTATGGACTTTCCATTTCATACATGGATCAAGGCTATAGTGCGGGGGATGTGGTGCCCAGGGGGTTAGGGTGCTACAGACTCTATCCCGATTCATAATTCCATAACATAACATAATCAACTTCTCGACGAGTACGAGCTTCCAACCTTTACTCCTCAGAACATAAATCAAAATCAATCCCTCCGCTACACCAGTGATGGAGGAGATGTACTGTCCCTGAACCATCTATAATAAACCGTCTAAAATAGACTCACCCTCAAGGGGTAGCGAACCCACAAGAGTCTTCCCCGGCCTTAGCCGAAGGCTTAAGATACCACACCTTCCCTACAGCACGGGTCGCGTGAAGATATCTCAAATGGAAGTACAGACAGACTGATCCCTGAAGGCCCTATACCGTTCCAGGGTTGTCTAAACCATAGCTCCTTGGATCCAGAATAGATCACAACGGATCACAACATAATATAACATACGCCAATCTTTCATGGCAATCTCGCTACATAATCTCAACACAACTGTTTTCCCAAAATAGCTTACATATGCTTCAAAAACAGGTTTATATATTTTATCCCTGCGCGATGGAACTTTAAGCCTCATGATCTCCACCCACGCATGGCGCACGCTAGATCATAAACATATCATATCCAACACATACGTATTTATAGTAGGATATACTCGCATGCAAGGATAGAAATCAACATGTAAAGGCCATAGGTCACTTAACTATACAAAATCCTAAATCTCACCTGAGAAACGACGAGACGCAGAAACTGAGAAGACGATGAAACTTGATCGGATTGTCTCCACCCTGGAGATCACTGACAGAAAAGAAAATGGTATGAGATAACGTGTCATGAATACATGAATTATAGAATGGTATGATATGTCACGATTGTGTTCATATGCACATTTAATGTCTCAGGTAATAAATAATCAGGCATTGAGATCATGTGGGCCTACTGCTATTCATTGGTGAACCTAAGGGGTCACACAATGACTCGAGTTGAACAACGTGATTATCTAAAGATCAATAGAGATTGATCAATAAATTAAATGAGTTCAATTTATAATATGAGAGAGTAATTAATTAATAATTGTATTAATTAATTTATGCTTAATTGTTATGCTATTGAGAATAGATGTTAAAGAGTTAACATTAATTTAAATACACTAGGCTTGAAATTTAATTAAGAGTAATTAATTTTTAAGTCCATCAATTTAATTAGACATTGGACTTTTGATTTAATTATTGTAATTAAATTAAGTCCACTAATTAAATAAATATTGGGCCTTTTAATTTAATTAGTAATAATTTAATTAAAGCCCATCATATTGACTAGGCCAAAGGGTTTTTGACCTAGGGCTAACCATATAAGCAGATTTGTGAGAAGAAATCAAAACGTCGTTGTTTTCTTCTTTTCTGATTTCTCTCCAAGTCTCTCTTCTCTCTCATCTCTCAATACTGTATTGAGAATGCTATTAGATAATCAATATCTAATTAGTGTTCTAGTGTGCTAATTGAATAGTTGTTCAATTACGGGTCGTGCACTACCTTAGAGGATTTCCGCGTGGGATTCTTGGAAGAAGATCGGATAGAGGAGAACCGGGGAGGTTTTGGAAAACCTTCTTGTCATTGTCATCAATTGGAAGCAAAAGAGGTATTTGATTCTTCTTTTGTTTAAATCGTAAATCTTGAATCAAAGGTGATCTTGTTTGGAATTTTGTTCTTATAATCCCTAAAATTTTAATTTTCGCTACGTTAGGGTTGATGAATTCCAACAGACTCTATATTGGTGGAATGGCATGAAGAGAGACGTTGCTAACTATGTTAGAAGATGTCAAATGTGCCAAGTGGTGAAAGCTGAACACCAAAAGCCGGAAGGAACTCTCCAACCACTTCTAATTCCTGAATCGAAGTGGGAGCAAGTGGCGATTGACTTTGTGTCCGGCTTGCCAAGGACCAAAGGAGGTTTGATGGGATATGGGTCATTGTGGATCGATTGACGAAGTCGGCTCATTTTCTTAGGGTACGAATGTCTGATAAGGTTCTTAAGTTAGCTTGGTTGTATCGGAAAGAGATTGTTAGGTTACATGTTGCACCAGTCAGTATTGTCTCAGACAGGGATCCTCGGTTCACATCAAGTTTTTGGCAAGAGTTGCAGAAATGTTTGGGAACGAAGCTTCAGTTTAGCACTGCTTTTCACCAATAGACGGATGGGCAATCCGAGAGGTTGATAAGGTATCTTGAGGACATGCTTCGTGCTTGTGCATTGGATTATCAGAATTCGTGGGATGAACAATTGGATTTGGTTTAGTACGCCTACAATAACAGTTTTCAGTCCTCAATTGGGATAGCCCCGTATGAAGCTCTCTATGGAAGAAAGTGTCGGTCCCCTCTCTTTTGGGATATTGATGAGTGGAGATGGACTAAAGATGGAATGCTCGAGAGAGCTAAGAAACCGAAGGAAATTCAGGATACCATTGAGAAAGTGAAGGTGATTAAACAGAGGTTGAAAGCAGCACAAGATCGACAGAAGAGTTATGTGGATAAGAGAAGACGTCCCTTGGAGTTTGAAGTCGGGGATAAGGTCTTCTTAAAGGCATCTCCTAGAAAAGGGATTGCTCGGATTAGTAAAGGTGGGAAGCTTTACCCAAGCTATGTAGGCCCCTTTGAGATCCTTGATCGAATTGGAGAAGTTGCTTATCGACTTGAATTACCACCGAGCTTAACCAGGATTCATAATGTTTTCCATGTATCTCAACTCCAGAAATATTATCCCAATGAGTCATCCATTCTACCAGTTGAAGAGGTGCGACTTGAGCCTGATTTGACAATCAAGAGGCATCCGGTTCAGATTTTGGACAGGATGATGCAAGAATTGAGGAACTGGCAAATACCTTTTGTAAGGGTGTTGTGGCGAGATCAGAAATCCGAGGAAGCCACTTGGGAGACAGAAGGTAAGATGAACCAGCTGTATCCGGAACTTTTCAAGACCCTCGCTTCGGACCTGAGGACAGGTCCTTTTGAAGGAGGGGAGGTTGTAACATCCCGATCATCCGGATCTACAGGTATACCTTTACGGGGTGTTACTTGTGCAATTTATTTATTTAAGTAGGTTGTTTGAATTACTTTTAATGTGTATTTATCAATTTGGAATTTACTTGTTTATTTGCTACTTGAATACCTTGAACATTTATACTCTTTTGCTTGTGTTTTGCTATCTACGTGCTCGAATTTGATTCCGATTTTTTTTTTGTGAACTCTTGATATACGTGAATTATGTTACATATGTATGTGTTAGCATGCTCGTTATGTGTTTTTGGGTTCGTTTGGTTGAGTTTTGTGTTCGTTTTGTTTTTCGGAACCTAGAGGACGGTTAAAGAGCATTTAGCGCACCTCGGGTTCCGGGCGGCGTATCTTGAGTTAGGGAATTCGAATTCCGGAAGAGGCGTTGGACTCGTGATGAGATTTTCAAGCTTTAGATCCTAACCTTACACTTTTCTAAGCCCTTTTAATCCTCCAAAAATCGACCGAAATGAGACTTTGCGATAAGAATTGCCCTTTTTGTTGACTAGTCTCACTTGTGGGCCCCAATTAACCCCCATCAAGCCATAACCTTGACTTATATGCTCTTAACTGAGCCCTATCTCTCCCACACCCCCTTATACCGAATCACCCCAAGAAATAAGGAAGAAAAGGTCCCCAACTTCAGCTCCCAAGAAGAACAAGAGGAAGAAGGTGACAGTATTCCATTTTTGATGGTTTTGGCCATTTCCCTCCACTTTTTCTCATCAAATTTAGGTGGTAAGTATATTTTTTGAGTCCTCCATGTTTATGAGGTTCTTTTAAGTGTAATCCCTTGAGCTATAACCTTGATTTGCATGAGAGTTGGCACATAAGGTGAATTGTAAGGGTTTGGCAAGTTTGCTTGAAATTGGAGTGATCTTGGGTTGATTTCTTGGAAGTTATGCATTCTAGTTGGTCTTAAGACATCATATATTAAGTTTATGGTTGGAATTTGTATGAAAGTCTAACAATATTTGGGTTTTATTTTGAGTTTTTGAAGTTTTGGCATGAATTTGCACATATATGTATCTCTTGCATTCCTCCTTGTATATCTTCTTGTATAGCCTATATTAATGCGTGGTATGACTGAATATTTGCTTCCTATACTTGCCCTTGTGTGTTAGCTTGGTCCCTTGTTGGTTTGGTTTGAGTTTTGCAAGAATTTGGAGCTTGGAGTTCGAAAATTTTGCCCCTGGACCAGATCCATGGTCCTGGATTTTTGTGCTTTGTAAAACCCACGACCGTGGATATGGGGATAGATTTTGGCAAGTTTCTACCTTGGAATCCACGGCCGTGGATATCCCTTTTGAAAAAAATCCACGGGCCTGGATTTCAGGGCAGAAATATTTTGAGTTCGGAACTTCATTTTCTTGTTTCGTTTCGTTTTCCTTTCGTTTCCCCACCCCCTTTCCTTGTTCATTACCTTGTTTACTAGTATGTTATGTTTTGTGGTTGTGTTGTGTTATGTGTTTTGATGTTCTTTTCCAAGTTGTGGATTCATTTGTTTAGAAATGTGCAAGTTATGCTCATTTTGCTCACATTGCTACTTTGCTACGCTTCTTGCATCTCCTACGCATCGTACGCATTCATATGCATTTACCGAGCATCAATGTGGTTCATATTGAGTCTAAGAGTACGCCATTGTTGTTTGTTTTGTTCAGAGGATCTTCACGTGGATGAGGAGGTTGCCCCTTGAGTGCCCGGTTTACTCTTTTGTCTTCGCTACCCGCGTTAAGGTGAGGTTTTTGTTCCTTTTAGTTATTTGACCTATGACCCCTATATGGTTTGAAGCCTCGCATGCGAGTTACGTATATTATATGATAGATACATGTAAGATATATATATGTTGTGGGCCTGTCCCGTTTGTTATAAGACTTTGAAAACGCTTTGTATACGTATATAAGCTCTTTTGCCTTTTGTTTTGGAAAAGTTTGGTTATGTGTGAGTGTGTAAGCGAGATTTGTGGCTTTGAAAGTTAAGCTTTTCTATAAGTGTGATTTTTGTGATAAGTTTTGGGCCCCGGAGAGCGGTATGGTAATCTCGGGTCGGCCATGGGGTCGCCGATCTCTTCCATCAACATTCTCCATTTGAGAGTCTCACCCAACCTCGGGAGGTTTGGGGAAGGGTGTTGCTCTTGAGCCGGCGGTGATAACCGTCGAAGATTTCAAGGTCGTGATTAAACCTTGTCTCTCGTGATTTTGGATAGCTAGGGCCGTCAACCCTTCTATCACCCGGTGTAAGGTTGGTTTATGTTTTTGTTTTGATTTGATATGCCCTTGTGTATGTGGAAGTGGGAGGTGTGACTCGAACTAGCCAATTTAGTGACTTTGTATGATCTATGGCATGAGATTGGACTCATAAGTACCTAAAACTTGGTATTTTGGCCTCCTGTCAAAAAATTTAGCTAGTATATATACTTATATCAAGGGAATACACTTTGGCTTGCAAAACCCAATCTCGGGGCATGGATCTCGTCGATTTTGTTATATGCTTTGGTCTATATCTATATTGGGTGTGTGAGTTAACCCCCTCACTAGTCTCCAGGACTAACCCTCGTTGTTTTTCCCCTTTTCCCCTTTTCTTTTGAGTTTGCAGGTACCTTCTGAGTCGAGCTAGGCGGCAAGTGTCTGTCGAGTTTACTTGTGGTGTAGCTCGGGTCTCATGCATTTGTAGTGGTTTATGTACCTTACCTTTACGCACTTTTGAATTATGTAATTCGAATACTTATGATATTTTGGCCCCGATGGGCATTGTATGGGTTGTATATATGTGTTTATGACAAAGCATGACAACTTGGACCCTGTTATTATATGATATGTGATCTTGGGGATTAAGTATGAGTGTTTAACGCTTCCGCTACTCTTGTTTTATTTTGCTCGGTTCTTGAGGGTCTAGGCCGCCTAGCTTGGGTGTGAGTTTTGTGTGTCTCCCGTTAGCTATGGTTTGATTCGGGTGCGAACCCTCCATTTCGTTACTCGAGTTAGACTATAGTGCGGGGAATATGGTACCCCTCGCTCCGGGGTGTTACACTTTAGGACTGACCCCTCCTCGTTGTTTTCTTTTTCCCCTTTTTGTTTTTGAGTTTGTAGGTTCAGGTTCCGGTTCGTGCTAAGCGGTGATTTCTTTTGAGTTGTTCGAGTCGAGTTCGAGTCTTTTGCATATTTACTTTTCTGCATTGGTACTACGTATAAATATGTATAAGATACTTATTGTAGCACCCTAACCCCCAGGGCACTACATCCCCCCGCACTATATCCTCGATCCACTTATGAAATGGAAAATCCATGCATAAACCAAAACTATAGCGAACGGGTGACAATAAAAATGACGAGCTAGGCGGGACACTCCCCAACATAAATAAAGCAAAACATGAAGCGGAAGCAATAACTCAAATATACATATAGGTACCGTATTTATCGAATAGATACGTATAGGTACCAACTTAACTATCAATACATTATCATCTCTTAATAATATACATACTCGGGTATCCAAAATGTAATAACAACGACCATATCATGAGATGTCCAAAAGTGCTATACATGAAAGGTACAATCCTAGACCCGAGACAGTGCAAGACTTGACCGGACTCCCGCCTAGCACGACCAAGCGCTCAAGTACCTGAAAAGTGAAGTATCAGTCTACCGAAGACTGAGTGAGGGGCAATAAATATATATAACACACACCATATGCAAGTTGTAGCCTCGGGTGAAGACTTTGGAATCAATATAATTATATAGTTTAAGAAACTCGTTCTTTGCCCGAGATTACAACTAATCATTTTAACAGTTTAACTTGATCATTTCATGAACATGTGACCCCGGCGAGTAGGGGCGATTCTCCAACCATAACACCAAACGTGACAATACGTGCTTGCTTTATCAATTCAATACATGATCATGAAATTTCATTTAGTGCTCATATAGACAATTTCATGCTAGAAATCATTCGATAACCCGAGGATAACCCGACATGCCGGATTAATCCCCAGTCTCCTTCTTCCTCCGGGTGATAGTAAGTTTGCAAGGCTCAGCTATCCACGACATGGTGTGTGTAGGGGACATGACCCCCTAGACACGGAACTCCTTCCACCACTAATCTCCTAGTGGCTTTGGGGGTGATCCCAACAATGTGAGGATAATTCAGGAGTTACCCGTCAGCCCTTGCTTTCCCGGTTGGCTCAAGAATTACCCTCGGGCCCACGTCCAATCATGTACTGGCAAACTTGCTTGAAAATCATGACAATCATGGCTTGCATGCTTGAAACATTTATATTTTGGAAAACGTTTATATTTATAATACGTTTTGGGCCGAAAGAGCACATAATGGTGGTAGGTTCTATATACCTAGAGTAAAACCTCACCTTTTCTTCCAAAATACAATAAGGATATGCTCTACGGAGCCTGCTCCTCATCCACAACCTCGTGACCTGTGCAAACACGACGTGTATACGTGAGACATGACCTAAAATGGACCAAATATGACGAACGGCGGAAATGTATCGAGATGACGAGGAAATTGCAATGTGGCATGATAATGTAACAGCCCAAAACAGGGCCTGGATGAAAACAGTAAGTTAAGGCAGTGGTAAAGCGTTTATAGACCGTGATCCAACTTTTTGAATCATCATGCATTGCAATTTTACATGAACTTTGTGCTCGTATATGATCTGACATGTTTTAAGGGGAATTCTTGACCTTTGATTCAGTTTACTATTCATAACCCGAGCCTACCTTGTTCATATTGCTACTCGAACCCTAGAGGTTCATCACACATGTTTCCCAATCGTTTGAACTTGTTTCCCGAACTCAGAAAGTCTTTCTTGAGCCATAAGGGTATTTTTGGAACTTACCGACCAAAGTTACTATTCATCAGAAAATGATCTTTTGATTCTGATACCTTTTTCTACCCAAGTTACAGTCGAATCGATCCTTGAGTCGAGACGAGTCTTTTGAAATCATTCTTGGCTTGGAAATCCATTCCGGAACTTTGTTTTATTGAAAACGTTTTTGAAAACCCTAGTTTACTATTCCTTTTACGAACGGTTTTCATTCCGAAAATGTTTTCTCTTCGGATTTGCACTACTTGAGCTATTTCAAGCTTTTTGAGATGTTTTACAACTCTTGATTCAAGTCCTAGCTTGAAAATTTGAAGCGTACGTTCGTACGTGAGAATTCACTATTCATCCTACGTTTTCAACTTTTTAACGGTAAAACGTTTTATAGTCGATTTTGGACTCAAAACGCTTCTCGATTTATTTCTTGAATTTTAGAAGCAATCCGGACTTGAAAATCATTCTAGAAAGTCGTTTTTCACTCATGTCGAGTTTCGAGCTCAAAACTTTTATTCACTAAAACGAATGTATCTTTCAAACGGTAAATCCGATTTCGATGAATGAATATGCGTTTCGAAGCTAATTTTCTTGCCGTCGGAATGGTTAAACTTCCAGCCACTTATCCTCGAGCCATGGGGGACGAAATTACAGAAATACCCCCAGCAGTCCCATTTTAGCTTCAACATGCCTAAAGCTTCCAAGAGAATCTATCCAATTTTTGCTCTCCTACCCTTCTCCACATTTTATTTCCAAGGTGAGGGGCTTATCTTCAGCTATAAATAGAGGCCAAGAGGCATTTGAATCCTTGCTCAAAGTTGTGTTAACAACACCCTTTCTTCTCTCCCTCTCCCCCTCATTGCCGTCGGCCTCCCCCCCTTTGGTAGCTAGGTTAGTTGTTTTATTTTTATGTTATGTTTTAGTTAGTTTATGTTTTATGTTATGGTATGTTTATATTATGTTTAGGTTGGGTCTTAGGGTCTTCCCTAAGCCATATAGGATTTTATTTTATGCATTTATTATATAGTTTTCATGATATGTTTTGATAGTTGTTTATATGTTTTAATTGTTTAGTATATGCTTGAATATGTTATGAATTGCTCTAGTATATGCTATGATCATGTGATATGGTTGTTATATTATGAGAATTGATGCATGATTATGGAATTTGAATTATGTTCATGCATGTTAGTTAATGGAATAGTGATTTACAATTAATATGTCACAACTTGTTACATGTTGTTATGGAATTAAATTGTTACATGTTACATGCCTAAAGGTTCATGATATATGATATGCTATGACATGATATATGTTGTGACATGTTGTCACATTGTTATATGACTCTTGAATTATGAATTGAGCTTATGATATGATTTGGATTAATGGATTAGTGCCTTGATCATGTGGTACACTTTAATAGTGTCACATGTTATAACCTAAGATAGAATAGTGTTTCATAACTTGATCTTATGCCTTAATTGGATCTCTTAACCATAGGTTATACCTTTAACCTAGATCACACTTGATTATATTAACATGAACTTGAAACTATAGGTTATAATCAAGATCATAATTTGATTAGGGTGTGTGTGTGTGTGCATGCCGTGTGTGTGTGTGTGTTCGTGCATGGTGTGTGTGTGTACCGTGTGTGTGTGGGTGTGTGTATAGTAAGGGTTTGACCCGACCCTTTGACCCGACATGTGAATAGTAACCTGTGAATAGTAATCGTGAATAGTAATCTGGAATAGTACTTTTGAATAGTGCTTTTGAATAGTAAAAATGAATTAAAACTTGTGCTTTCCTAATAGACATTTGCACCTAGGGTTTCCATATCCAGGGTCTAAAATGTGTTTTCAAAATGAGTTTTCTTTCGTGGACTTGTTTCTTAACCTAAGGTTTGCGATAGGATTCATAATTTGACTAAAGCTTACTCGGTTATAGTAAGATCATAGTCTAACGTTAAGAGTAACTCACTTTGACGTATTCCTTTGTGTGTTACCTTTCTTGAATACCTTAAATGGTATTACTCTCTTGTGTACATGTTCCTTGTTCATTGTTTCATGCATTTCATATGCATCGTGGTTAGTAGTGGGTCTTAGTTCTTAAGCTCACTCTAGTACACCACCTACAGGAGTTAAAGTTGAGCACTGGGATCCCCAGGGCACCGCATAATCTGTCTACCTACCTTTTGGTACTATTAGGTGAGGTGAAGTTATAAATGTTTTCCAACTGGAACCACGATTATACTATCGTATCATATGTTTTGAAATTCAAAGCTAAACCTTGTTTTGAACTACTCTCTTTTATCGGGACATTCTCTTGAAAGGATCATTCATACTTTAATAGTATATCTTGATCAACAGTACATGTTTTCCAAAGTTCGGCATTCTTGTTCAAAGACAGTTACATGTTTTGCATATGTTTTCAAAGTACAGTTTACAGACAGTTTCACATGTTTTCAGACAGAATCATATGTTTTACAAACAGCATCATATGTTACAGTTACAGTTTCACATGTTATAAGTTAGTATACTTGAGTGTTACTCTGGTCACTGCTAATCTTAAATGCAAGCATACAGTTTACAGTTTGGGCCCGGCGGTTATGTGTGGAGGTGATGCTCGGGAGGTGAGCGCCAACGACATCACCAATACCGGCCGCCACACTTAGACTATTGACACCGACTTTTAACAGGAGGTTTGTTAAGTCAGGACAATTTGTCTGGGAACGGACAACAAATCTGTTCCCATTACATGTTTACAGGTCGCCTAGGGCTAGCTACCCGAAGTGACAACCGGTGGAGGATGGTGCATGTTTGTATGTGTTGGTAAGAGTCGTTGTTGACCTTGGTCCGATAGTCTACTATGTGCGGAGTTGTTGTTGATCTTGGTCCAATGCTCTACTTTATGTGGGGTTATTGTTGATCTTGGTCCGATACTCTACTAACGTGGAATTATTGTTGATCCTGGTCCGACACTCTACCGAATCATGTTTTCTGGAGTAAGGATGGAGAAGCCTAGCTTGCGGGCAAAATTCTGTTTCATAAAGGATGGTTCATATCTGGAAAAGTTCACTTTACCCTTATCCCGTTTTATGAAAGAACTATGAACCATCAACAGCATATGTGTGCGCGTGTGATAGCATCCATGAAAATGTTTTATAACGTGCATCCTTTTACAGCATCGCATTCAAAGAGTTTTATCAACCGAACTTGTTTCGAGTTCTTCTTTAAAGCATTGCATTTAATAGTTTCGAACTTTACTTCAAGTTCTTTAATTCAGTACTTTCTTTAAAGTATTCCCTCACTTAGTCCTTTTGACTAATACCTCTCCCGTTTTCTTGCCTCGTGGTTTCAGGTCTTGCAGCCGCAGTCTAGAGGTATCTTGAAGCTCTAGATTGTCATTTTTGTTTCAGTCAAGACTTAGTATTACTTCCTCTTTTGTGTCCTGCATATGTTTTATGGCTGCATCACTTTATGTTTCTGTATGCGTTTTTGAATACTTGAGTATCTTTGTTATACTCTTTCGGCTACTCTGTTACCGATATTTGAACTCTGTTATATCGGTACTTATATGTGAATATGTTATATGTTCTGATATGCCGAGTCTCTCTTACACGATCAATATGTTCTTGCTTGTTACATGCCATCACGCACATGTATTGAAAAGTTTTTAAATACTCTGATTTTCCGCTGCATAGCCACATCGTTGTACATGTATAGTTTTGATAGACAGCCGTTCGCTGGAGTATTTCTTGAGTGATGGCTCACACCATTACTTGAGAGGTGCTTCAGTGCGGGGGTTGAGACGCCGCTCTCCTCTTGTTCTGGTACGGGTGGGGGCGTTACAGCCTGAGGTGGTATCAGAGCATCGGGTTAAGTAAGAAGAGACTTAACCTAGATTGCTCTCATGTTGCATCATGGATTGTTCACGCATTGCATCCAGGATCATTCTCATATTGCATCGAGACAGGATATTTGGGGATTACATGGTTCTGTTATCTGGATTTCATATCTGTGGTATCTTCTGTATAGCTATGGCAGTTCAGCCACACCAGGATCCTAATCAGCAGATGGATGAGGCTTTCTTTGAGCAGTTTGAGACCCCGCGTACTGTGGCAGTTTCTCGCCGTGGAGGCACTCGTTTCTACACCTGGCGCAGGTCTAGGAACAGTAGCAGGCCTGGGTATTCCTATCCTAACAGAGTTGTGCACTATCTCGAGTCTGAGAGAGATGGTTACTTTCAGGAGTATCAGAGGACCCGTGAGGTCAGGTTGGAGTCTCTACGCTATCAGGATCAGTCACTGCAGTACCAGATTGATAGGGACATCGCTCGTGAGCATGCTGCAGAGATGACTCATATTGCTGATCAGAGGGCTGCTCGTATTGCTGAGCTGGAGGCAGATCTTATGCAGATGACTATTGATCGCGACACCTCTATGGAGCGTCACCAGCACTACCGTGCCCGCGTGAGAGCTCGCCTGTATGATACCTATCACTTATCCGATGAGCAGGCAGTTGAGGAGGTCGAGGGTCAGGATGTCAGTCAGGCTTCTCAGGAGCCCGAGCCTATGCAGGAGCAGTCTGATGGAGGCGATGGAGGATCTGATGATGATGATGATGGCGGAGATGATCCAGCTGGACACGGACAGGGTGAGGTCGTTGCCGTTTCTGATGACACCACCAGGGGTTCTTTGGATCACAGTTATCAGGGTTGATTGCTGATGGGAGATTTCTGTATATAGTACTGATGCATACATATCTATCTATGGATGGCGGACGTATGGCCGGGACAGTTCAGGACTGACTTTTGGATGAGGGGATGTATAGCTCTGGTAGATGATCCCCGACTTTTGGCACCACGGATGACGGTTCAGATGACTTGGTACCTACTAGGTTATTGTCAGCAGGGTTGGACGGATTGGTAAGGCCTGTAAGGGAGTCAACTCGATAGTATCGGGTCCTCCCCATTTTGAATTAATACTGTTAACATGTGGCCTGTAGTAAATTTTACCAAACCTTGCACAGTTATAACACTTTCGGCTTTATGTTGGATATCTGTTTACTGCTTTCCATAACTGTCATTGCATGAGTCTTAGAGTTGCTTCAAGATACCATTAGGACCGTTGATAAGATCATGCCATTTCATTTATTGTTAGCATGCTATTGTTCTTGATATGTTGAATACGCTTCTGGATATGTTGATCATGCTTCTGATCATGTTACAGTTCTTGTTGATATGACAGTATACGTTCTGTTCCCGTTTTACATGTTGATCATGTTTTGGGATATGTTATACATGTTTCTGATATGTTGATATGTTACCCGAGCTTCTGTTTTCATGTTGTCTGACAATTGTTTCTGATTATATGATATGTTTGAAGATCTTGAATCTTTGCTGACATGTTGTTATGGGAATGTGTGTTCTCATACTTATATGTGACTACGTGAGAATGTGAATACATGGTTACGGATTCTGTGAATCATTATATGTCATGCATCGAATATATGTATCTGAATGCTTATGAATTCAGTAACAATATGCCACCGAGAAGAGCACCCCGGAATCGTGTACCACCACTGCCACCCCAAAGAGAGATCACGCCACCCCAAAGAGATGTCACGCCACCCCCTGAAAGAGAAAGAACTCCGGAATTAAGGGATGTGCTACGACAATTTATGAGGGCTTGTGCACCGAGAGATAATCCTCCTAATGAAAGGTCATTGGAGAAGTTTCTGAGGATGAATCCGCCTAAGTTCTATGGAGAACCGAACGACATAAAGGCTGAGAATTGGATTACCAGTCTTGAGAAAATTTTCGAGGCTATGGAAATCTACCCAGAGGATCGTGAACGAGTTCGGTATGCTACTTTTCTTATGGAAGGAGCTGCATACAATTGGTGGAAGCACGTTCAGCACATGTGGAATGAGAATAACGTCGAGGAAAGTTGGGATGAGTTTATCAGAGAGTTTCAGCAGAAGTATACGCCTCAAGTGACTCGTGATGCACGAGAGGCTGAGTTTATGAGTCTGGTTCAGGGAACTATGAATGTGATGGAGTATGAGGCTAGGTTTGTGAGGCTAATCAAGTATGCGCCTCATATTTTGACTGATGAGCGTCGCAAGACGAAGAGATTTATCGATGGACTGAAGCCTGAACTTCGATTGGCACTTGCTTCTTTGGTAATTGAGACCTACAACCAGGCTGTTGATAGAGCGCTAAGGGTTGAAGCTGCACACAAGGAGATCAAGATAACTACTGCCCGTCAAGGACCTTCTAACCCTAAGCCTTATCAAGGGAATAAGCGACCTTCCGGATCTTTTCCCCAAGGAACTGGAAAGAGGCCAATGGTAACACCACAGCGTCAGCAGCAGAATGCTCCACCGAAACAGCAAGCACAGAAGCAGAAAGCGCCACAGCAGTATCAGAAGGCGCCACAACAGCAGAGAGCACCTCAGCCAGGTCCAGAGGAAATTGTTTGTCGATATTGTCGCCGAACGGGACACACCGAGGAGAACTGTCGCAAGAAAGCTGGACAGTGTTTCGCGTGTGGTTCCCCTGAGCACCAGATGGATAGTTGCCCGCACAAGATCAGGAGATTTGGGGTCCAGGATAAAGGAAAAGCAGTGGTGGGTACGACGAACAAACCGGTGGTCAGAGGCAGAGCTTATGCTTTGGATGGTAAGGAGGAGGTTGATCCTTCGTCTGTTGTGGAAGGTATTGTGCACATTCTTAACACGCCAGTTAAGGTCTTGTATGACCCTGGTGCTACGCATTCTTTTGTTGCTTCTGAATTATGTGCGCATTTACAGTTTCCGCTTGAATACTTGCCATATAAATTTGAAGTGAGTTCTCCTTTGGGAACTTGCCTTGTTACGGATCAAGTATATAAACGCTGCCCTATATGTATTGGTACCCGTTGTTACCCGACGGATCTTATTGAGTTACCGATGACAAGATATGATGTTATACTTGGTATGGATTGGTTGTCTAAGTACCGAGCTAAGTTGGATTGTTACAAGAAAGAGATCATCTTGGAAGAAGATGAAAGTGGGACATCAGAAGGGAAAGTTGAGAAGTTATCAGTGATTTCTTCGATGGAAGCTAAGAAGTTGATTCAGAAAGGAGCTAGTGGATTTGTGGCTTATCTTTTGAATAGACCGAAAGATCAACTTAAGATCGAAGAAGTGGAAGTGGTGAACGAGTTCCTAGAGGTGTTTCCTGAGCATTTAGATTCGTTACCTCCTGACCGAGAGTTGGAGTTTACGATCGAGACGATATCAGGAGCTGAGCCGTATTCAAAGACACCTTACAGAATGGCACCAGCTGAATTAGATGAACTGAGAAAGCAATTGGACGAACTGATTGAGTCTGGATATGTTCGACCGAGCACATCGCCGTGGGGAGCACCTGTGCTTTTCGTTAAGAAGAAGGATGGATCATTGCGTTTATGCATTGACTATCGGGAGCTGAACAGGATAACAATCAAGAATAAGTATCCTCTCCCTCATATTGAAGAGCTGTTCGATATACTTCAAGGATCGAAGGTCTACTCCAAGTTAGATCTTAGACCAGGGTATTATCAGTTGAAGATCAGGGAAGCAGATATTCCGAAGACTGCTTTCAATAGCCGATACGGACATTATGAGTTTGTAGTAATGCCGTTTGGTTTGACAAACGCACCAGCTGCATTCATGGATATGATGCACCGTATATTCAAGCCGTTTCTTGACAAGTTTGTAGTGATCTTCATCGACGATATTTTGGTATTTTCGAAGACACCGGAGGAACATGCTGAACATCTTCGAATCGTGTTACGCACTTTGCTGGATCACAAGCTATATGCAAAGTTCAGTAAATGCGAATTCTGGCTTGAGAGAGTTACATTTCTCGGACACATCATATCGGGATCTGGAATCGAAGTAGATCCCTCGAAGATCGAGACGATCATGGATTGGAAGTCACCGAAGAATCCTTCAGAAGTGAGGAGTTTTCTGGGATTAGCTGGTTACTACCGGAGGTTTGTCCAAGATTTCTCGAAGATAGCTACACCTCTCACTAAGTTGACAAAGAAAGAAGGGAAGTTTGAATGGACGGAGAAGTGTGAGCAAAGTTTTCAAAGATTGAAGGAGATGCTAACAACTGCACCCGTGTTAGCGTTACCCGAAGGAAAAGAAGGTTATACAGTCTACACCGATGTTTCGAAAGAAGGATTAGGAGGAGTTTTGATGCAGAATGGGAAGGTGATTGCGTATGCATCAAGGAAACTCAAAACGCATGAAGTCAACTACCCGACACATGATTTGGAGTTAGCCGCGATAGTTTTTGCCCTTGGGAAATGGAGACATTACCTGTATGGAGTTACGTTTGAGATCTTTACTGATCATAAGAGCCTGCGATATCTATTCACTCAGAAGGAGTTGAATATGCGACAGAGGAGATGGATGGAATTTCTGGAGGACTACGATTGCATTATTCAATACCATCCAGGAAAGGCGAATGTTGTAGCCGATGCACTAAACAGGAAAGTTCGTTTGGCACAGATTTCTGCCAATCCCGAGGTTGATCAAAGAGAAAGAATCGAGGTGATAACTAAAGCTCGAATTGCGAACGTTGTGATGATATCACCATTGAAAGAACAAGTGTTGGAAGCTCAGAAGAACGACGAGTGGATTAAGAAATGTCTCGAATCTAAGGAGAAAGATGATGAGACCAAGTTCAAGGTTGATGAACATGGAATATTGAGGTACAAAGGTCGAATATGCGTACCAACTGTTTTGAGGAAAGAGATTCTCGATGAAGCGCATAAGACTAAGTACACGATACATCCCGGAGGCACTAAGATGTATCAAGATGTTAAGACGCATTTCTGGTGGAACGGAATGAAGAGAGGCATAGCCAACTATGTCACGAAGTGCTTAACTTGTCAGAAAGTTAAAGCTGAGCACCAGAAGCCGAGTGGGAAGTTGCAACCATTACCGATTCCGACATGGAAGTGGGAGCAAATCACGATGGATTTTGTCACTGGATAACCCAAAGTCAGAGGAGGACAAGATAGTGTCTGGGTGATCATTGATCGATTGACAAAGTCAGCACACTTTTTGCCAGTAAAGATGACGGATAAGGTCAGCACGTTGGCAAAGCTGTATCAACAAGAGATCGTTAGATTACATGGAGTCCCGAACAGTATAGTGTCGGACAGAGATCCGAAATTCACGTCGCACTTATGGAAAGAAATTCAGACTTTGATGGGAACGAAGTTGAACTTCAGTACTGCAGCGCATCCTCAGACGGATGGACAATCGGAAAGGATGATCAAATACTTGGAAGATATGCTAAGAGCTTGCGCTTTAGACTTCCAGGAAAGTTGGAAAGAGTGTTTACCTCTTGTGGAGTTTGCATACAATAATAGTTATCAAGCTTCTATTAAAGCTGCTCCATATGAAGCTCTGTATGGAAGGAAATGTAGATCCCCGTTATACTGGGATTTGGATGAAACGAGATGTACTGAGGAAGGACCGATCAGAGTGAATTCTGCCAAATGGATAAGAGAAGCGACAGAAAAGATTCAGATCATTCGCCAGAGAATGAAAGCTGCCCAGGACAGGCAGAAGAGTTATGCTGATCGACGAAGAAGGGATTTGGAATTCGCAGTAGGCGAAAAGGTTTTTCTGAAGGCATCGCCAAGGAAAGGATTTTCCCGAATTGGGAAAGGTGGAAAGTTAAACCCAAGATATGTTGGACCGTATGAGATACTGGAAAGAGTCGGACTGACTGCTTATAGATTGAATTTTCCTGTAGGTCTAACAGGAATCCACAACGTATTTCATGTATCTCAGCTTCGCAAGTGTTTCTCGGATGAGACAGAGGTTGTGCCGGTAGAGGAGATACCGTTGGAACCGGATTTGACTTATGTTTTGAAGCCCGCTAAGATTCTTGATAAGAAGTTTCAAGAGCTGAGGAATAGGAAGATTCCATTAGTTAAAGTCCTTTGGAAGGGACATGGGACAGAAGAGGCAACCTGGGAGACAGAAGAGAAAATGCAGAAGCATCACCCTGAGTTGTTTGCAGTTACAGCAAAAGAATCTGAGGACAGATTCTCTTTAAGGAGGGGTGATTGTAACAGCCCAAAACAGGGCCTGGATGAAAACAGTAAGTTAAGGCAGTGGTAAAGCGTTTATAGACCGTGATCCAACTTTTTGAATCATCATGCATTGCAATTTTACATGAACTTTGTGCTCGTATATGATCTGACATGTTTTAAGGGGAATTCTTGACCTTTGATTCAGTTTACTATTCATAACCCGAGCCTACCTTGTTCATATTGCTACTCGAACCCTAGAGGTTCATCACACATGTTTCCCAATCGTTTGAACTTGTTTCCCGAACTCAGAAAGTCTTTCTTGAGCCATAAGGGTATTTTTGGAACTTACCGACCAAAGTTACTATTCATCAGAAAATGATCTTTTGATTCTGATACCTTTTTCTACCCAAGTTACAGTCGAATCGATCCTTCAGTCGAGACGAGTCTTTTGAAATCATTCTTGGCTTGGAAATCCATTCCGGAACTTTGTTTTATTGAAAATGTTTTTGAAAACCCTAGTTTACTATTCCTTTTACGAACGGTTTTCATTCCGAAAATGTTTTCTCTTCGGATTTGCACTACTTGAGCTATTTCAAGCTTTTTGAGATGTTTTACAACTCTTGATTCAAGTCCTAGCTTGAAAATTTGAAGCGTACGTTCGTACGTGAGAATTCACTATTCATCCTACGTTTTCAACTTTTTAACGGTAAAACATTTTATAGTCGATTTTGGACTCAAAACGCTTCTCGATTTATTTCTTGAATTTTAGAAGCAATCCGGACTTGAAAATCATTCTAGAAAGTCATTTTTCACTCATGTCGAGTTTCGAGCTCAAAACTTTTATTCACTAAAACGAATGTATCTTTCAAACGGTAAATCCGATTTCGATGAATGAATATGCGTTTCGAAGCTAATTTTCTTGCCGTCGGAATGGTTAAACTTCCAGCCACTTATCCTCGAGCCATGGGGGACGAAATTACAGAAATACCCCCAGCAGTCCCATTTTAGCTTCAACATGCCTAAAGCTTCCAAGAGAATCTATCCAATTTTTGCTCTCCTACCCTTCTCCACATTTTATTTCCAAGGTGAGGGGCTTATCTTCAGCTATAAATAGAGGCCAAGAGGCATTTGAATCCTTGCTCAAAGTTGTGTTAACAACACCCTTTCTTCTCTCCCTCTCCCCCTCATTGCCGTCGGCCTCCCCCCCTTTGGTAGCTAGGTTAGTTGTTTTATTTTTATGTTATGTTTTAGTTAGTTTATGTTTTATGTTATGGTATGTTTATATTATGTTTAGGTTGGGTCTTAGGGTCTTCCCTAAGCCATATAGGATTTTATTTTATGCATTTATTATATAGTTTTCATGATATGTTTTGATAGTTGTTTATATGTTTTAATTGTTTAGTATATGCTTGAATATGTTATGAATTGCTCTAGTATATGCTATGATCATGTGATATGGTTGTTATATTATGAGAATTGATGCATGATTATGGAATTTGAATTATGTTCATGCATGTTAGTTAATGGAATAGTGATTTACAATTAATATGTCACAACTTGTTACATGTTGTTATGGAATTAAATTGTTACATGTTACATGCCTAAAGGTTCATGATATATGATATGCTATGACATGATATATGTTGTGACATGTTGTCACATTGTTATATGACTCTTGAATTATGAATTGAGCTTATGATATGATTTGGATTAATGGATTAGTGCCTTGATCATGTGGTACACTTTAATAGTGTCACATGTTATAACCTAAGATAGAATAGTGTTTCATAACTTGATCTTATGCCTTAATTGGATCTCTTAACCATAGGTTATACCTTTAACCTAGATCACACTTGATTATATTAACATGAACTTGAAACTATAGGTTATAATCAAGATCATAATTTGATTAGGGTGTGTGTGTGTGTGTATGCCGTGTGTGTGTGTGTGTTCGTGCATGGTGTGTGTGTGTACCGTGTGTGTGTGGGTGTGTGTATAGTAAGGGTTTGACCCGACCCTTTGACCCGACATGTGAATAGTAACCTGTGAATAGTAATCGTGAATAGTAATCTGGAATAGTACTTTTGAATAGTGCTTTTGAATAGTAAAAATGAATTAAAACTTGTGCTTTCCTAATAGACATTTGCACCTAGGGTTTCCATATCCAGGGTCTAAAATGTGTTTTCAAAATGTGTTTTCTTTCGTGGACTTGTTTCTTAACCTAAGGTTTGCGATAGGATTCATAATTTGACTAAAGCTTACTCGGTTATAGTAAGATCATAGTCTAACGTTAAGAGTAACTCACTTTGACGTATTCCTTTGTGTGTTACCTTTCTTGAATACCTTAAATGGTATTACTCTCTTGTGTACATGTTCCTTGTTCATTGTTTCATGCATTTCATATGCATCGTGGTTAGTAGTGGGTCTTAGTTCTTAAGCTCACTCTAGTACACCACCTACAGGAGTTAAAGTTGAGCACTGGGATCCCCAGGGCACCGCATAATCTGTCTACCTACCTTTTGGTACTATTAGGTGAGGTGAAGTTATAAATGTTTTCCAACTGGAACCACGATTATACTATCGTATCATATGTTTTGAAATTCAAAGCTAAACCTTGTTTTGAACTACTCCCTTTTATCGGGACATTCTCTTGAAAGGATCATTCATACTTTAATAGTATATCTTGATCAACAGTACATGTTTTCCAAAGTTCGGCATTCTTGTTCAAAGACAGTTACATGTTTTGCATATGTTTTCAAAGTACAGTTTACAGACAGTTTCACATGTTTTCAGACAGAATCATATGTTTTACAAACAGCATCATATGTTACAGTTACAGTTTCACATGTTATAAGTTAGTATACTGGAGTGTTACTCTGGTCACTGCTAATCTTAAATGCAAGCATACAGTTTACAGTTTGGGCCCGGCGGTTATGTGTGGAGGTGATGCTCGGGAGGTGAGCGCCAACGACATCACCAATACCGGCCGCCACACTTAGACTATTGACACCGACTTTTAACAGGAGGTTTGTTAAGTCAGGACAATTTGTCTGGGAACGGACAACAAATCTGTTCCCATTACATGTTTACAGGTCGCCTAGGGCTAGCTACCCGAAGTGACAACCGGTGGAGGATGGTGCATGTTTGTATGTGTTGGTAAGAGTCGTTGTTGACCTTGGTCCGATAGTCTACTATGTGCGGAGTTGTTGTTGATCTTGGTCCAATGCTCTACTTTATGTGGGGTTATTGTTGATCTTGGTCCGATACTCTACTAACGTGGAATTATTGTTGATCCTGGTCCGACACTCTACCGAATCATGTTTTCTGGAGTAAGGATGGAGAAGCCTAGCTTGCGGGCAAAATTCTGTTTCATAAAGGATGGTTCATATCTGGAAAAGTTCACTTTACCCTTATCCCGTTTTATGAAAGAACTATGAACCATCAACAGCATATGTGTGCGCGTGTGATAGCATCCATGAAAATGTTTTATAACGTGCATCCTTTTACAGCATCGCATTCAAAGAGTTTTATCAACCGAACTTGTTTCGAGTTCTTCTTTAAAGCATTGCATTTAATAGTTTCGAACTTTACTTCAAGTTCTTTAATTCAGTACTTTCTTTAAAGTATTCCCTCACTTAGTCCTTTTGACTAATACCTCTCCCGTTTTCTTGCCTCGTGGTTTCAGGTCTTGCAGCCGCAGTCTAGAGGTATCTTGAAGCTCTAGATTGTCATTTTTGTTTCAGTCAAGACTTAGTATTACTTCCTCTTTTGTGTCCTGCATATGTTTTATGGCTGCATCACTTTATGTTTCTGTATGCGTTTTTGAATACTTGAGTATCTTTGTTATACTCTTTCGGCTACTCTGTTACCGATATTTGAACTCTGTTATATCGGTACTTATATGTGAATATGTTATATGTTCTGATATGCCGAGTCTCTCTTACACGATCAATATGTTCTTGCTTGTTACATGCCATCACGCACATGTATTGAAAAGTTTTTAAATACTCTGATTTTCCGCTGCATAGCCACATCGTTGTACATGTATAGTTTTGATAGACAGCCGTTCGCTGGAGTATTTCTTGAGTGATGGCTCACACCATTACTTGAGAGGTGCTTCAGTGCGGGGGTTGAGACGCCGCTCTCCTCTTGTTCTGGTACGGGTGGGGGCGTTACAGCCTGAGGTGGTATCAGAGCATCGGGTTAAGTAAGAAGAGACTTAACCTAGATTGCTCTCATGTTGCATCATGGATTGTTCACGCATTGCATCCAGGATCATTCTCATATTGCATCGAGACAGGATATTTGGGGATTACATGGTTCTGTTATCTGGATTTCATATCTGTGGTATCTTCTGTATAGCTATGGCAGTTCAGCCACACCAGGATCCTAATCAGCAGATGGATGAGGCTTTCTTTGAGCAGTTTGAGACCCCGCGTACTGTGGCAGTTTCTCGCCGTGGAGGCACTCGTTTCTACACCTGGCGCAGGTCTAGGAACAGTAGCAGGCCTGGGTATTCCTATCCTAACAGAGTTGTGCACTATCTCGAGTCTGAGAGAGATGGTTACTTTCAGGAGTATCAGAGGACCCGTGAGGTCAGGTTGGAGTCTCTGCGCTATCAGGATCAGTCACTGCAGTACCAGATTGATAGGGACATCGCTCGTGAGCATGCTGCAGAGATGACTCATATTGCTGATCAGAGGGCTGCTCGTATTGCTGAGCTGGAGGCAGATCTTATGCAGATGACTATTGATCGCGACACCTCTATGGAGCGTCACCAGCACTACCGTGCCCGCGTGAGAGCTCGCCTGTATGATACCTATCACTTATCCGATGAGCAGGCAGTTGAGGAGGTCGAGGGTCAGGATGTCAGTCAGGCTTCTCAGGAGCCCGAGCCTATGCAGGAGCAGTCTGATGGAGGCGATGGAGGATCTGATGATGATGATGATGGCGGAGATGATCCAGCTGGACACGGACAGGGTGAGGTCGTTGCCGTTTCTGATGACACCACCAGGGGTTCTTTGGATCACAGTTATCAGGGTTGATTGCTGATGGGAGATTTCTGTATATAGTACTGATGCATACATATCTATCTATGGATGGCGGACGTATAGCCGGGACAGTTCAGGACTGACTTTTGGATGAGGGGATGTATAGCTCTGGTAGATGATCCCCGACTTTTGGCACCACGGATGACGGTTCAGATGACTTGGTACCTACTAGGTTATTGTCAGCAGGGTTGGACGGATTGGTAAGGCCTGTAAGGGAGTCAACTCGATAGTATCGGGTCCTCCCCATTTTGAATTAATACTGTTAACATGTGGCCTGTAGTAAATTTTACCAAACCTTGCACAGTTATAACACTTTCGGCTTTATGTTGGATATCTGTTTACTGCTTTCCATAACTGTCATTGCATGAGTCTTAGAGTTGCTTCAAGATACCATTAGGACCGTTGATAGGATCATGCCATTTCATTTATTGTTAGCATGCTATTGTTCTTGATATGTTGAATACGCTTCTGGATATGTTGATCATGCTTCTGATCATGTTACAGTTCTTGTTGATATGACAGTATACGTTCTGTTCCCGTTTTACATGTTGATCATGTTTTGGGATATGTTATACATGTTTCTGATATGTTGATATGTTACCCGAGCTTCTGTTTTCATGTTGTCTGACAATTGTTTCTGATTATATGATATGTTTGAAGATCTTGAATCTTTGCTGACATGTTGTTATGGGAATGTGTGTTCTCATACTTATATGTGACTACGTGAGAATGTGAATACATGGTTACGGATTCTGTGAATCATTATATGTCATGCATCGAATATATGTATCTGAATGCTTATGAATTCAGTAACAATATGCCACCGAGAAGAGCACCCCGGAATCGTGTACCACCACTGCCACCCCAAAGAGAGATCACGCCACCCCAAAGAGATGTCACGCCACCCCCTGAAAGAGAAAGAACTCCGGAATTAAGGGATGTGCTACGACAATTTATGAGGGCTTGTGCACCGAGAGATAATCCTCCTAATGAAAGGTCATTGGAGAAGTTTCTGAGGATGAATCCGCCTAAGTTCTATGGAGAACCGAACGACATAAAGGCTGAGAATTGGATTACCAGTCTTGAGAAAATTTTCGAGGCTATGGAAATCTACCCAGAGGATCGTGAACGAGTTCGGTATGCTACTTTTCTTATGGAAGAAGCTGCATACAATTGGTGGAAGCACGTTCAGCACATGTGGAATGAGAATAACGTCGAGGAAAGTTGGGATGAGTTTATCAGAGAGTTTCAGCAGAAGTATACGCCTCAAGTGACTCGTGATGCACGAGAGGCTGAGTTTATGAGTCTGGTTCAGGGAACTATGAATGTGATGGAGTATGAGGCTAGGTTTGTGAGGCTAATCAAGTATGCGCCTCATATTTTGACTGATGAGCGTCGCAAGACGAAGAGATTTATCGATGGACTGAAGCCTGAACTTCGATTGGCACTTGCTTCTTTGGTAATTGAGACCTACAACCAGGCTGTTGATAGAGCGCTAAGGGTTGAAGCTGCACACAAGGAGATCAAGATAACTACTGCCCGTCAAGGACCTTCTAACCCTAAGCCTTATCAAGGGAATAAGCGACCTTCCGGATCTTTTCCCCAAGGAACTGGAAAGAGGCCAATGGTAACACCACAGCGTCAGCAGCAGAATGCTCCACCGAAACAGCAAGCACAGAAGCAGAAAGCGCCACAGCAGTATCAGAAGGCGCCACAACAGCAGAGAGCACCTCAGCCAGGTCCAGAGGAAATTGTTTGTCGATATTGTCGCCGAACGGGACACACCGAGGAGAACTGTCGCAAGAAAGCTGGACAGTGTTTCGCGTGTGGTTCCCCTGAGCACCAGATGGATAGTTGCCCGCACAAGATCAGGAGATTTGGGGTCCAGGATAAAGGAAAAGCAGTGGTGGGTACGACGAACAAACCGGTGGTCAGAGGCAGAGCTTATGCTTTGGATGGTAAGGAGGAGGTTGATCCTTCGTCTGTTGTGGAAGGTATTGTGCACATTCTTAACACGCCAGTTAAGGTCTTGTATGACCCTGGTGCTACGCATTCTTTTGTTGCTTCTGAATTATGTGTGCATTTACAGTTTCCGCTTGAATACTTGCCATATAAATTTGAAGTGAGTTCTCCTTTGGGAACTTGCCTTGTTACGGATCAAGTATATAAACGCTGCCCTATATGTATTGGTACCCGTTGTTACCCGACGGATCTTATTGAGTTACCGATGACAAGATATGATGTTATACTTGGTATGGATTGGTTGTCTAAGTACCGAGCTAAGTTGGATTGTTACAAGAAAGAGATCATCTTGGAAGAAGATGAAAGTGGGACATCAGAAGGGAAAGTTGAGAAGTTATCAGTGATTTCTTCGATGGAAGCTAAGAAGTTGATTCAGAAAGGAGCTAGTGGATTTGTGGCTTATCTTTTGAATAGACCGAAAGATCAACTTAAGATCGAAGAAGTGGAAGTGGTGAACGAGTTCCTAGAGGTGTTTCCTGAGCATTTAGATTCGTTACCTCCTGACCGAGAGTTGGAGTTTACGATCGAGACGATATCAGGAGCTGAGCCGTATTTAAAGACACCTTACAGAATGGCACCAGCTGAATTAGATGAACTGAGAAAGCAATTGGACGAACTGATTGAGTCTGGATATGTTCGACCGAGCACATCGCCGTGGGGAGCACCTGTGCTTTTCGTTAAGAAGAAGGATGGATCATTGCGTTTATGCATTGACTATCGGGAGCTGAACAGGATAACAATCAAGAATAAGTATCCTCTCCCTCATATTGAAGAGCTGTTCGATATACTTCAAGGATCGAAGGTCTACTCCAAGTTAGATCTTAGACAAGGGTATTATCAGTTGAAGATCAGGGAAGCAGATATTCCGAAGACTGCTTTCAATAGCCGATACGGACATTATGAGTTTGTAGTAATGCCGTTTGGTTTGACAAACGCACCAGCTGCATTCATGGATATGATGCACCGTATATTCAAGCCGTTTCTTGACAAGTTTGTAGTGATCTTCATCGACGATATTTTGGTATTTTCGAAGACACCGGAGGAACATGCTGAACATCTTCGAATCGTGTTACGCACTTTGCTGGATCACAAGCTATATGCAAAGTTCAGTAAATGCGAATTCTGGCTTGAGAGAGTTACATTTCTCGGACACATCATATCGGGATCTGGAATCGAAGTAGATCCCTCGAAGATTGAGACGATCATGGATTGGAAGTCACCGAAGAATCCTTCAGAAGTGAGGAGTTTTCTGGGATTAGCTGGTTACTACCGGAGGTTTGTCCAAGATTTCTCGAAGATAGCTACACCTCTCACTAAGTTGACAAAGAAAGAAGGGAAGTTTGAATGGACGGAGAAGTGTGAGCAAAGTTTTCAAAGATTGAAGGAGATGCTAACAACAGCACCCGTGTTAGCGTTACCCGAAGGAAAAGAAGGTTATACAGTCTACACCGATGCTTCGAAAGAAGGATTAGGAGGAGTTTTGATGCAGAATGGGAAGGTGATTGCGTATGCATCAAGGAAACTCAAAACGCATGAAGTCAACTACCCGACACATGATTTGGAGTTAGCCGCGATAGTTTTTGCCCTTGGGAAATGGAGACATTACCTGTATGGAGTTACGTTTGAGATCTTTACTGATCATAAGAGCCTGCGATATCTATTCACTCAGAAGGAGTTGAATATGCGACAGAGGAGATGGATGGAATTTCTGGAGGACTACGATTGCATTATTCAATACCATCCAGGAAAGGCGAATGTTGTAGCCGATGCACTAAACAGGAAAGTTCGTTTGGCACAGATTTCTGCCAATCCCGAGGTTGATCAAAGAGAAAGAATCGAGGTGATAACTAAAGCTCGAATTGCGAACGTTGTGATGATATCACCATTGAAAGAACAAGTGTTGGAAGCTCAGAAGAACGACGAGTGGATTAAGAAATGTCTCGAATCTAAGGAGAAAGATGATGAGACCAAGTTCAAGGTTGATGAACATGGAATATTGAGGTACAAAGGTCGAGTATGCGTACCAACTGTTTTGAGGAAAGAGATTCTCGATGAAGCGCATAAGACTAAGTACACGATACATCCCGGAGGCACTAAGATGTATCAAGATGTTAAGACGCATTTCTGGTGGAACGGAATGAAGAGAGGCATAGCCAACTATGTCACGAAGTGCTTAACTTGTCAGAAAGTTAAAGCTGAGCACCAGAAGCCGAGTGGGAAGTTGCAACCATTACCGATTCCGACATGGAAGTGGGAGCAAATCACGATGGATTTTGTCACTGGATAACCCAAAGTCAGAGGAGGACAAGATAGTGTCTGGGTGATCATTGATCGATTGACAAAGTCAGCACACTTTTTGCCAGTAAAGATGACGGATAAGGTCAGCACGTTGGCAAAGCTGTATCAACAAGAGATCGTTAGATTACATGGAGTCCCGAACAGTATAGTGTCGGACAGAGATCCGAAATTCACGTCGCACTTATGGAAAGAAATTCAGACTTTGATGGGAACGAAGTTGAACTTCAGTACTGCAGCGCATCCTCAGACGGATGGACAATCGGAAAGGATGATCAAATACTTGGAAGATATGCTAAGAGCTTGCGCTTTAGACTTCCAGGAAAGTTGGAAAGAGTGTTTACCTCTTGTGGAGTTTGCATACAATAATAGTTATCAAGCTTCTATTAAAGCTGCTCCATATGAAGCTCTGTATGGAAGGAAATGTAGATCCCCGTTATACTGGGATTTGGATGAAACGAGATGTACTGAGGAAGGACCGATCAGAGTGAATTCTGCCAAATGGATAAGAGAAGCGACAGAAAAGATTCAGATCATTCGCCAGAGAATGAAAGCTGCCCAGGACAGGCAGAAGAGTTATGCTGATCGACGAAGAAGGGATTTGGAATTCGCAGTAGGCGAAAAGGTTTTTCTGAAGGCATCGCCAAGGAAAGGATTTTCCCGAATTGGGAACGGTGGAAAGTTAAACCCAAGATATGTTGGACCGTATGAGATACTGGAAAGAGTCGGACTGACTGCTTATAGATTGAATTTTCCTGTAGGTCTAACAGGAATCCACAACGTATTTCATGTATCTCAGCTTCGCAAGTGTTTCTCGGATGAGACAGAGGTTGTACCGGTAGAGGAGATACCGTTGGAACCGGATTTGACTTATGTTTTGAAGCCCGCTAAGATTCTTGATAAGAAGTTTCAAGAGCTGAGGAATAGGAAGATTCCATTAGTTAAAGTCCTTTGGAAGGGACATGGGACAGAAGAGGCAACCTGGGAGACAGAAGAGAAAATGCAGAAGCATCACCCTGAGTTGTTTGCAGTTACAGCAAAAGAATCTGAGGACAGATTCTCTTTAAGGAGGGGTGATTGTAACAGCCCAAAACAGGGCCTGGATGAAAACAGTAAGTTAAGGCAGTGGTAAAGCGTTTATAGACCGTGATCCAACTTTTTGAATCATCATGCATTGCAATTTTACATGAACTTTGTGCTCGTATATGATCTGACATGTTTTAAGGGGAATTCTTGACCTTTGATTCAGTTTACTATTCATAACCCGAGCCTACCTTGTTCATATTGCTACTCGAACCCTAGAGGTTCATCACACATGTTTCCCAATCGTTTGAACTTGTTTCCCGAACTCAGAAAGTCTTTCTTGAGCCATAAGGGTATTTTTGGAACTTACCGACCAAAGTTACTATTCATCAGAAAATGATCTTTTGATTCTGATACCTTTTTCTACCCAAGTTACAGTCGAATCGATCCTTGAGTCGAGACGAGTCTTTTGAAATCATTCTTGGCTTGGAAATCCATTCCGGAACTTTGTTTATTGAAAACGTTTTTGAAAACCCTAGTTTACTATTCCTTTTACGAACGGTTTTCATTCGGAAAATGTTTTCTCTTCGGATTTGCACTACTTGAGCTATTTCAAGATTTTTGAGATGTTTTAAAACTCTTGATTCAAGTCCTAGCTTGAAAATTTGAAGCGTACGTTCGTACGTGAGAATTCACTATTCATCCTACGTTTTCAACTTTTTAACGGTAAAACGTTTTATAGTCGATTTTGGACTCAAAACGCTTCTCGATTTATTTCTTGAATTTTAGAAGCAATCCGGACTTGAAAATCATTCTAGAAAGTCGTTTTTCACTCAAGTCGAGTTTCGAGCTCAAAACTTTTATTCACTAAAACGAATGTATCTTTCAAACGGTAAATCCGATTTCGATGAATGAATATGCGTTTCGAAGCTAATTTTCTTGCCGTCGGAATGGTTAAACTTCCAGCCACTTATCCTCGAGCCATGGGGGACGAAATTACAGAAATACCCCCAGCAGTCCCATTTTAGCTTCAACATGCCTAAAGCTTCCAAGAGAATCTATCCAATTTTTGCTCTCCTACCCTTCTCCACATTTTATTTCCAAGGTGAGGGGCTTATCTTCAGCTATAAATAGAGGCCAAGAGGCATTTGAATCCTTGCTCAAAGTTGTGTTAACAACACCCTTTCTTCTCTCCCTCTCCCCCTCATTGCCATCGGCCTCCCCCCCTTTGGTAGCTAGGTTAGTTGTTTTATTTTTATGTTATGTTTTAGTTAGTTTATGTTTTATGTTATGGTATGTTTATATTATGTTTAGGTTGGGTCTTAGGGTCTTCCCTAAGCCATATAGGATTTTATTTTATGCATTTATTATATAGTTTTCATGATATGTTTTGATAGTTGTTTATATGTTTTAATTGTTTAGTATATGCTTGAATATGTTATGAATTGCTCTAGTATATGCTATGATCATGTGATATGGTTGTTATATTATGAGAATTGATGCATGATTATGGAATTTGAATTATGTTCATGCATGTTAGCTAATGGAATAGTGATTTACAATTAATATGTCACAACTTGTTACATGTTGTTATGGAATTAAATTGTTACATGTTACATGCCTAAAGGTTCATGATATATGATATGCTATGACATGATATATGTTGTGACATGTTGTCACATTGTTATATGACTCTTGAATTATGAATTGAGCTTATGATATGATTTGGATTAATGGATTAGTGCCTTGATCATGTGGTACACTTTAATAGTGTCACATGTTATAACCTAAGATAGAATAGTGTTTCATAACTTGATCTTATGCCTTAATTGGATCTCTTAACCATAGGTTATACCTTTAACCTAGATCACACTTGATTATATTAACATGAACTTGAAACTATAGGTTATAATCAAGATCATAATTTGATTAGGGTGTGTGTGTGTGTGCATGCCGTGTGTGTGTGTGTGTTCGTGCATGGTGTGTGTGTGTACCGTGTGTGTGTGGGTGTGTGTATAGTAAGGGTTTGACCCGACCCTTTGACCCGACATGTGAATAGTAACCTGTGAATAGTAATCGTGAATAGTAATATGGAATAGTACTTTTGAATAGTGCTTTTGAATAGTAAAAATGAATTAAAACTTGTGCTTTCCTAATAGACATTTGCACCTAGGGTTTCCATATCCAGGGTCTAAAATGTGTTTTCAAAATGTGTTTTCTTTCGTGGACTTGTTTGTTAACCTAAGGTTTGCGATAGGATTCATAATTTGACTAAAGCTTACTCGGTTATAGTAAGATCATAGTCTAACGTTAAGAGTAACTCACTTTGACGTATTCCTTTGTGTGTTACCTTTCTTGAATACCTTAAATGGTATTACTCTCTTGTGTACATGTTCCTTGTTCATTGTTTCATGCATTTCATATGCATCTTGGTTAGTAGTGGGTCTTAGTTCTTAAGCTCACTCTAGTACACCACCTACAGGAGTTAAAGTTGAGCACTGGAATCCCCAGGGCACCGCATAATCTGTCTACCTACCTTTTGGTACTATTAGGTGAGGTGAAGTTATAAATGTTTTCCAACTGGAACCACGATTATACTATCGTATCATATGTTTTGAAATTCAAAGTTAAACCTTGTTTTGAACTACTCCCTTTTATCGGGACATTCTCTTGAAAGGATCATTCATACTTTAATAGTATATCTTGATCAACAGTACATGTTTTCCAAAGTTCGGCATTCTTGTTCAAAGACAGTTACATGTTTTGCATATGTTTTGAAAGTACAGTTTACAGACAGTTTCACATGTTTTCAGACAGAATCATATGTTTTACAAACAGCATCATATGTTACAGTTACAGTTTCACATGTTATAAGTTAGTATACTGGAGTGTTACTCTGGTCACTGCTAATCTTAAATGCAAGCATACAGTTTACAGTTTGGGCCCGGCGGTTATGTGTGGAGGTGATGCTCGGGAGGTGAGCGCCAACGACATCACCAATACCGGTCGCCACACTTAGACTATTGACACCGACTTTTAACAGGAGGTTTGTTAAGTCAGGACAATTTGTCTGGGAACGGACAGCAAATCTGTTCCCATTACATGTTTACAGGTCGCCTAGGGCTAGCTACCCGAAGTGACAACCGGTGGAGGATGGTGCATGTTTGTATGTGTTGGTAAGAGTCGTTGTTGACCTTGGTCCGATAGTCTACTATGTGCGGAGTTGTTGTTGATCTTGGTCCAATGCTCTACTTTATGTGGGGTTATTGTTGATCTTGGTCCGATACTCTACTAACGTGGAATTATTGTTGATCCTGGTCCGACACTCTACCGAATCATGTTTTCTGGAGTAAGGATGGAGAAGCCTAGCTTGCGGGCAAAATTCTATTTCATAAAGGATGGTTCATATCTGGAAAAGTTCACTTTACCCTTATCCCGTTTTATGAAAGAACTATGAACCATCAACAGCATATGTGTGCGCGTGTGATAGCATTCATGAAAATGTTTTATAACGTGCATCCTTTTACAGCATCGCATTCAAAGAGTTTTATCAACCGAACTTGTTTCGAGTTCTTCTTTAAAGCATTGCATTTAATAGTTTCGAACTTTACTTCAAGTTCTTTAATTCAGTACTTTCTTTAAAGTATTCCCTCACTTAGTCCTTTTGACTAATACCTCTCCCGTTTTCTTGCCTCGTGGTTTCAGGTCTTGCAGCCGCAGTCTAGAGGTATCTTGAAGCTCTAGATTGTCATTTTTGTTTCAGTCAGGACTTAGTATTACTTCCTCTTTTGTGTCCTGCATATGTTTTATGGCTGCATCACTTTATGTTTCTGTATGCGTTTTTGAATACTTGAGTATCTTTGTTATACTCTTTCGGCTACTCTGTTACCGATATTTGAACTCTGTTATATCGGTACTTATATGTGAATATGTTATATGTTCTGATATGCCGAGTCTCTCTTACACGATCAATATGTTCTTGCTTGTTACATGCCATCACGCACATGTATTGAAAAGTTTTTAAATACTCTGATTTTCCGCTGCATAGCCACATCGTTGTACATGTATAGTTTTGATAGACAGCCGTTCGCTGGAGTATTTCTTGAGTGATGGCTCACACCATTACTTGAGAGGTGCTTCAGTGCGGGGGTTGAGACGCCGCTCTCCTCTTGTTCTGGTACGGGTGGGGGCGTTACAGATAACATGTTGTTTCAGTACATATTAGCACATATAATAGCAATTCAGGGTCAAAGAAGTCGTTGGATCGAGGGGCTATTTTCGTATTTTTATGCAGAAACTTTTGTTCTGCATTCCAGGTGGGAACAGCCGTTCCGGACCCCTTTGAAAAATGGGAACGGTCGTTCCCGTAATCCCGAAAATCGGACCAACGTTTTTAGTTTTAAAAATGCGCCTAGCTGGGAACGGCCCTTCCGGCACCAAGGCTAAAATGGGAACGGCCGTTCCCATGGTCGGCCGCCTATTTTTAGTTTAAAAGAGGGGAATGCCCGTTCCCACAATGCCTTGAGGCTGGGAACGGCCGTTCCCTGTTTCTGCAACTTACAGAAACAGAGAAAAAACAGGGGATGGCTACGGGAATGGATGATCAAGTAACAAAATTCCCAATTTTCATCACCAAAGCTATGATTTTCTGGTAATATGATGCATATATGCTCAAGAAACGATAACATAACACTTAACTATGCAATATCATCAAGGTTTCCAAGATTTCTAGCTCAAGATCATCTTGATCATTCAAGCTCAAATTCTCAATGATTTCATGAATAAATCATGCCATACTTCAACATATCAACACCTAATCATGCTCCCATCTACCAATAATCCATCTATCATATCAAACTCAAACCTTAGTCATGTCTAATATGATCAACATCATCAATTCATGCAAACCAACCTTGAAATGGAAAGAAATGAAGAAGATAGATGATGATGATGATGAACTCCCCAAAACTTGGCAAATTTCTTGATGAAATAGATGAAATCACTTCTTCCCCTTTTTCTTCTTGATACCGAGAATGAAAGGAAGCAAACAAGTTGGGAGATTTTTGTGTAAAATGAGAGTAGGAAGCTTGGAGATGCATATCACGTAAAACCCATTTTTGAAATGTGTGAATTGTCCCATTTTGCCAATTAATCCTTCAACTCATAAAGTTATGCAATGGAGTATATATGATTTTAGAATATGATCAATTAGGCTCTTGAAACTATGCAATTAAGTCCCTAAAGTTTAGAAAATTATCGAATAGGAGCAATTTAGTAATTTGGAACAATCTCGGTAAATGTTTCATGCAAGAAATATTTTTTCGTGCCATGAAATAATATTTTCAATGCTATGAATTCCAAATAATTCACATAATTGTTGTTTCAAGAATTTTATAAAATGTAAAATTCCACGTAAGGATATTGTGAATATTAAAGAATTAAAAAAAATAAATTCTACGCTCAAAACCCACACGTGGCGTGCTTACCTGATCATCCGGAACCGGGCGTTACAACTCTCCCCCCCTTAAAAGAATCTGGTCCCCAGATTCTCTAGTCTTGCGTGAACAACTCCGGGTGGAACCGTTTCATTTTATCTTCTGTTTCCCACGAAGCTTCTTCGGTTTTATCGCTTCTCCACAAAACCTTAACCATGGGAATTCTCCGGTTTCTCAACTCCTGAAATTTCTGATCCAAGATTCTAACCGGCCTCTGAACAAATGTTAAATTCGGTTCCAGCTCAACTTCTTCCACGGGGAGAATCGTAGTCTCATCGGGGTAATATTTCCTTAACTGACAAACATGAAACACGTTGTGAATCCCCGTAAGACTCGGTGGTAGGTCCAGTCGATAGGCTACCTCGCCTACTCTTTCAAGAATCTCGAACGAACCTAAGTAGCGAGGGTTAAGTTTCCCTCGTTTCCCGATCCGGGTGAAACCTTTCCTTGGTGACACCTTCAAGAATACCCGGTCACCAACTTCGAATTCTAGATCTCTTCGGCGCTTATCGGCATAGCTCTTTTGTCTATCTTGCGCGGCTTTCATCCGTTGTTGAATCATTTGCACTTTTCCAATCATATCCTGAACGACCTTGGAAGGTTTCTAAAGTCTTTCCCCTTTCTTTACCCCTTCCTGCTTCGACCATTTCCACTCTTCCAAGTCGAAAAACAACGGAGATCAGCACTTTCTTCCATAAAGAAGTTCATACGGAGCCATCTCGATCGAAGCCTGAAAGCTGTTATTATAAGCAAACTTAATCAAAGGAAGCTGTTTTGTCCAGGAATTCTGAAAGTCCATCGCGCACGCCCGAAGTAGATCTTCCAAATATCTTATTAATCTTTCTGTTTGACCGTCGGTTTGCGGGTGAAATGTTGTACTGAACTTAAGTTTCGTTCCCAAAATGGCTTGTAACTCCTGCCACAACTTAGATGTAAACCTTGGGTCTCGGTCTGAAACTATGCTTACCGGAATGCCATGAAGTCGGATAATCTCTCTGTTATAAATTTCAGCCAACTTCGAAATTTTATAAGACATCCGGACCGGTAGAAAGTGAGCAGACTTTGTAAATCTGTCCACTATTACCCAAATTCCATCAAACCCGCCTTTAACCTTCGATAATCCGGAAACAAAGTCCATTGTTACTTGTTCCCACTTCCACTTAGGGATAGGTAACGGTTGTTGAAGTCCTACGGGTTTTTGGTGCCCAGCTTTCACTTTCTGACAAGTCAGACAATGTTTCACATATTCTGCCACGTCTCTTTTCATCCTGTTCCACCAATAATATTGCTTCAAGTCCTTATACATTTTGTTTCCTCCTGGGTGGATCGAATAGGCTGACTTGTGAGCTTCTTCGAGTAGAACCCGTTTCACCTCTTCAGGTACTACTACTCTGTTTTTAAATCGAAGTAACCCGGTCTCATCAAACCCGAAAGGACTCTCCGGATCAGCCCTAGCTTTACTCACAAGCTTCTGAACCTCCGGATCTTTATTCTTAGCTTCAAACAACAGATACTTTAATTCCGGCTGAATTGTGATATTAGAAACCCGAGCCTTTAGGATAACTGGGGCAACTTCATCACCTTCTTTTACTTCCAAACTCGGCACACTTGCCTTCCTGCTAAGTGCATCGGCGACCACGTTTGCTTTTCCTGGATGGTATTTGATTGTACAATCATAATCTTCTAACTTTTCCATCCAACGTCGTTGCCTCATATTCAAATCTTTCTGTGTGAATAATTACTGAAGGCTCTTGTGGTCGGTAAAAATCTCAAAGGAAGTCCCGTATAAGTAGTGCCTCCATTTCCCGAGAGCGAAAATCACGGCTGCAAGCTCTAGGTCGTGTGTCGGATAATTCTTTTCATAATCCTTTAACTGTCGGGAGGCATACGCGATCACTTTTCCCTTTTGAGTCAAAACACAACCTAAGCCTTCTTTAGAAGCATCTGTGTACACTGCATACTCCTCTGAACCCTCGGGAAGAGTTAGTACTCGAGCTGAGACTAACTTTTCTTTCAAAAAGTTGAAGCTTTGATCACACTTCTCGTGCCAGACAAACTTAACATCCTTCTTTGTCAATCGGGTTAACGGTGAAGCAATCTTAGAGAAGTCCTGAACGAACCTTCTGTAATACCCTGCCAATCCCAAGACGCTTCTAACTTCTGAGGCATTCTTTGGTTTCTCCCACTTGAGTACGGCCTCGATTTTCGAGGGATCGACTTCCAACCCTTTTCCTGAAATTACATGTCCCAAGAAAGAAACCCGATCGATCCAAAATTCACACTTGCTAAACTTGGCAAATAACTGATGTTCTTTTAAGGTCTGAAGAACGAGCCTAAGATGTCTCGCATGCTCCTCGGCTGATTTTGAGAAAACCAGAATATCATCAATAAATATCACCACAAATTTGTCAAGGAAAGGCCTGAAAATCCGGTGCATCATATCCATGAAAGCTGCAGGGGCGTTAGTTAATCCAAACGGCATAACTACGGACTCGTAGTGCCCGTACCGAGTATTGAATCCTGTCTTAGGAATATCCTCTGCTCGGATTCTCAGCTGGTAGTATCCCTGTCTTAAATCCAATTTTGAATAGACTTTGGAACCCTGAAGTATATCGAATAACTCCTCGATATGTGGGAGGGGATACTTGTTCTTAATAGTCATCCTATTCAACTCTTTGTAATCGATGCACATTCTTAAAGTTTCGTCCTTTTTATTTACAAATAAAACTGGTACTCCCCAAGGTGAAGAACTCGGCCGAATGTAACCAACTTCCAACAATGCTTCAAGCTGAACTTTTAATTCCTTTAATTCCGCTGGAGCCATCTGGTAGGGAGTCTTTGAATACGGCTCGGCATTCGGAAAAAGATCAATCACAAACTCGATCTCTCGCTCAGGAGGCAAAGAATCTAACTTCTCTGGGAAAACCTCGGGAAATTCTTTCACAACTTCGGTATCCTCCAATTTCACCTGATCCTTTGGCTTGTTCAAAATATAAGCAATGAACCCTGTAGCCCCGTCTCTGACTAATTTCTGAGCCTCAGAGAACGAAAGTAGGGGTACGGTCTTCGAAGTACAACCCGTGATAACTCCTGAACCCAACTGTACTTTCTTTGCTCGACAATCCACGGTAGCATAGTGCCTGTATAGCCAGTCCATCCCTAGAATAGACCCGTATCTCTCCATTGGCATAATAATGAAATCTGTCAGAAATTCCCGGCCTTCAATCACCACTGGAACATCCCTGTAACCCTGATCCGTCTCTCGCCTACTACCGAAAGGAGTACTAACTAAATAGCGCACAGAAGTACACATAGCAGGCAAAGGTAGAGTAATAGCAATAGAATGCGCAAGAAAGGAGTGTGTAGCTCCCGGATCAAATAATGTATGGATGTTCGTGCCATGAATGCAAATAGTACCTTCAACTACCGCTGCAGGGTCAATCTCTGCATCCTGCTCCTCTCCGGCTAGTGCATAGGCTCGAGCTCTCACTAGTGGCCTCGGACCTGCAGGTGGCGGATCCCATCGATCCGGACAGCCATCCACTAAGTGGTCGTCCCTCCCACAAATCAAACATAGGCCCAACCTCCGTCTGCAGTTATCATAGGTGTGAGTAGTAAGTCCACAGAATTTGCAGCCCGGCTTCTGAGGTGGCTGTGGTGGCGCTGGAGCTCTCGGACCCCTCTGTAATGGCCCTGTCGCCATAAGCTTCTTCCCGGAGTCCTTCTGCACGGGAGGTGCAGAGTAAATCAACGGCCTCTTCCCTGAGCTCGATCCCCGACCCGCTCTCGAGCCTGAAGCCTGTCCAGTACCCTGAGTAACCCTCCTAGCAATATCAGAATCCTCAACCTTCAATGCTTTTGCGGTAGCCTTTGCCCAGGTGCTCGTATTAGCTGCTTTTAAGGCCTCCTGGATGTCTGGCCTGAGCCCCTGAACGGACTGAATTGCCTTGTGGAAATCATCATTCGCTATGTTAGGTGCATAGCGAGAAAGTCTCTCAAACTCTGCAATATACTGCCCCACGGACCTTCCTCCCTGTTTCAGCTCAGTAAACTCCCTCAATCTGCGAGTACGGGAAGCTGAAGGGATATACTTGTTTCTGAACTCCCGTACAAATACCTCCCAGGTAATCTCTGTCCCGGCTGCCTCTAGAACAATCTGTGTGCTCTCCCACCACGAATAGGCCTCGCCCTAGATCAAAGTGAGTGTACAGCGAGCCTTCTCCTGAGTATCACAAGGGATAAGCTGCCAGATCCTCTCAATCTCCTTTAGCCACATTTCTGCCTGAATATCGTCGCCCTTGTAGAACTTCGGGGGACGCTGGCTCTGAAACTCACGTAAAATAGCAGAAATAGGGTTCTCCTGAGGTGCTACTGGCGCTGGTGGCGGTGGAGGAACCCGTTCTTGCAACCTCTGGTCGATTAACCCAACCACTGCATTCATAAAATCCTGAGGCTATGCCTGAGCAGGTGGAGGAAGAGGTTGTGATCTCTCACGGCGATGATGCCGGCGATGATGATGATGCCTGTTCCTCGGGGATCGGTCACGAGAGTGTCTATCACGATCCATCCTAAAATCAGATCACTACCCATGCGTGGTTTGAATAATACATGCAAATGTGTGCATACAATTCAATGGTATCAATAAACACACATTCAAGAAGGGTCACATAGCTCAAGTAATGCAAAGATTCAAATAAATCAAGTAATTCAACAAACACAGACTCTCAAATAGCAAGTAATCCTATGCCGTGCGACCTAGACTGACTTGACACGACTCAAGAACCTCGGTTTTGCAACCGGGCTCTGATACCACCTGCAGATGTAGCACCCTAACCCCCAGGGCACTACATCCCCCGCACTATAGCCTCGATCCACGTATGAAATGGAAAATCCATACATAAACCAAAACTATAGCGAACGGGTGACAATAAAAATAACGAGCTAGGCGGGACACTCCCCAACATAAATAAAGAAAAACATGAATTCGAAAGCGGAAGTAATAACTCAAATATACATATAGGTACCATATTTATCGAATAGATACATATAGGTACCAACTTAACTATCAATACATTATCATCTCTTAATAATATACATACTCAGGTATCCAAAATGTAATAACAACGACCATATCATGAGATGTCCAAAAGTGCTATACATGAAAGGTACAATCCTAGACCCGAGATAGTGCAAGACTTGACCGGACTGCCGCCTAGCCCGACCAAACGCTCAAGTACCTGAAAAGTGAAGTATCAGTCTACCGAAGACTGAGTGAGGGGCAATAAATATATATAACACACACCATATGCAAGTTGTAGCCTCGGGTGAAGACTTTGGAATCAATATAATTATATAGTTCAAGAAACTCGTTCTTTGCCCGAGATTACAACTAATAATTTTAACAGTTTAACTTGATCATTTCATGAACATGTGACCCCGGCAAGTAGGGGCGATTCTCCAACCTTTACACCAATCGTGACAATACGTGCTAGCTTTATCAATTCAATACATGATCATGCAATTCCATTCAGTGCTCACATAGCCAGTTTCATGCTTGAAATCATGCAATAACCCGAGGATAACCCGACATGCCGGATTAATCCCCAGTCTCCTTCTTCCTTCGGGTGATAGTGAGTTTACAAGGCTCAGCTATCCACGACATGGTGTGTGTATGTGACACCCCGGCTTTCAGACCGTACAGGTATGACGTATGTGCTTGATTTATATTATTTAAATTCATATTCTTTACTCTTTTAATTCTTATTTTAAATATTTCTTATGAATTCTATATGATTATGAATGCTATTTGTTAAGATTTGATTCGTTGATGCTTGATTTGATTTAGGAATTTCTCGTTGTTCGAATATGTTGAAGAATTACGTGTTATGAACTTTGATTATGCTCGTTATATGTTTTCGAATTTATTTGTTGAACTTTTGAATTAATTGTTCGTTCGGAACCTAAAGGAGGTTAAAACGCTTTTAGTGCACCTTGGGTTCCAATGTGTGTATTTTGAGCTCGGGAATTCGGATTCGAATTTCGTCACCACCGTTGAACTCGTTTCGACGATTCGGGTTCGATGGACTAAGCCTCATAATCTTTTAAGCTCATTTGGTAATCCAAAATCCAACCGGAAATTCACCTCGCTCTTATATGACTACTTTTCACCTATTTGCATCTTAGTCCCTCAATTCTTGACATATTACCCTCAAGCTTGGCCCTACTTTACACCCAAAACTCAGCATATCCATCTCTCTCACTCTCATTATCGGTACAAGTAAGGAAAAAGGAGAGAAAGTGCAGCAACTTTGGAGCTTAAACCCTTGAACCCGTCACTATTCACCCTTGGGAGAATTTGAGCTCTAATCTCCATTTTCTTCCATCTTCTTCAAGAGGTAAGTTAGTATTTAATATGTACATGATATTATGAGCATTTTGAGCTATTGAATCCATGCTTTGAGCTAGGTTTGAAATAATTATGGAGCTTAACATGAATATTGAGGGTTTGATGATCTTCCTTGTTTCTTGGACTTAAGCTTTGATTTGAAGATATGTATATGATCCCACATGACTCTAATATGCTTGTATGATCTCCTTTGTTATTATGGTTGAGCATGGTGGAAGATACCATTAGTGAAATTCAAATTTTGGATTGGATGAACTTGAGATATATGATGATTCTTGAGCTTTTACGATGATTGGGTGATTATATGTTGAATATGAAGTGATTTGCTATGATTTGCATGAGTTTTGTGGCTTAAGGTTGTTGCTTTTTGTTGTTGCATGCTCCCCTGCTTCCCTTGCTCTGTTTTCCCGCAGAATTACTGTTGCTGCTGTTATTTTTTTTCGAAGACGAAGGGCCAACACGGCCGTGTCAGCTTTGTACATATTTTGAACACGGCCGTGTCAGCCTCTCGACTTAGGGCAAATTATTTTTATAAAATCGGACACGGCCGTTTCCATTTTGTACTAAAACTCAACAAGGCCGTGTCAACCCCTCGAATTAAGCTTCTGAATTTATTTTAATCGGACACGGCCGTGTCCATTTTGAACTAAAACCCAACATGGCCGTGTCATTTGAAATATGGCGGCGGCAATTGCTTGTTTTATTGCTTCGGTGTTTTTCTTTGTATTTTCTTTCTTCGTTTATGACATGTATGCAATGTTAGCTGGTTATATTACGCGTTATGTGCTTTGTTTTGAACTTATGACTTTATTTTCTATGAATTGTGTGAATAAGATTTGGTAGGTTTTATTTGAAGTGTTATGCATTTCATTTACATTCTTTGCATTCCTAAGCATTGTCGAGCGTCTATTTGGTACATATATCTAGATACGAGTGCTTAATTTATGTTTATGATTTTATGGAATAACTTTGGTCTCTTGGAAACAATATATGTACGAGTATATATAAGCTTGATTTTAAATCTCTTTTAGTATGTTTTGTTATGTTGAGCAAGTGTGCCCTGAAAGATGGGATTTTTGGTTTGAATTGGTTTGTGGGCCCTGGAGACGTGGGTAAGGAAGGCCCGGGGCGATCGTGGGGTCGCTGGGTTTAACCCCTGTGCACGTTCTCATTTGAGATATTCACGTGCGACCTAGGGAGGTTGGGAAGGCGTGGAATCTTGAGCCTTCGGTGGATAACCGGAGAAGGCATAATGTGGGTTAGCTACCCCGTATGTTTTTGGTAATGTAGGTGCTAGGGTTTGATTCCTGACACACCATGGATGCAAGGGTGGATTTATGATTTGATATTTATGTTTAGAGGCGTAAGGGATAGTCCGTTCTCGCCGGGCTTTTAATTATGTTTTGACTGATGGATTATGAATCGAGATAGAAGCTTTTCTTACTATATATTAATTTCATGAAATGGTTTTGGTGTGCAAACCTCTAGCCTCGATTCATGACTATCACTTTTGATTTGTGTTGTGATCTATACGTATTTAAGGTGTGGGTGTGTAAGCCCCTCACTCAGTCGAGTTGTGAGACTGACCCTCTCCTTTCCCTTTCAGGTATGCCGAGCCAGGCGGGGAAGTGCGTCGAGTCGAGTCGTACTTAACCATTTAGGTCGAGTAGCATTGCATCTCTTTTGTTTTTAGCATCTTGTATGAAATATAACATTGGCACTTGAATTCTTATATCTATTTTGGGCTGAGAAGCCATGGTATATATATTGTTACTTTTGCATGAGCTCGTTTGGATCCTGTTTATTGCTTCCGCGTATATGATTGGTGTTTCCGCACTCTGGTGTTGTTTAGCCCCGCTTAGCCTAGTGTGTGGGTGTAGGTCACCGTTCGCTTAGACTTGGGCTCATGTATGGAAATCCATTTCATATGTGAGTTTGGGTTTAAGTGCGGGGGATGTGGTGGCCCACCGCTCCGGGCATCACAGTGTAGGGGACATGACCCCCCTAGACACGGAACTCCTTCCACCACTAATCTCCTAGTGGCTTCGGGGGTGATCCCAACAATGTGAGGATAATTCAGGAGTTACCGGTCAGTCCTTGCTTTCCCGGTTGGCTCAAGAATTACCCTCGGGCCAACGTACAATCATGTACTCGCCAAACTTGCTTGAAATCATGACAATCCTGGCTTACATGCTTGAAACATTTATATTTTGGAAAACGTTTATATTTATAATACGTTTTGGGCCGAAAGAGCACATAATGATAGTAGGGTTCTATATACCTAAAGTAAAACCTCACATTTTCTTACAAAATACAATGAGGATATGCTCTACGGAGCCTGCTCCTCGTCCACGACCTCGTGACCTGTGCAAACACGACGTGTATACGTGAGACATGACCTAAAATGGACCAAATATGACGAACGGCGGAAATGTATCGAGAAGACGAGGAAATTGCAATGTGGCAGGATAACATGTTGTTTCAGTACATATTAGCACATATAATAGCAATTCGGGGTCAAAGAAGTCGTTGGATCGAGGGGCTATTTTCGTAATTTTATGCAGAAACTTTTGTTCTGCATTCCAGGTGGGAACGACCGTTCCGGACCCCTTTGAAAAATGGGAACGGTCGTTCCCGTAATCCCCAAAATCCCACCAACGTTTTTAGTTTTCAAAATGCGCCTAGCTGGGAACGGCCCTTCCGGCACCAAGGCTAAAATGGGAAAGGCCGTTCCCATGGTCGGCCGCCTATTTTTAGTTTAAAAGAGGGGAACGCCCGTTCCCACAATGCCTTGAGGCTGGGAACGGCCGTTCCCTGTTTCTGCAACTTACAGAAACAGAGGAAAAACAGGGGATGGCTACGGGAATGGATGATCAAGCAACAAAATTCCCAATTTTCATCACCAAAGCTATGATTTTCTGGTAATATGATGCATATATGCTCAAGAAACGATAACATAACACTTAACTATGCAATATCATCAAGGTTTCCAAGATTTCTAGCTCAAGATCATCTTGATCATTCAAGCTCAAATTCTCAATGATTTCATGAATAAATCATGCCATACTTCAACATATCAACACCTAATCATGCTCCCATCTACCAATAATCCATCTAGCATATCAAACTCAAACCCTAGTCATGTCTAATATGATCAACATCATCAATTCATGTAAACCAACCTTGAAATGGAAAGAAATGAAGAAGATAGATGATGATGATGATGAACTCCCCAAAACTTAGCAAATTTCTTGATGAAATAGATGAAATCACTTCTTCCCCTTTTTCTTCTTGATACCGAGAATGAAAGGAAGCAAACAAGTTGGGAGATTTTTGTGTGAAATGAGAGTAGGAAGCTTGGAGATGCATATCACGTAAAACCCATTTTTGAAATGTGTGAATTGTCCCATTTTGCCAATTAATCCTTCAACTCATAAAGTTATGCAATGGAGTATATATGATTTTAGAATATGATCAATTAGGCCCTTGAAACTATGCAATTAAGTCCCTAAAGTTTAGAAAATTATTGAATAGGAGCAATTTAGTAATTTGGAACACTCTCGGTAAATGTTTCATGCAAGAAATATTTTTCCGTGCCGTGAAATAATATTTTCAATGCTATGAATTCCAAATAATTCACATAATTGATGTTTCAAGAATTTTATAAAATGTAAAATGCCACGTAAGGATATTGTGAATATTAAAGAATTAAAAAAAATAAATTCTATGCTCAAAACCCACACGTGGCGTGCTTACCTGATCATCCGGAACCGGGCGTTACACTTATGAATTAATTTAAATATGATTCGGGATTCGAATTTGTATTTTGCATTATTTATTTGGCCTTGAATGGACATTATATACATGACTTGTTTAATTTCGAACATGTATGTTTGTATTTGAATCCAGGTAGCTTCCGCATCTGGTATTGATTTATTTTCGCACTTTGATTTAGGGTCTAGACCGCCTAGCATAGGAGAGATTTTGTTTGTCTCCCGTTCACCGTAGTTTGATACGTGTGTGGAGTCCCCATTTCGTTACACGTATTATGCTATGGTACAGGGGATGTAGTGCTCTGCGCTCCGGGGTGCTACAAAACTTTTCTCACAATTTTCATCCCACACAAATTTCACCTCTTTCTTCGTTAACCGAGTTAAAGGAGTGGCGATTTTTGAGATGTCCTTTACAAATCTTTGATAATATCCCGCCAATCCCAAGAAACTTCTAACCTCCGAGGCATTCTTTGGTTTCTCTCATTTCAACACGGCTTCAATCTTTGAAGGATCCACTTCTAATTCGTTCCCCGAAATAACATGTCCCAAGGAAGAAACCTAATCAATCCAAAATTCACATTTGCTAAACTTAGTAAATAGCTGATGCTCCTTCAAAGTTTACAAAACGAGTTTAAGATGTCTTGCATACGCCTCGGCAGAGTTTGAGAATACCAAAATATCATCGATAACAATTAGCACAACCTTATCGAGAAAAGGCCGGAAGATTCGGTGCATCATATCCATAAAAGCTGCAGGGGTATTCGTTAAACCGAACGACATCACCACAAACTCATAATGTCCGTATCGAGTATTGAATCTCGTCTTTGGAATATCCTCTGCTCGAATTCGCAGCGGATAGTACCTCTTTCGTAGATCAAGTTTTGAATAAACCTTTGATCCTTGAAGTATATCAAATAATTCCTCGACAGGTGGAAGGGGATACTTGTTCTTGATCGTCATCCGGTTCAGCTCCCTATAGTCAATACACATTCTTAAAGTTCTATCCTTCTTCTTTACGAACAAAACCGGCGCACCCCAGGGAGACGAACTCAGCTTAATGTACCCAATCTCCAACAACGCATCAAGTTGAGTTTTCAACTCTTTCAAATCTGCTGAAGCCATACGATACGGAGTCTTCGAGAATGGCTCTGCATTTGGGTACAAATCAATCACAAATTCGATTTCTCTATCTGGAGGTAAAGAATCCAACTTCTTAGGGAAAACCTCGGGAATATCCTTTACTACCTCAGTTTCCTCCAATTTTATTAGATCCTTAGGCCTGCTAAGTATGTAGGCAATGAAACCTGTAGCTCCGTCCCAAACTAGTTTCTGAGCTTCAAAAAAAGAAAGTAAAGGCACCTTATTTCAACTCCAACCCACAACGGACTCTGATCCCAACTGAACTCTCTTTGCCCGACAATCAATAGTAGCACAGTGTCTGTATAGCTAATCCATACCCAGAATAGATCCATATCGAGTCATCGGCATCTCAATGAAATCTATCAGGAAAACGCGCCCCTCGATACTCACTAGAACATCCCTGTACACCCGATCGGTCTCTACACTACTACCAAAAGGCGAACTAACCACATAACAAGCAGAAGAACGAATAGCAGACAAAGACAAGGTAATAGCAATAGCACTCGAAAGAAAGGAGTGTGTACCTCCCGGATGAAATAAAGTATGCATGTTCGTACCATGTATGCATATTGTACCTTCAACTCAGCAACTGGATCAACATCTGCATTCTGCTCCGCGCCGTCCAGACCATAAGCACGAGCATTAATAAATAGCCTCTGACGCCCCGGTAGGTGGATCTCGATGATCTGGACACCTATCAACCATGTGCTCCGCACTCCAACCAATAAAAAATAAACCCAACCGACATCTACAACCCCCATAGGTAAGACTGTCACGCCCCCAAAAAGTACATTTAGACAAATACCTCCCAAGTTACTTCCTCACCGGTGGCATCCAGGATAATCTTCGTACTCTCCAACAATGAATAAGCTTCACCCTGAATCAAAGAAATAGTGCACCGGGCCTTCTCTTGAGAGCCACATGGAATAAGCTCCCGAATTCTCTCAATTTCCTTCATCCACTGCTCGGCTTGTATATCATTACCCTTAAAGAACTGAGGAGGGTGTTGGTTCTGAAATTCCTAAAACACAGCAGAAATCTGTGCTCCCGGTTGTGAAGGTGGCACTGGTGTTGCTGGAGGAACATACTCTCTCATCCTCTGATCAATTAAGTGAACCACGGTATTAAGAAAATCATGTGGCTGAGCTTGAGGGGGTGGAGGTGGAGGAGAACGATCACGGTGATGTCGCCTGTGACCCGGAGAATGCTCCCGAGGAGATCCACCACGAGGCATCCTGTAATCAAGACACTAAATATGCATGTTGAATTAATAATTGCAAATGAGTGCAATTAAATCTCATGGTACAAATAAGTCACATAATTCAAATAGTTCAAGTAGTTCAAATAATTCAAGTAATTCAAGTAAGTTCAAATAATTTGAAGTAAAGATGCAATACTCTCAAGTTGGAAAATAATTTCCTATGCCGTACGACCTAGACTCACAAGACACGACACTAAAGACATGAACTACACATATAGGGAACAAGAGACAATAAAAACCATCCTAAATAGGCGGGACTAACTCCGAAACCATGCAATATATCATTATAGTGGAAGCATACCATTTACATTAAAAGTATACAATCTCTACATATCAATACATACGATCTCCAAGGTATAACAACCAAGTCATAAGTGTTTCATATGCAAACATAGTATGAAGGTGAGCTATGCTAGACCCAAATTAAAGACTCCACAAGACTCTAATTCCCGTCTAGCATGTATCTGTTAGGAATAGTGCCCTAGAAAGCCGATTGTATATCCGCTTTGTGCTTTTCCTTATTGTAATCACAGACAATCTTTGAATAAAATAACGAATTGAGGCAACACTTCTTTATATGCTCTTGTTTGGTATGCGTTTACTTTAGCTGTGCATGTATGAGAACTCCCCTAATCCTGATGACTTTAGGACTCTACCATTTAGGTGAAATGGTTCATGGAACGAGCCCTATATCACATAAGTCATGATTAGTAAAATACTCCAAGCCGATGAGTCCTACAGACAGTGGGAGTGTCAACCTGACTCCTCTAAGGCTTGCTTGTGGGATCACGCCCTTAAGAAGGACCACCTTGTTTCATGTAGGTGCAAAGTGTATAGTTGATACGTGCGTGATACATGAGGGTGCTTACTTTAATAAGTAAGTTCACTGAGGTGCCCCGTGTGAGAACATTCCTAAATGGGAAAGGAAGTTTCTATTTCAGGAAATGGAAACTTCCAGATTAGGAAATATCTCACGAGTTATCGATGTGATTAATTGATCCTTAGACTTGAGGTTCCTTGTCACTTTATGAGTTAACTCTGTAGTCTTAGGTATAAGCTTTAAAGGGTGTGGCCATAGACAACTGATTCAAGGCTTATGCTGGGGCTGCACAAGTGATTCATGAAAGTGAATGAGAATCAAGAAAGGACCTACACTTGCGTTTGCAAGGTGATCTCTTATTGTGTAAGTCATTCATATGCCATATGGAGTCCTTGGCCAAGGCAGTAGATCAAGACATCAAGAAAAGGGTTTCTTGGATTGAGATCAAATGGATATGAAATGCACATAGCTTTAAGACCGGATTATTAGGGTTCTAATTATTCCCTTACCCTAGATCTTGGTTGAGAGATAGTAAGTAGGAGGATTGTATCTCACATGAATCAATGACTTAAAGGTTCTGTCGAATCCGAACATTCCAATTCAGCTAGGGGTTAAACACCTGTTGCTAGACTATGGTCGTTTAATCTGTGGACTGATTAATTAATTAGTGAATTAATTAATTAGGGTCACTGCTAATTGAATTGAGAACCTAGAGGGTCACACACAACAACTTGGTTACATGAGTTGAGGCTTGAAAATGATTAAACGAGTTAATCGGGCCAAGAGGGTTCCACACGTGTGAAGTTACACGTGTGGCTCACGTGAGGGACACGTGTCACTGTGACACGTGTCACACACGTGTGTATATATATATATATGTTAAATAATTAATTAGTTGATTATTTAATAGACTTTGGTTTAATTTTGAATTAAAAAGAAAGTCTAATTTTGGAGAAAATAATCTAGTTAATTAATTACGAATTAATTAATTAGATAAAAATAAGTTATTTATTTTATAACAAATAAAGTATAAAATTATCCAAAAATAGTTTGGATATTTTTAGCTCTCTTAAAAGTTGACTTGAATTAGAATTCAAAGTCAAAGTTGGAAAATACTTGATCATCAAGTAATAGGAGAGAGAGGGACCAAATCCTTTGTCCATTAGGACTAGGTTCGGCCGCCCCTCCCCTTTCCTATATATAGGGGAGCTCATGCTCCCCTTTAGAGCAAATATAGACAATTCTTGGTTCATGTGTTGAACACCTTCCTTTCTCCAAGATTAAATTAAACCCTAGGTTAAGCCTAAACACTAACTAGAGAACTAGCATCCTTACTAGTTAGGTTGTGATCAAGTTGGTGGACATTCTCTAGAGACTTCAAGTTAGAAGTTTGAAGATTCGAGCTTTACCAAGGAGAGGGGATCAAGCCGCTTGAAGAGCGTTCTTGGGTGGCTTGAAACGCTTCAAGAAAAAATAAAAGAAAAGTAAGTTTTCTATCTTTACGAATTTGGTTACACGATTGCGAGTTCAAGGTCCTTTTGTTGGGAAAATTTTTTTAAATTCCGCTGCTTTCTGATTCGTGTTTTCCAACAGTATCTGCAAAAGAGTGAAAAGCAGAGGCGTCAGTCTATGGAAGACTGAGTGAGGGGTATATAAATATAAGCGCAAATATATAAATATAAGCACAAATATCACAGAAGTTATAACCTCGGGTAAAGTTTTTATAAAAGATACAATAGAAGTTCAATAAGAATATAGGCATCGCCCGAGATTACAACTAGCAAGTTTAGTAATTAGTTCAATTTCAGTCAATCAGTGGCCCGACGAGTAAGGGCAAGTCTCCAACCTTTACTCCGACAGTGTACAATAATTAGGTTATCAATTAGTTAGGTGATCATGCAAGTATTACAGTGCAATCAATCAATAGCAGTTTCACTGTCCCTTTTTCCTCCGGGTGATGGTGGGTTTGCAAGGTCCAACCATCCAGTCATGGTGAGCATCGGGTACATGAATCCCATGCCCGAGATTCCTTCCTCCACTAAACCTCCTGGTGGATTCATGGGTCATCCTAAAGTGGTGAAGATAGTGCAGGAGTTACCCGTCAGCCCTTGCTTTCCCGGTTGGCTCAATACACTACCCTCGGGCCCACAGTGCAGTATAATATACTCGCCAACATAGGGTAGTTCAGTACAGTAGATGGTGCATTTTCAATCATTTGAGGTTTTATGAAAATTCCATATATATATATAGATACGTTTTGGCCGAAAATCCACATAAGTGTTTTAAGGGTTCTATGTATCCAGAATTAAACCTCACCTGTATAGACAAAACGAGAACAAGGATACAGCCTACGGTTCCTGCTCCTCATCACCAGGAAGCTGGTCTATGCAAGAAAGACAAGTGTACGTGAGACACGACTCATATGAACCATTTAGGATGAACGGCGTAATCATGAGCTAATATGTCGTGCATTGACAATTATTGAGTGTCATGATCATATTCATGCATAAAATGAGCAGATAATAGGACGTATCGATCATTTAGAGGCTTAGAAACTGAATTGGAAAAGTAAATTTTATGCAGAAAATCACAAACACCTTCTGGAGCATGGGAACGATCGTTCTGGGTTTGAATGTAAAATGGGAAGGGCCATTCCCAGCTCCCCGAACTGTTCCCAAGCGTCTGTAAAGAATTTTGGCTGGGAACAGTTGTTCCGGCTGTAAGCCAAAACTGGGAAGGGTCGTTCCCAGTCTCGCGCCAAACCATTCAAACGGTTGGGAACGGCCATTCCGGAAATGAACTGGGACGGGAAGGGTCGTTCCCGTTATGCAGATGATGCAGAAACAGAGCAGCAAAATAAGGGAGCTTCGAACTTCAACCAAAAATCATCAAATGGCCAATTAACACTCCCAGATGCATTTAAATCATGAAAGATACATCATAGCATACTTATAGTGCAATAAAATCCATCAATAACATATAATCCAAGCTTTGATCACCTAGAATTATCACTTTCAAACCCATACCTGAACTCATCAAATTCTTTCATAAACTTCAAGATTCAAGCATCAAATTCAAGTTTAAAATCTAAAATCATACTTCTACCAACTAAAACACAATTTATCACCCTTAAATCATAACCTTAGCTTCAACCTAAATTCAAGAATTCAACACATATCTCACATATATACGTTGAAAGAAAAGGAGAAGAAAAGAGATGGAGTGGAGATGATGATTTCGCTTCAAAGAGTGCAATTTGCCAGAAAATAACTTGAAGTTGATGAAATCTCTTCTTCCTTACTTGGTGTTTGATCGAGGGAGACAAGGAAGCTTGTATGTGTTTGTATGTTGGAAGAAATAAGAATGAGAAGCGCTACGTGAATGCAACAATAAAAGGAGAAGAAATGCTCCAATTTGCAAGTAAGTCCCCCAAGATTATTAAGTAATGCAATTAAGTTCTCTAATTTCAAGAGATGATCATCTAAGGACATGTAGGCAATTAGATCATATTCGGTAATTAAGTCACGTTCGGTAACTAATTCACGTCTCAATCGAATTCAACTTATGCAATAATTCTCAAATTGATACGAATTTCATATAAACACCTAAAATATAATTATATAAAAATATCATGAAATGTAGAAATTCATAAATGGAAGAGTTAAAATAATTCCTAACTCTCGAAAACTCACAGTGCTTACCTAAACATCTAGAAACTGGGGCATTACAATCCTCCCCCTTTAAAAGAATCGGGGCCCTAGATTCACTGATCGGAAAGAAACAACTCTGCATGGAACCGTTTCATCTTGTCCTCGGTTTCCCAAGTGGCTTCTTCCGTCTTGTCACTTCTCCAAAGAATCTTAACCATGGGAATTCTCCAATTTCTTAGCTCCTGAAACTTTATATCCAATATCTTAACCGGCTTCTGAACAAAGGTTAAATTAGGTTCCAATTCCACTTCTTCAAAGGATACGATCTCGATTTCGTCTCGGTAATATTGCCTTAGTTGTGACATGTGGAATACGTTATGGATCCCCGTGAGGCTCGGTGGTAGGTTCAACCGATAGGCTACTTCTCCAACTCTTTCCAGAATTTCAAAAGGACCTAAGTAATGAGGATTAAGCTTACCTCATTTCCCAATCCGAGCAAATCCTTTACGTGGAGACACCCTTAAGAATACCCGGTCTCTAACTTCGAACTCGAGATCCCTTGGCGACGGTCGGCGTAGCTCTTTTGTCTATCGTGAGTTGATTTCATCCGTTGTTGTATTTGTTGGATTTTCTCAATCATATCTCTTATGGCCTTAGAAGGTTTCTCTAATTCCTCAACCTTCTTAACGCCTTCTTGTTTAGTCCATTTCCACTCCTCTAAGTCAAAGAACAACGGAGATCGACATTTTCGATCATAGAGTAGTTCAAACGGGGCCATACCGAAGCTTGGAAACTGTTGTTATACGTAAACTCAATCAAAGGAAGTTGCTCATGCCACGAAGTCTGAAAATCCAAAGCGCAAGCCCGAAGCAAGTCTTCCAAATACCTTATTAACCTCTCGGATTGGCCATCCGTTTGTGGGTGAAATGATGTACTAAACTTGAGTTTCGTACCCAGAATGCCTTATAATTCTTGCCACAACATCGAAGTAAATCTTGGATCCCTATCCGATACGATGTTAACCGGAATTCCATGAAGTCGTACAATCTCCCGATTATATAACTCGGCTAGCTTGCGAATCTTGTAAGACATCCGAACCGGTAGAAAATATGCAGACTTAGTTAAACGGTCCACAATCACCCAAATACCATCAAACCCAACTTTCACTTTCGGTAACCCGGATATAAAATACTTCGTCACCTGTTCCCATTTCCATTCTGGAATAGGTAACGGCTGTAGAAGACCTCCACGTTTCTGATGCTCAACTTTTACTTTCTGGTAAGTTATGCAATGCTTCACATACTTGGCGACATCTTTCTTTAATCCAAGCCACCAATAATATTGTTTCAAGTCCTTATACATTTTATTGCCTCCAGGGTGGATAGAATAAGCCGATTTGTGAGCTTCCTCGAGCAACATCCGTTTTAATTCCTCGGGTACAACCTTGGTTCATGAAATGAAGAAGATCGATTTCATCAAACCCGAATGGACATTTCGGATCAACTCTTGCCTTAGCTACCAATCTCTGCACTTCCGGATCATTATTATGAGCCTCAAATAATCTATACTTCAAATCCGGTTGTATAGTAATTTTTGCAACCTGAGCTTTTATAATAATTGGCTCGATTCCACTACTTTCGCCCACCTCCAAGTTCGATACACTCACCTTCCTACTAAGTGCATTGGCGCCCACGTTAGCTTTACCGGGATGGTACTTGATAGTGCAATCATAATCTTCCAACCGTTCCATCCAACGTCGTTGCCTCATATTCAAATCCTTCAGAGTGAATAAATATTGGAGGCTTTTGTGGTTAGTAAAAATCTCAAAAGACACCCTGTACAAGTAATGTCTCCATTTCCCGAGTGCAAAACCACGACTGCGAGTTCAAGGTCATGTGTAGGATAATTCTTTTCATGCTCTTTTAGCTTTCGGGAGGCATATACAATCACTTTTCCTTTCTGTGTTAACACACAACCCAAACCTTCCTTTGAAGCATCCGTATAAACAGCATAACCCTCGAAGCCTTCTGGAAGTGTCAACACCGGAGCAGAAACTAATTTATCTTTCAAGAAGTTGAAACTTTTCTCACAATTTTCATCCCACACAAATTTCACCTCTTTCGTCGTTAACTGAGTTAAAGGAGCGACGATTTTTGAGAAGTCCTTTACAAATCTTCGATAATATCCCGCCAATCTCAAGAAACTTCAAACTTCCGAGGCATTCTTTGGTTTCTCCTATTTCAACACGGCTTCAATCTTTGAAGGATCCACTTCTAATCTATTCCCCGAAATAACATGTCCCAAGAAAGAAACCAGATTAATCCAAAATTCACATTTGCTAAACTTAGCAAATAGCTGATGCTCCTTCAAAGTTTGCAACAGGAGTTTAAGATGTGTCGCATGCTCTTCGGCAGACTTTGAGAATACCAAAATATCATCGATAAAAATTACCACCAACTTGTCGAGAAAAGGCCTAAAGATTCGGTACATCATATCCATAAACGTTGTAGGGGCATTAGATAAACCGAACGACATCATCACGAACTCATAATGCCCGTATCGAGTATTGAATCCCGTCTTTGGAATATCCTTTGCTCGAATTCACAGCTCATAGTACCCCTGTCGTAGATCAAGTTTCGAAAAAACCTTTGATCCTTGAAGTATATTAAACAATTCCTCGATATGTGGAAGGGGATACTTGTTCTTGATCGTCATCCGGTTCAGTTCCCTATAGTCAATACACATTCTTAAAGTTTCGTCCTTCTTCTTTACGAATAAAACCGGCGCACCCCAGGGAGACGAACTCGGCCTAATGTACCCATTCTCCAACAACGCATCAAGTTGAGTCTTCAACTCTTTCAACTCGGTCGAAGCCATACGATACGGAGTCTTGGAGAATGGTTCTGCATTTGGGTACAAATCGATCACAAATTCGATATCTCTATTTGGAGGTAAAGAATCCAACTTTTTAGGGAAAACCTCGGGAAAATCCTTTACTACCTCAGTTTCCTCCAATTTTATTTGATCCTTAGGCTATTAAGTATGTAGGCAATGAAGCCCGTAGCTTCGTCCCGGACTAGTTTCTGAGCTTCAGAAAAAGAAAGTAGAGGCACCGTCTTTGAACTCCAACCCACAACCAACTCTGATCCCAACTGAACTCTCTTTGCCCGACAATCAATAGTAGCATAATTTCTGTATAGCCAAGCCATACCCGGAATAGATCCATATCGAGTCATCGACATCTCAATGAAATCTATCAGGAAAAGTCGACCCTCGAAACACACTGGTACATCCCTGTACACACGATCTGTCTCTACACTACTACCAAAAGGCTAACTAACCACATAACAAGCAGAAGAACGAATAGCAGGCAAAGACAAGGTAATAGCAATAGCACTCAAAAGAAAGGAGTGTATAGCTCCCAGATCAAATAAAGTATCTATGTTTGTGCCATGTATGAATATTATACCTTCAACTACAGCAGCGGGATCAACATCTACATTCTGCTCCTCGCCTTCCAGAGCATAAGCACGAGCATTAATAAATGGCCTCTGACCCTCGGTAGGTGGATCTCGACGATCTGGACAGCTATCAACCATGTGCTCCGCACTCCCACAAATCAAACATAAACCCAGCCGACGTCTACCACCCCCGTAGGTATGAGTGTCATGCCCATAAAAAGTACATTTAGCCTTTTCTTGAGGTGGTGGTAAAGCGGGTACAGCTAGAGCCTTCAGAATGGGTCCCGCGGGTCAGAACTTCTTCCCATGTCCTCTAGGAGGTGGTGGAGAGGTGTAAGAGATAGGCCTCTTGCCTGTGCTAGAACCCGATCCTGAAGCCTGCCCTGAACGATAAGTAGATCTCCTGGCATTTACGGCGTCCTCAACCTTCAAAGCTTTGGTACTAGGTTTCACCCAAGTACTTGTGTTGACCGCTTCTATAGCTGCCTGAATATCCAGTCTGAGTCCCTGAACAAACTGCATCGCCTTATGAAAGTCATCACTCGCTATATATTAGGTGCATAGCGAGATAACCTCTCAAACTCTGATATGTACTCAGAAACGGACCTGCCTCCTTGTTTAAGCTCAGTAAACTCCTTCAATCTACGGGTACAGGAAGATGGAGGAATAAAATTATTCTTGAATTCGCGAACAAATACCTCCCAAGTTACTTCCTCACCGGCGGCATCCAGGATAATCTTCGTACTCTCCGACCATGAATAAGCTTCACCCTGAATCAAAGAAATAGTACACCGGGCCTTCTCTTGAGAGTCACATGGAATAAGCTCCCGAATTCTCTCAACTTCCTTCAGCCACTACTCCGCTTATATATCATTACCCTTAAAGAACTTAGGAGGGTGTTGTTTCTGAAATTCTCGAAAAACAGTAGAAATATGTGCTCCCGGTTGTGGTGGTGGCACTGGTGGTGCTGGAGGAACATACTCTCTCATGCTCTGATCAATTAAGTGAACTATGACATTAAGGAAATCCTGTGGCTGAGCTTGAGGGGGTGGAGGTGGAGGAGAATGATCACGGTGATGTCGCATGTGACCCGGAGAATGCTCCCGACGAGGTCTACCACGAGGCATCCTGAAATCATGACACTAGATATGCATGTTGAATTAATAATTGCAAATGAGTGCAGTTAAATCTCATGGTACAAATAAGTCACATAAATCAAATACTTCAAGTACTTCAAATAATTCAAGTAACTCAAGTAAGTTCAAATAATTTCAAGTAAAGACGCAATACTCTCAAGTTGGAAAATAATTCCCTATGCCGTACGACCTAGACTCACAAGACACGACACTAGATACCCGATTTTGCAACCAGGATCTGATACCACCTTAAGATGTAACCCCCGACATGTCACGATGCCATATCCTCGACACTATAGTTCAGTCCACATACGAAATGGAAGGTTCGTGCATGAACTAAACATATAGAAAACAGGAGACAATAAAAAACCATCCCAACTAGGCGGGACTAACTCCGAAACCATGCGAACCTATGTAATATATTATTATAGTGGAAGCATACCATTTACATCAAAAGTATACAATCTCCACATATCAATACATACGATCTCCAAGGTATAACAACCAAGTCATAAATGTTTCATATGCAAACATAGTATGAAGGTGAGCTATGCTAGACCCAAATTAAAGACTCCACATGTAGCACCCCAATACGTAAGTTTGCCACACCCCCGCACTATAGGTCAATCCCCATACGAAATGGGTAATCCGTACACGAACCAACCTATAGCGAACGGGTGACCAAGCAAATGAAATGATAGGCTAAGCAGAGTTAAATGTATTTATGCGATAGAATAAAGCGGAAGCATACACTATTTACTATCAAATACAACTATTAGAACAGACTATAACATTGATCATTCGTTAAATAACGCGTATACTAGTTCACATATCAATACATTATCATCTCCTAAATACATAACAAGCAACGTTAACAATAATTCCTTTGAAATGATAAGTAAATAAATGCACCGTGTGGGGCTCGAATGCAAGGACTCGATTCAGCTCGATTCCCGTCTAGCGTGTACCTGCAAGAACACTGCATGTATATCGATTTCCCGACTAACTCCATCTCTCCCACAAACCCCATCACTCCAATAAACTCCATCACTCCAATCCCTCCATCACCCCAATCCCTCCATCATTCCAATAATGGGAAGGTAGCGAGCCTTCACCATTCACGATAAGACGATAACACGATTATCATGATGCACGCAGCGTTAGGATTCTAGAGGTGGCTCCTATGGGTTCAGGAGGTGGCTTCCACACATGTAGCACCTTGCCCCGTAGGTTCAAGAGGTGGCTCCCATGTGCGTAGCACGCTGTCCCGTATAGCACTTAGCTACTGTGGCTGATGAGCGGTACACGGTAACACGATAATCACAATACACGCATAGCTTTGCATGATCATGACATTAACACGATAATCACGGTACGCGCATTGCTTTGCACGACTATGACCTTGATCAAGCTACACGCATTGCTTTGCATGGCCTGACTTGCTTGCTGACAGGTGGTACGATGACTCAGGGATACGTGAACGTGCTCATTGATCCTAATCTCTGCCCCGGAGAACAATGGACAAGAAACAGAAACATTTGTACACTCATGAGACATAACTCGATAATGTTACCAAAATGTAACGCACGACATAATCATGTAACAAGGTAATGTGCATTAACAAAGGTAGCATGATATAATCATATTCTTGCAGATAATTGATCAGATAATACCATATTATGGTCAGTTAAATGATTAGAGAAGGAATTGGAATTTCACATTTTATGCAGAAACATTCTGTCTCTCCTGGGGTCTGGGAACGGCCGTTCCGGCCCTTAGTTCAAAATGGGAAGGGCCCTTCCCAGCAACCCGAAGTGACTCCCCAAAGATGGGAACGACCGTTCCGGCTTATAAGCCAAAACGGGAAGGGTCGTTCCCGTCCTCGCCGCCATGCACACGATTCAAAATATGGGAATGGCCGTTCCCCAAATACAAAGGGAACGGGAAGGGCCGTTCCCATTACGCAGAAGATGCAGAAGCAGGGGAAGAAAAAGGGGATGCACGAATTTAACCTCAAATCTCCAAAAACACTTATAATTCAATCTCCAATTACATAATTTCATGAGATAAACATATATGAATGCTTGTACTCCAATAAGATCCACTATAAACACCTAGTTCAAGCTTAGTCATGCTAAATTCATCACTCAAGCTTATAGGCATACCATGCTCAATTAAGCTCTAACCTTCATGATTTCAAGTGGTAAATGCATAAAATCAATCCAACATCATCATATGTATATCATATAATTTCATGAAATGGAAAAGAACCATAACCCTAGCTTCAAGCTCAAATTCAAAATTCATGTAACTAGCTAATATATATCTTGAATGGAAAAGAAAAGAGAAGAGATAAAGATAGAAGATGATGGTGCTTCAAAACCCATGATTTCTCCAAATTCATGGTTTGAGATGATGAATTCCTCCTCCTTTCTTCAAGGGTTGTGGTTCGGCAAGAGAAGGGAGCAAATGATCGATGATTTTGGGTGAGAAATGATCAAGGAAGCTTGAAGAAGAGATATACCGTGATTCATCCATTTTTTAAATGTGTGAATTACTAAAATTGATCAAGGAAACTTGTTAAGTCATGCAATCAAGGATGAAAAGCTTTGAAGATTGATCAATTAAGTCCAAGGAAATAAAATACAATTTGGTCCTTAAATTTTAAAAGAAAATTATTTAAGGACTAGTTGACATTTAAATCATACTCGGCGATTATTTCACGCAATAAATATTTGCAAGTCATAAAAGAAATTCCCAATTTGATATGAATTTATAAAATTAGAATAAAACATAAGAGTTTACTAAATGAAAGTTTGGGGCGTTACACTACAAGACTCTAATTCCCGCCTCGCACGCACCTGCAAAAGACTGAAAAGCGGAGGTGTTAGTCTATGGAAGTGTAGCACCCCGGAGCGAAGGGCACCACATCCCCCGCACCATAGCCCAACACGTGTAACGAAATAGGACTCCGCACATACACCAAGCCATGGCGAACGGGAGACAAACAAAAACTCACACCCTAGCTAGTCGATCTAGACCCTAATACAGAGTGCGTAATAAATCAACCATAACAATTATCAAATCATAAGCGGAAGCACCAGTATGCAAATCACAACTAAACATATATGTTCGACAATATACACAAGATATACAATTCTCTACATGCTCAAATTTAAAACATTCCATATACATGTTTCCTCAAATCAAATCAAAGCTTAAACTTGTACATATTTATACATAGTACCTAAGCGGGAAAGTAAATATGCAAAGGATGCAAAACTCTACTACTACAAGACTCGGACAACGCAAACTCAAGAGAAAACAAAGAGGGGGAAAAGGAAACAACGAGGAGGGGTCAGTCCTAAAGACTGGTGAGGGGGCTAACACACTCACACGTACGTATAACTAAGAGCAAAACATATTCAAATTAGAATGTTCATGAACCGGGACATGGTTTTTGCATTCTAAAACATTTATCCCGTGATAATACATATAAAAAAAACGTTTAGGGCCGAAGGCCAAAATCAACCAATTTTAGAATTTAGAAGTCCACTCCCGTTTCATAAACCATAAACAGAAGCAAAAACACACTAACTCGGCGAGCACGAGTTCTCCCAACCAACCTACATCATATCATAAGCAAAAATGCAAAAGGCAAAGCAAAGTGCATAAATCAATCCAACCTTCTCCGTTTGGGGAAGAGAGGTGCTACCCCTCAACCCCGGCTCTCGGCAAAATAATTGAGTCGGGGGATCCCGCCCGCTCCTTTGACGGGCTACACAGCGCACCGTCGAACAACAGAACACCCGCCTTCCCCTCAAGCTCCCGAGGATGGGTTAAGCCTCCCTTTTTGCAGAGTTGTGTTGATGAGAGCGCTCGGCGATCCCATGGTCGACCCGAGATCACATACCACTTCTCCAGGGCCCAATGCGAAACTTAAAAGCAAACTTTTCAAGAGGCATAATTTTCAAGAGGCAAATCTCGCTTACACACACACTCTTATCAAAGATTTTCAAAGTAAACGAAAATAGAGCTTATGTATGTATAAAAACATTTTCAAGGTCATATGACACGGGATAAATCCCACAAAATACGTATCAAACATGTATCTATATACATATCTATATATAAGTCACATGCGGGCTTAAAATTCAGGTAAGGTTGTAGGTCATATTAACTAAAAGAAAGAAACCTCACCTTGTCGACCACTCTAACCAAGATGAACCAAGACACTTCTAAGAGAACTTCTCGCCACCCACGGAACAGACCTAAGTACACAACAATCACAAGAGACAACCTTAGACTCAAAATGCACCAATTAGACACTCGACGAATGTATATGAATGCAAATGATACATATGAAGAGAAACAAGGCAGCACTTAGGTCATATTAGATCACAACTCGCATATAAGCACCAAAGTAACATCTTAAGTTCACGATCAGGGCATATAAAGCAAATACAACATATTAACAAAGCATACAAATCAGGAAAGAAGTAAAAGAGATCATATACCATTCATCAAAGCAAAGAAGTAACGCAAGTAAGGCAAAGAGTTACAAAGAGATATTACGTAAGACACATAAGATCATATTTCACATATTTCACATTAAACAAGTTAATATAATCCATAAAACGAACATAAAGAGTCACATAACACATTAGGAATGCTTATACTTCATAAAGGAGTAAGGAAATTACATGCAAGGCAACTAATCAAGATATGAAGTCACGTGTGTACGTAAGAGAGCATATTAAGTCATATAGTGCACATATCACGCGAAATGAATCAATAAATCTAATACAATAATTATAACACATAATTTAACATGTTAGTAAAGCATGGGGATCAAATCAGGGGTGGGCGAGCGAGAAACAAGCGAAAAGAAACAATAGAACAGAGTTCGGAGCAAAGGAAGCTGCTGCCCTAAATCCACCCCCGTGGATTTTTCCCAAAGGAAAATCCACTACCGTAGATTTAGGTCAGGAACGGTCGTAAGAGGGCCTACCTCAAATGCACTCCCGTGGATTTGAGTTAGGGCCAAAATGTCGAGAAAAAGCTTACAAACACCCTTAAAACTCCAAACAAACATCAAGCTAACACATAAATCAAGGTATATGCGGCAAAGATACAAGAATTCATGCTCTAATTGATGCCAAAACCGAAGCTAGATGATGAGGAAGAAAGAGATATTCATACAAGCTCAAGCTCATGCAAAGTTCATCAATGGCACACTTATGAATTCTTAACCATAACTCAATCTACGTTCATATAAGTTAAATAGGATATCATAGGATCATAAAACATGCTTCACATCAAAAGATTTCATGAGGAATCATGCAGGAATCAAGAAAATGCACTAAACCCTCATTATTCATGCTTTAAGCCAAAGGATGATCAAACATGGATGAAATCTTGCAATCTTAGAGTTAAAATGACCACAAAGGAATGTAGATCACAAATATTAACTTACCTCTTAATTTGGGGGACATTTGATGAAGATTAGATCCAAAAATTTGAAGATTTTGAATAGTGGCTCCTTCCTTTCTCCTCTTTTCTTTCTTGGAGAGAGTTGCTACACTTTTTCTCTTGGGGGGAAAGGGGGGTTTGGTTCGAAATTATGGCTGAGGGAGAGAGAGAGAGAGAGCTGAACTTGGGTTATAAAAGTCAAGGTTAAGGTTTAATTGGGGTTAAAGTGGGGCCCACAAGTACAAGACTAGTCAAAAGGTGGTCTCTTGGCGTTAGGTGCTAACTTTGGTTGAATTTCGGAGGCTCAAATGGGCTTAGAAAAATATGAGTCTAGGTTCCTTGGCTTCCTTTCTTCGTTACGAGTCCAACGCCTCTTTCAGAATTCAAAGCCGAATTCCCGCTCAACTTATGCCTTCCGGGACACAACATGCGCTAAACTAGTTAGACCCTCATGTCCATAACAAATAACCGTAACAAATAAACTTAAAATAATGCAACGAGCACACAAACACATTCATACTACATATAAATCATGCATATCAACTAATCACAAGAGTCAAAAATGAAAACGGAAGCAAACGGAGCACGAACGAAGCAAATAAGGCAAATACGTTCAAAGAATTCACATAAAGTTCAAATAAGAATTCAAATATAAGTTCATAAGTCACATAAGCCACATAATAAACACATAATTCGTGTAATGAAATAATTTAAAAGCGCACATAGCACTCCCATAGAGGCATACCTGTACTGCCGGACGAGCGGGATGTTACTACCTTCCCTCCTTTAAAAGGACCTGTCCTCAGGTCCTGCAGCAGGATCTTGAACAACTCTAGAATGAACTCCATTCCACACTTCCACTGCGCCACTCTGATCCATGTGAGCTGTAGACTCCTCGGGGTACCACTTCCTTAAATTAAATAAGGAAGATTTCTCATATCCCGGTAGCTCGATGTCACCTTCTGGATCCGAGTGTATCCCCTTGGCCTTAGCAAATCGGACACAAAGTCCTCGGCCATTTGCTCCCACTTCCAAAATACAATTCGAAAGTAGTTGGGGAATCCTTCCGGTTCTTGATGTTCGGTCTTCTTCCGATGGCACATTCGATATTGCTATGCTAAGTTTGCCATATCTTTTCTCATGCCAAAACACCATTACCGGTTCTTCAAGTTCTCGAACCATAAGTGGAATTAGTCTCGTGAACACGTACTTCTAACAACATAGGCTTCAACTCTCCGTTAGCAATGCACAACCAAAGTCTTCCTTAGTACCTCGATTGTAACAGAGTAGTTTTAAGTATCCTCAGGTAAGCAAAGCTAATACCGAAGGCAACTCTCTTCAAAAGCCTTATCCACTAAAAATCGTCCCTTTTCCTTATCTTTCCTGTCACAGGATGACCGCCTATAAAAGGATGAATCTCCTGTTGAATCCTGATTATTCTCTGTGGCAATTCTCGGTTTTTCTACCATAATGCATAGTTGACAATACCCTTGTTGAAATCACCACTGGAGCTACCCACGAAACTCTGAAGAAGAATGAACCACCAACTCCTCGAAGCGAGCAAAAGGGTATTCTCCTTCTACGGTTAACCCGTGTAACTCACGATAGTTTATATTTGTCTTAGAGTCCCATCTTCTTCTTAGATGGGATTAATGTACTCCACGAAGAAGTACCCGAGTTGATGAAACTACCTTCTAAGAGCTTATCGACCACGTCTTGAATTCCAACATCCACGCTAGAGTCATCCGGTAGCGAATCTTCAAACAAGGTTCAATTCTGGGATAAAGACCACGACAACCTTAATATCCCTATCGGGTGATAAGGAATTCCAACCCTCAAGGAAACACCACGAAAGTCTTACTACAATCCTTGTCTCTCCAAGCTTGGTTTGACCCTACAGTTACCCTAAGGGCAAGCCACAAAACTTGTCGCACCATCCCGGAATAATCAACCACTTCTACGAAGGATATAAACGGGTTAGCATTCCATCTAATACCCGAGAATATCGTTGAGCCCCGAGGGGACCTCCAAAAGTAACCACCACGCCTAGAGTAACACCGTACCTTAATGAGGCACCTTCAAGAAGAACCACCGGCAAGCTTGACCCTCACAACTTACCAAGAACTCGAGCTCTCAACTCACTAACTCTCTTCAAGAAGAGAGTTCCCGCAAGAAAGGCAACAACCGCAACAACCACAAGCACAAAGAGCAACTAAGCAAACAACGACCAAGCACCAAGGAGCAACAAGGAAAGAAAGGAATCACAAAATTAAAATGAAAGATGCATGTATGAAGTGCCATGGATGTTCCATATACCTTTCACCATCGCGGTAGTATGGAGCTCGGTGTCCATTTCTCGCTTTCCAAGAGGGTCTTCTCTAACTTGAACCGGGATCTTAAAGTCACGACGCTTTGAAAGTCTCTAACTCTTGTTCTTCGATAGCGATCATCACATCTTCTAATTCTCGTAACTCGGGCAACCGCTCGCTAAAATCCCAAATTTCCACCCTTGGAGCATCCTTCCAATTCTTCCATGTGATTTAAACCTCAGTAAAGGAGCATGAAATCCCTCACCGGTAGTGGAATCTTCTTACTCTTAGTATTGGCGATATCTTGTAGTCGATGAGATTTCTCTTGTGTTTCGGATCACTCTCTTGAACTAGAACTCGAGCTGGGTTCCTATCTCACATAAGAAGTGTGAGATTCGAATTATGGTCTGTCCATCTTTACTTGAACTGCTTCGTTACTCTCTTGGAACCAAGTATGCATCATGGATCTTGAATTGTTCGTCAGATTCTCTTTCTATACTCTTGTAGAAATGTTGAAGTTTAGAGCAATTTCCTTGGCTCCCAATCTCTTAAGTCCCATCATACAGCCGACCATGTTCTTCAATTCTCTTTTAAAGTTTAAGAATTCTCGAAGTTCCCTTGCCATTGTCCTTAGGTAAATAAGCTGGTAGTAAAACTCTTGGATAAAACCTCTCGAGTAAACTCTTCCGAATTTGAACTTCAATCTCATCTTCTTGAATTACCTTGAAGCTCGACCTTGACTTAAGAAGAAGCTACTTCTCCTTATTCGTGTGAATATTCAAACAACTTGTCGGATTCTTCAAATTTTAGCTTCATTTTCTTAAAATACTTGAAGTTTGACCTTGATCTTCGATTGAGAGAATATACTTCACACTTCCTTGGAACATCCCCGGACAAGTTTTTCCAAAACCATGCCATCTTGGGTACCTTCTCTCAATCTTATCATCATCATCCTCAATTCACTTCGGAGATCCAAAATTCCCTAAACCTCTTATATACCATAAGGTCTTGTTTCTCCTTCCCGATATCGATATAGTCAACTTTAAACCACTTCGGAAGACCAAGTCCCAAAACTTCATGGATCGAAAGCACTCCTTTCTCTTGTTCTTTCCCGGTGTTATTGGCCTATATTAGAACTATTTCCTGAAATGAACCCACGATCTCCAAGAAATATCGATGCATACGGGGTTTTAATGCGTGTTTATGAGCAGAATTAACATAAATAATACAAATAATGCAAATAATTCACATAAATTGATGTATTGAATGCAAAAAAAAACACATAGTCTTGAGCCAAACGACCTAGACTGACTCAACACGACACTAGAGCTCTGGTTTTGCAACCAAGAACTTTGATACCACTTTAGGATGTAGTACACCGGAGCAAAGGGCACCACATCCCCAACACCATAGCCCAACACGTGCAACGAAATAGGACTCCGCACACGAGCCAAGCCATGGCGAATGGGAGATAAACAAAAACTCACACCCTAGCTAGGCAATCTAGACCCTAATACAGAGTGCGCAATAAATCAACTATAATAATTATCAAATCATAAGCAGAAGCACCAGGATACAAATCTAAACATATATATTTGACAATATATACATGATATACAATTCTCCACATGCTCAAATTTAAAACACTCCATATACATGTTTCCTCAAATCAAATCAAAGCTTAAACTTGTACAAATTTATACATAGTACCAAAGTGGGAAAGTAAATATGCAAAGGATGCAAAAATCTACTACTACAAGACTCGGACAACGCAAAAGTAAAAGATAGCCGCCTAGCTGGAACCGACGACCTGTACCTACAAACTCAAGAGAAACAAAGAGGGGGAAAAGGAAACAACGAGGAGGGGTTAGTCGTAAAGACTGGTGAGGGGGCTAACACACTCACACATACGTATAAATAAGAGCAGCGCATATTCAAATTAGAAAGTTCATGAACCGGGGCGTGGTTTTTGCATTCTAAAAACATTTATCCCGTGATAATACATATAAAAAGAAACATTTAGGGCCGAAGGCCAAAATCAACCAATTTTAGAATTTAGAAGTCCACTCCCGTTTCACAAACCATAAGCAGAAGCAAAAACACACTAACTCGGTGAGCACGAGTTCTCCCAACCAACCTACATCATATCATAAGCAAAAATACAAAAGGCAAAGCAAAGTGCATAAATCAATCCAACCTTCTCCGTTTGGGGAAGAGAGGCGCTACGCCTCAACCCCGGCTCTCGGCAAAATAACTGAATCGGGGGATCCCACCCGCTCCTTTGACAGTCTACACAGCGCACCGCCGGATAACAGAAGACCCGCCTTCCCCTCGACCTCCCCTAGGATGGGCTAAGCCTCCCTTTTTGCGAAGTTGTGTTGATGAGAGCTCTCGACGACCCTACGGTCGACCCGAGATCACATACCACTTCTCCAGGGCCCTATGCGAAACATAAAGGCAAACTTTTCAAGAGGCATAATTTTCAAGAGGCAAATCTCGCTTACACACACACTCTTATAAAAGCTTTTCAAAGTAAACGAAAATAGAGCTTATATATGTATAAAAACATTTTCAATGTCATATGACAAACGAGATAAATCCCACAAAATACGTATCAAACACGTATCTATATACAAGTCACCTGCGGGCTTAAAATTCAGGTAGGGGTGTAGGTCATATTAACTAAAAGAAAGAAACCTCACCTTTTCGACCTCTCAAACTAAGATGAACCAAAACACCTCTCAGAGACCTCCTCGTCACCCATGGAACAGACCTAATGACACAACAATCACAAGAGACAACCTTAGACTCAAAATGCACCAATTAGACGCTTGGTGAATGCATATGAATGCAAATGATGCATATGAAGAGAAACAAGGCAGCACTTAGGTCACATTAGATCACAACTCTCATATAAGCACCAAAGTAACATCTTAAGTTCACGATAAGGGCATATGAAGAAAATACAACATATTAACAAAGCATACAAACCAGGAAAGAAGTAAAAGAGATCATATACCACTCATCAAAGCAAAGAAGTAACGGAAGTAAGGCAAAGAGTTACAAGGAGATATTACGTACGACACATAAGATCATATTTCACATATTCCACATTAAACAAGTTCATATAATCCATACAACGAACATAAGGAGTGAAATAACACATTAGGAATGCTTATACTTCATAAAAGAGTAAGGAAACTACACGCAAGGCAACCAATCAAGATATGAAGTCACGTATGTGGGTAAGAGAGCATATAAAGTCATATAGTGCACATATCACGCCAAATGAATCAATAAATCTAATACAATAATGATAACACATAATTTAACATGTTAGTAAAGCATGGGGATCAAATCAGGGGTGGGAGAGTGAGAAACAAGAGAAAAGAAACAAGAGAACAAAGTTCGGAGCAAAGGGAGCTGCTGCCCTAAATCCACCCCGTGGATTTAGGTTAGGAAGGGTTCCAAGAGGGCCTGCCTCAAATCCACCCCTGTGGATTTTTCCGAAAGGAAAATCTACGACCGTGGATTTGAGTAAGGGCCAAAATTTTCGAGAAAAAAATTGCAAACACCCTAAAAACTCCAAACAAGGTGTGCTAAAACGAGTTAGGCCCTCGAGCCCCTTAACAAATAAAACGGTTTAAGAACCGTATGATATGAACCCAAAAACAATTAACGAGCATGCTATCAATTTCATGAATCATGTATTTCATACATATCAAGTTATCACAGAAATCGAAAATAAAAAACGATTTAAAACAGATTAAAAATGAGTTAAAAAACGGTATAAAACGTTTAAGTTTAATCATAAGGCATATAATCAATATTCAAATATTCAAATAAATCATATAATAACATACTTAATTAATTTAAATACATACTTAGCACACTCGCGATGTCGTGCCTGGAAGGCCGAAGAGTCGGGATGTTACAGATTCGACCGGCCGATCCGGTTCGGGTTTCAAAACATAGGTTTTTCTGGTTTTTTTGATTGATGGTTGGGCTTCTTATTATCTTCTTTCTTCTCTAAATTAAGTGTAAGATTAAATTTCAAACTGTAATTAAAAGGAAAAGGCTGCAAAAATGGTTTGTCTCACGAGTCTAGTCGAGCCACCTCGAGCCAAGCCCGAGCCAAAAAACTAAGGCTGGCTTGCTTGCAAGCCAAGTTCAAAACATAAATATTTAGGCTAAACCCAAGCCACAAAAAATGGCCAAGGCTCGACTTGTTGCCATCCCTATTCATAACTAGAGTATTTTACTAGAGCATAATAGCTTTTATCTTTTTCTTTTGGTGGGGTGAATTTAGTTTTGGGGCTTAAAATATGTTACAAATAAAATTCCTTATATTAATATTTGACAGATAAAATATGTTTTTCTTGGTCCCCTAATTGAGAAATCACTAATAAGATAGTAAAATAACATATTTTTAGAAAAATATTTAAAAAATATATGGGTTCTATAGCGCCCGTCGTGTTGGGCCACCACATCCCTCGCACTATAAGATCCAAACCCGCATATTAAATGGGAAATCCATATATGTAACAACACAGAATAGGTCCTGGTAGAAAACGGTAAGATAAGGGCACTAGACAAGCGTTTATAGATCATGATCCAACTTTACAAAGGTTCATGCACTGCATTCTTACGTGAACAATGTGCTTACATGTGACTTTCAATATTTTTAAGGGGATTTCTTGGTCGTAGACCCAGTTTACTATTCATTTCCCGAGCGTACCTTGCTTAATGCTTCAATGGAACCCAGAGGTTCATAACATATGTTTTCCAATCTTCTGAACTTGTTTTCCAGGCTCCGGAAACCTTTCCTGAACAATAAGGGCATTTTGCGAACTTATCGTCGAAAGTTACTATTCATCTTTGAAGCGAGTTTTGATCCGGACACCTTTTACTACCCAAGTTTACAGTTAAATTGATCCTTGAGTCGAGATGAGTCTATTAAAATCATTCTTGACTTGAAAATCTATTTCGAACTTCGTTTTAAAGAAAACATTTACGAAAAGCCCTACTTAAATACTCCTTGATTTATTTAAAGACTGTTGAGATACAATTCAGCCTTGATTCAAACCCTAGCTTGATTTTTAAATAAAACATTTTAAATATAAAATTACTATTCATCCTATATTTTAAAATTTTTATCGGTAAAACATTTCATTGGGATCCTATGTTTTTAACTTTTTATTGGACCTAAAATGATCCTTGAATTATATTATGAAGTTTTGACACTATCCGGACTTCCAAATCATCCGCGAAAGTCATCTTTCACTCGTGTTTTATCAAGGGATCAAAGTCACTATTCATTCTACTTAATGTATCTTTTAAACCGTACGTCCGTTTTCTTCGAGTAAATATTCATTTTCAAAGCTAATTTTAATTCCAACGCTTCGAGTATTTTTCCAACAACTCATTCTCGTGTTTAGGAAATTGCCAAAATACCCTTTCATTTCTTTTTTCTAATTAATCTTTCAAGTAAGCTTCCAAGAGAAGCTATGCCATTTTGCTCTCCTACCTTTAACATAACTTTATTTACAAGGTGTATGTGTTGAGTGCAAAATTCTCATAAATTTAAGCATTAATTAGGGTATATTTTTGTGTCGTTTGATGCGTTTTTGTGTTTATTTTGCTCCATTTAGGTGTTTAGAAAGTTGGAGTTAAGAAACGGTGATACGAGGCGAATTCACGCATGTTTTAAAGAAAATTGGAGTAACCCCCATTACTCCTTGGAAGAACAATTTTGTTAACCCCCGTTAACAGACCCAGGAGCAGCAGCTTTGGCGAATTAAAGGAGTAACGACCGCTACTCCCTGGAAGAAGAACACTGGTAACGCCCGTTACCAGAGGCGGTAGGCGAGGACTTTTGGCGTAGGAGGGGTAATGCCCGTTACCCCTGGGCAGAGTAAAAGTGGTAACGTCCATTACCACTAATAAAAGCGCAAACATGATTTTTGTTGGTAACGGGGATTTTTGTTGGTAACGGGCATTTAGAGTATTTTTGGGGAGTCTCTTCTTCAGTCTGTGACCTAACTTGGAGAGAGAGATATGGAGCTTTGGAAAGAGATAGTCAGAGAATTTCGAGAAGACGAAGGGATCGAATTCTTAAAATAATTTCAGTTTTTCAGGTTTATTTATTGCTTGAATCATTAAACTAATTCCTCTAAGTTTTGTCTTAATTTGTTTTATATGTTTAGATTCGTTTTCCAGAATTTATGAATGTTTAGGATTTTGTTTTTGAGACTCTGTTTTGACTTGATGAACATGAATTTCTTTAATGCAATTTACTGTAGTTTTATGAGTTTTGAGTTAAATATGAGTAGCTAAACCCCTAGGGCTAGGGGAGTGATGATGAATGCATGCTAAGTGTTTGATATAATGCTTGAATGACTTGTGTTAATTCTTAGTTTGAAAACTTGTTTGAATTGAATTGCAATGGTCAGGCCAACCCTAGCATAATCTAGAATTACCTAAGAATTGAGAAATTAATGTTAATTGAGATAGTTTTCATAACTAGTAGGTTTAGGAATTCAAAGAGATTTGCTTCTTAACCTATACAGCTAGTAAATCTTATTCTATATCAAGCCGCTAGAACTTGATTTGCACTAGTCTCGTTCTTATTGGTTTAATTAATTGTTAATGATTGTGAGAACAACATTGAAATTAGTTGAATACTTGATTATACCTTGAAAGAGGATAATACAAATCTAAATGACTAGGTTGTAGAATTGTACTTGTGAAACGAGTATTATATTAAGTCGTGAATGCTTAGTCATTACTCCCCAGCCTAATTAGTTTATTGAGTTTAATCCACGTGCGTTAATTAGTTAATTGTGTTTTATTCTATTTAATTGTTTAATTCAGTTTTAGTGGATTAATAACCAACTTGAATTCATCGGGCTTTAGATTAGAAAGAGATATTGAGTAGTGATTGATTTCCCTTCCCTGTGGGTACGATCCTATTGTGCTACGCGTATATCTTCAGTATACACTTGCACGATTGGTTTAACTTAAATTTCACAACAAGTTTTTGGCGCCATTGGCGGGGAAGGCGTTGTAAGTCAATATTACTTAAATACTTTCATCTAGTGCTTTAGACCATTATTTCACTTTGTGTTCATAGTTTTCTGTCATGGTGGAATTGAACTCAGGATTTTCTTTACTCTTGTGTAGGTCTATGGCGCATGCGACGATCGCAAACTCCGAAACTAGTACCTTATGATCCGAAAATTGAGAGAACACTCAGCACCATTAGGAGGAAGCAAAAGCAAGGCAAGAAATCCACTACCAAACCAATGGCTGAAGATCCAAACAATGCAAGAGGCGGTGGACTTGAAGATCCACAACCCCCATCTCATCCTGCAATTAGAGATTACAACGTGCCGAATGCTGGGGCGATTCAGAATGCAACCCGACCCCTGATTGTAGCAAATAACTTCGAGATTAAACCAGCTATAATCAATTTGTTGTAGAACAATCCGTTTTCAGGGTTATCACTGGAGGACCCAACATCACATCTTGAGTTCTTTCTCGAGGTGTGTGATACTTTCAAGATTCACAATGTCACACTCGATGCCATTCGAGTCAGGCTTTTTTCCTTCTCACTAAGGTAACGAGCTAAAGCATGGTTGAGTACTGTACCGAATTAATCTTTTCAGAGCTGGGATGCACTCTCTCAGGCTTTCCTAACCAAGTTCGTCCAGCTTAGCAAAACCACGAAGTACCGGAATGATATTCAAGGCTTCAGACAATTGGATGGGGAGTCCTTCTATGAGGCTTGGGAGAGATTTAAGGATTTGCAAAAGAAGTGCCCTCATCATGGCATTCCCGGTTGGCTGCTAATTCAGACGTTCTATAATAGGATGTCCCCAACTTTTAGAGGGGCGATGGATGCCATAGCTGGCGGAGCTTTCTTGTCAAAATCTGAAACAGTGGCTTCTGAATTGTTAGATAATATGTCACAAAATGATGTTTTTGTGCATGAGAGGAGCCATTCACAACCAACTAAGGTGCAAGCAGGAGTCTTAGAACTAGATGGTCTAACTGCTATTAATGCCAAGTTCGAGGCTCTTAACAAGAAGTTGGATCAACTTTTTGTGAATGCAGTTGGGACACAAACCCAACCGGTTCAGGTAATTTGTGAAAATTATACTGGTCCAAATGCATGTAATGTGTGTCTTTATACCAATGCATGTGAACAGGTGCAAGAGCAAGTGAATTATGCAAATAACTCAAAACCTGTGAATGATCCTTACTAAAACACCTACAACCCAGGTTGGAAGAACCATCTACATTTTTCTTGGTCCAACAATCAAAATGCTCAACAACAACCCAGGCCCCAATTTCAACCTAGACCTCCAGTTCCACCTCAACAAAACCTTCACCCCCGTCCAGGGTAATACTTAATGCAATCACAACCTCCACCATACATTCCTCATACTCAACCTCTACAGGAACAAAAGCAAGGAAGAGAGGCTGCTCTTGAGAAGTTCATAACCATATTTTCAGATAGATATAAGAAATTGGAAAATCAAGTAGAACAGGTGGTGAATCAGAACAGGAATTTGGAGACCCAGATTGGTCAGATTGCCCAATCTTTGAATATGAGGGGCCAAGGAATGTTGCCTAATCAAACTGGATATAATTCCAAGGAGCATTGCAAGGCCATAGCCTTAAGAAGTGGTAAGGAGTACGAAGGACCAAAGTTGCCTACAGATTCTGATTTAGACAATACTATTGGTGAGAAAGCTGAAGAAGTAGTTGAGACTGAGAAGGGAAAAGTGCAAGATAAAAAGGAAGAGCTCCCTTCAAAGCCAAAGGTGAATGTGGCACCCAAGGAATATGTGCCACCGGTTCCTTTCCCTCAAAGATTATAGAAGCAGAAATTGGAAAAGCAGTTTGAGAAGTTTTTTAGCATATTCAAGTAGTTACATATTAACATTCCTTTTGCAGAGGCATTAGCACAAATGCCAATTTATGTGAAGTTTTTGAAGGAGATCCTGTCAAACAAAAGGAAATTGGAGAAGTATGCCATGATTGCACTTACTGAGGAGTGCAGTGCTATTATCCAACATAAACTTCCCCCGAAGCTTAAGGTTCCAGGGATTTTTTCTATCCCTTATACCATTGGCAATTTAACTTTCAATAAGGCTCTTTGCGATCTTAATGCCTTTGTCTAGTTGCAGGAAATTAGGTTTGGATGCTCTGAAGCCGACTACAGTCTCATTGCAATTAGCTGATCGGTCAATCGCATACCCCACTGGAATAGTGGAAAACGCCCTTGTTAGGGTTGGAAGGTTTTATCTTCCGATGGACTTTCTCGTGCTTGATATGGAAGAGGACAGAGATATTCCATTGATTCTAGGAAGACCTTTCCTAGCCACAGCCAGGGCATTGATTGATGTGAAGATTGGAGTGCCAACTCTAAGAGTGGGGGAAGAACAAGTGGAATTTAACTTGTTCAAAACCATGAAAGGACCAGTGATGGAAGAACAGTGTTTCATGGTAGAGAATTTTTCTTCAGTTTCAACATTACGAGATGACCCTCTTGAATTATGTTTGAAGGGAATGGAAGAGAGAATTGATGGGGAGAAATTGCTTGAAGAAATTGCTGCCTATTCTAAGGCACTTGAGGCAACTCCATTCGTACCGTTCCGGCAAAGGTTTGTTTATGAGGACTTGGGTACAGGTAAGCCCACTCCTCCTCCTTCGATTGTTAAGGCCCCTAATTTGGAATTGAAACCCCTCTCCAATCATCTGAAATATGCATTCTTAGGTGAATCTGATACATTACTTGTTGTTGTTTTTCCTAAATTATCTGAATTACTATTGGATGCTTTGTTGAGGGTTTTGAGAGATCATAAAAGAGCAATAGGGTTGTCAAGCCCCGGGTCCACGGGCCCGTTGGACACGAACTCAAGTCTCCAAGCCCAGCGAGTATAACCTGAAATTGGGCCTAAACCACTACCCAAAAGGGATATCAATTGATTATACTTAGACTCTTTAACTTAAATATTGAACTTAGTTCTTATATTTTCCCGATGTGGGACAGGGGTGTCACAATCACCCCTCCTTTAGACTCACGACGCCCTCGTCGTGGCACGACATATAGCCCATGACCGACTCGTCTGCGTTGGGACTCTAGAGGTGGCTCCTACGAACTCAAGAGATGGCTTCCACACATGTAGCACTTTGCCCCGCAGGCTCAAGAGGTGGCTCCCATGTGTCTAGCACTTTCCCCCTTATAGCACTTAGCTCATGCGCCTGACGAGCAGCTCTGATACCATCTGTCACGCCCCGGGGGGTGATTGTGACACCCCTATCCCACATTGATAAAGTATGAGAGTTAAGTTCAGTATATAAGTTAAAGAGTCCAAGTATAACCAATGGATATCCCTTTTGGGCAGTGGTTTAGGCACAATGTCAGGTTATACTCGCTGGGCTTGGAGACTTGCACTCACGTCCAACGGGCCCGCGGACCCAGGGCATGACAGATGGTATCAGAGCCACTCGTCAAGCGCAAGAGCTAAGTGCTATGCACATGGGAGCCACCTCTTGAGCCTGCAGGGCAAAGTGTTACATGTGTGGGAGCTACCTCTTGAGCCCGTAGGAGCCACCTCTAGAGTTTGTTTGAAAGTAATGCTTTGAAGTACGGTTCTGAATTAAAGTTTTAAAGAAAAAGCTCTGATACCACCTTAGCTGTAGCACCCCGAAAGGGCCACAACCTCGCACCATCATACCTCTCAAGTGGCTATGAGACCTAGCACCCAAGAAGCACGCCGGAGAACGGACAAATCGTTACTTGATCAGAGTACTAGAAGGGAACATAGCACCCCGAAGGGGCCACAACCCAGCACCGGCGTACCTCTCAAGTGGCTAGGAGACCTAGCACCCAAGAACCACGCCGGCGAACGGACAAAACATTTCTTGATTAGAGTACTAGAAGCGAACATTGCAGCGGAAATATGAGAAAATTAAAACTTTCAAAACATGAATCAGGAGACACAAGAGGCTAGTAACCAAGTACAAGGACTATACAGGAATTGAGTATTGAAAGAGATATTTCGATAGAGTGTCGAGGGATAATATAACTAGTGTAAACAAGTAACAAAGGACACCGGAGGCTAGATTGATAAATTTACCTAATTAAATACTACATTACCATCGAGAGGGTATTGTCCAAGATGGTTTAGAAGAACCTGACCATAAGAGCGCAACAAAGGATTTCCTATACTTCAAGTTACCAGCCAACAAGCGATCACTGAACCTAAAACCATGAGGTCAGAAAACAGGGTGGAGGTATTAGTCAAAAGGACTAAGTGAGACATGGCTTTTGACACAATATAAGTACTTAAAACTTTAGGTTTTTCGGAAAAGGATTTGCTTCGAAACTGTATTTTAAAACTGAATTTCAGAACTTTACTTTAGCACTTTATTTCAGAATCGTACTTCAAAACATTACTTTGGAACAGGATTTTCAAGCAAGCACACATATGCGCACACGTCAGAGGTTCTAGTTCATATATACTTTATAAACGGGGAACAGGGTACGGGATATTTTCCAAAAGTATGAACCAGACTTTAAAACTAAAGTTTCTCGCAAGCTAGGCCATATCCATCCTTTACTCCTCAAAAACATTTACAAAGTTGGTATCGAGATCCATTAGGACCCCAACACCCATATACACATGCACCACCCCTTCTCCCCTTATTGTCGCGCCTAGGGAGCTACCCCGCGGTGACGTAAACAAAACGGGAGGAATTTACCGCCTCTCCCAACCTTCGATGTGGAGTAACCATCCTCCGATTAAACCATCACCAAGGTCAGTACGGCGGCCAGTATCATAGTAGCCATTGGCGCACGCCTCCCGGTCTACTACTTAACCATACCGAAAGGGCCCAACATAACAAAATTTCCAAAGCTTGCATTCAGAATAAAAAATGTGCATAAGTACACAGAGTTCAGAACATTAAACCTTTATTCAAAACAGTGTAGCAGGTACAGGATATATATCAGAGATCATTGACTTTAAACTTGAAGCATTGTACCAAAATGGGAAAGCGTTTAACTTAAAAGATAAGAATCTTTGTACCCGAAGGCGTTGATTTTGAAATCATTTGAATACGTAGGAATATTCATGGTTCCAGTTGAAATAGTTTAAACCTCACCTACAGAAACGATATTATGCAATTATACCAGAGCCACAGCAAATCCGGACTTCACCTGTGAGTGGTGAATGATTAAGTTTCTATCCATAAACCATATAGTCACATCAGCAAGTAGGGACGAGCTCAAGGCATTCAATAGCACATAACGATATCATATGTACAGGACAAAACATTATCAAAGCATATCATATCATGTGGCGAGATTTCGTGATAACTATTCAACAAACATCAAAACATGAGGGCATAATTGGATTCATGTAACGCAATACATAGGAGAGTAATACCATTTAATGCAGGAGAATCATTTAACTAAGAATGGAACATAAGATTGGCGAGAAAGCAAAAAGCTTGAACAAGGAATACTCTTTTTGAAGAAAGGATTCAAGTAAACGATTAGTCTCAGTTGAAAGCTCGTGTCAAGAACTTGAGGATATATTCTTAGAGTCTTACCAACCCTAATTAGAAAAGGAATGTGAACTTTGAAACCTACTTTGATCCCCTGTTTTTTAGAATTTTCCAAAAAAGGCTTTGACCGTTGAATTCGTCTCTTCGAAACGATCATTTAGGTTAAAAGTCAAAATTCTTGATCAAGGTCAAAGTCAATGGTCAAGGTCAATGGTCAAAGGTCACTATTCAAGTATGCGATATATATATTGTATGTATACGGTATTTATACTGTATGTATACGGTATTTATACAGGGACACCTACCGTATTTATACAGGCTACATACAATATTTATACAAGAATACATGCGGTATTTATACTAGAATACATAGGGTATTTATACAAAATACACACGTATTTATTATGAAAATACACATAGTATTTATACGAAAGTATACACGTATTTATACATATTGGAATCAAATACGTATACGTATATTATACATGTATACCATAACATATATCAATTGGTCAAGTACAATTATGTGACAATTAATTAAACATGTAACATTTAAAACTATAGGTTATAACTTTAATTATGTAACATTGAATAACACATAACATTAAATTAAATCATGTAACAAATTAAATTACCAAAGTATGATCATAAAATAATTAAAATGTAACATGTAACATGTCATAATAATTGTAACATAATTAAATTGTTACATATTTAAATCATGTAACACATTTCATAATAAACTATAGATTATGAAATAGAAATCACATTAAAACACAATTCTCAAGCACATAATTCATGCATAATATAAAACATATATTATAACCTAAAATCTAACATAATTAAAGCATAAAATAAGAAAATAAATTAAAACCTAAATTAAAACATAATTTAAACTAATTAAAACATAAAATAATAAAGAAAACTAACCTCTTCAAGTGGGGGGTGGGGCGGGCGGGGGGGGGGGGTGGCGGTTTTTCCACCAAAATGAGCAAGGAAAATGATTCCCAACACCCTTATTTATAGTTGTTAGTAGGGGCTTACTTTGCAATTAAAGGTCAAGGATGGACCTATTAGTAATTTCCTTAAAGTTGGTTTGCTTTTAGTAAAATTGTTAGGAGAGGGTATTCTGGTAATTACCCCTTCACACAGAATATTTTAGGAGCTCAAAAGTTCCCAAGAGCTAGAAAATAAAATTATCTTCGAAACGGTTACTCACGGGTCGAAATCGGACCTACGGTTTAAAAGTTATAAGCTTCGGAAGAAAGGATTTTCGGTAATTAAATAAAACGTTTTTAATTATAAAAAAATGATAGGGTATGATTTGAAGGTCCAAAAAGATTTGTAAAAGTGTAGGAAAAATTGAGGAACGTTATGGTGATGATCTCAAGGGTTAAATTATCCTATCGAAGGAAATATATCCTACCGACGGAAATTTTTATTTGAAAATAAATTGTAAAATTGCCCTAGACATATAAACGAAAGCACGAAGCATTGAAAAGAGGACTTAAAAATTCTAAGGAAATAAGTATAGGTTCTCTAGGGTTTCTCAAATAAAATAGCGTAATGTTTGTTCGGAAAATGAATAGTACTTTTGACAAAAATTCCCAAAATACCCCTAATGATCAAGAAAGGATTTCGAAGCTTGGAAAACATGTTCGTATGAGAGGGAAACATGAGTTATGAACCTCTAGGGTTCCAATGAGATGCTAGGACAAGGTAGGCTCGGGAAATGAATAGTAAATTTGGTTCGTGGTAAGGAAATCCCCCTTAAAACACTGTACGACTAATGAATGCACATTGTTCACATAAGAATGCAATGCATGAACATTTGTAAAGGTGAACCAAGGTATATAAACGTATTCTTGTCCTCTTTGATTTACTGTTTCGAGCTAGGTCCTGATACGGGTTGTTACAAGGGTGGACTATTTCTGATATTAAGGGGATTAGCCCATGTGACGCCCGTGTTTTTCGATTTGTCAAGGATCACGTCACGAGTGAGGACAGGTCGAGTGTTATGTGTTATTTACGTTTTAGTTGCTAATTGTGTATTTAATTTATTTAATTACGTAAATAAATTGATATATCATGTTTTAATTGTCTAATTGTCATTAATTACAATCTTATGAAAATATATGTACTTCATTAAAATATGTGTTTTCTATCTATTTGACCTCTAATTTAAATTATGTGGGTTAATCTTTAATTATAAGGAGTTATGGATTTAATTGAATCTTTCCTTAGTCTCGGGGAACTCAATTGTAAATTTTGGAGATTGGAGCCTTTATCACCTCGTAACCCTAGCCCCTTATTTATTTTGTCTTTCCCCTCTTTTCTCTCCAAAAATCGGCTACTGCGCAACCGTCTTCTCCTCCATGCCGATTCACCGCCGCCGGACGTCTTTTCCGGTGACGCGCCACCACTGCCGGCCACCAATGACGAGCCACTCTCTAAACCTCTCGTTCTCCCTCTCAGATGCACTCTCGGCAGCCACCGCTTCAGTTGATTGCCTCCGCCATTCATCGGTGTCCTATCATTTAGCCACCGTCGCTGCCGGAGATGAGATCCAACCACATGATGTCTCTCTCTCTCTCTCAACCTCTCTGCCTCAGGTCTCTTTCTCTCTCGACAGTAACCACAGCAAACACCACCAGCTCAAAGACGCCCGACACCATCTCTCCGTTACGTAATCACTGCCAATCAGACCCTGCTCCTTTCTCCTTTCTCGATCTCTCTCCCTCTATGAAACAGAACCATCACATCCGATCCCTGAAACTGTTGACGCCCCACTTTTCAGGGCCTTTCCCAGTAGCAGTCCCCTGTCTCGCTTCGGCTCAACACCACCGTAGTCAAACCACCGCCATCTCAGCTCCACCGATTCCAGCAGTAGCCGACAACTACTATATCATTGACTGGCCACTGCGTATCGCTCTTTTAAGCCATTGCCGGAATCTCAACCATCAATCACCATCTTTGGACATCACCATTGCCAAAATAGCTTTCTGCTACTCTTAAATTGTAATTTTTCCCCATCTTATTCTCTGCATAAGTTATTTATTTTAGTTGTAATTAGTGAGTTAGTTTGATTCAATTAATTTTGATTAAGTGAGTTTAATAAGGCATTAGTTCAACTAGAAACTTTATTGTATAATTTGTATCCGTTGAGAAATAAGAATTGTTTGTATGTCAATTGTTAATTGTATATCTAGTATCTGAACGTTAGTATTGAGAAGGCAATTCTATTTGTTCGAATTGAGAATTTAATTTGTAGCACCCGCATCGAAAGGCGCCACATCCCCCGCACCAATAGCCTAATCCATGCATGAAATGAATTTCCATACATGAATCAAACACATGGCGAATGGGTGTCAAGAAAATAAACCTGGCTAAGCGGGGCTAACCCTTGAACCATATTATAAAACAAAGCAATATAAATAAAGCGGAAACATATATTTATATAGATACTTTAGACACATAAAGATATACAAGATTTCCATCAAAGCCAACATGGCCATCAAGATGTAGAATGATCTCCAAAATAGATTAATGCATAACCATAGTATTCAACTACAAGATGCAAAAGCTAAAGACATGCTAGGACCAAAATAAAGACTTCACGACGACCTTATTCCCCGCCTAGCACGACCTGCAAATGACTAAAACAGCGAGGATTGTCAGTCCAAGGACTGAGTGAGGGGCATAAATAATATATCACATGCGCTTGCAATCCATAATTCTAAGTAAAGTGTTAGAAAATCCTAAGCGGGTAATTTAAAAGGAGCATCCCTCGGAATTAGGGATATCCTATTATTAATTGACAAAACAAACTTGACGTGGCCCGGCGAGAGGCCAATTCTCCAACCATACTCCCATAGTGTGTGATTGAAACTTAATTAGGCGTTCATGCATAACATAATCATATCATAATCATAATCGTGAGAAATACATAGTTTCCATCCTTCTTCATCTGGGGCGGTGGAAGGGTTTGCAAGGCCCAAACCACCTCATGAATCAATATTGAGACGGGGGATCATGACTCTTTTCTGCTGCTTCGATGGGTTAACCACCGGTTCAAGAGTATCTCACCTTCCACATTACACGGTCGCGTAAGATACTCTCAAAGGGTACTATATGTAATGGCTTATCCGACGACCCGATTTCGTACTGGTCTCCATTCACACAATTCCCCGGGGCCCAATAACATGTGCATAACTATCGCCAAAACATTTCCATGAAAACATTTGAAAACCTTTCACACGTAACCCATTTTCCAAACTATACATATATATGTATTACATTTTGGCTTAAAAGAACACACGAGACATTAGGGTTTTAAATAACTAAAATAAAACCTCACAAATACACGCCTATATACATACATATACCAACCCATTCAACCAACCTTGAAGAAATGATGAGATGGAAATGATAAGATGATGATGGTGATGATTATACCTTCTTGAATCTCCTCTCCTCTTCTTCTAGGTTGATCAAAGATGAATGTAATGAAATGAAAGAAATGGTTTATGGGTGTGTAGAGATTTGGTGTGTGTTGTGTGTGAGTCTTGTGTAATGTGTATATAAGATATAATGTATGTAACGCCCCGGTTCCGGATGAACAGGTAAGCACGCCACGTGTGCGTTTGAGCGTAGGATTTTATTTTCTTTCTTTAATTTTATAATATATTCTTACGTGGCATTCATAATTTTATAAAATTCACGAAACATCCTTTATGTGAATTATATGAATTCATATCATCGGAAATATTATTTCACGACACGAAAAATATTTATTGCATGAAACAAGTACCGAGAGTGTTTTAAATTACCAAATTGTCCCTAGTTGAATGTTTCTTTAAAATCCTAGGGATTTAATTGCATAATCTTCTAAGGACCTAATTGATCATATTTTAAAACTATGTGTACTCCAGTACATAAGCCATAGACTTGAGGGATTAAATTGCAATTTAAACATTTCACAAAAATCAAGAGGATGAATTACATAATATTCTTGTATGTTCTTCCATACTCTCATTTCATCCTAAAATCACCCAAACACATTTGCTCCTCATTCTCGGTTCATCACGTAAAAAGGGAAGAAGGGAATTTTCCTTCAATCATCAAGATTTCAAGAAGTATTTCAAGGAAATTAGGGAGATCATCATCATCATCATCTACCTTCTTCATTTCTTAGCTTTCAAAGGTTGGTTGCGTGGAAGTGATGATTCTTGATTGTGTTTGATGTGGTTAGGGTTTGGAAATTATATGCTAAATGATGAATTAGAATTAGAAGCATGATTATGTGATTATTTCATGAATTATGGCATGAGTTATAGCTTGAATCGTTGAAAATTTGGCATGAATGATCAAGTGTGATCATGAACTTGAAATCATGAATTCTTGATAATATTGCATGCTTTGAGTGTTTGAATGTTATTATATCATTTCTTGAGCAAGTATATATGTATATTTCCAGAAATCATGGCTTTGTTGATTGTAAAATGGAATTTGGTGGCTGTGTTGATCATTCCCGTGAGCATCCCCTGTTTTTGCTCTGTTCTTCAAATTTGCAGAAACTGGGAACGACCGTTCCCAGCCTCAAGGCATTGAGGGAACGGGCGTTCCCACCCTTTCAAATGAACTAGGTGGCCGAGCATGGGAACGACCGTTCCCACTTTCGCCTTGCTGTCGGAAGGGCCGTTCCCAGCTAAAAGGCGCGCTTTTAATTTTAAAATCGTTGGCGCGTTTTGGGGAACTCATGGGAACGGCCGTTCCCATTTTGCAAAGGGGACCGGAACGGCCGTTCCCACCTGGAATGCAGAACAAAATTCACTTCATAAAATTACGAAAATGACCCCTCGATCCGACGACTTCTTTGACCCCGAATTGCTATAATATGTGCTAATATGAAGTCAAACAACATGTTATCATGCCACATTGTATTTTCGTGGTCGTCTCGATATATTTCCGCCGTTCGTCATATTTTGGTCATTTTAGGTCATGTCTCACGAATGTACATCGTGTTTGCACAGGTCACGAGGGCGTGGACGGGGAGCAAGCTCCTTAGAACACTACATTATTGTATTTTGCAAGCAAAGGTGAGGTTTTAGGTTATCTTTATAGAACCCTACCACCCTTATGTGCTATTTTCGGCCAAAACCTATTATAATTATAAACGTTTTCAAAGTTATAAACATTTCAAGCAAGAAAGTATTGATTGTCATGATTTCAAGCATGTTTGGTGAGTACATGATTGCACGTGGGCCCGAGGGTAATTCTTGAGCCAACCGGGAAAGCAAGGGCTGACGGGTAACTCCTGAATTATCCTCACATTGTTGGGATCACCCCCGAAGCCACTAGGAGATTAGTGGTGGAAGGAGTTCTGTGTCTAGAGGGTCATGTCCTCTACACACACCATGTCGTGGATAGTCGAGCCTTGCAAACTCGCTATCAACCGGAGGAAGAAGGAGACTGGGGATTAATCCGGCATGTCGGGTTATCCTCGGGTTATCGCATGATTTCAAGCATGAAATTGTCTATATGAGCACTAAATGAAATTGCATGATCATGTATTGAGTTGATAAAGCAAGCACGTATTGTCACGTTTGGTGTTATGGTTGGAGATTCGCCCCTACTCGCCGGGGTCACATGTTCATGAAATGGTTAAACTAAAATGTTAAAGTGATTGGTTGTAATCTCAGGTAAAGATTAAGTTTCTTGAATTATATATATTCCTTTCATTTCCAAAGTCTTCACCCGAGGCTACACCTTGCATGTGATGTGTGTTATATATATTTATTGCCCCTCACTCAGTCTTCGGTAGACTGATACTTCACTTTTCAGGTACCTCTTGAGCGTGGTCGTGCTAGGCGGGAGTTGTTCGAGTCTTGCATTTCCACGGGTCTAGTCTCATACCCTCAAGTATAGTTTTATGCTAGCTTCATGTTATGACAATGTTCTCACGTTTTGAATACTCGAGTATGTATATTATTAAGAGATGATAATGTATTGATAGTCTCATACCTATACGTATGAATGATCTTATTGCTTCCGCTTTCATTATCATGTTTGCTTTGGTGTTGTTGGGGAGAGTGTCCCGCCTAGCTCGTCATTTTTATTGTCACCCATTCGCTATAGTTTTGGTTTATGTATGGACTTTCCATTTCATACGTGGATCAAGGCTATAGTGCGGGGGATGTGGTGCCCAGGGGGTTAGGGTGCTACATCTACAGGTGGTATCAGAGCCCGGTTGCAAAACCGAGGTTCTTGAGTCGTGTCCAGTCAGTCTAGGTCGCACGGCATAGGATTATGTGGTATTTGGGAGTCTGCATTTGGTTGACTTACCTGATTTACTCATTTCTTCGTATTAATTGAGCTACTTGATCTTCCTTGAACATGTGCTACTTGATATTATGGAAATTGTATGCACACATTTGCATTTATTGATCAAGCCACGCATGTGTAGTGATCTAATTTCAGGATGGAGCACGACAGACGTTCCAGTGACCGATCCTCGAGGCACAGGCATCATCACCGCCGACATCATCGCCGCGAGAGATCACCACCTCCTCCGCCTGCTCAGGCACAGCCCCAGGATTTTATGAACGCGATAGTGCGGCTAATCGATCAGAGGCTACAGGAAAGGGTTCCTCCACCACCTCCAGCACCAGTACCACCTCCGGGGAACCCCATTTCTGCCATTTTACGAGAGTTTCAAAACCAGCGTCCCCCGAAGTTCTATAAGGGAGACGATATACAGGCAGAGATGTGGCTAAAAGAGATCGAAAGGATTTGGCAGCTTATCCCTTGTGACAGTCAGGAGAAGGCTCGCTGTACACTTACTCTTATTCAGGGCGAGGCCTATTCTTGGTGGGAAAGCACACAGATTGTTCTGGAGGCAGCCGGGACCGAGATTACTTGGGAGGTATTTATACGGGAGTTCAGAAACAAGTATATTCCTCCAGCTTCCCGTACTCGCAGGTTGAGAGAGTTCACCGAGCTAAAGCAGGGAAGCAGGTCTGTGGGTCAGTATATCGCCGAGTTCGAGAGACTTTCTCGATATGCACCCAACATAGCGAATGATGACTTTCACAAGGCAATGCAGTTCGTCCAAGGACTCAGACCGGATATTCAGGATGCCTTGAAAGCAGCTAATACGAGCACCTGGGAAAAAGCTACCACTAAGGGCCTAAAAGTTGAGGATTCGGATACTGCTAGGAAAGCTACTTCGCGGACTGGCCAGGCTTCGGGCTCGAGAGCAGGTCAGGGATCGAGCTCAGGGAAGAGGCCGATGATTTACTCTGCACCTCCAGCTCAGAAGAACCCCGGGAAGAAGCTTAAGGCGACAGGGCCATTACCGAGAGGTCCGAGAGCTCCAGCACCACCCCAGCCACCTCAGAGACTGGGCTGCAGATGGTGTGGACTTCCTACACATACCTACGACAACTGCAGACGCCGGTTAGGTTTGTGTTTGATTTGCGGAAGTGACGAGCACATGGTTGACGGCTGTCCGGATCGTCAGGATCCACCACCTGCAGGACCGAGGCCACTGGTGAGAGCTCGGGCTTATGCACTCGCTGGAGAGGAGCAGGATGCAGAGATAGACCCCGCCGCAGTAGTTGAAGGTATTATTTGCATCCATGGTACGAACATCCATACATTATTTGATCCAGGAGCTACACACTCCTTTCTTGCGCACTCTATTGCTATTACTTTGTCCTTGCCTGCTATGTGTACTTCTGTGCGTTATATAGTTAGTACTCCTTTCGGTAGTAGGCTAGAGACGGATCAGGTTTACAGAGATGTTCCAGTTGTGATTGAAGGCCGGGAGTTTCTGACAGATTTCATGGTTATGCCGATGGAGAGATACGGAGCTATATTGGGGATGGAATAGTTATACAGGCATTGTGCTACCGTAGATTGTCGGGCTAAGAAGGTTCAGTTGGGTTCAGAGGTTACTACGGGTTGTACTTCAAAGACCGTACCCCTACTTTCGTTTTCAGAGGCTCAGAAGTTAGTCAGAGACGGGGCTACAGGGTTCATTGCCTATATTCTGAACAAGCCAAAAGATCATGTGAAGTTAGAGGACACCGAAGGGGTAAAGGAATTTCCCGAGGTATTCCCAGAAAAATTGGATTCCTTGCCTCCTGAACGAGAGATTGAATTTGTGATCTATCTTTTTCCAAATGTTGAGCCGTATTCAAAGACTCCTTACCGGATGGCTCCAGCTGAATTAAAAGAATTAAAAGTCCAGCTGGAAGCATTGTTGGAAGTTGGGTACATTCGACCGAGTTCTTCACCTTGGGGAGCACCAGTTTTATTTGTAAAGAAAAAGGACGGAACTTTAAGAATGTGTATCGATTACAGGGAGTTGAACAGGATGACTATCAAGAACAAGTATCCCCTCCCACATATCGAGGAGTTATTCGATATACTTCAAGGTTCCAAAGTTTATTCGAAATTGGATTTAAGACAGGGGTACTATCAGCTGCGAATCCGAGCAGAGGATATTCCTAAGACAGGATTCAATACTCGGTACGGGCACTACGAGTTCGTGGTTATGCCATTTGGATTAACTAACGCCCCTGCAGCTTTTATGGATATGATGCATCGGATATTCAGGCCTTTCCTCGACAAGTTCGTGGTGATTTTTATTGATGATATTCTGGTTTTCTCAAAAACAGCCGAGGAGCACGCGAGATATCTCAGGCTCGTTCTTCAGACTCTGAAAGAGCATCAGTTGTTTGCTAAGTTCAGTAAGTGTGAATTTTGGATCGATCGGGTTTCCTTTTTGGGACATGTGATTTCGGGAAAAGGGTTGGAAATCGATCCCTGGAAAATCGAGGCCGTGCTCAAGTGGGAGAAACCAAAGAATGCCTCGGAAATTAGAAGCTTCTTGGGATTGGCCGGTTATTATAGAAGATTTGCTCAGGACTTCTCCAAGATTGCGGCACCGTTAACCCGATTGACAAAGAAGGATGTTAAGTTTGTCTGGGACGAGAAGTGTGATCAAAGCTTTAATTTTCTGAAAGAAAAGTTAGTCTCAGCTCCGGTATTAACTTTACCCGAGGGTTTAGAGGGATATGCTGTTAGGAATAGTGCCCTAGAAAGCCGATTGTATATCCGCTTTGTACTTTTCCTTATTGTAATCACAGACAATCTTTGAATGAAATAACGAATTGAGGCAACACTTCTTTATATGCTCTTGTTTGGTATGCGTTTACTTTAGCTGTGCATGTATAAGAACTCCCCTAATCCTGATGACTTTAGGACTCTACCATTTAGGTGAAATGGTTCATGAAACGAGCCCTATATCACATAAGTCATGATTAGTAAAATACTCCAAGCCGATGAGTCCTACAGACAGTGGGAGTGTCAACTTGACTCCTCTAAGGCTTGCTTGTGGGATCACGCCCTTAAGAAGGACCACCTTGTTTCATGGAGGTGCAAAGTGTATAGTTGATACGTGCGTGATACATGAGGGTGCTTACTTTAATAAGTAAGTTCACTGAGGTGCCCCGTGTGAGAACATTCCTAAATGGGAAAGGAAGTTTCTATTTCAGGAATTGGAAACTTCCAGATTAGGAAATATCTCTCGAGTCATTTATGTGATTAATTGATCCTTAGACTTGAGGTTCCTTCTCACTTTATGAGTTAACTCTGTAGTCTTAGGTATAACCTTTAAAGGGTGTCGCCTTAGACAACTGATTCAAGGCTTATGCTGGGGCTGCACAAGTGATTCATGAAAGTGAATGAGAATCAAGAAAGGACCTACACTTGCATTTGCAAGGTGATCTCTTATTGTGTAAGTCATTCATATGCCATATGGAGTCCTTGGCCAAGGCAGTAGATCAAGACATCAAGAAAAGGGTTTCTTGGATTGAGATCAAATGGATATGAAATGCACTTAGCTTTAAGACCGGATTATTAGGGTTCTAATTATTCCCTTACCCTAGATCTTGTTTGAGAGATAGTAAGTAGGAGGATTGTATCTCACATGAATCAATGACTTAAAGGTTCTGTCGAATCCGAACATTCCAATTCAGCTAGGGGTTAAACACCTGTTGCTAGACTATGGTCGTTTAATCTGTGGACTGATTAATTAATTAGTGAATTAATTAATTAGGGTCACTGCTAATTGAATTGAGAACCTAGAGGGTCACACACAACAACTTGGTTACATGAGTTGAGGCTTGAAAATGATTAAACGAGTTAATCGGGCCAAGAGGGTTCCACACGTGTGAAGTCACACGTGTGGCTCACGTGACTGACACGTGTCACTGTGACACGTGTCACACACGTGTGTATATATATATATATGTTAAATAATTAATTAGTTAATTATTTAATAGACTTTGGTTTAATTTTGAATTAAAAAGAAAGTCTAATTTTGGAGAAAATAATCTAGTTAATTAATTACGAATTAATTAATTAGATAAAAATAAGTTATTTATTTTATAATAAATAAAGTATAAAATTATCCAAAAATAGTTTGGATATTTTTAGCTCTCTTAAAAGTTGACTTGAATTAGAATTCAAAGTCAAAGTTGGAAAATACTTGATCATCAAGTAATAGGAGAGAGAGGGACCAAATCCTTTGTCCATTAGGACTAGGTTCGGCCGCCCCTGCCCTTTCCTATATATAGGGGAGCTCATGCTCCCCTTTAGAGCTAATAGACAATTCTTGGTTCATGTGTTGAACACCTTCCTTTCTCCAAGATTAAATTAAACCCTAGGTTAAGCCTAAACACTAACTAGAGAACTAGCATCCTTACTAGTTAGTACTAGTTAGATTGTGATCAAGTTGGTGGACTTTCTCTAGAGACTTCAAGTTAGAAGTTTGAAGATTCGAGCTTTACCAAGGAGAGGGGATCGAGCCGCGTGAAGAGCGTTCTTGGGTGGCTTGAAACGCTTCAAGAAAGAATAAAGGAAAAGTAAGTTTTCTATCTTTACGAATTTGGTTACACGATTGCGAGTTCAAGGTCCTTTTGTTGGAAAAATTTTTTAAATTCCGCTGCTTTCTGATTCGTGTTTTCCAACATATGCAGTGTACACCGATGCTTCTAAAGAAGGCTTAGGTTGTGTTTTGACTCAGAAAGGAAAAGTGATCGCCTACGCTTCTCGGAAGCTAAAGGAATATGAAAGGAATTATCCAACACACGACCTAGAGCTTGCAGCCGTGATCTTTGCTCTCGGGAAATGGAGACATTATCTTTACGGGACTTCCTTTGAGATTTTTACCGACCACAAGAGCCTTCAGTATTTGTTCACACAGAAAGAGTTGAACATGAGGCAACGGCGATGGATGGAAAAGCTAGAGGATTATGATTGTACAATTAAATACCATCTCGGGAAAGCAAATGTGGTCGCCGATGCACTTAGCAGAAAGGCGAGTGTATCGAGCTTGGAAATAAAGGAAAGTGAGGAAGTTGTCCCGATTGTGTTAAAGGCTCGGGTTTCTAATATCACAATTCAGCCGGAATTAAAGTATCAGTTATTTGAGGCTCAGAATAAGGATCCGGAAGTGCAGAAGCTTACAAGTAAAGCTAAGGATGACCCGGAGAGTTCGTTTGGGTTTGATGAGACCGGGTTGCTTCGGTTTAAAAACAGAATAGTAGTACCTGAAGAATTGAAACGGGTCCTACTTGAAGAAGCTCACAAGTCAGCCTACTCGATCCACCCAGGAGGAAATAAAATGTATAAGGATTTGAAGCAATATTATTGGTGGAACGGGATGAAAAGAGACGTGGCAGAATATGTGAAACATTGCCTGACTTCTCAGAAAGTGAAAGCTGAGCACCAAAAGCCCGCGGGACTTCTACGACCGTTACCTATTCCCGAGTGGAAGTGGGAACAAGTAACGATGGACTTTGTTTCCAGATTACCGAAGGTTAAAGGCGGGTTTGATGGAATTTGGGTAATCGTGGATAGATTTACAAAGTCTGCTCACTTTCTACCGGTCCGGATGTCCTATAAGATCCTGAAGTTGGCTGAAATCTATAACAGAGAGATTATTCGACTTCATGGCATTCCGGTGAGCATAGTTTCAGACCGAGACCCGAGATTTACTTCTAAGTTGTGGTAGGAATTACAGGCCGTCTTGGGAACGAAACTTAAGTTCAGTACAGCATTCCACCCGCAAACAGACGGTCAAACTAAAAGGTTAATCAGGTATTTGGAAGATCTTCTTCGGGCTTGCGCGATGGATTTTCAAAACTCGTGGGCAGAACAGCTTCCTTTAATCGAGTTTGCTTATAATAACAGCTTTCAGGCTTCGATCGGGATGGCTCCTTCCGAGTTACTTTATGGAAGAAAGTGCCGATCTCCGTTGTTCTTCGACTTGGAAGAATGGAAATGGTCAAAACAGGAAGGAGTAAAGAGAGGTGAAAGATTCGAAAGGCCTTCCAAAGTCGTTCAAGCTATGATTGAGAAAGTTCAAATGATTCAACAACGGATGAAAGCCGCACAAGATAGGCAAAAGAGCTATGCCGATAAGCGCCGAAGAGATCTAGAATTTGAAGTTGGTGACCGGGTATTCTTGAAGGTGTCACCAAGGAAAGGTTTCACCCGAATCGGGAAAGGAGGAAAACTTAATCCTCGCTACTTAGGTCCGTTCGAGATTCTTGAAAGAATAGGCGAGGTAGCCTATCGACTGGACCTACCACCGAGTCTTACGGGGATTCATAACGTATTTCATGTTTCACAATTAAGAAAATATTACCCCGATGAGACTACGATTCTCCCCGTGGAAGAAGTTGAGCTGGAACCAAATTTGACATTTATTCAGAGGCCGGTTAGAATATTGGATCGGAAATTTCAGGAATTGAGAAACCGAAGAATTCCCATGGTTAAAGTGTTGTGGAGAAGCGACAAAACCGAGGAAGCTACGTGGGAAACAGAGGATAAAATGAAACGGTTCCACCCGGAGTTGTTCGAGCAAGACTAGAGAATCTGGGGACCAGATTCTTCTAAGGGGGGGAGAGTTGTAACGCCCCGGTTCCGGATGAACAGGTAAGCACGCCACGTGTGCGTTTGAGCGTAGGATTTTATTTTCTTTCTTTAATTTTATAATATATTCTTACGTGGCATTCATAATTTTATAAAATTCACGAAACATCCTTTATGTGAATTATATGAATTCATATCATCGGAAATATTATTTCACGATACGGAAAATATTTATTGCATGAAACAAGTACCGAGAGTGTTTTAAATTACCAAATTGTCCCTAGTTGAATGTTTCTTTAAAATCCTAGGGATTTAATTGCATAATCTTCTAAGGACCTAATTGATCATATTTTAAAACTATGTATACTCCATTACATAAGCCATAGACTTGAGGGATTAAATTGCAATTTAAACATTTCACAAAAATCAAGAGGATGAATTACATAATATTCTTGTATGTTCTTCCATACTCTCATTTCATCCTAAAATCACCCAAACACATTTGCTCCTCATTCTCGGTTCATCACGTAAAAAGGGAAGAAGGGAATTTTCCTTCAATCATCAAGATTTCAAGAAGTATTTCAAGGAAATTAGGGAGATCATCATCATCATCATCTGCCTTCTTCATTTCTTAGCTTTCAAAGGTTAGTTGCATGGAAGTGATGATTCTTGATTGTGTTTGATGTGGTTAGGGTTTGGAAATTATATGCTAAATGATGAATTAGAATTAGAAGCATGATTATGTGATTATTTCATGAATTATGGCATGAGTTATAACTTGAATCCTTGAAAATTTGGCATAAATGATCAAGTGTGATCATGAACTTGAAATCATGAATTCTTGGTAATATTGCATGCTTTGAGTGTTTGAATGTTATTATATCATTTCTTGAGCAAGTATATATGTATATTTCCAGAAATCATGGCTTTGTTGATTGTAAAATGGAATTTAGTGGCTTTGTTGATCATTCCCGTGAGCATCCCCTGTTTTTGCTCTGTTCTTCAAATTTGCAGAAACTGGGAACGACCGTTCCCAGCCTCAAGGCATTGAGGGAACGGGCTTTCCCACCCTTTCAAATGAACTGGGCGGCCGAGCATGGGAACGGCCGTTCCCACTTTGGCGTTGCTGCCGGAAGGGTCGTTCCCAGCTAAAAGGCGCGCTTTCAATTTTAAAATCGTTGGCGCATTTTGGGGAACTCATGGGAACGACCGTTCCCATTTTGCAAAGGGGACCGGAACGACCGTTCCCACCTAGAATGCAGAACAAAATTCACTGCATAAAATTACGAAAATGACCCCTCGATCCGACGACTTCTTTGACCCCGAATTGCTATAATATGTGCTAATATGAAGTGAAACAACATGTTATCATGCCACATTGTATTTTCGTGGTCGTCTCGATACATTTCCGCTGTTCGTCATATTTTGGTCATTTTAGGTCATGTCTCACGAATGTACATCGTGTTTGAACAGGTCACGAGGGCGTGGACGGGGAGCAAGCTCCTTAGAACACTACATTATTGTATTTTGCAAGAAAAGGTGAGGTTTTAGGCTATGTTTATAGAACCCTACCACCCTTATGTGCTATTTTCGGCCAAAACCTATTATAATTATAAACGTTTTCAAAGTTATAAACATTTCAAGCAAGAAAGTAGTGATTGTCATGATTTCAAGCATGTTTGGCGAGTACATGATTGCACGTGGGCCCGAGGGTAATTCTTGAGCCAACTGGGAAAGCAAGGGCTGACGGGTAACTCCTGAATTATCCTCACATTGTTGGGATCACCCCCGAAGCCACTAGGAGTTTAGTGGTGGAAGGAGTTCCATGTCTAGAGGGTCATGTCCTCTACACACACCATGTCGTAGATAGTTGAGCCTTGCAAACTCGCTATCAACCGGAGGAAGAAGGAGACTGGGGATTAATCCGGCATGTCGGGTTATCCTCGGGTTATCGCATGATTTCAAGCATGAAATTGTCTATATGAGCACTAAATGAAATTGCATGATCATGTATTGAGTTGATAAAACAAGCACGTATTGTCACGTTTGGTGTTATGGTTGGAGATTCGCCCCTACTCGCCGGGGTCACATGTTCATGAAATGGTTAAACTAAAATGTTAAAGTGATTGGTTGTAATCTCGGGTAAAGATTAAGTTTCTTGAATTATATATATTCCTTTCATTTCCAAAGTCTTCACCCGAGGCTACACCTTGCATGTGATGTGTGTTATATATATTTATTGCCCCTCACTCAGTCTTCGGTAGACTGATACTTCACTTTTAAGGTACCTCTTGAGCGTGGTCGTGCTAGGCGGGAGTTGTTCGAGTCTTGCATTTCCACGGGTCTAGTCTCATACCCTCATGTATAGTTTTATGCTAGCTTCATGTTATAACAATGTTCTCACGTTTTGAATGCTCGAGTATGTATATTATTAAGAGATGATAATGTATTGATAGTTAAATTGGTATCTATAAGTATCAATTCGATAAATATGGTACCTATACGTATGAATGATCTTATTGCTTCCGCTTTCATTATCATGTTTGCTTTGGTGTTGTTGGGGAGAGTGTCCCGCCTAGCTCGTCATTTTTATTGTCACCCGTTCGCTATAGTTTTGGTTTATGTATGGACTTTCCATTTCATACGTGGATCAAGGCTATAGTGCGGGGGATGTGGTGCCCAGGGGGTTAGGGTGCTACATCTACAATGTAAGTAATATATGTATTGATATATGGTATATATGTATAAAGTTAAAAGTAAGCTATTAATGAATATAATATGTATATAATATCTTAGTGCTCTTATATATATATATATATATATATATATATATATATGAAAATATGATAGGTTTATGAAATGTATGAATTATGTATATGTTATGAAATGAAATGAAATGAAAATAAAACTATCACATAGGCAAATAGGAAATTAATCATATAATTCACATAATTTAATTAAGCATGCTTAACAATTCTAACTCTCAAACTCACACGTGTGGCGCGCGTACTTGAAAGACGAAAGCACGGGGCGTTACATAATTATTAATGTAAGCTATGTTAGCAGACGGTTTTCACTAAATTGAAATATCATGGACTTGTGTAATTTGATTTGAGCTTGGACTATAAACAATTTATATAATGGATGTGTATAGAATTAACTGATCTAGTGCTGAAGGTGACGTGTGGTTGTCCACTGAATGTGCATTTGGATATTCTTACATTAACTATTATATATAAATGTGCATATATATTAGTTTAGTTTATTAAATTGAACCATAGCTATTGGTGCATAATGTGTTATTTGTTCTAGATTTATTAATGAATTTATTATGTGATGTTGCGTGTGTTGGAATTCGTCAACCCTAACGCAGCGGAAATTAAAATTTTTAGGGATTATAAAACAAGTTTTATCGGAATTCCAATTAAGATCAGCCTTTGATTCAAATTTACGATTTAAGCGGAAGAAGAATCAAATACCTCTTTTGCTTCCAGTTGATGACAATGATGTGAAGGTTTTCCAAAACCTATCCGGTTCTCTTCTATTCGATCTTCTTCCAAGAATCCCACGCGGAATTCCTCTAAGGTAGTCCACGACTCGTAATTGAATAACTAATCAATTAGCACACTAGAACACTAATTAGATATTGATTATCTAATAGTATTCTCAATACTGTATTGAGAAAAGAGAGAGAAGAGAGAGACTTGGAGAGAAAGCAGAAAAGAAGAAAAACAACGATGTTTTTTTTTTTTTCTCCTCCAAATCTTGCTTTTAATACATAACCCTAGGTCAAAAACCCTATGGGCTGGTCATGGGCCTTAATTTAATTCCTACTAATTAATTAAAGACCCAATACTCATTTTAATTAATGGACTTAATTTAATTGCATTAATTAAATCACAAGTCCAATCTAATTAAATTGGTGGACTTAAAAATTAATTACTCTTAATTAAATTTCAAGTCCAATTAATTTAAATACACTTATTTAAATTAATGTTAACCCTTTAACATCTATCCTCGATAGCTTAACAATTAAGCATAAATTAATTAATACAATCATTAATTAATTACTCTCTCATGTTGTAAATTAAACTCTTTTAATTTATCGATCAATCTCCATTGATCTTCAGATAATCGTGTTGTTCAATTCGAGTCATTGTGTGACCCCTTAGGTTCACCAATGAATAGCAGTAGGCCCACATTCTTAATGTAGTATTTTAGATAACCATTTATCTTATTGATTTAATTGAACTCTTTCAATTAATCACTGTTTAATTAAAACTCCTTTTAATTAATCAGTACCTACAGATCATGATCGATGTCTAGTGACAAGCTCATGACCACCCATCCAAAAGATGAAGTTTATATTGTGAACCTTTCAGTCTCATGGATACCGTGAGATAAGATCCTTCTATCGTCTAATCCCCGATTAGGACCTAGGGCATGGGAATAATAGAACCCTATTAGTCCTAATGCTATGAATTAATTCTAATAGCAATTCCATTTGATCTAACACTCTAGGAAACCCATTTCCTAATTTAGATCTCACTACCTTGCGCAAGGATTTAAGTGGAATGTGCTACAATAGAACTCATGGGTGATTCACTCGTTCTTCTAGACGAGCGATAGATTCTATGTTGGCCTCTCATATGCCCCCATACATGATTCGAACAATACCAACATACAACCATAACGAGATTCATGGAACCCTTGAATCTCTTGGCGCATATCAAACACTGCCCTTGTCACGCACAGAGCATCAATGGAGTCTCAAGTCTAAGGACCATTTAGACACTACCATAACCAGGGAACCAACCTCATCATTAAGGCATAAAAGCCTTACCCCATTGAGGTGTCCCCATCGGGATCCTCAGTGTACTTGTTCCCTAACAAGCACCCCCATACGCATGTGAATGTCTCTACATTCAATACTTATGAAACAAAGTAACTTTTCTTAAAGGCACGTCGTATGAGCAAGTCTCAAACGAGTCAAGTCAACATCCCCGTGCTTATTAGACTCTTTGACTTGGAGTTGATTTAGGTCACGCCATAGAGACTTGTTCCATAACCTCCATCCCTATGCGAGGTCAAGTCCCATAGCTCAATGTGACCTTGGGGTTTCATCCATACACAAACAGTTATAATATGCAATTAATAAACTTGAATGAGATATGATGAATTGGCCACATAGAATTAAACGACTATGAAACGTTACATTTATTATTTCATTAATGTCACAAGTTGCTGCTAATAAGAGTAGTTTACAAAAAGAGGCCTAAACTATTTGGCTCTTCTAGGGCACTACTCTAACAATCTCCCACTTGCCCTCAGAGCCAATTGCCCATAGCCTTAAGACCCATCTCCTGGAGATGTCCTTCAAAGACCTTTTGGCTAAGAGGTTTAGTAAGCGGGTCTGCTACGTTTTCTGCCAAGGGTACACGTTCCACAATAACGTCGCCTCTCTCTACGATTTCTCTAATTAGATGAAATCTTCTTAGGATGTGCTTTGACCGTTGATGAGCTCTTGGTTCCTTTGATTGTGCAATCGCTCCGTTATTATCACAGAAGACAACGACCGGGTCAGCAATGCTAGGCACTACATCCAACTCTTGGATGAAGTTTTTCATCCACACACCTTCTTTCGCTGCCTCTGATGCAGCTATATACTCCGCTTCACAAGTGGAGTCGGCAGTAGTTTCCTGTTTGGAACTTTTCCAACTTACTGCACCACCATTTAACCGGAATATGAATCCGGACGTGGATTTAAAGTCGTCTACATCCGACTGGAAGCTTGAGTCGGTGTATCCTTCTAGTTTCAGTTCTCCCTTTCCGCCATATACAAGAAATAAATCCTTAGTCCTTTTCAAGTACTTAAGGATGGATTTCACGGCAGACCAGTGACTCTCACCAAAGTTTGATTGAAATCGACTTGTAACGCTCAAAGCGTATGCGACATCAGGTCTAGTACATAACATAGCATACATTATGCTCCATATTGCAGATGCATAGGGTATACGAGACATCCTATCCTTCTCTTCTTCAGTGTTAGGACACATTGATTTAGAGAGGATCAACCCATGTCTCATTGGGAGGAATCCTCTCTTACATTCCTCCATACTGAACCGTTTCAGTACTTTGTCTATGTACTGAACTTGGGACATACCTATTAATCTCTGTGATCTATCTCTATAGATTTTTATACCGAGAATAAAGGAAGCTTCTCCCAAGTCTTTCATGGAAAACTGAGTAGACAACCAAGTCTTTGTTTTTTGCAACACATCTTTCTCATTCCCAATGAGTAAGATATCGTCTACATACAACACCAAAAATTGTACGACTCGCCCACTAATTTTCTTGTAAACACATGGTTCATACTCGTTCTTGATAAAGCCAAACGATTTGACTGTCTCATCAAAACGGATGTTCCAACTTCTAGACGCCTGTTTGAGTCCATATATGGATCTCTGGAGTTTACAAACTTTCTGTTCGCTCCCACTGGATATGAAACCTTCCGGTTGTTCCATATAAATGTCTTTATCTAAATCTCCATTTAGAAAAGCTGTTTTCACATCTATTTGCCATATTTCGTAATCATAGTACGCAGCTATGGCTAGAAGTATCCGAATGGATTTAGGCATTGCTACAGGGGAATACGTTTCCTCAAAGTCAACACCTGGCCTTTGAGTGTATCCCTTAGCAACCAACCTAGCCTTGTAGGTTGCCACTTCTCCATCAGCTCCAAGCTTTCGCTTGTAGATCCATTTACATCCTATAGCTTTCTCGCCTTCAGGAAGATCTACCAAGATCCATACCTTGTTAGAGTACATAGAGTCCATTTCGGAATTCATGGCTTGCTGCCATTTCATCGAATCTCTATCCGATATTGCATCATCATATGATCTTGGATCACTATCCGATTGACCGGTTTCAGTTAGCAAATTGAGTCGGTCTGGCGGTCTAATTGTTCTCACAGATCTGCGAGGGCTTGTGTTTACTTCTTGTTGTGGGAAAGAGGAAGGTTCCATTACTTGATCATTTGTAGGTTCTTGTTGAACTTCAGTAAGTTCTGCAATCTTGCCTGACTTTTCAACTAGAAACTCTTTTTCTAGAAAAGTGGCATTCCTCGAAACAAACACCTTTTGTTCCGAGGGATCATAAAAATAGTAACCCACAGACTCTCTAGGGTATCCTACAAATTTGTACAAACTGGATCTGGAATCCAATTTGTCTCCCACTAGTCTTTTGACGTATGCAGGACATCCCCAAACTCTAAGGTATGAATAAGTAGGGGGTTTTGAAAACCACATCTTATATGGTATTTCGGGCACAGATTTGGAAGGAACTAAATTAATTATCTTCGCAGCCGTTTCAAGGGCATAACCCCAAAACGATATTGGAAGATCCGTGAAACCCATCGTGGATCGGACCATATCCAATAAAGTCCGATTTCGTCGCTCGGACACCCCATTTAACTGAGGAGTCCCGGGCGGAGTCCATTGTAAGATAATTCCATTATCTTTCAAATAACCAAGAAAGAGATCACTTAAATACTCGCCCCCTCGATCTGATCGAAGAGCCTTAATTTTGCGTTCTGTCTGGTTCTCAACCTCTGTTTTATACTCTATGAACTTTTCAAAGGCCTCAGACTTATGCTTCATCAGGTACACATACCCATATCTACTGAAATCATCAGTAAATGTGATGAAGTAATTACAGCCGTTTCGGGTACTAACATTTTAGTGGTCCGCAAACATCTGTATGGATCAAATCCAAAAGATTTTGGCTTCGCTCTACATGCCCTTTAAAAGGGGACTTAGTCATCTTTCCTTCAAACAGGATTCACAAGTGGTTAACTCGTTTAGATCATCCGTACTGAATGATCCTAAGTTTTCCCACCTTTAGAAGCCTATTCTTGGAGATATGTCCAAGTCTAGCATGCCAAATCTTTGCTGAAGTTTGGTCATTTGATTTTCGTTTGTTTTCTCGTTCGACATTTAGGAGATTTAAATTAGTATTAGTTAAATACAAACCATTTTGTAAAGACCCTAATGCATGTGAAGAACCATTCTTCAAAATGTAAAACATAGCATTAGTAATAGAGAAGGAAAAACCTTCCAAGTCTAGTACAGGAATGGAAATAATGTTTTTAACTAACTCTGGAACAAATAAAACATTGTTCAATACTAAAATAAAACCATCTCCTAACATTAACCTAACATGTCCTATGGCCTTTGCTGCAACTCTTGCTCCATTGCCCACTCGAAGAACATGTTCTCTTTCATCAACCTCACGGACGTTGCTCATTCCCTGTAACGTATTACAGATGTGAGAAGCGTATCCAGAGTCTAATAGCCAATTATTAGAATTGAATGAAAGGTTAATTTCGATGAGATTTATACCTTTTGTAAGGGTAGCTAAGTACTCCTTACAGTTCCTTTTCCAATGCCCTGGTTTCTTGCAATGGAAGCACTGATCCTCAGCTTGATTGGTCTTTTTCTTAGTGTTCGCTTTCTTAACCCCACCGGTGGGCTTAAGGGTCTTTTTCTTCTTTTGGAAACTCTTTCCTTTGCCCTTCTTAAGCTTTGCAGCCTTAGTCTGGGATGAAGATGAACCTACTAAGAAAACAGCTTTGTCCTTCTTCATAGTTCGCTCGGCAGTTACGAGCATGTTCATCAGTTCCTCAACTGAAACTTTAGCTCCATTCATATTGAAGTTTATTATGAACTGTTTGAACGAAGGTGGCAGAGAGGTTAAGATCAAATCTATGTAAAGCTCATTATCCATGATCACCTCGAGACTTGCAAGCTTTTCAATAAGGCCTAAAGCCTTAATGCAGTGTTCATGAACACTTGATCCCTCAGCCATCTTGAGTGAGAATAACTCGTTAGATGCCGCGAATCGATCAATCCTATTGATGGGCTTGTAAATCTGTTCCAAGTGAAGATGGATCTCTGACGAGTTGCGCATCTCAGCATGCTGCCTCTGCAACTCGGGAGACATAGTGGCAAGCATTAGACATCTAGCCTGTAGATCATCTTCTTGCCACTTGAGAGCTGTTTCCCTCTCATCATCTGCCATGTCATCAGGTATGACATCGGGAGGAGACTGTGTCAATACATAGGTCCTCCTTTTAGAATCCAAGACAATCTTGAGATTGCGAAGCCAATCAGCATATTTTGAGCCAGTCAATTTATTGGCCTCAAGGATAGCACTAAGTGGATTTTTAGACATCACGATTTTAGCAGAAAATCTACATGTAGGCAGAAAACGTAGTATGAGTGACTGATATGAAATAATAACAATTACAAATGATATGGACTTTTATCAAATGTTGTCTCCCACTATATTAATCAAACTCCTTTGACCCCCTTATAGAATTTAGAAAAATCATATTTTTCAAATAGTGGGTATTAAGATCCTCAAGCACTTATCATCGGACCCACGACTCGTGAGACATCCGACTTTAAGTCTTAAGGTAGACGATCTTATCATCAATTGTATCTCTATACAACTCCTAATATTATTTTGCATTACCTTTCATATAGACCCACGACTCGTGCGACATCTATACTAATTAGTATTTAAATCCGACCCATCAATCCATAAGATTTCTCCATCGCCATTATGAATATCCCACGCCTCGTGGCCAATACCATAATTTTGACTTTGAAAAATTGCATCTTTTATGCAAAGAATTATTTTAGTTCAATTAATCTCGTCATTTCGTATCCCACGCCTCGTGGCCAATACTTAATGATTCGATTAATTCTAAAACAAATAATTCTATTGACGGAATGCTTGGAAATTTATAAAATCGAATTTTATCCTTCAATTTCCATTTGGATTTAATATTTATTTTGTCTGAGACTATCTAAGACGGTTCGGGGTTTGAGAATTTCGAAAATTCCACCAAGACTCATCAATTGTAATTATTATCTTATTTTATCTTATTTAATGCATGAACACATTTATGCACATAAAGATAACATTCATAACAAGATAATAAAAACCTAGCATGCTCCTACAAAAATGGATAATCATGGGCTTCCTATGCATGGTCCATAATAGCCATTTTATGGACCATGGTTCTATTCATGCATCAAACGGAATTAAACACACAAAGAGAGCACTTAAATAGAACCCTATTCTATTACATCAAAATAATTGCACCCAAACACTTTTGGGGCCTTGATGGACTTCTTATTCCGTTGCTTGCTCCGTCTTGTTTCTCCATCTCCTAATCTAATTAGAGATCTCACCCTAAAACTACTCTCTTTACAAAATAAAGGGGGATTACATTTTAAGGGGGAGAAAATAAAAACAATGCTTACAACAATTGAATAAGAGGCTCGCAGGCGCTCTCGTTAAAACCAATATCAAAATGCATAAATAAAATAAAACCATACATAGCGCAAATAAAGCCCATGATTGATCCAACCATACATCCAATGCATTGCATAAAATAAATTTACCAAGTAAATAGTCATTATGCGATTTAAAGTCTTTAAATAATTTCTAAAATTATTTATTGACCAAGGATTATCTTTTAATTCCCAAATTAAATTAATCCTTCAAATTTTAATTAAATTGAATTCTCTAACCCAATTTAATTCCCATTAGATCTCTATCTAATATATCATGCTTCTATTTTAACAATTCTATTTTGGGCAAAACTAATTAATTTTCAAGTAAAACAATTTTACAAAATTAATTATAAACATTTAGTTTTAAAACAATTTTAAAACTGTTTCTGTATAAGGTAAAATCAAATTCTAGCCCAAATTGGCCAACAAGCAATACTGCTCCAGTGGTGGGGAGTTCCTTTAACAAATTTGAGGTCTAAGGTTCTAATCCTTACACCCTCAAATTAATCTAATTGTTTTGTTAAAGTGGGCTCATCCGCGTGGGCCTTGCAGAGGCCCAGATCAGGCGGGCCGTGGCCCATTCTGCCGGACTCGCACGCTGCGGGACAAGCTGCGACTTGGGCTTCAACAAAGCCCAGTCCGATGCATGCCCTATTCCGGAAAGGGCCGCGACTTGGGCTGCAAGCAAGCCCAATTCGTTGCCCTGAAGCAGCAGTCACACACGCACACACTGCATACTGTACAATACACGATGCATTGTACATATTTATTTTAAAATCTAATTTTAAAAGAAAATATATATAAATTATAATTTTATGAAATCATGAAAAACAATTTTTCGATTTTCACAAAATCTCATAATTTTCATATAAGTTTTAAAATAAGAACTTTTCTTCAAATTTTAAAACTCATGCCCAAACGAATCTCAAATTAAAACAAACATGACACGCATCAAAATATTAATCAAATTAATACAAGGAATTAAAAATCGTAAATCAATCAAAGTATGGCTCTGATACCACTGTTGGAATTCGTCAACCCTAACGCAGCGGAAGTTAAAATTTTTAGGGATTATAAAACAAGTTTTATCGGAATTCCAATTAAGATCAACCTTTGATTCAAATTTACGATTTAAGCGGAAGAAGAATCAAATACCTCTTTTGCTTCCAGTTGATGACGATGATGTGAAGGTTTTCCAAAACCTATCCGGTTCTCTTCTATTCGATCTTCTTCCAAGAATCCCACGCGGAATTCCTCTAAGGTAGTCCACGACTCGTAATTGAATAACTAATCAATTAGCACACTAGAACACTAATTAGATATTGATTATCCAATAGTATTCCCAATACTGTATTGAGAAAAGAGAGAGAAGAGAGAGACTTGGAGAGAAAGCAGAAAAGAAGAAAAACAACGATGTTTTTTTTTTTTTCTCCTCCAAATCTTGCTTTTAATACATAACCCTAGGTCAAAAACCCTATGGGCTGGTCATGGGCCTTAATTTAATTCCTACTAATTAATTAAAGACCCAATACTCATTTTAATTAATGGACTTAATTTAATTGCATTAATTAAATCACAAGTCCAATCTAATTAAATTGGTGGACTTAAAAATTAATTACTCTTAATTAAATTTCAAGTCCAATTAATTTAAATACACTTATTTAAATTAATGTTAACCCTTTAACATCTATCCTCGATAGCTTAACAATTAAGCATAAATTAATTAATACAATCATTAATTAATTACTCTCTCATGTTGTAAATTAAACTCTTTTAATTTATCGATCAATCTCCATTGATCTTCAGATAATCGTGTTGTTCAATTCGAGTCATTGTGTGACCCCTTAGGTTCACCAATGAATAGCAGTAGGCCCACATTCTTAATGTAGTATTTTAGATAACCATTTATCTTATTGATTTAATTAAACTCTTTCAATTAATCACTGTTTAATTAAAACTCCTTTTAATTAATCAGTACCTACAGATCATGATCGATGTCTAGTGACAAGCTCATGACCACCCATCCAAAAGATGAAGTTTATATTGTGAACCTTTCAGTCTCATGGATACCGTGAGATAAGATCCTTCTATCGTCTAATCCCCGATTAGGACCTAGGGCATGGGAATAATAGAACCCTATTAGTCCTAATGCTATGAATTAATTCTAATAGCAATTCCATTTGATCTAACACTCTAGGAAACCCATTTCCTAATTTAGATCTCACTACCTTGCGCAAGGATTTAAGTGGAATGTGCTACAATAGAACTCATGGGTGATTCACTCGTTCTTCTAGACGAGCGATAGATTCTATGTTGGCCTCTCATATGCCCCCATACATGATTCGAACAATACCAACATACAACCATAACGAGATTCATGGAACCCTTGAATCTCTTGGCGCATATCAAACACTGCCCTTGTCACGCACAGAGCATCAATGGAGTCTCAAGTCTAAGGACCATTTAGACACTACCATAACCAGGGAACCAACCTCATCATTAAGGCATAAAAGCCTTACCCCATTGAGGTGTCCCCATCGGGATCCTTAGTGTACTTGTTCCCTAACAAGCACCCCCATACGCATGTGAATGTCTCTACATTCAATACTTATGAAACAAAGTAACCTTTCTTAAAGGCACGTCGTATGAGCAAGTCTCAAACGAGTCAAGTCAACATCCCCGTGCTTATTAGACTCTTTGACTTGGAGTTGATTTAGGTCACGCCATAGAGACTTGTTCCATAACCTCCATCCCTATGCGAGGTCAAGTCCCGTAGCTCAATGTGACCTTGGGGTTTCATCCATACACAAACAGTTATAATATGCAATTAATAAACTTGAATGAGATATGATGAATTGGCCACATAGAATTAAACGACTATGAAACGTTACATTTATTATTTCATTAATGTCACAAGTTGCTGCTAATAAGAGTAGTTTACAAAAAGAGGCCTAAACTATTTGGCTCTTCTAGGGCACTACTCTAACAGCGTGTGTGTGCGTACAGTTATATATATATACACATGAACTAAATATATATATATATATATACACACTCACAACTTTACTTGATATATATAAATATACCAGACCATCAAACACTCCTACACACCCATACCGAAGTTGTTACCAATTCATTTAACATATAGTTAGTACAAAAACTTAGTTCATGTGTATATATATATAACTGTACGTACACACACGCCACATCACACAATAAATTCATTAATAAATCTAGAACAAATAACACATTATGCACCAATATCTATGCTTCAATTTAATAAACTAAACTAATATATATGCATATATATATATATACACATTAAATATAATAGTTAATGTAAGAATACCCGGATGCACATTCAGTGTACAAGCACACATCACCTTCAGCACTAGATCAGTTAATTCCATACACATCCATTATATAAATTGTTTACAGTCCAAGCTCAAATCAACTACACAAGTCCATGAGATTTCAATTTGGTGAAAACCGTCTGCTATAATTTATTTATACATATTCAATTATTAACACAACTTACATTAGTAATTAAATTCTCAATTCGAACAAATAGAATTGCCTTCTCAATACTAACGTTCAGATACTAGATATACAATTAACAATTGACATACATACAATTCTTATTTCTCAACGTATACAAATTATACAATAAAGTTTCTAGTTGAACTAATGCCTTATTAAACTCACTTAATCAAAATTAATTGAATCAAACTAACTCACTAATTACAATTAAAATAAATAACTTATGCAGAGAATATGATGGGGAAAAATTACAATTTAAGAGGAGCAGAAAGCTATTTTGGCAATGGTGATGTCCAAAGATGGTGATTGATGGTTGAGATTCCGGCAATGGCTTAAGAGAGCGATACGCAGTGGCCAGCCAATGATATAGGAGTTGTCGGCTACTGCTGGAATCAGTGGAGCTGAGATGGCGGTGGTTTGACTACGGTGGCGTTGAGCCGAAGCGAGACAGGGGACTGCTACTGGGAAAGGCCCCGAAAAGTGGGGTGTCAATAGTTTGAGACAGGGATCGGCAGTGATGGTTCTATTTCATGACGGGAGAGAGATCGAGAAAGGAGAAAGGAGTCATGTCTGATTGGCAGTGATTCTGTAACGGAGAGATGGTGTCGGGCGTCTTCGAGGTGGTGGTGTTTGGCGTGGTTACTGTCGAGAGAGAAAGAGACCTGAGGCAGAGAGGTTGAGAGAGAGAGCCATCGTGTGGTTGGATCTCATCTCCTGCAGCGACGGTGGTTTTGATGATAGGACGCCGGGGAATGGCGGAGGCGATCAACTGAGGCATTGGCTGCCAAGAGTGAATCTGAGAGACAAAACGAGAGGTTCAGAGAGTGGCTTGTGGTTGGCGGCGGGCAGTGGTGGCGTGTCACCGGAAAAGACGTCCGGTTGTGGTGAATCAGCATGGAGGAGAAGACGATTGTGCAGCAGCCGATTTTGGGAGAGAAAAGAGGGAAAAGACAAAATAAAGAAGAGACAAGGGTTACGGGGTGATAAAGGCTCCAATTTCCAAAATTTACAATTGAGTTCCCCGAGACTAAGGAAAGAATCAATTAAGTCCATAACTCCTTATAATTAAAGATTAACCCACATAATTTAAATTAGAGGTCAAATAGAACAAAACACATATTTCAATGAAGTACATATATTTTCATAAGATTGTAATTAATGACAATTAGACAATTAAAACATGGAATAGAAATTTATTCACGTAATTAAATAAATTAAATACACAATTAGCAACTAAAACATAAATAACGCATAACATTCGACCTGTCCTCACTCGTGACGTGATCCTTGACTAATCCAAAAACACGGGCATCACGACCTCTCCCCCTTAAGAGGATCTGGTCCCCAGGTTCACTGCCTGGAGCTCTGGACTCTAAGCAACCTCTCACGTGTTCATCCCACGCCGGTTAGCCACTCCACGTCAAGAATTAGTTCGGAATAGGTATTAAAGTAACAAGGGGTCTTTAATTGCACCAAGATCATGGTTCAATGTTTGGACACTCAAATTGTCTCCAAGAAGTGTCAAGAATCTTCGTAAGCTTTCGTGAAGCTTGCTGTTAAATTACGACCCTTAACTCACCGAAACCTAAACACTCGAAAATCTAAGCTGCCTCCAGTGGCAAACTAAACAAGTCATAAGCAACAACGAGAGAGCCCCATCTCTCGGACAACAAAAAGAGAACCCCGTCCCTCGAACAACAACGAGAGAACCCTGTCTCTCAAACAACAGTGAGAGAACCCCATCTCTCAAACAAACAAACATGACAACCCAAGAGAACAATTAAATAAATAATCACATAACCACCACAACACAAAATACAGTTACATCAGAAAACAATAACACAAGCAGGAAGTAACAGATATCAATTACAACAATTAACAATCATAACAAAGAGTAACTAATAAACCTAGTCTCATGAAATTGTTCGAATTATAGTGGCATGTATGCACATGCCATGAAGTTTTTTAATGTACCGTTCACCGTAACAATAGAATTGATGTTGGTGACCTCATGACACGAATGTATTGTCTGACCCAAAGCTGGCTTGGTTCTTGGCTTGTCTTTAATTTCTTTAGTGTGTGCCCTGTTGAGAAGATAGATAGACCATTGGTCGACCTTATTCTTGGATTTCGTTTTGATCCTTACCCATTGTTATCTTCTTTAATCCTTTAAGTTTGATCCAAATCCTTCGATATCCACCATTACAATTTACATTGTCGCGAATTCTTTCACCAGGTCATCATGGAAAAATAATTGACGACTTAGTAACACTTAGCTTTGTGGTGTCTAGTCCGAGCACCTTGCAATCCTTGGTTGAATTACTTTAACTGATACCATCATGGAATAGGATAATTTGATCCATCTTTCTTTTCTCAAAACTGATATAAAGATCCAGCAGAAGCACCCTCTTAATTCCATCATCTTCAGAATCTGAGACACACTTGCACCGAGAATCAATCATTTCATGTTTGGGAGATTGAGTTCTTACGTGTCTCCAAGTGAGAGATCAGTCGCGTTGTCTTTCCATTGTAGTAGTCATCGTGGTTCCTTAAGAATTTCGGTCCCTGCCTTCAATCGTAATTTAAGTTGCCTTCCTTGGTGTTCTCTCAGCAAAACTAATCTCCACTTTGAAGTTTTTGAACTGGTAAGACCATCTCATTCCTTTCTTATCATTATCATTAGGAATTCTATGATTTCATAGCTTGCATTTCCGTTGTCCCTACTAGAAGTGACTTTCCCGAGCACAACCGTGAATTTAAGTTTATCCTGCGGTCGTGCTCTCCCCCTTAAGAATTTATGCCTTCACCTGTTGGACTCTATCCATCATCCTATCGCTTAATTGGAGTTCTTTATTCCCACGAAGTTATATTCCTTAGAATGAGAAACCTTCATGAGATAATTTATTCGGTGTATTATTCACATTCACTTTGAAGTGATTGGTTTGAATGGCGACCGAAATTCTTTACTTTGCAAAATCTTATTTTAATCCTCTTGAAGTCCAGAATCTCATTTTCTGTTCTTGTCCGATCAGAATAGCCCAAAGTCAACACCAACCCCTTCAAATTTTGAAATTCCATTCTCATTTCTATCTGAACCCTATCGCCCAAAATTTTCTTTTTCAACTCGGTTCGGTAGGACTTTGATCAAAGCTGTAGTTGAAGTGTAGAATGAGGAAGACATCCTATCAAGTAAACACTAATGTGATGCATACCGGGTTAGGATGTCAAATGTAGCACCCGAAACGCCGAGATGCCACACCCCCGCACTATAAGTCGATCCACATACGAAATGGATGATCCGTACATGAACCAACCTATAGCGAACGGGTGAGAATGTAAGAGACAATCTAGCTAGGCGGGACTAACCCTCAAATAATTACTAACATGCATCAATAATAAAAAAGAACATAACATGTATTCATTTCACTAAGTCAACTTCATTTCCATCCCTTCAATACAAGCCAACTTCCAAAAGTATTATAAAGATCTATAATGATACATCTACATAGGCATCAATAATATACATGAAAATGAGACCAACGAGTGCTAGACCCACAAAATAAAAACCCGACTCGATCCCGCCTAGCACGAACCCTGCAACCTGAAAATGTGAGATGTCAGTCTATGAAAGACTGAGTGAGGGGCATAAATAAATATTAGCGCAAATAACATGCAAGTTCTAACCTCGGGTAAGGTTTTATACGGAAAGTTATATAAGTTGAAGATGTAATACACTTTGCCCGAAATTACAACTATTCCCATTTAACAATTCAATCATTTATCATTTCAATCGTGGCCCGGGCGAGTGAGGGCAATTCTCCAACCTTACACCAATAGTGAACATTACATGCTTGTTTAATTATCGTGTGATCATGCAATTCAATTATAGTGCACACATATCAATTTCATGAACTCCTTTACTCCGGGTGATGGTGGGTTTGCAAGGCCCTAACCATCCATGCTACGTACGTCGGGAACATGACTCCCACGTACGGGATTCCTTCCTCCACCAAACCTCCTAGTAGATTCAGGGGTTATCCCAAAGTAGTGAGGATAGTGCAAGAGTTACCCGTCAGCCCTTGCTTCCTCGGTTGGCTCAATACACTACCCTCGGGCCCAAATGTGAACATGCTTACTCGCCCAAAATAATTAATCAATCCGTTTAGTTCAATCAATAAATTCCATGAAATCAGTTGAAAATCACTAAGGTCACGGTCTAATCATGATACATGCATTGCTTTGCATGATCATGATGCCAATCACACTACATGCATTGCTTTGCATGAGTGTGACTTGGAAAACTCTAGATATATATACATTTTGGCCGAAAACATCACATAAGGGTTGTACGGGTTCTATATAACTAGAAATTAAACCTCACCTTTACTTTACCAACCAAAACAAGCAAGGAAACACCCTAAGGAGCGTGCTCCTCATCACCGGGAATGTGATCTGTATAACAAGGACAAGTGTTCGTGAGACACGACTCTTATGAACCATTTACGACGCACGACAAAGTCATGATCAATAAGTCATTCAATAACACTTAAGGAAATGTCAAGTAGGAGTATGATTATCTATTAAACAATTATATATATAATATAATTCACATATGGGAGCCAAGGAAGTGAAAGAAATGCAATAAGCAACGTTTTGGTGAAGTTTGGTAAAAATGGACAATTTTAGGAAACGTACATACTGAGGGAAAACTGGAATATCTTAATTCTAGAAGTGGGAATTGAGTTTTGTTTGTTGGGTGTGAAATTAGACACAAAGACCTTTCCAACGGTATATAGAAAGTTTCCTAGTTCAAAGCGAGGTGAAAATGGCGTAGGTCCGAAGTTGGACAAAATGCAGATTCTGGTGGGGTCGCGGGCGCGACCAAATGTTAGGAATAGTACCCTAGAAAGCCGATTGTATATCCGCTTTGTGCTTTTCCTTATTGTAATCACAGACAATCTTTGAATGAAATAACGAATTGAGGCAACACTTCTTTATATGCTCTTGTTTGGTATGCGTTTACTTTATCTGTGCATGTATGAGAACTCCCCTAATCCTGATGACTTTAGGACTCTGCCATTTAGGTGAAATGGTTCATGAAACGAGCCCTATATCACATAAGTCATGATTAGTAAAATACTCCAAGCCGATGAGTCCTACAGACAGTGGGAGTGTCAACCTGACTCCTCTAAGGCTTGCTTATGGGATCACGCCCTTAAGAAGGACCACCTTGTTTCATGGAGGTGGAAAGTGTATAGTTGATACGTGCGTGATACATGAGGGTGCTTACTTTAATAAGTGAGTTCACTGAGGCGCCCCGTGTGAGAACATTCCTAAATGGGAAAGGAAGTTTCTATTTCAGGAAATGGAAACTTCCAGATTAGGAAATATCTCACGAGTCATTGATGTGATTAATTGATCCTTAGACTTGAGGTTCCTTGTCACTTTATGAGTTAACTCTGTAGTCTTAGGTATAAGCTTTAAAGGGTGTCGCCTTAGACAACTGATTCAAGGCTTATGCTGGGGCTGCACAAGTGACTCGTGAAAGTGAATGAGAATCAAGAAAGGACCTACACTTGCATTTGCAAGGTGATCTCTTATTGTGTAAGTCATTCATATGCCATATGGAGTCCTTGGCCAAGGCAGTAGATCAAGACATCAAGAAAAGGGTTTCTTGGATTGAGATCAAATGGATATGAAGTGCACTTAGCTTTAAGACCGGATTATTAGGGTTCTGATTATTCCCTTGCCCTAGATCTTGGTTGAGAGATAGTAAGTAGGAGGATTGTATCTCACATAAATCAATGACTTAAAGGTTCTGTCGAATCCGAACATTCCAATTCAGCTAGGGGTTAAACACCTGTTGCTAGACTATGGTCGTTTAATCTGTGGACTGATTAATTAATTAGTGAATTAATTAATTAGGGTCACTGCTAATTGAATTGAGAACCTAGAGGGTCACACACAACAACTTGGTTACATAAGTTGAGGCTTGAAAATGATTAAACGAGTTAATCGGGCCAAGAGGGTTCCACACGTGTGAAATCACACGTGTGGCTCACGTGAGTGACACGTGTCACAGCGTGTGTATATATATATTATATATATATATTAAATAATTAATTAGTTAATTATTTAATAGACTTTGGTTTAATTTTGAATTAAAAAGAAAGTCTAATTTTGGAGAAAATAATCTAGTTAATTAATTATGAATTAATTAATTAGATAAAAATAAGTTATTTATTTTATAATAAATAAAGTATAAAATTATCCAAAAATAGTTTGGATATTTTTAGCTCTCTTAAAAGTTGACTAGAATTAGAATTCAAAGTCAAAGTTGGAAAATACTTGATCATCAAGTAATAGGAGAGAGAGGAACCAAATCCTTGTCCAATAAGGATTTGGATCGGCACTCCCTCCTATATATAGGGGAGCTCGAGCTCCCCTTTAGAGCTAATAGACAATTCTTGGTTCATGTGTTGAACACCTTCCTTTCTCCAAGATTAAATTAAACCCTAGGTTAAGCCTAAACACTAACTAGAGAACTAGCATCCTTACTAGTTAGATTGTGATCAAGTTGGTGGACTTTCTCTAGAGACTTCAAGTTAGAAGTTTGAAGATTCGAGCTTTACCAAGGAGAGGGGATCAAGCCGCGAGAAGAGCGTTCTTGGGTGGCTTGAAACGCTTCAAGAAAGAACAAAAGAAAAGTAAGTTTTCTATCTTTACGAATTTGGTTACACGATTACGAGTCCTAGATCCTTTTGTTGGAAAATTTTTTTTTTAAATTCCGCTGCTTTCTGATTCGTGTTTTCCAACAAGTGGTATCAGAGCCACCTCGTTAATCGTGTTTCTGATTCGTCTCAATTATTCTGAATTTGGTAGAAATTCTTAGGCTTAGATGCGAATTAGGTATTCATGAGTTCTTTTAGAAAGCCTGAATTACGAAACAGTAATTTTTCCTGAATTTCTAAAACTGTTTTCTCAAATTGTGTTTTTGAAAATCGTTTTGATTAAAATATGTTTAAATCGAATTTTTTAATTTTGGATTGAACCGGGTTTTCGAGAAACCCAGAAATACGAAACGAACACGAAAAGCAACGAGCCTAGGCGTGCTAGCACGTCGCACGCCCAGTCCCGTCGCCGCCGCCCAGTTCCTCCCGCAACAGCGCGGGAGCCGTTCCAGGCGCGCCTAGGCGCGCCCGCCCAGCCCGTCCCGCAACCGCGCGGGACGCCTGCCCAGTCCGCCTAGTCGCGGCGGGCGCATGATGCGCGGCCGGCGCGCGCACGCGAGCGGCAACTGCCGCGCGCTATGCGCGCGCTGCTGCGCGTCTGTGCCTCGTGCGGCTAGGCCCCTTTTCGGGCCCGTTTTCGTGTTTCGTGTTTTTCGTGTTTTCAGTCCGTAAAATCCCGATTTAATTTTATTTTAATTTTATCTTTTAAAATCAGTTTTGTTAAAATAAAATTATTTTAAAATTTTTGATTAAATTGGGATTTTTGAGAAATTGAAGCGATTTGGATTTTGGGAAAATTATGAACTTTATTTTCTGAAAATAATGAAAGAATAAAATTATTAATTTTGGAAATTAATTGGAATTTTATTGGTTTGTTGTTTTTCGGGTTTTATTGAAAAGGCTCTTGAACAAGAATTGCATCTAAGTCGTGTTTTAAGTCATTAGGACTTGAAACGAGAATTTTAATTTATTGGCTAAATTTAAATTCTCGCAAAAGCATGTTAGGTGATCATGGGTTTAGATCTATGTATGGTTTTAATTTATGCACATGGATGGTTTAAATTGGGGTTGGAGCCCTATAGTTGCGTTTTTCAATTGAGGTTGGAGCCTCACTTATGTGCGTACTGTTATGTGATTTATTATGTGGCTTTCCATATTACTGTTTTTGAGGCCGGGGTATGCCCTGTGTAATTGTCTAAGGCCAATATGAAGATTGAGCCTTATTACTTTATGTCTTTTTCTTTTTATTGTAATTTGAGAGTAGAGATAGGTGGTGAGGTTTTTATTTTCATTTTGGAGACAATGCACCCAAGGAGTAAGATGGACCACATTCAAGTAACAAGGAGGCCATAAGTGAAGACCCCTCAAAATGTTAGGGAGGGGAATCTCAATTGTTAAATGTAATAGAAATAGGGCTCGTATTTTGTTACCGCTTTCCCTTATGTGATTTAAACTGTTTATGTGGCATGTATGTTAGAACTTGTGATTGTGGAGTGGCTCCCACATATCACGCATAAGATAGGTAGAACCCATGATCATTACATGTTAGTATCATGCTAGGACATGTTATCTGTTTATGTGCTTGTTTGAAATGCATTTAAGTGTACTTGCATTAATCAAGACTAATAAAATTGGATAACATATATGTTGGTGAGGTCGAACCGGACAACTCTCCGGTTGATTCGAAAATTCCCATTAAATATTAAGCTAATTTCGAACAAATAGGTGTTTAATTCGAGATGCAAATTTTGAATTAAATTCCTAGCATTCCATCAATAGGTTTTAAGTTTAGTAAGTAAAGCTAGTTATTGTCCGCGAGTCGTGGGATAGCTAGTAGAGCTTATTAGTTCTTAGTTACCTAATTGATCATTTTAAATGATCAATATTTCGTGGTCAATTTTAGCAAGGGCGATGTCCGCGAGTCGTGGGTCGTTCGAACTAAGTTTTGGTCATGATCTTATGATTGATGGGTCTAGCTTAACGCCTAAGTAAATATGGATGTCGCACGAGTCGTGGGTCCATATTGAAAGATAGGTGATGCAAAAACAACTACTAAGAATTCTAAAAGTGTTAGAATTGGTAAGTTGTACCTACCTAGGGTTCTTACTTAGAATGTCCGCGAGTCGTGGGTTCGAGGTAAAATGCCTAGGATCTTAGTACCCATTGGGAAACGTGTTCCTCTTAGATCTTTGGGAATTATAGATCTTTGAAAAACAGTGGGAGCTACAATAGATTAAAGACCTTATCTATTGTATATCGTTATAATTCAGCATGCTCACTAGTTCTCTGTTTTACCATTTAGGTCGTAGATTCTGTGATTCTCTACGTGTTTTGAAATGGCAACCAAAAACCCTCTTGTATCGATCCTCGAGTCAAACAAGTTGACTGGTCCCAACTATTCTGATTGGCTCATTTTAGATTCTGAGAAGAGAACTTATGTTCTCTTCGAAGGGGAGCCTAGTCCCGAAGGGGAGGCTCCCACTCGGGCCGAGCGGGACGCGATTCAGAAGTGGAAGGATGATAATCTCCAAGCCCGTTGCCTTATGTTGGCTAACATGTCTCCGGACTTGCAAAGACAACATGAGGCCATGGAATTTGCTTGGGAGATTTATGACCACTTAGAGCAACTTTACCGCCCTCATGAACGTGTTACAAGGTATAACGCTTCAAAGGAATTGTTTCACTTGAGAATGAGGGAAGGTTCAAGTGTCCATGAATATGGACTCAAGTTTCTTGCCCTTACTGAGAAACTTGCTTCCATGGATATGCCGCTGAAAGATGAGCTTTTAGTGGATTTGTTGCTAGCTTCGCTCCCACCATCATTCAACCCATTTGTCCTTAACTTCAACATGAATCATGCTGGTGCTACTGTAGCTGAGCTGATTAGTCAGCTTGTGACTGCTGAAAGCACGATCAAGAAGGACAATAAGGTTTTGATGGTGAATGCTCCATCTTCCTCTTCTGGGCCTTCTAAAGGTAAGGGCAAGAAAGCCCAAAAGAAAAAGAAGAAACCCCTTAGGCCCACTGGTGGCATATCGAAGGGGAAGGCCCAAAAGAAGAAGCGTGATCAGAAAGAGGATGTTTGCTTCCATTGTGGCAAAGCGGGACATTGGAGGAGAAACTGCCGAGAGTACAAGGCTACTCTAAAGAAAGGTATCTTTCTCGTTGAAGTAAATCTGTCTATTAATTCTAGTTCTTGGGTACTTGATACCGGTTGTGGAACTCATATCTGTAATGATGTACAGATGCTAAGTGATGTTCAACAACTAAAAGAAGGAGAATGTGTCTTGAAGATCGGCGATGGCTCAAACGTTGAAGCTCGAGCTTTAGGCACAATTAGATTAGATTTAGGTAGTTTTGAGTTAGTATTAAATAAAGTCCTTTATGTACCGAGCATTATTCGTAATATAATTTCTGTTCCAATATTAGATTGTGAAGGTTATGAAACTTATATAAAGAATGGTAAATATTTTATCAAACGGAACAACTCTTCCGTTCATATCGGTACTCTAAGTAATGGACTTTACCTAACTCAAAATATCAATATTATGAATATACAACGAGAAACAAAGCATAAGAGAGATGACAAAGTTTCAGCTCCCTTATGGCACGCTAGATTAGGACACATTTCCAAGAACAGAATTAGCAAGATAAACACTTTAGGATCATTCTCTGAAAATGATCTCAAAGGGTTGACTTCCTGCGAATCCTGTCTCAAAGGAAAGATGTCCAAAGTCCCTTTTAAAGGAACTGTGGAACGTGCAACTAAGGTTTTGGATTTGATCCATACTGATGTTTGTGGACCGCTTAGTGTAAGCACTAGAAACAATCATCAGTACTTCATAACCTTTACCGATGACTTTAGTCGGTATGGTTATGTATACTTAATGAAGTATAAATCTGAAGCTTTTGAGAAATTCTTAGAATTTCAAAAGGAGGTTGAGAACCAAACTGGTCACAAGATCAAAGCACTTCGATCTGATCGAGGAGGTGAATATCTTAGTGAAGAATTCCTTAATCATCTCAAAGATAATGGGATTATCTCTCAGTGGACTCCTCCGGGAACTCCTCAGCTTAATGGAGTTTCTGAGAGAAGGAATCGAACCCTACTTGATATGGTTCGTTCCATGATGAGTTTCACTGACTTACCACCTTTTTCTGGGGTTATGCCCTAGAAAGTGCAGCAAAGATTTTGAATCTAGTTCCCTCTAAGTCAGTCCCTAAAACGCCCTATGAAATGTGGCATGGTAAAATCCCTAGTTATTCTTACTTAAGAATTTGGGGTTGTCCTACTTACGTGAAGAGGACAGTGGGAGATAAGTTAGAATCTCGTTCTAACTTATGCTACTTTGTAGGTTATCCTAAGGAATCCATAGGATACTACTTCTATGATCAATCTGAGCAAAAGGTGTTTGTTTCCAGAAATGCTACTTTTCTGGAGGAACCGTTCCTTAAAGAAAAAAAAAGGCAAGATCATAGAATTAGAAGAAGTACAAAGTGACCCCACACCACCCACTAAAGAAACGTCCCACTCTGATCAACCACAACCAATCACGAATTTCGAGACACATGAAAATCCTCCTCTAAGGCGTTCTGAACGCAATCCTAGACAGCCGGAGAGATGGTATGGATTCTTCCATGAAATCTCTCAAAAGGATAATGATCCTTCAACATATGAGGAGGCACTTTCAGATTCTGAGTCTGAACAGTGGATAGAAGCCATGAAATCCGAAATGGATTCCATGAACTCCAACCAAGTTTGGACCTTGGTAGATTTGCCTGATGGGGTCAAACCCATAGGTTGCAAATGGATCTTTAAGAGAAAGCTTGGAGTTGATGGAAGCATTGCAGCCTACAAAGCAAGATTGGTTGCAAAAGGATTCACTCAGAGACCCGGCGTGGACTTTGACGAAACCTTTTCACCAGTTGCAATGCAAAAGTCTATTCGGATCATGCTTGCCATTGCTGCATATTATGACTATGAGATATGGCAAATGGATGTGAAAACTGCCTTTCTCAATGGTGACATTGACAAAGACATTTATATGGAACAACCCATAGGTTTCACATTCAGTGGGAGTGAGCAAAAGGTTTGCAAACTCCAAAGATCAATCTATGGATTGAAACAGGCTTCTAGGAATTGGAACATTCGATTTGATGAATTGGTCAAAGTGTTTGGCTTCATCGAAATTTCGAATGAATCATGTGTGTATAGAAAGGAATTGGAGACCTCAGTGCAATTCTTAGTACTTTATGTTGATGACATCCTTCTTATTGGGAATTCGAAGGATGACATGAAAGTGACTAAGTTATGGTTATCGAACCAATTCGAGATGAAAGATCTTGGTGATGCGTCCTATATCCTTGGAATTAAAATCTATAGAGATAGATCCAGAAGGTTAATAGGACTATCACAGTCGATGTACATTGATAAAGTATTGAAGAGATTCAATATGGAGTCAGCAAAGGTTAAGAACTTTCCTATGAGTGTAGGAACGTGTCTTTCAAAGAAGATGTGTCCTAAGACTAACCTTGAGAAGGAGAGAATGACTCATACACCTTATACATCAGCAATAGGTAGCATAATGTATGCAATGTTATGTACTCGACCGGATGTGGCTTATGCACTTAGTGTAACAAGTCGTTTCCAATCTGACCCTGAAGATGGTCACTGGGCTGCCGTGAAGAATATTCTTAAGTACTTGAAAAGTACTAAAGATTTATTCTTAGTTTACGGAGGTCAGAGAGATCTTACTGTCGAAGGATACTGCGATGCAAGCTTTGCGTCTGACTTAGATGATTTTAAGTCAATGTCAGGATACATTTTCTGCCTAAACGGCGGAGCAGTGAGTTGGAAGAGTTCCAAGCAAACAACCACTGCAGATTCGACCACTGAGGCCGAATACTTAGCTACAAATGATCCAGCTAAGGAAGGTGTTTGGATTAGAAACTTCATTCAAGAGTTGAATGTTGTTCCTAGCATGAAAAACCCCATTACTGTGTTTTATGACAACACTGGGGCGGTTGCTCAAACAAGAGAACCAAGATCTCACCAACGGACCAAGCACATTATGAGGAAGTATCACCTAATCCGTGATATTATCAAAAGAGGAGATGTGCTAATTGAGAGGGTCACATCAGCAGAGAACGTGGCAGATCCACTTACTAAACCCCTTAGTCGAGAAGCTTTCCAAGGTCATCTTCAGAAAATGGGACTTAGAGTAGCTTTAGAATGGCTTTGACGGGCAAGTGGGAGATTGTTAGGAATAGTTCCCTAGAAAGCCGATTGTATATCCGCTTTGTGCTTTTCCTTATTGTAATCACAGACAATCTTTGAATGAAATAACGAATTGAGGCAACACTTCTTTATATGCTCTTGTTTGGTATGCGTTTACTTTATCTGTGCATGTATGAGAACTCCCCTAATCCTGATGACTTTAGGACTCTGCCATTTAGGTGAAATGGTTCATGAAACGAGCCCTATATCACATAAGTCATGATTAGTAAAATACTCCAAGCCGATGAGTCCTACAGACAGTGGGAGTGTCAACCTGACTCCTCTAAGGCTTGCTTATGGGATCACGCCCTTAAGAAGGACCACCTTGTTTCATGGAGGTGGAAAGTGTATAGTTGATACGTGCGTGATACATGAGGGTGCTTACTTTAATAAGTGAGTTCACTGAGGCGCCCCGTGTGAGAACATTCCTAAATGGGAAAGGAAGTTTCTATTTCAGGAAATGGAAACTTCCAGATTAGGAAATATCTCACGAGTCATTGATGTGATTAATTGATCCTTAGACTTGAGGTTCCTTGTCACTTTATGAGTTAACTCTGTAGTCTTAGGTATAAGCTTTAAAGGGTGTCGCCTTAGACAACTGATTCAAGGCTTATGCTGGGGCTGCACAAGTGACTCGTGAAAGTGAATGAGAATCAAAAAAGGACCTACACTTGCATTTGCAAGGTGATCTCGTATTGTGTAAGTCATTCATATGCCATATGGAGTCCTTGGCCAAGGCAGTAGATCAAGACATCAAGAAAAGGGTTTCTTGGATTGAGATCAAATGGATATGAAATGCACTTAGCTTTAAGACCGGATTATTAGGGTTCTGATTATTCCCTTGCCCTAGATCTTGGTTGAGAGATAGTAAGTAGGAGGATTGTATCTCACATAAATCAATGACTTAAAGGTTCTGTCGAATCCGAACATTCCAATTCAGCTAGGGGTTAAGCACCTGTTGCTAGACTATGGTCGTTTAATCTGTGGACTGATTAATTAATTAGTGAATTAATTAATTAGGGTCATTGCTAATTGAATTGAGAACCTAGAGGGTCACACACAACAACTTGGTTACATAAGTTGAGGCTTGAAAATGATTAAACGAGTTAATCGGGCCAAGAGTGTTCCACACATGTGGAATCACACGTGTGGCTCACGTGAGTGACACGTGTCACACACGTGTGTATATATATATTATATATATATATATATTAAATAATTAATTAGTTAATTATTTAATAGACTTTGGTTTAATTTTGAATTAAAAAGAAAGTCTAATTTTGGAGAAAATAATCTAGTTAATTAATTATGAATTAATTAATTAGATAAAAATAAGTTATTTATTTTATAATAAATAAAGTATAAAATTATCCAAAAATAGTTTGGATATTTTTAGCTCTCTTAAAGGTTGACTAGAATTAGAATTCAAAGTCAAAATTGGAAAATACTTGATCATCAAGTAATAGGAGAGAGAGGAACCAAATCCTTGTCCAATAAGGATTTGGATCAGCACTCCCTCCTATATATAGGGGAGCTCGAGCTCCCCTTTAGAGCTAATAGACAATTCTTGGTTCATGTGTTGAACACCTTCCTTTCTCCAAGATTAAATTAAACCCTAGGTTAAGCGTAAACACTAACTAGAGAACTAGCATCCTTACTAGTTAGATTGTGATCAAGTTGGTGGACTTTCTCTAGAGACTTCAAGTTAGAAGTTTGAAGATTCGAGCTTTACCAAGGAGAGGGGATCAAGCCGCGAGAAGAGCGTTCTTGGGTGGCTTGAAACGCTTCAAGAAAGAACAAAAGAAAAGTAAGTTTTCTATCTTTACGAATTTGGTTACACGATTACGAGTCCTAGATCCTTTTGTTGGAAATTTTTTTTTTTTAAATTCCGCTGCTTTCTGATTCGTGTTTTCCAACACCAAAACCCTTCACAAAATGGTCGCGGCTGCGACCAAGTATTTTTCCGAAATTTTCACGCAATTTTCCAAAAGTCGAAAGTTGGCCAGAATGGGGTAGTGGCTGCGACCATTTTTACACATAAACAGGTCGCGGGAGCGACCATATACACAGCAGCAGAAAACAGGGGAAAAACATGGCATTTTCATGCCAAAAATCATCAAAACATCAACAAATGCATGATCATTTCATAACAAATATCAAAACACATCAAATATACATTATACTACACTTATTCACTCAAACAACCAAGAAATACACATCAAGGCATCAAGATTTCATGATTAAAACCCCATATTTATATATATGCTTCCAACCTTCATGAACTTCAATATTTCCATGCAAATTTCACTCCAAATGATCAATATCATGCTCTTAGCTGCAATCATGCAAGAATTCATTAATAAATCTCCAAACCCTCATTAATCACATATTCAAGAATTTCATAAAATTTTCAAGTTCTACCTTGAATCAAAGAAGGGATGGATGATATGATGATATGTTGTTGATGATGATTCTAACTCTTCACTTCCTCAACTTTAGCTTGAATATGAGATGAAATTTCCTTCCTCCTCTTGTCGTGTAAATGTCGGTATATACTACGTGTAAGTGTGTGTAAATTATGTTCTTGGATGGAATGGAATTTATGAGAAGAAAGTGGAAGAAATGTAATGATATATGATATGCTCCTAAAGTCATGTATGGAAATAAGAACTTCAACCTTATTTGCACATAAGTCCTCCATTTATTTGACTTAATGCAAGTGGGTTCTATCTCTACACAAAAGATCACTTAACTCCAATTCATAATATACAATTAAGTCCCTAATTACACAAAGGAGCCATTAAGGGCATGTAATGCAATTAAATCACTTATATCACTTAGTTCATATAATTTATGTTAAGGATAATTCATATAAACTAGTAATTGTGGCACACTCGTTGTGTGTACAAATTAAATTTTTTTTATGATTTAAATATATTAAAAATAATTTTTATATTAATATATATTTTATAATTATTTTTAATATATTTATTAAATTATAATAAATAAATAGCATGAAAAGATAATATACCAAACAACATTATCTTTAAAAAAAGATAAAAATTATGTATAAAAGAAAAAAAAATTAAAATGAGATAAGAGAAAAGATAAGTTAGAAATATATTTTTGAAGTGATAAAATAAACAAATAGAGAAAAAAAAAAGAGAAAAGAACGTGAGAGAAAAAAACGGATAAACATAAATAAATAAATAAAAAGAGGAGTTTAAAAATAAAAAAAGAGGACACCAAGAGACCACAATTGGGTCGCACGCTTAATAATAGAGTATAGATGCATAGAGATAGGATGCATATAATATGATGAAAGTTGTAAAGTAACATATAATATCAATGATTGAATGGAAATCGGGGCGTTACATCAAATGCGTGTAGCACGTATCTTCACCAAAGGATATGTAATAACAAGTAACAATTATGATGTTAGAGTGCATTCAGTAAGAATTTAAATAATAATTACAATATATGATGGGCGTGCTATGAAAGCATTGAACCTGTCACCGTAGTAGTGGTTTTAGCACAACATCTTGTTCTTTGATTTCGATGTTGTAGCATAGGTTGAGGGTGGTCCTTCGAATATCTACAATTTACCGTAGAAATCCTGCTCCATTCCTCATAGTGATTGAAGGTCTAGAGAACCCGTGAATGTGACCTAACCCGAATTTTCCCAATGACCCCCATACTAGAACCGTCATGGCTTGATGCGCCAGAAGTCCATATTTCCACTTCACCCCGTTGCTTTTGTATTCTTCAAACTCGTGATTTGTGGCCTCTTGATGCGCAGAAGTCCATATTTCCACTTCACCCCGTTGCTTTTGTATTCTTCAAACTCGTGATTAGTGGCCCCACGATGTATACTGATTAATTTTCTTTAGGACTTGTAGAAATGATGAAGTGGGTGGAATTTCTTTGTGAGTCGGGCCTTCTATTACGAACCTGGAGCGAATGAAAATAACCTTTTAATAAAAGGCCATGAAAAATCCTATCTCCGTTTTGAACCTCGCTGCATTTGCTAACACCCCAACAACTAGGAAAAGGACGGCTGTTGTCGTGGTTAGCCGAAGCTTCAACATCGTAGTGGCAACCTACAAATCATAATTCAATTCGAATATAGTTGCATGTGGCTTAGTGTATGCTTATGGCACATAATTATAAAACACATATCTGATGCATAATGCAACACAAAGAAACAAACTTTAAAGTAAAACACGTTGAACATATAAAATTTCAGAAATTTAATATCGATTAATCATGAATTGATGGCAAGAATAAATGCAATGCATATGTTAACAAGTTGTTCCTATGCCGTTCGACATACACTCGACACGACACGACACTTGAACTCTGGTTTTGCAACCTGGAACTCTGATACCACTTTAAGATGTAGCACCCGAGATGAGAGCACCGCATCCCCCGCACTATGAGTTTTGTCCACATATGAAATGGAATAATCTATACATAAACCAAACTTATAGCGAACGGAAGACATATAAAAGACGGTCCTGGCTAGGCGGAATCTAACCCTGTACCAATCAATCAAAGCATGCAATATAGTAATACGCGGAAGCAATAATAATCATATCAACAATTCGATTATCTAACAGCACACAACCTAACAACGGGTTCAACTATGCAAGTAATCTATCCCGATTCAATACAATTCAATAAATAAATGGCTCACATGCCCAATAACTAAATCACTGCAATACAATAGATAATATAATATGCAGTGAGTGTATAAGGGCAAGACTCGATCAAGGACTCGAGCAAAGACACGACTCCCGCCTAGCAACAACCTGTAAAGAACTTGGAGAAAAGGGAAAGGAGGGTCAGTCTCTAGAAGACTGAGTGAACAGGAGGTATAATTATATAGAGAAACATGCACATGCAAGCTGTAAATCCCGAGCAAAGTTTTAGGTAAAGTAGTTACCGGGAAGGGCAAGAAATAAATTAAGCAATGCTCGGACTTTACAACTATCAATTTATACAATTAGTTACGATTCAGGCTATCAGTGGCTCAGTGAGTGAGCGTGCACAATCCCAACCAACCTCCGATAGTGTAACAGTGACATGTTGTTTATTAGGTGATCAAGCAATTATTAGGTTTCAATCATTACAATACAATCAGTTCAGTAATAGTGCACAAGTAGTTCCATCCTTCTTCCTCCAAGTGACGATTCGGGTAGCTAGCCCTCGCCATCCAGTCAATATGGTCAATGGGTGCATGAATCCCCAAGGACCGAGACTCCATCCTTCACTAACCTCCTAGCGGCTTCCGGGTTTATCTCAACAATGTGGGAGTGCAAGAGATCACCGTCGGCCTGATACATCCCCGGATTACTCAATACACTCAACCCTGGGCCCTAATCAATGTGCAGTACAATATCTCGCCAAAACAGGAAGGGTCAGTAAATAACAATAACAATAAGTTCAATTTCAATAAATATTTACTCGATATCTTGATTGAAATCAATATAAATATAAATATAGTTTTAGGCCAAAACTTATTCATGCAGGTTTTAGGGTTTAATACGTAACTAGAATAAAAACATCCTCACTTGGAATATGACGAGAAAAGAAACATGAACAATATCAGTGCCTACTCGATCAAGAAGTCTCGGTCTTGGAGAGACAAACTGTACAAGAGAGGAATAATGTGTATTCATGAAACCAGATAGGACGCACGTCAATGATGTGAGTGACAAGGGTACAGGAATTATAGAATGATATGGTACGGGGAAAAGTTCGTATATACAATTAGAGTCACGCGTATCAAGTAGACATATAATTCAATTAACACATAAGTCAAGTCATTAATAACAATATGTTCAATTTAAAATAAATATTCATACCTCAACTAAAACCAATAATAGTTCAACTCCAACCAAATAATATATAGTTAAATTTGAGCACGAACTTTGCTGGCCCAAGTGTGTAACGCCCCAACTTTTTCGTATTCTAGTATGACGTATGTGTTTATCAATTTGCGCTAATTAATTGGCTATAAGTGTTTTCTATAGTTAAATTTCATTATTTAATTGTTAAAAATGTGATTAATTGAGACATATGAAATATTTGAATTGGAATTGATACGAATACTTGAACCCCTCGCACATGAATAACTTGTGTGCTCCCTAATTATGCGTTTAAATTATTTAATTTCTTAATTAATTGTTTATTATAATTATAATTTTTATTTTTAATTAATCTTTTAATAATATGTATTTCATCATATTTTACTAAATATTTAAAATGGATTCTTAAATTTCATTTGAATTTAGAAATTATATGAATTCTTGAACAATATGCATTTACGTGACAAGTTGTGTGCCATTACTATATGAAATGAATTCGAAATTTTGTGGAAATTTAATATGTTGGAGACATGTGTGTCATGAACATGTATATATGCTCGTTTTAAATTTTTGGATTCGTTTAATTGCGTTTTAAATTTATTTGGTATGATTGGAACCAAACCGGGGGCTAACGAGCAGTTAGCGCACCCTTGGTTCCGTACGTGATATCTTGAGCTAGGAAACTCGGAATCGAGTTTCGTCACTTTCGCTGGACTTATATCGACGATTCAGGTTCAATGAACTTAGCCTTATATTTTTCTAAGACCATTTGAAAGCCCGAAATTTAACCGAAACATGCAACGGAAGCCAAATCTACAACATTTTACTAAATTAACCATATCTCACTCAAACCTTGACCAAATTAACCTTGGTTGGAGCCTATAGAACCCTAGTTAGACCCACTATCCTCCCATACCATCTCCCCACCGAACCACACTCAGCCTGAAGCAAAAATCAGCTAAACATCCCCTGCTCTCCAGAAAATCCCGTAACCCTTGTGCACCTTGGAGATTCAAGCTCAAATCTCTTCCATCATCCATCCAATCCACAAGGTGAGTTTAGGGTTGTCATATAAATTCAATATGTATCATTTTAAGCTATGCATCCCCAATTTTGAGCATGTGAGCATGGGAGTTTGAAGAGATGATGAATAGTTAGGTTAATCTTATTTCTTAATAAACTCATGCCACCTTTGCTTTCTTTCTCGAATTGATGAGTAACATATGATTTGTAGGACTTGATTGCTTTATATATATGCATGATTTTCATGGATTTTGCATGAATGATGATCAACAATAGCTGAGCTTCCATGAAAGCTTGAAGAAATGAATCTTAACTCCATCATTTGCATCCCTTTCGTGGCTGTGTGATTCGCTGCTGTTGCTATGTTGTTTGCTGCCTTTCCTTGTTGTTTTTTATTGTTGTTTTGATGCTACTTGGGCCTGGAAAGAGTACCCTGCTGCTACTGTAAAAATGGTGAGAAAACAGGGGCTGATTGATGCAAGTCAGCGGCTGCTGCGTGCAGTCACGACCGCGAGCGGGAATAGGTGGTTTTGGGTCGCGGTAAGTTTCAGGATGAACAGTGACACATGCTGGTGAAGAAGGTGGTCGCGGCCATGACCCTTTTCAGGGTGTTTTTGACCGCGCCCGCGACTTTAAATTGGGACAGTTTTGAGATGCCGTCTGCTGTTGCTATTGTGTGTTTATTTAAATTGTTTTGTGCATGTGTTTGTGTATGTGCAGGTGTTTGTGCATGTAATGTGTTTTATATTGTATATATATATATATATATATATATATATATATATATATAATTAATGTGTGTCGGTGCATGTGTATGTAATATAGTGTGCATGAAATATATATATCTACCATATGTGTGTGTATGTACCTGTTTGTATATTATACACTTTTGTGCATGTGTAGTGTATACATTAAATATGTTCATGCATGTAGGTACGTGCGTATATATATATATATATATATATATATATATATTTATGCATGCATGGATTTGTTTAAAGAGTTTAAATTATTTATTTCTAATATGATGTTAGGTATTAATTATCTTAATTAAATTTATAGAATTCACTTGACACCTTTTTCGTGTTCGCATCTATTTAAATGATTGGAATGCATTTGTTTTGCTTAATTTATAATTGCAATCTTGATATATTTAAGTTATGATCGTTATAAGAAATTCATGACTTAAATAGATGTGATTTTTGTAATAGATGGAATGAAGGAATATGCAACCTTCATGTATTGATTGAACTTGAATGAATTGCGCATTTATGTGCTTCTAAGGTGTTAGCGGTACACATGAACGTTTCCATGACATAATATCCCCTATTGTGCATTCATAACCTATGTTATACTTGTCATATATAGTTATGGCTCGAATTGATGCAAGATATGAAAGATAGCAAATGCGCGAATAAGAAACCACCCCGTTTTGAACGCTGTGATGAATTACCTGATTATATGACCTCGTGATATGAATTATATTTCTTATGCATCTCATATCATGATCAATACATTGCCGTGCGTCATATATGGTACATTTGGAGTCTTGAGTCTCACGAATTCATTACATTGTCCTTGATACAATTTTCTCCTCTACTATCTAGCTAAATGACCCTTTATACCTTCAATGTGTAAAGTTTTCGGCCAAAATTAAGTTATGTATATAGAGTCATTTCAAGAGTAAATCTTTGCAACATAAAGCCTTTATGTTAGGAATCTTACCCAATGTTTTGACGAGAATGAATGAATGAATGCACATAATGGGGCCCAGGGACTTAGGGTGAGTGGCTATCCGGGGAGGCATGGGCCGACGGTGATCCCTCACACTAGTTCCAACCAATGTACGGCATAACCGGACCTCATTACGAGTTAGCGAGAAATGGACGCTGAGCCCCATCTGGGGAGTCATCTAACCCCTTTTGGTCAATGAAGGAGGTGGCCGGGTCTCACTAACCCGTCCACCAACCGGACGAAGAAGGTGTAAGTGATCATGATTGTGCACAAAGAAAGAAAGTAATGCATGAAAAGAAAGAAAGAAAGAATGTATAATGAATTACACAAGGTGTTGGTTGGAGATAATGCACTCCCACTCGCCAGGCCACAAAAGACTTAACGGAAATTGATTGTTATAATCCCTTTTGATGATTTCTTTATTTCACCCATTTAGGAAATGTTTTAAAAACCTCATTTGGGATTATAACTTGCATGTGAATTTTTAAATACTGTCTTATATTATACTTATGCCTGTTTTATACCCACCAGTCTCTTAAAGACTGAACCCGGTTTGTTTTCAGCTTCTTTGCAGGTTTGGAGTGCTAGGCGGGAAGTCGAGTCTGTCATGTCTACTAGTTAAGTTTGGGTCACTTCATATGCATTTTGTAATTTCCTTGAATTTTCAAGAATGGACAAATGTTATAACCATGGTGATGATTATGCCATTATGTTTATGTAAGAATTTTCGGGAATGGGTCATATTGCTAGTTGAACTCGTTATTTTGCTTGATTTGGTACTAGATTAAATGTTATGCTTCCACAATTGTCGTTTATCCTTGTTCTTTATGATTTGGTTGCGATGGTTTAGTACCCGCCTAGCCTAAAGAGTGAGTGAGTCCCCGTTCGCTGTGAGCTGGGTTCATCTATGGATTTTCCATTTCATGTGTGGATCGGGCTCATAGTGTGGGGGATGTGGCGTCTTTCCGGTTGGGGTGTTACAAAGTGTATCTTGTCTTTATCACAAATAATTTTCCTCTCTTAACCATAATTGTAATTTTCCTGATATTCGCGGATTCCTTAATTTTATTTCTTCCACATAGAGAAAATAGAGTAATCCGATGGTATACTATATATATATATATATATATATATATATATATATATATATATATATCTATCTTAGAACTTCTTCTAACAACTTATGCATTCTGTTATTATTTCCAATTGGATGATCGATTAATACAACTAGTAGACGATTATAAATGCATAATTTTTTTTTTTTATTTCCATTGGATATTGGGAATAGATGGGCTCTCTATAGGCCCTATTTTACTCACGAGATTTTTGTTGGGGATTTCCTGGAAAAAATCGTCGCATATTCCTCTGATTCCTTATAAAAGATATTCAATCCGTTCGAATAGAAATTAAAGAGGGTATTTATGCTCATCCTATCTTTTATATGGACTTAAGAGGCAGGGGGAATATTCAGTTCACCCCTCCTGATGAGAATTTGACTCCACGAGAAATTGAACAAAAAGCCGCGGAATTAGCCTATTTCTTGCACGTACCAATTGAAGTCTTTTGAGAAAAGGCACTAGGGCTGAAGAACGAGGAGTTGAATTGTTATTGGTTTGAGTTGAGGTATGAATATTTATTTTAAATTGAACATATTATTATTAATGACTTGACTTATGTGTTAATTGAATTGTATGTCTACTTGATATGCGTGACTCTAATTGTATATACAAACTTTTCCCCGTACCATATCATTCTATAATTCCTATGCCCTTATTACTCACATCACCTCATATCATTGACGTGCGTCCTATTTGGTTTTATATTGAGTCGTTTCTCATGAATACACATTATTCCTCTCTTGTACAGTTCGTCTCCAGGGCAGAGACTTCTTGATCGAGTAGGCACCGGTACTATTCGTGTTTCTTGTCTCGTCATATTCTAGGTGAGGGTGTTTTCGTTCTAGTTACGTATTAAACCCTAAAACCTGCATGAATAAGTTTTGGCCTAAAACCATATTTATATTTATATTTATATTGATTTCAATCAAGATATTGAGTAAATATTTATTGAAATTAAACCTATTGTTATTGTTGTTTACTGACCCTTCCTGTTTTGGTGAGATATTGTACTGCACATTGATTGTGGCCCAGGTTGAGTGTATTGAGTAATCCGGGGAGGTATCGGGCCGACGGTGATCTCTTGCACTCCCCACATTTTTGAGATGAATCCTAAATCCACTAGTAGGTTAGTGGAGGACGGAGTCTCGATCCTTGGGGATTCATGCACACATTGATCAAATTGACTGGATGGCGAGGGCTAGCTACCCGAACCGTCACTTGGAGGAAGAAGGATGAAACTACTTGTGCACTATTACTGAACTGATTGTATTGTAATAATTGAAAGCTAATAATTTCTTGATCACCTAATAAACATGTCAATGTTACACTGTCGGAGTTTGGTTGGAGATTGTGCACGCTCACTCGTCGAGCCACTGATAGCCTAAATTGTAACTAATCGTATAAATTGATAGCCGTAAAGTCCGAGCATTGCTTAATTGATTTCTTGTCCTTCCCGGTAACTACTTTACCTAAAACGTTACTCGGGATTTACAGCTTGCATATGCATATTTCTCTATATATATATACCTCCTGCTCACTCAGTCTTCTAGAGACTGACCCTCCTTTCCCTTTTCTCCAGATTATTTGCAGGTTGTTTCTAGGCGGGAGTCGTGTCTTTGTTCGAGTCCTTGATTGAGTCTTGCCCTTATACACTCATTGCATATTATATTGCATATTGTATTGCATTGATTTAGTTATTGGGCATGTGAGCCATTTGTTTATTGGATTGTATTTAATCAGGAGAAATTGCTTGCATAGTTGAACCCGTTATTAGGTTGTGTGCTGTTAGATAATCAAATTGTTGATATGATTATTATTGCTTCCGCTTATTACTATATTGCATGCTTTGATTGATTGATACAGGGTTAGATTCCACCTAGCCAGGACTGTCTTTTTGTAACGCCCCGATTTTTCAGTTGTATAAGCATGACGTAATTGATTACCAATATGCAAAATTAAATTAATTATATATGCTATCATTAGTATTTCTTTTATTAGTTTTTATTAATTGCATATGGACTCTTGAACGTTTATCCACTTATGATCGTGTTTGAGTGTCGTATCTATTTGAATTGATTTCCGTTTTTTGTGAAAACTTGGTATGAGTGAATTATGTATATTATGATTATGGTAGTATGCTTGTTGCATGATTTTATTATTGTATGTTTGAATTTTGGAATGGTTTGTGCGATCGGAACCGAAAAGGGGGGTTAAAGAGCATTTAGCGCACCTTGTGTTCCGGGCGGCGTATCTTGAGCTCGGGAACTCGGAATCGAGTCCCTTCACTCCATTGGACTCGTATCGACGATTCTGATCCGATGGGTTAAGCCTCATATTTTTCTATGACCATTTGGATCCCCGAATTTCAACCGAAACAAGCACCTCGTGCTAAAACGACAACCGTTGACAATTGTGAGCTTGCGGACCTACCTTGACACACCTAGGACCTAACCATGACCTAGCCCACTTGCCACACCCTCTCTCTCTCCCTATACCAGTCCTAAATTCGAACGCCCCTCCCTCTCTCATAAGAAATATCAGCCATAAAGAGAAGAAAAGAAAGGAAAGAAGGAAGAAAGAAGGGGAAAGAAGGGAACTATTCACCCATGGAGTATTTGAGCTCATACTCCCTCCATTTCTTCTCCAATTCGAAAGGTAATCCAATTTTTTTATGTTGTGTATCTCCTTGTAGTTATTTTAAGTCCTATATTGCATGATTTCACCAAGGTTCGATTTAGTATTGTAGAAGATGTTGAATAGTGAGGGTTTGTGAAATTTTGATGATTCTTGCTTGAGATCTTGTGAATTCTTTTAGTATGAAGCATGATATATTATCCTAAGACCACCATTTATGTCTCCTTAAACTTGTATTGCATGATAGATGAGTTATTTGGAATTTACCATTAATGATTTTTCTTGAAACTTGAAGAACATGAACCTATGTGAGCATCTCTTCCATTCTCATGATTTAGCTTCGGTTTTGGCATGTATGTATGAGCTTATAGCTTGAATTTGTATACATTTCATTAAGTTTTAGGTTAGTAACATGCATCTTTTCCCTTTTCTCTCGTGCATGCCCTGTTTGCTGTGTTTTTTGGCTACTGGCCCAAATCCATGGGGGTATATTTGAATCAGTAAGGTTTCTGACCAGAATCCATGGGGTTGGATTCTGTCCAACCTATCCTCGTGGCTCCGGTTCCGTTTTTCTTGTTTTTCTTCACTTGTTTGATCTTCATGCACCTCTTTTATGACCCATATGCTTTATTAACATGTTGATATTTGTGTTATGATTATGATATGAAATTCATGACTTGAATTGATATGTTTTGGTCGAGCAACGAACTAGTATGATATTATATGACTTAAGTGCTAATGCGTGAAATGTTAAGTACCTTCTTATAATATTTTGATATCTTAAATGATTTCTTTTGATCCTATATTTATTATATGCATTGTAAACTTGTTTATGTAGGTGCTATGAATACTATATGAAATTTATGGCTCCAATTGTTATGGTTCATGAAAGATGGGATTAGGGAAAATGAAACCACCATGCATTGAACGTTTGCATGAATTATTTGATTATATGACGTAATGACACAACTTATACTTCTTATGCATCTCATATCTTGTGCATGACATGTCGTGCATCATATATGGTTCATTTAGAGTCTTGAGTCTCACGAATACATTGTATTGTCCTTTGTACAGTTTTCTCAAGAGTGGAGACTTGCCGGGTTCGTAGGACACTTTTAAGTCCACTTGTTTTCTTCTTGGTATTGTTCGGTAAGGCATAACAGGTGGTTTTCTCTTCTATTAGTTATGACGACCCAATATATCCCTTCTTTGAAGGTTTTAAGCCAAGTATGTATTTATATATATATATATATATATATAGAATCTTTTCAAAAGAGTCTATGCTTTTCAATGTAAACCCTTTTCTTTTATGAACCCTAACCTATGATTTTGGCGAGCCATGATTGTTATGAACATGGGCTCAGGAACTTAGTGTATGAGGCTATCCGAGGAGGCAAGGGCCGACGGTGATCCCATATACTAGTTCCAACCAATTACGGCGAATACCGACCTCGTTAAGGAGTTTTTGACGAGGAAAGGCTAACCGGGCGGTGAGGGTTCATGAACCTTACTCACCATATTGATATGTTCACGTGGCCGGGTCTTGCAAGCCCATCCACCACCCGGAGGAAAAAGGTGTAATTGTTTATGTATGAAAGCATGATTATGAATGAAATGTTATGAACGCATGATTATGAATGTATATATGTTTCATGATTGGTAATGAATGAATAGATAAACTCTGCACACACGAGGAGAAGGTTGGGATATACGCCCACCCGCCAGGGCTCACGTATTGACCGTTTGAATGATTATGATTATGAATTATGAACTTGATCGCTGTAATCCTGAGCGTTGTTTTCCTTTGCTTTCGCCCACTTGGGAAATATTTAATAAAACCTCGCACGGGATTATAACTTGCATGTGGGTGTGCTTAAATTCTGTTATATTATTTATGATATGCCCTGTTTTATACCCACCAGTCTCCTATAGACTGAACCAGTCTTTATGTTCAGTTCTTTGCAGGTTTTGGAGGGCTAGGCGGGATTTTTGGGTCTGTCAAGTCCTTTGGTTAGGTCTGAGTCACACCACTCGCATATTGTAAATTGATTTAGTTATGCATTGAATGTATGAAATATTATGATTTACGATTTACGTTTATGATATTTGGGAATAGGTATTTATGTTAGTTGAACCCGTCATTTGCTGCTTATATTGTGATTGAACGTATGATTTGCTTCCGCATGTGAATTTAATTTTCGATTAATTTCTCATTTGGTTTCGAAGGTTTAGTTCCCGCCTAGCCTAGTGAGTGAGTGAGTCCCTGTTCGCCGTGACTTGGCACGTGTATGGACTTTCCATTTCATATATGGGTCGGTTCTCGGTGCGGGGATGTGGTGCTTTCCGTTTGGGCCGCTACACTTTTCATTGTCTTCCGTTCGCTGTGAGTTTAGTTTATGTATGGATTATTCCATTTCATATGTGGACCGAACTCATAGTGCGGGGGATGTGGTGCTCTCTCTCGGGTGTTACATCCCAACTATTTGCAGGCATAAAATTTTGATGGAAGATGAGCATAAACCCTCTGTAGAACACCAACGCAGGTTAAACCAGAATATGAAAGAAGTTCTTAGAGCCGAGGTAATTAAATTGCTAGATGCCGGGATCATTTATCCCATCTCAGATAGTAAGTGGGTCAGTCCTCTTCAGGTTGTACCTAAGAACGGGGGGATGACTGTGGTAAAAAATTAGAATAATGAGCTAATTCCAACTAGAACAGTTATAGGGTGGAGAGTTTGTAGCACCCTGCACGTGGGGCACCACATCCCCCGCACTATCGCTCAACACGAGTAACGAAATGGTAAATCCGCACCCGTATCAAACCGTAGCGAATGGGAGACAGACAGAAAGACCCTCCTAAGTTAGGCGGAACTTAGACCCTGCAAATATAACTAATCAACAAGACATAATGTAACAGAGAACTAATACCAAACACATGCATTGGCCACGGCCTGCAGAAATTAAACATTCGAACCACAGGCAGACTTGGCCTCCTCAGGCGTCTTTTAATTCATAAGAAAGCCCGACAAGGTAATTCGATAACAAATACATAAAGAGTCAAATTCATGATCTTATAGAGTCGAATCAAACGCAATATAAGTACATAAATGAGTGCAGAGACTCTTCTAACTAAGCTTGACCGACTCAAAGACTCGACCAAAACTCCGCCTAGCTCGAACTTCAACGCTAAACCTACGCACTAAAAGGTTGGGGAGGGAGAGGGTCAGTCTCTAGAAGACTGAGTGAGCAGGAGCGATATATGAATATATAAAACATGCACATGCAAGTCATAAATCCCGAGCACGGTTTTATTTAAAATTAGTTCCCAAAAAGGGCAAGGAAATGACTAAGCGATGATCGAACTTTACGACTAATCATATTAAATTTATTATCATTCATACATAAATACAAAGGCTCGGCGAGTGAGCGTGCATCATCTCCAACCAAACTCCGACCGTGTACGACAAATATCATAAATATATTAATTAGGTGATCATGCAATATCTCATACTACACACAGATCATATATCATATCATAAAATATATTCGTTCGGGCTATCCGTGTCCCGCCCTTCCCGCACGGTGCATATCAATCATACATAAACATAAACATAATCATAAAAATCAGTTCCAACCTTCTTCCTCCGGGTGGTGGACGGGCTTGCAAGACCCGGCCACCTCATACATTGACCAAAAGGGGTTACATGACTCCCCACATGGCACTCAGCTCCCTTTCCCCGCCAATCTCCTGGCGAGGTCCGGTACCGCCGTTAAACATAAATGGAATCAGCACATGGGATCACCATCGGCCCTTGCCTCCCCGGATAGCCACATGTACTAAATTTCTAGGCCCGTGAACAAAACATACATATATAATCTGGCCAAAACATATCAATTCATAAGAAACATAACATATTTCATAATTCATTTGAAAAGGGTTTACTCGATCATAAATTATTCGAGGACTCTACTTTGAAAATACCATATATATATTCGTAAGGTTTTGGCCAAAGCTTTTCACATAAGGGTTGTAAGGTTTCTTATATAACTAAAACAAAAACACCCTCACCTGGAACATGGCGATACAAGGATAGGAGTACCGAGTGCCTAGTTGATCAAGATTTCTCCACCCTGGAGATAAACTGTACAAAAGACAACCTGACGTGTTCGTGAGACTTAAGACTCCAAATGAACCATATATGACGCAGGACAATGTATGATCAGGATGTGAATGCGTAAAATATGATATTATGCCATGAAGATGTTCATGTGCACTATTAAGGAATTTAAATCCTGTAAACAAGCCATTCAATTATTATGATATTATGCCATGAAGATGTTCATGTGCACTATTAAGGAATTTAAATCCTGTAAACAAGCCATTCAATTATTCGTTCACTTTCATTTAAATTCATAAATTTACATTTCCAATCAAATTAATCAAAGAATTGAAACATGATCATAGTACTTATTAAATCACATTTATAATTAGAAAATAGACAATTAAATACATTCAATTCAATATTGAAAATTAAATAAAACAAGAAATAGGTAACAATTTAAATTCTATAATCAATTAAATCAAATATTATTTAATATCTAATAAACATATATAAATATATATATAAATATACATACATATATTATATTATATATATATATATATATAACACATGCACGTACAACAACAATCAACACATGCATGCAAACTATTTCTTAAAATGCATGCAAGCCCATGCATTGAAACATATGTATATATATATATATATATATATATATATATATATATATATATTGCCCGTATGCATGCAGCATGAGGAAAAGGAAATGCAATAACAATTTAATTCATACACTACTACTAACAGACCTACAACTAACAACCTTGCAAGAAAAAGAGAAGGTCATAGCAGCAAGCAGCAACTAACAGCAGCAAACAGACGTTCCAGACGGGAAGATTTTGTACACAAAATTACCCGGCCTGGGACGACAAGCAGAGGACTTTCTGTAAAAGGGCTCCCCGGCTAGGGAGAGACAACAGAGACGCAATCGCAGCAGCAGTTGAACATTTAACCCCTGTTTTCTATCATGAAAATGCCACAGCAGCTATGGCAACAATCAAACAGGATATGCAGCAACCCAAGACATGAAATGCAGCAGCAACCCACCCTAACAAACCATTAAAAGTGATAGCAACAAGCAAGAAAACGCAGCAGTTTGACAGCAGAAAATTCAGTCCATAACAGGGTAAGAAATCCACGAAAAACAGGGCATGGCTGATCTCATTTATCCCCAACAAGTTCAGGTAAGTTAAGCCATCAGAAATACAGCAAAACAACTCCAAATTAGCATACAAGTCAGCCCCAAGGAAGCTCAGACGTGAGATGAAGATATATGAGTTTATTTCATGAATTTCCTCAAAGTGTCCTTAATGATAACTCATGAATACTTCAACTACCATGTAATCAATGATCATAAATGAGAATAGGATGTTAAAAATATCATATTCAAGCTTGGAATCACTTAAATCCATCAAGAATCGGATGAGATCAATACAATTGCTCAAAACCTAATATTTTTTTCAAATTCAGTCAAAACTCACGAAACCATGATCAAAATTGGGGATGCATAGCTTAAAATGACACATATTGAATGTATATTACAACCCTAAGCTTACCTTGTGGATTAATGGAGGTTTGGAAGAGATTTGAGCTTGAATCTCCAAGGTTTGGCTTGAGCTACGGGAAAACTGGAGAGCAGAGTAAAAATGACTGAAATTCTCTAAGGGCTGAAGGTTATCTCGGTTTGGGGTCATTAAGGCTGGTTAAATAGGTGAGTTAGGGTTACAAAGCATCGAACCATGGTTAAATTGGTTAAAGTTTCGATGAGTTATGGCCATTTTAGTATAACATGGTCAATTTCATCGCCGTTTCGTTTTTCGGTTGGATTTCGGAGGTTCAAATGACTTTGGAAAAATATAAGGCTAAGTTCACTAAACTTGAATTTTCGTTATGAGTTCAGCGAAGTTGACGGAACTCGAATCCGAGTTCTCGAGCTCAAGATATCAATTACGGAACCAAGGGTGCGCTAATTGCTAGTTAGCCCCCGACTTGGATTCCAAAGTTAAAATAAATCCGAAACACCTGCAAATGAATCCGAAAATATAAAACGAACATATATTCATATACAAGATACGTATAAGTCCAACATATTAAATTTGCACGAAACTTCGGTATCAATTTATATAAAAACGAAGCACGTCAATGTCATTCATAAGCAATACAACAATAAAATTATAACATTAACAAATAATATGCAAATTGAATTCGTAATTAATTTATAAATAACATGCACGCATAAATTATGATTTTAATATCAAAGTTCACTAATTAAATGCAATTAAAGTAAATGGACGAAATGATTTAAATATTGATTAACACAATTACATTACATAATTAATTTAATAAAACTTAAGATATAATAATTAACATAATTAACATTAAATATATTTAAAAATAAAATTAAATATATAAAACACGTGTAAATAATTAATCACATAATTAAATACTTTAATTACACAATTTATAAACACATATGACATATTAATATAAATGAGAAACCGGGGCGTTACAATCTCTCCCCCTTAAAAAGAATCCGTCCTCGGATTCACTGCACGCTTAAAATAACTAATGAGAGATTCCCCATCTCTCGCAAGCAACAAGGAGAGAGCCCCGTCTCTCGAGCAACAATGAGAGAACCCCGTCTCTCGAACAAAGATAAGAGAATCCCCGTCTCTTACAAACGACGAGAGCACCCCGTCTCTCAAACCAAAATAAAGCAAGGAAGTCTCCAATACTCCCAAGCCACACATGCGAAACCATAATTAAAATCACGCAAAACACCCCAAAGCAAGTAACAGATATCATCCACGTTGATTATCAATTACTTCAAGTAATTTAACTCGATAAGGAATCGGAGCACATAACAAAGAAATTAATTGAATCAAATTTGCATAAATGTATGTATCATGGATGCTATAAGTACCGTTCACCGTAGTCGTGAAATTTAAAATTGTGAGTTGTCGTTGTCCTGTGTATGATCTGTCCCGAAGATAGACTCAGTGCTCAGCTTGTCTTTAACCTCTTCAGGGTACCCCGGTGAAGCGATTGATGAATCCTTTAAGGATTATATTCTTAGATCCTTTCTGACTTGTACTGCTTCCAGTCTTCACCACTTCCCCTAATCTTCATTCGACTAACCAACTCTTTTTAATTAACCGAGCTTAACCTCCCCGAATACCCTTAAATCATCCATCCCGAAATCAGATCCATAGTTACTACTAACATATTCATTCAAGCACCAATTCCATCCTCCAATTTATCTCTCGGTCATGCTCTCCCCCTTAATATTTTTGCTCTTACATGTCGAATTCTCTTAATCCTTCTTCTCTATTCTTATTTGATCCGAACACTCCGAAGCCAAATCTAATCTCACTTTACTTCGGAGTTCCTTGTTAGGAATAGTTCCCTAGAAAGCCGATTTGACGTAATCTGCTTTGGGACTTTTCTTGTATCACAGAAAATCTTTGAATAATATACGATTGATCATAGGCAAACACTTCTTTATATGCCAATAGGTGTTTTGAGTGTTTCCATTATGTGCGCATGTATGAGAACTCCCCTAATCCTGATGACTTTAGGACTCTACCATTTAGGTGAAATGGTTCATGAAACGAGCCCTATATCACATAAGTCATGATTAGTAAAATACTCCAAGCCGATGAGTCCTACAGACAGTGGGAGTGTCAACCTGACTCCTCTAAGGCTTGCTTGTGGGATCACGCCCTTAAGAAGGACCACCTTGTTTCATGGAGGTGCAAAGTGTATAGTTGATACGTGCGTGATACATGAGGGTGCTTACTTTAATAAGTAAGTTCACTGAGGTGCCCCGTGTGAGAACATTCCTAAATGGGAAAGGAAGTTTCTATTTCAGGAAATGGAAACTTCCAGATTAGGAAATATCTCACGAGTCATTGATGTGCTTAAGTGATCCTTAGACTTGAGGTTCCTTGTCACTTTATGAGTTAACTCTGTAGTCTTAGGTATAAGCTTTAAAGGGTGTCGCCTTAGACAACTGATTCAAGGCTTATGCTGGGGCTGCACAAGTGATTCATGAAAGTGAATGAGAATCAAGAAAGGACCTACACTTGCATTTGCAAGGTGATCTCTTATTGTGTAAGTCATTCATATGCCATATGGAGTCCTTGGCCAAGGCAGTAGATCAAGACATCAAGAAAAGGGTTTCTTGGATTGAGATCAAATGGATATGAAATGCACTTAGCTTTAAGACCGGATTATTAGGGTTCTGATTATTCCCTTGCCCTAGATCTTGGTTGAGAGATAGTAAGTAGGAGGATTGTATCTCACATGAATCAATGACTTAAAGGTTCTGTCGAATCCGAACATTCCAATTCAGCTAGGGGTTAAACACCTGTTGCTAGACTACGGTCGTTTAATCTGTGGACTGATTAATTAATTAGTGAATTAATTAATTAGGGTCACTGCTAATTGAATTGAGAACCTAGAGGGTCACACACAACAACTTGGTTACATGAGTTGAGGCTTGAAAATGATTAAACGAGTTAATCGGGCCTAGAGGGTTCCACATGTGTGGGTCACGTGAGGAGCACGTGTCCTTGGGACACGTGCCTCACACGTGTATATGTATATATATGATATATATTAAATAATTAAATGTGTTAATTATTTAATAGACTTTGGTTTAATTTTGAATTAAAAGGAAAGTCTTATTTTGGAGAAAAATAATCTAGTTAATTAATTTTGAATTAATTAATTAGATAAAATAAGTTATTTATTTTAAATAAATAAAGTATAAAATTATCCAAAAATAGTTTGGATATTTTTAGCTCTCTTGAAAGTTGATTTGGATTACAATTCAAAGTCAAAGTCAAATTACTTGATGATCAAGTAATAGGAGAGAGAGAGACCAAAATCCTAGCCCATAAAGGACTAGGAATTTTCGGTCCTCCCCTCTTATAAATAGGGGAGCTCGAGCTCCCCTTAGAGCTAATCGAGAATTCTTTTGGTTCATGTGTTGAACACCCTCCTTTCTCCAAGATAAACGAAACCCTAGGTTAAGCCTAAAGACTAACTAGAGAACTAGTATCCTTACTAGTTAGATTGTAGCCAAGTTGGTGGACTATCTCTAGAGAACTTCAAGTTAGAAGTTTTGAAGATTCGAGCTTTACCAAAAGTGGGGATCAAGCAAAACGATCAGAAGGGATGATGAAACAATTCGGAACCCGACATGAAACGAATGAAAAAATCGAACCAAAGAAGATGGCGAAAACCGTTCGTCCATATCCTGAAGGATGAATTTTTTCACGAGGGTTTTGTGACTGGCAGTTTTCTACTTTCGCAAAATTAGTTTTCGAAGGGAGTTTCAATCCTGCTTTTCTCGTTTCATGTTTCTTTCTTTATGTTATATTGTTAAGAACTTCCCTAACATGAATTGAATCTAGGTTGGTGTGGATTGTTATCCCTACAATGGATTCTGAAGTAGAAAGAGACTTTCGAGGAACGGGTTGCCATTACCGCATGAAGCGCGTTTGAGGGCGGCTCAAAACGTGTCAAGAAAGCTACTACGCAAGTGAGTTTCTTAATCTCTACGAATTTGGATACACGATTGCGAGTCCAAGATCCTTTTGTTGGAAAAATTTTTAAATTTCCGCTGCTTCCTGATTCCTGTTTTCCAACATTCCTTTCCACCGACCTACCCCTTACCTGAAGTTCTTTATTTTCCGAAGTCATCTTCCTTATCATGTGCCATCCTATTATTGCTTTTCCTCATCATCCAGATGTGGCCAGTCGAAAAGATACTTGTTGAGTGAGGTGAAAGAACTTCCTAGCGAATAAACACTAAAATGCATGTCGGGTAAAGATGTCAATGCATGAGTCACGTTAATATCAAGCAATCATTCAACACATTAGCGCAATGAAACCAAATAGAATTGCACGGATAAACACAAGGCCGAAAGAATAAATAATTGATGCAAAGTATGATGCACGTGCTATGAATGTTTTGAAACCTGTCACCAATGTGGTAAGTTGTTAGCTCGGTAGCTTTTCCTCGTTCTTCCAATCCCGAGGTTACTTGACTTGGTGATTATTCCTTGCCTTTCCCACGGTCTTCGAGATTTCCATGAATCTTTATAAATCAACTTGTATCTTCCACTATCTGAGATTGCAATTTCTTGATCCCTAATTCTTCCACGTCCAAGGAGTTAGCATTCGAACTTCTCCTCGAAATTCGACTCCTACCCTAATCATCACCTTGATCAAGATTCCCGTGATTATTGTTTATGAGTTTCAATTGGTGCATTGAACTTGTTTTCCAATTGCTTCTACTCAAGCGCATGATTTCCTTCGAAAGAGTCTTTGCCTTTCTTTATCGTATCCATTTATTGCTCAATATCTTCCAATTCAACCTCACAACACGACAATTCAGCTTTGATTTGGAAAAACGAACTCAAATCCCGTCCTCAATATCGCCACCTTCCCCAAATTTGTATTTACCCAGGTACTTGCCTTCTAGAAACCCGACTTCTAATCACTATGTTTAGTTCGAAATCCTTCTTTGTAGACCCTTGGTGCACAACTCCTACCAGACCCATTTTATCTTAACTCCTCTTAATTATTGATACCTCTTCAATGATCCAAATTCGGAATCAAAATACCTTCAAGGTTTGTTCACTTCATTCATTAGGTTGAAAGATCCCGTTACATCCAATCAAAGGCACCACATGTGGCAGAGCTGTATATGTCGATCTTCTAAGTCATAACCATCTCACAATCAATCCTTATTTCACCAAGTGTCCTTCTACCACCGCATCTCTAAATTCGAACCTCCCATTCCGAATCCTAATCCTTGAACTCTAGCTCCATCTAGAAAACCTCACATCTCGAATTCTCTACATTCTTCCCGGGTGTATCCTTCCTATCTTCCGTGCTCAGAAAGAATTTGTAATAAATTGTTATGATCGTCGAACTTGGCCGTGGTTTAATATCATCTTCATAACCTAGGAATCACACTCATTTTGAGAATATATGCATGCGATTAGTGCATGCGCAAGACACATATTCAACACTAAAGGCAAGGATCCATATAATAATGCAGCAGATAGTTCAACAAAATTCAAAAGGAAAGCCAAATTTCATGTTGAAGATCGATGCAATGCACACATTATCATATAGTTCCTAAGCCGCACGACCTAGACTGACTCAAACCCGACTCGAGAACACCGATTTTGCAACCAGGCTCTGATACCACTTAAGGATGAGCACCCCGCACGTGCGGCACCACATCCCCCGCACTATGGCTCAACATGAGTAACGAAATGGTAAATCCGCACCCGTATCAAACCATAGCGAACGGGAGACAGACAGAAAGACCCTCCTCAGCTAAGCGGAACTTAGACCCTGCAAATATAACTAATCAACAAGACAAAATGTAACAGAGAACTAATACCAAACACATGCATCGGCCACGGCCTGCAGCAATTAAACATTCGAACCACAGGCAGACTTGGGCTCCTCAGTCCTCTTTTAATTCATAACAAAGTCCGACAAGGCAATTCGATAACAAATACATAAAGAGTCAAATTCATGATCTTACAGAGTTGAATCAAACGCAATATAAGTACATAAATGAGTGCAGAGACTCTTCTAACTAAGCTTGACCGACTCAAAGACTCGACCAAAACTCCGCCTAGCTCGAACTACAACGCTAAACCTACGCACTAAAAGGTTGAGCAGGGAGAGTGTCAGTCTCTAAAAGACTGAGTGAGCAGGAGCGATATATGAATATATAAAACATGCACATGCAAGTTATAAATCCCGAGCACGGTTTTATTTAAAATTAGTTCCCAAAAAGGGCAAGGAAATGACTAAGCGATGCTCGAACTTTACGACTAATCATATTGAATTTATTAAGTTTATCATTCATACATAAATATAAAGGCTCGGCGAGTGAGCATGCATCATCTCCAACCAAACTCCGACCGTGTACGACAAATATCATTAATATATTAATTAGGTGATCATGCAATATCTAATAATACACACAGATCATATATCATATCATAAAATATATTCGTTTGGGCTATCCGCACGGTGCATATCAATCATACAAAAACATAAACATAATCATAAAAATCAGTTCCAACCTTCTTCCTCCGGTTGGTGGACGGGCTTGCAAGACCCGGCCACCTCATACATTAACCAAAAGGGGTTACATGACTCCCCAGATGGCACTCAGCTCCCTTTCCCCACCAATCTCCTGGCGAGGTCCGGTACTGCTGTTAAACATAAATGCAATCAGCACATGGGATCACCGTCGACCCCTGCCTCCCCGGATAGCCACATGTACTAAATTCCTGGGCCCATGAACATAACATACATTTATAATCTCGCCAAAACATATCAATTCATAAGAAACATAACATATTTCATAATTCATTTGAAAAGGGTTTACTCGATCATAAATTACTCGAGGACTCTACTTTGAAAATACCATATATATATTCATAAGGTTTTGGCCAAAGCTTTTCACATAAGGGTTGTAGGGTTTGTTATATAACTAAAACAAAAATACCCTCACCTGGAACATGGCGATACGAGGATACGAGTACCGAGTGCCTAGTTGATCAAGATTTCTCCACCCCGGAATAAACTGTACAAAAGACAACGTGACATGTTCGTGATACTTAAGACTCCAAATGAACCATATATGACGCACGACAATGTATGATCAGGATGTGAATGCGTAAAAGATGATATTATGCCATGACGATGTTCATGTGCACTATTAAGGAATTTAAATCCTGTAAACAAGCCATTCAATCATTCGTTCACTTTCATTTAAATTCATAAATTTACATTTCCAATCAAATTAATCAAAGAATTGAAACATGATCATAATACTTATTAAATCACATTTACAATTAGAAAATAGACAATTAAATACATTCAATTCAATATCGAAAATTAAATAAAACATGAAATAGGTAACAATTCTATAATCAATTAAATCAAATATTATTTAATATCTAATAAACATATATAAATGTATATATAAATATACATACATATATTATATTATATTATATATATATATATATAACACATGTACGTACAGCAACAATCAACATATGCATGCAAACTATTTCTTAAAATGCATGCAAGCTCATGCATTGAAACATATGTATATATATATTGCCCGTATGCATGCAACATGAGGAAAAGGAAATGCAATAACAATTTAATTCATACACTACTACTAACAGACCTACAACTAACAACCATGCAAGAAAAAGAGAAGGTCATAGAAGCAAGCAGAAACTAACAGCAGCAAACAGACGTTCCAGACGGGGAGATTTTGTACACAAAATTACCCGGCCGGGGATGACAAGCAGAGGACTTTTTGTAAAAGGGCTCCCCGGCCGGGTACTTTTATGCACAAAATCTCCCCGGCTGGGGAGAGACAACAGAGATGCAATCGCAGCAGCAGTTGAACATTTAACCCCTGTTTTCTATCATGAAAATGCCACAACAACTACGACAACAATCAAGCAGGATATGCAGAAACCCAAGACATGAAATGCAGCAGCAACCCACCCTAACAAACCATTAAAACTGATAGCAACAAGCAAGAAAACCCAGCAGTTTGACAGCAGAAAATTCAGTCCAAAACAGGGCAAGAAATCTACGAAAAAACAGGGCATGACTGATCTCATTTATCCCCAACATGTTCAGGTAAGTTAAACCATCTGAAATATAGCAAAACACCTCAAAATTAGAATACAAGTCAGCCCCAAGGAAGCTCAGACGTGAGATGAAGATATATGAGTTTATTTCATGAATTTCCTCAAAGTGTCCTTAATGATAACTCATGAATACTTCAACTACCATCTAATCAATGATCATAAATGAGAAGAGGATGTTAAAACAATCATATTCAAGCTTGGAATCACTCAAATCCATCAAGAATCGGATGAGATCAATACAATTGCTCAAAACCTAATATTTTTTTCAAATTCAGTCAAAACTCACGAAACCATGATCAAAATTGGGGATGCATAGCTTAAAATGACACATATTGAATGTATATTATAACCCTAAGCTTACCTTGTGGATTAATGGAGGTTTGGAAGAGATTTGAGCTTGAATCTCCAAGGTTTGGCTTGAGCTAGGGGAAAACTGGAGAGCAGTGGAAAAATGACTGAAATTCTCTAAGGGCGGAAGGTTATCTCGGTTTGTTGTCATTAAGACTGGTTAAACAGGTGCGTTAGGGTTCCAAAGCATCAAACCATGGTTAAATTGGTTAAAGTTTGGATGAGTTATGGTCATTTTAGTATAACATGGTCAGTTTCGTAGCCGTTTCGTTTTTCGGTTGGATTTCGGAGGTTCAAATGACTTTGGAAAAATATAAGGCTAAGTTCACTAAACTTGAATTTTTGTTACGAGTTCAGCGAAGTTGACGGAACTCGAATCCGAGTTCCCGAGCTCAAGATATCAATTACGGAACCCAGGGTGCGCTAATTGCTAGTTAGCCGCCGACCTGGATTCCAAAGTTAAAATAAATCCGAAACACCTGCAAATGAATCCAAAAATACGAAACGAATATATATTCATATACAAGACACGTATAAGTCCAACATATTAAATTTGCACGAAATGTCGGTATCAATTTATATAAAAACGAAGCACGTAAATGTCATTCCTAAGCCATGCAACAATAACATTATAACATTAACAAATAATATGCAAATTGAATTCGTAATTAATTTATAAATAACATGCATGCATAAATTATGATTTAATATCAAAGTTCACTAATTAAATGCAATTAAAGTACATGGGCGAAATGATTTAAATATTGATTAACACAATTACATTACATAATTAATTTAATAAAACTTAAGATATAATAATTAACATAATTAACATTAAATATATTTAAAAATAAAATTAAATATGTAAAACGCGTATAAATAATTAATCACATAATTAAACACTTTAATTACACAATTTATAAACACATATGACATATTAATATAAATGAGAAACCGGGGCGTTACAGAGTTTGTATAGATGATAGGAAATTGAACAATGCAACACGGAAAAATCACTTCCCCCTTGCCTGTATTGATTAGATGTGAGAGAGATTAGCCGGGCTTGCTTATTACTGTTTTCTAGATGGGTATTAGGGCTATAATCAGATAGCTTTAGCTCCGGAAGATCAGGAAAAATGCACCTTCACTTGTCCTTATGGTACTTTCGCATTTAGGAGAATGTCGTTTGGATTGTGTAACGCCCTAGCTACATTTCTGAGATGCATGATGGCTATATTTTATAATTTTATTAAGCGTATCATGGAGATATTTATGGATGATTTTTCTGTGTTTAGTTTTCTTTCGATTCTTGTTTAGATAACCTAGCCCAAGTTTTGTAGAGATGTTAGGAAACTAACTTGGTCTTGAATTGGGAAAAATTCCATTTCATGGTAAAAGAAGGAATTGTACTTGGCCACAGAATTTCAGAAAAGGGAATCGGGGTGGACAAAGCCAAAATTGAAGTGATTACGAAGCTGCCGCTGCCAACCAACATTAAGGAAGTTAGGAGTTTCCTTGGTCATGCCGGATTTTATCGTCGGTTCATCAAGGATTTCTCCAAAATTACCTTACCCCTTTGCAAACTTTTACAAAAGGATGCTTAGTTTATCTTTGATAATGATTGTTTGATTGCTTTTGACAGGTTGAAGAAGGAGCTTACGTCAGCACCCATCATGGTAGCCGCAGATTGGAACTTACCGTTTGAGCTCATGTGTGATACTAGTGATTTGGCCATAGGGACGGTCCTTGGTTAAAGAAGGGAGAAACGTTTACATGTTATTGCATATTCTAGCAAAACACTTAATGATGCACAACTCAATTATGCCACCACCGAAAAAGAACTCTTAGCTATTGTACATGCTTTTGACAAGTTTCGTTCTTATTTGATAGGTTATAAAACTATGGTATATACAGATCACACCGCCATTAAATACCTCTTGCCCAAGAAAGATAGCAAACCGCACCTCATAAGGTGTATTTTGTTGCTTCAGGAGTTTGATTTGGAAATTCGGGACAAGAAAGGGATAGATAATGTGGTGGCTGACCACTTGTCTAGGTTAGAATTTGAGGAGGCAGCTGAAGATAGAGAAGAAGCTATAGTGGAGAAGTTCCCGGATGAGCAATGTTCAAGGTGGATTTTGGAGTATCGTGATATGCAGATGTTGTGAATTAGTTGGTTAGTAGGATTGTACCTCCCGACCTAAGTTTCCACCAGAGGAGTGTAACACCCGAGCGCAAGGTGTCACATCCCCCGCACCGAGACCCGACCCGAATATGAAATGGACGATCCATACCCGAGCCAAATCACGGCGGACGGGGACATACACACACTCTATGCTAGGCGGGACTAACCCTTGAACCATAAAATCAGAATAAACATTAAAGCGGAAGCAATAACTGATCCTAATAAAAAAAAAAAACAATGGCATTCAAGCTCCAAAAATAAATCATAACCTCATCCAATTCCATTAGGGCTCAAAACATGTACGCTCCAATAGCAACATTCATATACAATGATCACAAGTGCAAAATGCGAGTTTAAGACCAATAAACAAAAGGGCTAGAAACGAAAGCAAGACCTAGGACTCGAAATCCCGCCTAGCTCCCCTGACACCTGCACAAAACAACAGAAAGCCAAACGGGTTCAGTCAAAAAGGGACTGGTGGGTATAAAAGCAGGGCATAGTATAATATATGACGGTAATTAAACATTCACATGCAAGCTATAATCCCAAATCAGGTTTTTAAAAAATTTCCCAAGTGGGTGAATAGGAATCATCAAAAGGGATTATAACGATTCATTTACATTAGGTCAAGGTCATTAGTGGCCCGGCAAGTGGGCGTGCATTATCTCCAACCAACACCTCGTGTAATTCATTAACATTCATTCATTCATTCTTTTCATGCATATCATTCTTTTGTGCGCATTCAATAACATTTACACCTTCTTCCTCCGGGTTGGTGGCGGGTTTGCAAGGCCCATCCACCCATTCATTGACCAAAAGGGGAACATGACTCCCCAGATGGCACTCAGCGTCCATTCCTCGCTAACTCCTAATGAGGTCCGGTTACGCCGTTCATTGGTGGGACTAGTGTGAGGGATCGCCGTCAGCCCTTGCCTCGTCGGGTCACCACTCACACCAAGCCCCTGGGCCCCATTCATTGTGAACATTCATTCATTCTCGCCAAAACATTAGGTAGGATTCATGAAATAAGGGCTTTACATTTGCAATCATTTACTCGAGAAAAGACTCAATATATATATATCATATTACTTTGGCTTAAAACTTTTCACTTAGGGAGATATATCGGGTCGTCTATCTACATAGAAGAGAAACCCACCTTAAACGACAACAAGGAGAACACACGAGCCTCACAGACCGGCCTCGTCTCCGACGGACTCAAAATCTGTGCAAGAGAGAGGTGAGGTGTGACTCAATATGACCAAATAAGATGCTCGACAATGAAATGATTATGATATGAATGTATAAGAGATGCTATAATGTAATGGACACGTTCATGTGCACTATTAAAGTCTTAAAGACATATAAACATTCAATTAATTCATTCAATGAAGCATTCGCATTCAAACGAGTTCATATCCTTCACATTTCACGTCAAAGGAATTTAAATTATATAATAAAGTCATTCGCTATCATTCACTTTCATTCGACATTAGAAGCGTTCACTTTCATTCGAATCATAGTTTCACATTTCAATCAATTCAATTCAAGAATTTCAAATATAATCATAGCACAAGTTAAATCACATTTAAATTAGAACATAAACAATTAAACATATTTAATCGCATTTACAATTAGAAGTTAAACAATTAAATACATTCAATTAAATATCGAAAATTGAATAAAACATGAAATAGGTAACACTTAAATTCTATATTTCAATTAAATCAATTATTATTTAATATATAATAAATATATATATATATATATATATACATATACATATATGCATGCACGTACAAACCATGTATGCAAATCAAACCATGTATGTAATTAAAGCACATGCATGCAATAATTTAGGTATATATATATATACATATTTGCATGCAAACATTATTCATGCAATATTCAAGCATTAACAATTTCATAACATGCATGCAAACAATATTCATGCAAATTTCAAGTACTAAGCTAATACATGCATGCTATTTTGATTTAACAAAATTCTCATGATTCTTAAAATGCATGCATTACTAGTACATGCATGCAACGAAAAGAAAGGGATAGAAGCAGCAACAGCAGCATTACACAGCAACACAAACATACAGGGAAGCAACAACAGCAGTACACAGCAACACAAACATGCATGGAAAACACAAGGTGACACCCCCGTGTCACCACCTTTGAAGTTTGAACAAACCGAGACACCCCTGTGTCTCGGTACAGAGGTCTCAGACCACTCTTGCACCCCCGTTTCGCGCTGAAGGGAAGAGATTGACACCCCCGTGTCTGAAAGCAGCAGCTCAACATACGCAGGCTTCTCCCCTGTTTTTCTGACAGCGAAAGACGCAGCAAGAAGGCAGCAACCAAAGCACGAAATGCAGCAGGAAGAAGGTAGGAAATGCAGCACACAACCAGCCCTAACAAGACACTAGATTGACAGCAAAAGCAAGGAGGAAACGCAGCAGTTTACAGCAGAATTCCAGTCCAAAAACAGGGTAAAATCACGAGAAAACAGGGCAACAACTTCCAACCTTCAATCAACATGTTCAGGTGTGGTAAGGCAATAAAAATGTATCAAAAAGACTCCAAATCAACATACAATTTCAGTCCCAAACAAGATCAAACACAGCAGCAGCAAGACAAATGAAGAAGGGGGGAAAAACTCTATTTTCAAGCTAAGTTCATCAATGGTAACTCAACCAATTCTCAACTATCAGCTAATACATCACCATAAACGTAAAGAGAAGGTCAAAACAATCATTTTCAAGCTTGGAATCACTCAAACCCATGAAGAAACGAATGAGATCAACAAAAGCTCTAAACCTTACTATTTCTAATTCACTCAAGAAACTCATGAAACCATGATCAAATTTGGGGATGAATGAATGAAAATGACTCATATTGAATGTACGTAACATATCCAAGCTTACCTTGTGGATTAATGGAGGTTTGGAAGGAGATTTGAACTTGAATCTCTAGGTAAAGCTTGAGTTATGGGAGAGACTAGGAAGCTGTTTGGGATAGTTTGGGATAATTTCAGCAAGTGGGATAATTTCAGCAAGTGGGAAGGGTTATCTCGGTTTGGAGAGTTAATGACTGAATAAAGGGTTGAGTTAGGGTTCCATAGAGTCTAACCATAGTTAATTTGGTCAAGGTTTGAGCAAGATATGGTCATTTTAGTGCAACAAGTTCAGTTTCGTCGCCGTTTCGTTTTTCGGTTGAATTTCGGAGGTTCACATGACGTTAGAAAAATATAAGGCTAAGTTTACTAAACTTGAATTTTCGTTACGAGTTCAGCGAAGTTGACGAAACTTGAATCCGAGCTCCCGAGCGCAAGATATTAAATACGGAACCAAGGGTTCGCTAAGTGCTCGTTAGCCCCCGACTTGGATTCCAAAATTCAAATTAAATCCGAAACATATGCAAATGAATCCAAAAATACGAAACGAATAAATATTCATATACAAGACACGTATAAGTTCGACATATTAAATTCGCATAAAATTCCGGTATCAATTCAAATAGAAACGAAGCACGTAATGTCACTCATACGCAATGTAACAATAAAATTCATGATATTCTAAATAATATAAAAACACATACGTATATATATATAACTTATAATACATTCATGCATAATTATGATATTAATAACAAATGTATGCATAATTATTTTCATGCACACGTACATAATTAATATATATATATATATATACGTGTATAAATATATTAATATTAGTATCAATGAAATAATATATATATATATATTTAATATTAATATTATTAAAATAAAATAATTAAAATTTAATACATTTAAAATAAATCAAATATGTAAAACACGTATAAATAATTATTTCGTGCAATTTGGTAAACACATACGTCATGCTGTACTAATAAAAAAAAACTAGGGCGTTACAACCTTTCCCCCTTAAAAGAATCCGTCCTCGGATTCACTATCTGCCTGAAAACAATTAATGAAGGAACCCTATTCCTCACAAACAACAAGGGGAGAATCCCCGTCTCTCAAACAATAATGAGAGAACCCCGTCTCTCAAAAGCAACAAAGAGAGAACCCCGTCTCTCGCAAGCAAAGAGAGCACCCCGTCTCTCGAACAAAAATAAGAGCATCCCCGTCTCTTACAAACAACGAGAGCACCCCGTCTCTCGAACAAAAATAAGAGCAAGGAAGTCTTGAATACTCCCAAGCCACACAGGCGAAACCATAATTAAAATCATGTAAGACATCCCAAAGCAAGTAACAGACATCGTCCACGTTGGTTATCAATTGCTCCAAGTAATTTAACATGATAAGATATGAAAGCACATAATATAAAATTATCGGAGTTAAGTTTGTATGGATGCATGTATCATGGATGCTATAAGGACGTTCACCGTAGTTGCAAAATTTAGAATTGTAAGTTGTCGTTGTCCAGTGTATGATCTGTCCTGAAGATAAACTTAGTGCTCACCTTGTCTTTAACCTCTTCAGGGTACCCCGGTGAAGCAATTGGTGAATCCTTTAAGGATTATACTCTTGAATCCCTTCTGACTTGTACTGTTTCCAATCTTCCCCATTTCCCATAATCTTCTTTCGACCAACCAATTCTTTTTAATTGACCAAGCTTGACCTCCCCGAATACACTTAAATCGTCTGTCCCGAACTCAGGTCTGTAGTTATTACCTTTTACCATATCGAAGTCTAACATATCCCCGAGGATAACCACTCTGGACAACCTTAATGATTCAATCCCGACCTTAAGATGTTTATTCTTATGGTCTCTCTCAACACAAATCCTTTCCCATCTTCCGTTGCTATGATCCGTTCATTCCCTTTGACCCCCTGAAGGTTATATTCGATAATTAGTCCCATGTTTCTTAAATCGAAGACAGAAGGTTCTTGACGATTCCTAGGTTTTGATTTAGATTTCTCAATGTTTATCCTCTTCGGTTTTGGTTTCTTCTTAACTCCTTCCAACTCATTGGACCAAGCTTTATTGACAGCATCTCTTTCTGTGTTAATTCGAATTGATTCCCTCTCGATAAGTCAACTAGAGAGTTTCCTTAACTTCTCCGTAACTCCTCCATCTTCAAATCGACTTACATATGTAGAAAATTCAATGAACTATCTTCCCAATTCTTCGTGAAAATCTTCAACCCGAATTTAGTGGCCTAACCTTCAATTTAATGGCCAACCGTTAAAGTCGTCTTATTCATTTCCGCTCACTAACATAACCTCGGATCTTCCTAATTGCACTTCCGTTATCTCTATTATTTATTTCTTCAGCCACAACTTTAAGTTTTAATTTTTTGCTTCTTGGTTACGCTCTCCCCCTTAAATTTTCTATCGTTATACCTTGAACTCCATCAATCCATCTTTCACCGAAATTCTTGATAAAACAATTTCATTTAGGTGGGGGGGGGGGGGAGGGGAGCAATTTAACGAACATAGCAACCCCCTTCTCTATTCTTGTTCGATCCAACACCCTAAATCCAACTCTAGTTTCGCTTCTTTTTCTGAATCCCATTTCCATCAACCTGCCCCTTATTTGAGGTTCTTTATTTTCTCCAACGTTACCTACCTATGCAACTCCATTATTTCCTTTCATCTAAATTCTGAGGTGGCTCGGGTAAAATGATACTTGATGGGTGAGATGAAGGAACTTCCTATCAAATAAACACTAAAATGCATGTCGGGTTAAGATGCCGATGCATGTGGCACTCTTGCAACACTTAAATATGCCGCACCTTAGAGCACAAAATCAAATAGAAATGTGTGCACAAACATAAGCAAAGAAAATAAACAATTTGATGTGAAATATGATGCACGTGCCATGAATGTTTTGGAACCTGTCACCAATATAGTAAGCTGTTAGCTCAGTAGCTTTTCCTCGTTCCTTCAATCAAGTGGTTACTTTGACTTGCTAATCATGCCTTGTCTTTCCCACGGTCTTCAAGTTTTCCATGAATCTTTTCGCGTCACTTGTATCTTTCACTGTCTGAAATTGTAATTTCACGATCCTTGATTTCTTCGACAACCACTGAATTGACCTCTGCATTTCCACCCCGAGAATCACCCTTTTACACTGCCCAAATTCTCTTACAAAATCGAACCCTAATGAAATTCTGAACCCTACTTCTCCCATCACCGTGATCAAGACTCCAGTGCTTATCCTTTATGAGTTAAGATTAGTGAAATAAACTCATTTTGCTTATACTTGAGCACATGATTTCCTCCCAAAGAGTCTTTGTCTTTCTTTACCGTTTCCATTTGTTGCTCCATATTTCCAATCCGACCTCTCCACCCGGCAATTCGGCTTGGATTTGGAAAACAAATTCAAATCCCATCCTCAATATCGCTACCTTCCCTAAATTTGTATTCACAGAATTACTTGCCTCTCTCTCCACTCCTTTCCAGACTCGTTTCCCATCAGTAATCGGCACCTAGAGCACCTAAATCCAACTCTTCCCTGTCTTAGCTTCAACAAACTTGATTTCAAATCACTAGGCTGAGTCAGAAATCCTTCTTTGTCGACCCATGTGCACAACTCCTACCGGGCCCATTTTATCATAACTCGTCTTAATTATTAACACCTCTTCAATGATCCGAATCTGGGACCAAAATACCCTCAAGGTGTGTTCACTTCATCCCTTAGGTTGAAAGATTCCGTTGAATTCAGTTAAAGGTACCTTAGGTAATAGAGCAGTGTGTATCGATCCTCTAAGTCATAACCATCTCGCGATCAATCCTTATTTCACCAAGTGTCCTTCTACCACCGCATCTTTAAATCCGGACCTTCTATTCTGAATCCTAACCCTTGAACTCTAGCTCCATCTAGAAGGCACCACATCTCGAATTCTCCACATTCTTCCCGGGTGTATCCTTCCTATCTTCCATGCCTCAGAAAAAGCTTGCAATCGATCGTCTTTGTCATAGAACTTGGCCGTGGTTTGATATTATCATCATAACCTGTAATTCATAACTTATTTCGGAGATATATGCATGAGATTAATACATGCTCATGGCACATTTTCAACACAAAAGGGACAGATTCAATATAGAATGCAACAAGCAATTCGACAAGATTAAAAGAAAGACAATTTCATGTTCAACATCGATGCAATGCGCACATTATCACGTAGTTCCTATGCCGAACGACCTAGACTGACCCACACGACACTAGAGCCCGAGTTTTGCAACCCGTAGCTCTGATACCACTTAAGGATGTAACAACCGAGCGCAAGGTGTCACATCCCCCGCACCGAGACCCGACCCGAATATGAAATGGACGATCCATACCGGAGCCAAATCACGGCGGACGGGGACATACACACACTCTATGCTAGGCGGGACTAACCCTTCAACCATAAAATCAGAATAAACATTAAAGCGGAAGCAATAACTGATCCTAATAAAAAAAAAAAACAATGGCATTCAAGCTCCAACAATAAATCATAACCTCATCCAATTCCATTAGGGCTCAAAACATGTACGTTCCAATAGCAACATTCATATACAATGATCACAAGTGCAAAATGCGAGTGTAAGACCAATAAACAAAAGGGCTAGAAACGAAAGCAAGACCTAGGACTCGAAATCCCGCCTAGCTCCCCTGACACCTGCACAAAACAACTGAAAGCCAAACGGGTTCAGTCCAAAAGGGACTGGTGGGTATAAAAGCAGGGTATAGTATAATATATGACGGTAATTAAACATTCACATGCAAGCTATAATCCCAAATGAGGTTTTTAAAAAATTTCCCAAGTTGGTGAATAGGAATCATCAAAAGGGATTATAACGATTCATTTACATTAGGTCAAGGTCATTAGTGGCCCGGCGAGTGGGCGTGTATTATCTCCAACCAACACCTCATGTAATTCATTAACATTCATTCATTCATTCATTCATTCTTTTCATGCATATCATTCTTTTGTGCGCATTCAATAACATTTACACCTTCTTCCTTCGGGTTGGTGGCGGGTTTGGAAGGCCCATCCACCCATTCATTGACCAAAAGGGGAACATGACTCCCCAGATGACACTCAGCGTACATTCCTCACTAACTCCGAACGAGGTCCGGTTACGCCGTTCATTGGTGGGACTAGTGTGAGGGATCGCCGTCAGCCCTTGCCTCCTCGGGTAACCACTCACACCAAGCCCCTGGGCCCCATTCATTGTGAACATTCATTCATTCTCGCGAAAACATTAGGTAGGATTCAGGAAATAAGGCTTTACGTTTGCAATCATTTACTCGAGAAAAGACTCAATATATATATATCGTATTACTTTGGCTTAAAACTTTTCACTTAGGGAGATATATCGGGTCGTCTGTCTACATAGAAGAGAAACCCACCTTAAACGGCAACAAGGAGAACACATGAGCCTCACAGACCGGACTCGTCTCCGACGGACTCAAAATCTGTGCAAGAGAGAGGTGAGGTGAGACTCAATATGACCAAATAAGACGCTCAGCAATGAAATGATTATGATATGAATGTATAAGAGATGCTATAATGTAATGGACACGTTCATGTGCACTATTAAAGTATTAAAGACATATAAACATTCAATTCATTCATTCAATGAAGCATTCGTATTCAAACGAGTTCATATCATTCACATTTCACGTCAAAGGAATTTAAATTATATAATCAAGTCATTCGCTATCATTCACTTTCATTCGACATTAGAAGCGTTCACTTTCATTCGAATCATAGTTTCACATTTCAATCAATTCAATTCAAGAATTTCAAATATAATCATAGCACAAGTTAAATCACATTTAAATTAGAACATAAACAATTAAACATATTTAATCGCATTTAAAATTAGAAGTTAAACAATTAAATACATTCAATTAAATATCGAAAATTGAATAAAACATGAAATAGGTAACACTTAAATTCTATATTTCAATTAAATCAATTATTATTTAATATATAATAAATATATATAATATATAATAAATATATATATATACGTACATATACATATATGCATGCACGTACAAACCATGCATGCAAATCAAACCAAATTCATGAAATTAAAGCACATGCATGCAATAGTTTAGGTATATATATATATACATATTTGCATGCAAACATTATTCATGCAATATTCAAGCATTAACAATTTCATAACATGCATGCAAACAATATTCATGCAAATTTCAAGTACTAAGCTAATACATGCATGCTATTTTGATTTAACAAAATTCTCATGATTCTTAAAATGCATGCATTACTAGCACATGCATGCAACGAAAAGAAAGGGATAGAAGCAGCAACAACAGCATTACACAGCAACACAAACATACAGGGAAGCAACAGCAGCAGTACACAACAACACAAACATGCATGGAAAACACAAGGTGACACCCCCGTATCACCACCTTTGAACAAACCGAGACACCCCCGTGTCTCGGTACAGAGGTCTCAGACCACCCTTGCACCCCCGTTCCGCGCTGAAAGGAAGAGATTGACACCCCCGTGTCTGAAAGCAGCAGCTCAACATACGCAGGCTTCTCCCCTATTTTTCTGACAGCGAAAGAAGCAGCAAGAAGGCAGCAACCAAAGCACGAAATGCAGCAAGAAGAAGGCATGAAATGCAGCACACAACCAGCCCTAACAAGACACTAGATTGACCGCAAAAGCAAGGAGGAAACGCAGCAGTTTACAGCAGAATTCCAGTCCAAAAACAGGGTAAAATCACGAGAAAACTGAGCAACAACTTCCAACCTTCAATCAACATGTTCAGGTGAGGTAAGGCAATAAAAATGTATCAAAAAGACTCCAAATCAACATACAATTTCAGTCCCAAACAAGATCAAACACAACAGCAGCAAGACAAACGAAAAAGGGGGGAAAAACTCTATTTTCAAGCCAAGTTCATCAATGGTAACTCAACCAATTCTCAACTATCAGCTAATACATCACCATAAACGCAAAGATAAGGTCAAAACAATCATTTTCAAGCTTGGAATCACTCAAATCCATGAAGAAACGAATGAGATCAACAAAAAGCTCTAAACCTTACTATTTTTAATTCAGTCAAGAAACTCATGAAACCATGATCAAATTTGGGGATGAATGAATGAAAATGACTCATATTGAATGTACATAACATATCCAAGCTTAACTTGTGGATTAATGGAGGTTTGGAAGGAGATTTGAGCTTGAATCTCTTGGTAAAGCTTGAGTTACGGTAGAGACTGGGAAGCAGAAGATGTTTGGGATAATTTCAGCAAGTGGGAAGGGTTATTTCGGTTTGGGGAGTTAATGACTGAATAAAGGGTTGAGTTAGGGTTCCATAGAGTCTAACCATAGTTAATTTGGTGAAGGTTTGAGCACGATATGGTCATTTTAGTGCAACAAGGTCAGTTTCGTCGCCGTTTCGTTTTTCGGTTGAATTTCGGAGGTTCACATGACGTTAGAAAAATATAAGGCTAAGTTTACTAAACTCCAATTTTCGTTACGAGTTCAGCGAAGTTGACGGAACTCGAATCCGAGTTCCCGAGCTCAAGATATTAAATACGGAACCAAGGGTGCGCTAAGTGCTCGTTAGCCCCCGACTTGGATTCCAAAATTCAAATTAAATCCGAAACATATGCAAATGAATCCGAAAATACGAAACGAACAAATATTCATATACAAGACACATATAAGTTCAACATATTAAATTCGCATAAAATTTCGGTATCAATTCAAATAGAAATGAAGCACGTAATGTCACTCATACGCAATGTAACAATAAAATTCATGATATTCTAAATAATATAAAAACACATACGTAAATATATATAACTTATAATACATGCATGCATAATTATGATATTAATAACAAATGCATGCATAATTATTTTCATGCACACGTACACAATTAATATATATATATATATATATATATATACGTGTATAAATATATTAATATTAGTATCAATGAAATAATATATATATATATATATATATGTATATATTTAATATTAATATTAGTAAAATAAAATAATTAACATTTAATACATTTAAAATAAATCAAATATGTAAAACACGTATAATTAATTATTTCGTGCAATTTGGTAAACACATACGTCATGCTGTACTAATAAAAAAAAAACTGGGGCGTCACAAGGAGGAAGTTCCTTTCAGATGCAAAGTACTACTATTGGGAGGAACCATTGCTTTACAAACACTGTTCCGATGATTTGGTGAGGAGATTTATACCTCAGGATGAGATTGAGAAGGTGATGTATCAGTGTCATGGTAGCCCTTTTGGAGGTCATGCTAGTGCGAGTAAGACTGCTGCAAAAGTGTTATAGTCTGGATTCTGGTGGCCTTCACTGTTTAAGGATGCACACGAGTTTCTGACTAAGTGTGATTCATGTCAATGGACGAGAAATATAGGGAAGAGAGATGAGATGCCCTTAATATACATTCTGGAGATTGAGCTTTTCGACGTATGGGGTATCGATTTCATGGGTCCGTTCCCATCATCCCTTGGAAATAAGTACATCTTGGTGGGAGTTGATTACGTATCTAAGTGGGTTGAAGCCATAGCGACGCCTACACATGATGCCAAGGTTGTGTTGAAATATCTGAGAAAGAATATTTTTAGTGGATTTGGAGTTCCCCGAGCTCTTGTTAGTGATGGAGGTTCCCATTTTTTTAATAAACCTCTTGAGATTCTCTTGAAGAAGTATGGAGTTCATCATCGAGTGGTGACTCCATATCATCCCCAATTGAGTGGGCAAGTTGAAATTTCTAATAGGGAAATTAAGTAGATTTTAGAGAAAACAGTGAGTAGTTCGCGAAAGGATTCGGAATTGAAGTTAGATGATGCATTATGGGCGTACAGAACTACTTTTAAGACGCCTATCGGAACCTCCCTGTATAAGCTAGTTTATGGGAAGGCATGTCATGTTCCGCTTGAACTCGAGCATAAAGCGTATTGGGCCATTAGGGCCATTAATTTTGTTCTTAAGCAAGCCAACGAGAAGAGGGCTTTGCACTTACATGAGTTAGAGGAGTTCCGTCTCAATTCGTATCAAAATTCCAAGCTTTATAAGGAGAGAACTAAGAGATGGCATGATGGTACATCCGGGTTAAGGAGTTCAAAGTGGGACAATTGGTCTTGTTATTGTGAGGGTGACGTTGTTTCCTACGAAATTGAAGTCCCGTTGGTCCGGCCCGTTTCGAGTTGTGAGGGTGATGCCGAGTGGGGCTGTAGAGATAGGCAACAAGACTATGGGCACATTTGTAGTGAATGGGTAGCGGTTGAAGCCTTATCTGGTTGGTGAGCCGATCGAAAAACACACTTCGTGTGTGTTAACAACTCCTGCAAACTAATCCAGATTCCAAAGTCAAGCTAACGACTATAACTTAGAACTATTTTCCTTTCCCTTTTCTTCTTTCTTTATTTTCTTCTCTCTTGTTCTCGCTTTTCTCGTGTTAATTTTTGTTATCTCTCTCGTTTTGCAGGTTAGTTGAGGCGTTGTGAGGAGTTTGAAGTTAGAATGGGATGCAAGGATAGTGATTTGAGCTTGAATGTAGACATTGAGGTCCATTTATTTTATTCGTGTATGTGTGTGCATGAGAATGATTTGCTTGCGTGGAGAATGCATTGATGTAATTTATTACAATATGTGTTATGAGATGTTTATGTGATTTCGAGATTGGTGTACTACAGTTTGATTGAATATTATGAATTAATGTGTGTTAATTAACTTGATTAAGCACCGTTCGATTTGTGTTTGTGTCTTAATTGAGCTTTTGGATGAAATTAGGAGTAACGGGCGTTACCCCCTTATAGGCATTTTTTTGGTAACACCCGTTAATAGAGGCAGGCGTCCTGGCAGCAAGGGTAAAGGGAATTACCACTGACCAGTTAATTTTGAGTAACGCCCGTTAATCGACTCAGTAGACTTGGGAGTGGGAGTAACGGGCATTACTCCCAGGAAGGCTTATTCAGGTAACGGCCGTTACCTGGTTAAAATCGTGTAGCACTCGGAGCGGCGAACCACCACATCCCCCTCACCTAGACCCGAACCCACATATGAAATAGAAATCCATACATGTGCCCAAGTCTAAGCGAACGGGAACCTACACGCACTCGCTAAGCTAGGCGGAGCTAAGACAAGACCACAGCGCACAAAAACCAAAGAAAGCGGAAGCATACATCAAAATCAGGAAGATAAATCCACAAAAACGGGTTCAACTATCCCTAAAAGCCTGTCCCGGATATATAAATCAAGAGTTTATACATAATTCATTAACAAATGCATAACATATACATACTTCCTATCACACCCCGGGTCCGTGGCCCGTTAGACACGAGCGCAAGTCTCCAAGCCCACCGAGTATAACCTGAAATTGGGCCTAAACCACTGCCCAAAAGGGATATCCATTGGTTATACTTGGACTCTTTACCTTATATACTGAACTTAACTCTCATACTTTCCCAATGTGGGACAGGGGTGTCACAATCATCCCTCCTTCAGAATCGCAACATCCTCGTCGTGGCATGATATATAGCCCATGACCGACTCGTCTGTGTTGGGACTCTAGAGGTGGCTCCTTCGGGCTCAAGAGGTGGCTCCCACAAATGTAGCACTTTGCCCCGCAGGCTCAAGAGGTGGCTCCCATGTGCGTAGCACTTTGTCCCATATAGCACTTAGCTCCTGCGGCCGACGAGCGGCTCTGATACCATCTGTCACTCCCCGGGTCCGCGGCCAGTTGGATTATCTTCCCCCCTTAAAAGGAATTTGTCCTCAGATTCCACAACCGTTCTAGGGACAACTTAGGGTGATGTTCTTGTATCCTTCTTTGGTTACCACATTACTTTCCAAATGTCGTGTCTTTTCTCAGGAGTTTTTTTTAAGGTGATTTTCCAATATCTCAATCCAAGTAACTTTATTTCCAAAAATCTTTATCTGGATTAAACCATCGGTTAAGCTTGATCCTCATGGTACTTCCTTCATTACCAAAATTTAGGACGGCTTAGCAAAGTACCCGACATCTATTGTACATGCCTTCATCATGTTCTCTAGACTCTTTATCATCCCCATTGATTATCCATATGTCTGAGGATGGACTTTTATGATAAAGTCTAAGTTTCTTCCCATAACTCTTGAATACTTTGCCGAAATTATGTTGTAAACTTTGGATCTCTATCAGCCGCTATTTAGCCAGTGCTCCATGAGATCTCACAATCTCCTCTCGATACCGTTTTGCCCAAGAGTTATCCTTGTTTGCTATCTTAACTGATAAAAATGTGCTGATTTAATCAATCTGTAGATTATGACCCATATATTGTTCTGTCCTTCTCTGTCTTACGGTAAACTGGTGACAAAGTCCATAGCTATTTGATCTATCTCCAAGTTTGGGTTGGCCGGGTTTACCACTTTTCGCCTGCCTTTGGATATTTTGCTTTAACCTCTTAGAAAGCTGAGTATTTTTTGACATTTTCAACTACGTCTCTTTCCATTCCGTTCCTTCGGAGATGTTTCTTGAGATCCTGATGCATCGTTGTCCCTCCAGGAGGTATCATATAATATGTCTCATGTGCCTTGTCTTATTCTTCTTCTTGAATTACTGATGGCACACAAACTCCGCCGTTACACCTCAAAATCCCATTTTCACTAACCTTGGACTTTGATCTCGTCATCCTTGTCCTTGAAATGTGAACATATCTTGATCCACTCATCATTAGATTGTGCTTTCATCCCTTCCTATTTCAGTGATGATAATATATCACGGTAGCTAGTCTAGCTTTCCGACCTAGCACATCAGCTACCATATTAGCTTATTAAGATGGTACCAAATTATGCAGTCATGGTCATCCTGACGGAACAGATAGAATAAACTCTTTTGATTTGTGAAAACTTCAAATATAACCCAATAAAGGTAATGCTTCCACTTGATAAGAGCGAAAACAATTCCTGGTAACTCCAAGTCATATGTAAGGTAATTGATCTCATTTGGTTTAAGCTTTCTTGAAGTATGCACTGTTATTTCTCCATATCGCATCAAAATGTTATCTCTCCTTCTTTTGATGCATCTGTCTAGGTTGTATAACCTCCGTTCCTTCAAGGAAATTCCTTGACGGTTTCCACTTCACAATTGTTTTAAATTTTGAGAGATCCACACTAATACCTAAACAGTTGCGATACGCCAGAGAATTGTGACTCTTTCTCCAGCCCAAATTTGAATTATCTGAACTTGGCTTATGGCTTGTGATCCAGCAAAGTGTCCATCACTAAAGCAAGGAGGTCCTTTTTTACTTTTTCAACTAGGTTGTTATGGGTACATAAGTCGATCTTTACATAATTTCTTTGGAGACACTTTATAATTTTCCATCTGGCAAGAAGCCTTTACTTTAGATGTATTCCGTGATAATATCAAATCCATCATTGTTTCTATCCTTGAAGTTTTATCTACAACTTCCTGACCCAGAGGTGATATGATCAAAGAGTGTTTCTCTTTTCTACCTGAAATTGCACTCATTGAACTTTGTATTTGACTTGTGCTCCAGCGAAGTGCCCAATACTAGTTGTCATATGAATCATCATCTTTAGCCCTTAAGTACATCAGGATGTTGTCAATGAAGCTCAGGATAACTTGTATGGATACCCTCTGGAAATCCAACACATTCTCAATTATTGTAGGTATAATAGTCAATTCCACGATATCTTTGTGAAATTGGAGTGCCCTTGGTTCTGTATGGAAAACGGTCTTGGAACATCCTTCTTTGACCTTCAATTGGGGACACGCTGCCCCTATTTAAATCTAACTTGAAACATAATCAGGAATCTCGTAGTTTTCCAAATAGCCCCTCGATCAACGGTAGGGGATATCATATTTTTCTTACTATCAGGGAATTTAGTTCTCTTCGTATCATTATACCAACTGGATGTTTCACATAACGTGAGCGTTTCCTACAACAACGCGCTATGGTAGTTACACCTCAATTTTATAACTTTAATAGGTTGCTTCTTCCATCCTCTCATACTCAGTCGGAGTTGTTCATTATCGTTTTCCTCAAAAGTGGTCTTACTTTCCTCATGGCTGATATAGTCCTAACACACTTATGCTCTGGAGGCAATAAGTTTTGGTGTCTAAGGACTCCTTTAAGAACTCATATACCACGTTCATTTCTTTTATAAGAGTTGATCTTTACAGCTTATTCAAAGAACAGGCTACGTCGTCCCACGAAGATTACTGTTTAACTTCCCATAACACATACTTTGTTTCTTCTATTTCCCAACCCTTGTCCTTTCCTTGGATGATCCCATATCTCATTCCAGTAGCACGACAGAATTCGACGAGTAGTAGCGATTAACCTCCGATAAAGTTATGCGTTTATATACCGATTGCGCGACAAAGCAAATCTCAAAACAGATTTAATGTGATGTTTGCATGACTAAGTACTTAATAGGAACAAGTACGCACACATATAACTTTGATGTAATGAATGCATGGCACCAGGGTTGTAGAACCTGAACTGGCGTGTTAAGAGTGTGTACCGTACTTCTGGCCATATCAACGAAATCCGAGTTCCCACTTCGTTCCAAAGTAGGTACTTTTAAAAAGTCAGGAACAACAATTAAAATATAATGCATGTAGGTCAGGAATGGTACATAGCATGTCACAGAGGCAATATTCATGAAACACGTAAACATGTCACAGAGCACTTATTAACAAATATCAAGTACATATCAAAGTGAAGAACGAAAGCCAATCAACATCCATTATTCAATCAGCGATATTCAAGTAACAATTATATATCAAGGATCATCAATTATCAATTAGCTAGTACTTGTCAACACAGGGAACAACAAGTCATCAATGTTCAGTATTCAAGTAATCAGTATCCAATTAGCACATAAAACACATTATATATGGGCCTTGTCGGTATCTTGAAGTGACTTTAGGACTTGAAGCACGATCGGGCTGGAAATGTAAATAGGGAATTTCCACAAGTTGGAGATGCAAGTAAGACGATGAAGGAGGTAAAAATCTCAAAATCGTAACCTCTAAGGAGCGAATGGTTTTCCAAAAGTACTGAAAGACTCAATAGAACTCAAGAGTTTTGATGTTGACAAAACTAGATGGTTGACTCGATTGAAAAAGGGTTTTAGTACTACAATTGTAACAAAGCATATGCTGGTCGGCCACCCCAAACAGTGATCAATCACAATTTAAGCACTAAGGACACGAGAATACTTGCGACACTCTCTGAACCACAAATTTCCGTAAGTTGGGGCTCTGATACCACCTTAGCTTTAGCACCCCGAAGGGGCCACAACCCCGCACCGTCGTACCTCTCAAGTGGCTAGGAGACCTAGCACCTAAGAAGCATGCCGGCGAACGGACAAAACATTACAAGATCAGAGTACTAGAAGGGAACATTGCAGCGGAAATATGAGAAATTTAAAATTTAAAAAACATGAATCAGGAGATACAAGAGGCTAATAACCAAGTACAAGGACTATACAGGAATTAAATATTGAAAGAGATATTTCGGACTAGTGGAAACAAGTAACAAAGGACACCGGAGGCTAGACCAATAAGTACCTAATTGAACACTACATGATCATCCAGGGGGTGGTGTCCAAAATGGTTCAAACGAACCTAACCATAATAGCACAACAAAGGATTTTCTATACTTCAAGATACCAGCGAACAAGCGATCACTGAACCTGAAACCATGAGGTCAGAAAACAGGGTGGAGGTATTAGTCAAAAGGACTAATTGAGGCATGACTTTTGAAACAATATAAGTACTTAAAACTTTAGGTTTTCCGAAAAGGGTTTACTTCGAAACTGTACTTTAAAATTGAATTTCAGAGCTTTTTCTTTAAAACTTTAATTCAGGTCCGTACTTCAAAGTATTATTTTGAAACAAGATTTCCAAGCAAACACACACATGCACACACATCAGAGGTTCTGGTTCATATATACTTTATAAACGGGGAACAGGGCATGGGATATTTTCCAAAAGTATGAACCACACTTGAAAACCAAAGTTTGCCCGCAAGCTAGGCAGTCTCCAACCTTTACCCCCAGAAAACATTTAACAAAATTGGTATTGAGATCGGTTAGGATCCGGATACCCATGATCACATGCACCATGTAACGCCCCAATTCTTTATTAGTACAGCATGACGTATATGTTTACTTAATTTCGCAAATTAATTGATCTTTAGTGTTTTCTATAATTAAATTTCATTGTTTAATTGTTAAATAAGGGATTAATTGAAAAATATGCAATATTTGAATTTGAATTTATGTGAATAACTTGTGTGCTCTTTAATTGCGCGAATAATTATTTTTTTTTTTTTCGTGTTCTATATATTTCATTTAATTTTATATGTATTAAATGTTAATTATTTAATTTAATGTTATTAATATTAATTACATTTATATAATATAAATATATATAAATATATATATATATATATATTTGTGTACGTGTGTGCATAGATTTAATTATGTATGCATGTAATACTAATATATCATATTTGCATGCATTTTATAAATATAACTTAAATATATTTGCATGCATGTATTTATATATACTATATACGTATGCATGCATATTATATGTAATATATTATAAATGAATTTAGTTGGTTATTTTTGTTAATGTTATGGCTTTTATTGTTTGATCGCGTTTACGTGCTTCGTTTCTACTTGAATTGATACCGGAATTTGGTGCGAATTTAATATGTTGAACTTATACGTGTCTTGTATATGAATATTTATTCGTTTCATATTTTCTAATTCATTTGCTTGTGTTTCGGATTTAATTTTGATTGTGGAACCAAATCGGGGGCTAACGAGCAATTAGCGCACCCTTGGTTCCGTACGTGATATCTTGAGCTCGGGAATTCGGATTCGAATTCCGTCAACTCCGTTGCCTTCGTATCGATGATTCAGAGACAATGGAACAAGCCTCACACCTGTTTGAAATCATTAAGACCTCCGAAATTCAACCGTAATGAGCAACCCGTGCAAGAAGAGCTTCTTTTGTTGACTAGTCTTCATGGCGGGACCCTATAACACCCCTTAACCTAACCCTACCTTAACCATGACTTATCTACCTTGAGTTAAGCCCTTCCTCTCCTCTTTATCTCTAAAAACCGAACCAAATCTCCCTGATTTCTGCTGGGTGTGATCGAGAAAGGAAGAGGGAAGAAAGGAGAAGAAACCTTGGCCATTTTTGTGGTTTTGGAGCTCAAACCACCACCCTTCTCTCCCAAATCTTCAAGGTATGAATATTTATGTCTTCTCTACTCTATTATACTTGATTTCATCTTCTTGAAACATGATTTGGATCAGATTTGGTTAGGGTTTGGGCTAAGAGCATGAATAGGGTTTTTGGGGAAATTTGCTCTTATGATCTTGTTTGCTTGGGTAGCTAATTTCCTTGCTTGTAAATGAGTATATGAGCTTGTTTCTTGGCTTATTTCTTTCCTAACTAATAGTATATGATATTAGGAAGATTTCTTCTCTTGCTCCTTTTATAAAATTTTGAGATATGGAGCTCCAAACTTAATGATCAAACTACTTCCCCTGTTTTCGAACTGCTGTATGAAATATTGTGTTGATGCTTGATCAAATGGTCTCCATTTCGTGTGAAATTGCTTGGAGTTGATGTACACTCATTGTTATATATGTTAGCATTCATGTTTCAAGTATTTGGTTCCATTTGAAGCCTCAAAACCGAAATACATGGCCTGTTCTTATGCATGCTCCATGACAGATTTGTTGCTGTTACCTATGTGTGGTTGTTGGTCACCCTAAGGTGCTTTAAATTGTGCCATTTTGCATATATATGATGTATATTAGTTGTTTAGTATGTTAGCATGCATTCCCCAAAGTTTCAGATCCAAATTCAAGCCCTAAGTACATGGTCAAGGCATGATAGAATCATTAGGGTTCATATGTGCGATTTTGGCGACCCAGTTTTGTTTCATGGATTCGATGATCTTAACGTGTGATTTAGCCTTTGCACCCTAAATGAAAAATGTTCATAACATGCCAAATAAGTTGTATATTAAGTTTCAGAGCATTTGGAGTTCATTTGGTATGTTTTTGGATTGATTTGGTATGAGTTCAGTTTTGCCAGAAAACTCTGTGAATGCCCCAAGTTCTGTACCGTGACACCCCCGTGTCTCATTTACTCATAAGAGTGAGACACGGGCGTGTCACACCTTCTGGGCAGCTCTGTACTGAGCCACGCCCGTGGCTCAGTTTGGCTAGGGTTGGTGACACCCCCGTGTCCCTTCCCCTGCGCAGTCCGTGTTGCTTCCTTTTCGGGTTTTGATTTGTTTCACCTCTTGAATGGCTTTATCTCCTTTTGTGTTGAACTATGAACTTGTTTTATTATATGTTAGGAGTATTGTGGTTTAATTTCATGGCATTTGGATGTGTTATAGGCATGCTTTTTCTTAATGCCGTTTATGTGTGTTTATATGTCGTTTATGAATCGCATCACTTATTTTCTATATCATATGACTTCTTCTTGTTGTCAAACCTTGGAAATATGCTATCTTATGTAATATAAAGTATGTGGTAGCATTATGGAAGAGCTTGATTATGTTCTATGCTCCTATTTGAATTCTTGAATTATTGGATTGGAAATATGAATTGAATGATAATGAATGAATGATTGAATGACGTGGATATATGAGTTAAATGCCTTAATAGTGCACATGAACGTGTCCATTACATTATAGCATCTCTTATACATTCATATCATAATCATTTCATTGCCAAGCGTCTTATTTGGTCATATTGAGTCTCACCTCACCTCTCTTGCACAGATTTTGAGTCCGTTGGAGACGAGGCCGGTTAGTGAGGCTTGTGTTTGCTCCTTTTTGCGGTTTAAGGTGGGTTTCTCTTCTACTTAGATAAAACGACCCGATATATCTCCCTATGTGAAAAGTTTTAAGCCAAAGTAATATGATACATATATTGAGTCTTTTATCGAGTAAATGATTGCAAACGTAAAGCCCTTGTTTCTTGAACCTACCAAATGTTTTGGCGAGAATGAATGAATGTTCACAATGAATGGGGCCCAGGGGCTTGGTGTGAGTGGGGAACCGAGGAGGCATGGGCTGACGGGAAACCCTCACACTAGTCCCACCAATGAACGGCGTAACCGGACCTCGTTAGGAGTTAGCGAGGAATGGACGCTGAGTGCCATCTGGGGAGTCATGTTCCCCTTTTGGTCAATGAATGGGTGGATGGGCCTTGCAAACCCGCCACCAACCCGGAGGAACAAGGTGTAAATGTTATTGAATGCGCACGAAAGAATGTTATGCATGAAAAGAAAGAAAGAATGAATGAATGAATGTTAATGAATGTTAATGAATTACACGAGGTGTTGGTTGGAGATAATGCACGCCCACTCGCCGGGCCACTAATGACCTTGACCTAATGTAAATGAATCGTTATAATCCCTTTTGATGACTCCTATTCACCCACTTGGAAAATTCTTTAAAAACCTCATTTGGGATTATAACTTGCATGTGAATGTTTAATTACAGTCATATATTATTATGCCCTGCTTTTATACCCACCAGTCCCTTTTGGACTGAACCCGTTTGGCTTTCAGTTGTTTTGTGCAGGTGTCAGGGGAGCTAGGCGGGATTTCGAGTCTTAGGTCTTGTTTTCGTTTCTAGTCCTTTTGTTTATTGGTCTTACACTCGCATTTTGCACTTGTGATCATTGTATATGAATGTTGCTAACGGAGCGTATTGGTTGTTTCGAGCCGTGACGGCAATTAGTAATGTTTATGACTTATTTTTGGAGTTTTGATGCTCATTGAATGTATATATGATGTATGTTCGTTATTGCTTCCGCTTTAATGTTTATTCTGATTTTATGGTTCAAGGGTTAGTCCCGCCTAGCATAGAGTGTGTGTTTGTCCCCGTTCGCCGTGATTTGGCTCGGGTATGGATCGTCCATTTCATATTCGGGTCGAATCTCGGTGCGAGGGATGTGACACCTTGCGCTCGGGTGTTACATCCTTAAGTGGTATCAGAGCTTAGGGTTGCAAAACCCGGGCTCTCGTGTCGTGTGGGTCTGTCTAAGTCGTTCGGCATAGGAACTAAGTGATAATGTGTGCATTGCATCAATTTTGAACATGAAATCGTCTTTCTTTTAACCTTGTCGAATTACTTGTTGCATTCCATATTGAATCTGTGCCTTTCGTGTTGAATAAGTGCCATGAGCATGTATTAATCGCATGCATATATCTCCGAAAATGAGCTATGATTCACAGGTTATGAAAATAATATCAAACCACGGCCAAGCTCCACAATAAAGACGATCTATTGGTAGTTCGTCCTGAGGCATGGAGGCTAGGAGGGATACAACCGAGAAGAATGTAGAGAATTCGAGATGTGAGGTTTTCTAGAGGGAACTAGAGTTCAAGGAATACGATTCGGAATGGGAGGTTTGAATTAAGAGATGCGGTGGTAGAAGGATACTTGGTGAAATGGGGATTGATTATGAGATGGTTACGACTTAGAAGATTGACATATACGACTCTGCCATACAAGGTGCCTTTGATTGGAAGCAACGGGATCGTTCAACCTAATGAAGGAAGTGAACAAACCTTGAAGGTATTTTGATTCCGGAATTGGAGCATTGAAGAGGTATTAATAATAAAAAAAGGAGTTAAGATAAAATGGGTCCAGTAGGAGTTGTACACCAAGGATTGACCAAGAAGGATTTCTGACTAAGTCCAGTGATTTGAAATCAAGTTGTCAAAGTTAAGACTGGGAAGAGTTAGATTTGAGTGCTTTGGATTTCGATTAAGATGGGAAACGAGTCTGGAAGGGAGTAGAGAGAGGCAAGTACCTGGAAAAATACAAATATATGGGAGGAGGCGATATGGAGAACGAGATTTGAGTTCGTTTTTCCAAATCCAAGATGAATTGTCATATTGAGAAGTTGAATTGGAAGATATGGAGCAACAAATGGGAACTATAAAGAAAGGCAAAGACCGGTTGAAGGATTATTCTCGAGGAGAGATTCTTTGCAAGGAAATCATGCGCTCAGGTATAAGCAGTCGGAAAACAAGCTTAATTTGTCAATCCAAGTTCATAAAGGATAAGGAGAGTCTTGATCATGGTGACGGCGAGAAGTAGGGTTCAGAATTATTGGGGATTCATTTTGTAAGAGAGTTTGAGCAAGGTTGAAGGGCGATCCCTGGGGGGTAAATGCAGAGGCTAACTCAGTGGATGTCGAAGGAATCAGGGATAGTGAAATTTCAAATCCGGACAGTGGAAGATACAAGTGATGCACAGGATCCTTGGAAATCTTGAAGACCGTGGGAAAGACGAAGCATGATCAGCAAGTCAAAGTAACCTCGTGTTTGGAGGAACGAGAGAAAAGCTACTGAGCTAATAGCTTACCACATTGGTGACAGGTTCCAAAGCATTCATGGCACTTGCATCATATTTCGCATTAATTATTTATTCTTCTGGCCTTATGATTATCCGTGCATTTCTATTTGGTTTCGTTGCGCTAATGTGATGCATAGTTACTTGATGTAAACGTGAGACATGCATCGTCAATTTTAACCCGACATGCATTTTAGTGTTTATTTGATAGGAGGTTCCTTCATCTCACCCATCAAGTATCGTTTTAACCGAGCCACCTCAGAATTCAGATGAAAGGAAATAATGGAGTTGCATAGGTAGGTAACGTGGAGAAAATAAAGAACCTCAAATAAGGGGCAGGTTGATGGAAGTGGGATTCAGAAAAAGAAGCGAACTTAGAGTTGGCTTTGGGGTGTTGGATTGAACAAGAATAGAGAAGGGGGTTGCTATGTTGGTTAAATTCTTCCCTTCCCCAAATGAAATTGCTTTATCAAGAATTTCGGTGAAAGATGGATTGATGGAGTTCAAGGATAGCGATAGAAAATTTAAGGGGGAGAGCGTAACCAAGAAGCAAAAAAAAAAAATTAAAACTTGAAGTTGTAGCTGAAGATTTCCACGAGGAATTGGGAAGATGGTTCATTGAATTTTCTACATGTGTAAGTCGATTTGAAGATGGAGGAGTTACGGAGAAGTTAAGGAAACTCTCTAGTTGATTTATCGAGAGGCAATCAATTTGAATTAATACAGAAAGAGATGCTGTCAATAAAGCTTGGTCCAATGAATTGGAAGGAGTTAAGAAGAAATAAAACCAAAGAGGATGACCATTGAGAAATCTAAATCAAAACCTAGGAATTGTCAAGAACCTTCTGTCTTTGATTTAAGAAATATGGGGCTAATTATCGAATATAACCTTCAGGGGGTCAAAGGGAATGAACGGATCATAGGAACGGAAAATGGGAAAGGATTTGTATTGACAAAGACCATAAGAATAAACATCTTAAGGTCGGGATTGAATCATCAAGGTTATTCAGAGTGGTAATCCTCGGGGATATGTTAGACTTCGATATGGTAAAGGTAATAACTACAGACCTGAGTTCGGGACCAATGATGTAGGGGTATTCGGGGAAGTCAAGCTCGGTCAATTAAAAAGGAGTTGGTTGGTCGAACAAAGATTATGGGAAATGGTGAAAACTGGAAACAGTACAAGTTAGAAGGGATTCAAGAGTATAATCCTTAAAGGATTCATCAATTGCTTCACCGGGGTACCCTGAAGAGGTTGAAGCCAAGTTGAGCACTAAGTTTATCTTCAGGACAGATCATGCACTGGACAACGACAACTTACAATTCTAAATTTTGCAACTACGGTGAACGGTACTTATAGCATCCATGATACATGCATCCATACAAACTTAACTCCAATAATTTTTTATATTATGTGCTTCGATATCTTGTCATGTTAAATTAATTGGAGCAATTGATAACCAACGTGGACGATGTCTGTTACTTGCTTTGAGGTGCCTTACATGATTTTAATTATGGTTTCGCGTGTGTGGCTTGGGAGTATTGGAGACTTCCTTGCTCTTATTTTTGTTCGAGAGACAGGGTGCTCTCGTTGTTTGTAAGAGACGGGGATGCTCTTATTTTGTTCGAGAGACGGGGTGCTCTCTTTGCTTGCGAGAGACGGGGTTCTCTCCTTATTGTTTGAGAGACGGGGATTCTCTCCTTGTTGTTTGTGAGGAACGGGGTTCCTTCATCAATCGTTTTCAGGCAGATAGTGAATCCGAGGACGGATTCTTTTAAGGGGGAAAGGTTGTAACGCCCCAATTCTTTATTAGTACAGCATGACGTATATGTTTACTTAATTTCGCAAATTAATTGATCTTTAGTGTTTTCTATAATTAAATTTCATTGTTTAATTGTTAAATAAGGGATTAATTGAAAAATATGCAATATTTGAATTTGAATTTATGTGAATAACTTGTGTGCTCTTTAATTGCGCGAATAATTATTTTTTTTTTTTCGTGTTCTATATATTTCATTTAATTTTATATGTATTAAATGTTAATTATTTAATTTAATGTTATTAATATTAATTACATTTATATAATATAAATATATATAAATATATATATATATATATATATATATATATATATTTGTGTACGTATATGCATAGATTTAATTATGCATGCATGTAATACTAATATATCATATTTGCATGCATTTTATAAATATAACTTAAATATATTTGCATGCATGTATTTATATATACTATATACGTATGCATGCATATTATATGTAATATATTATAAATGAATTTAGTTGGTTATTTTTGTTAATGTTATGGCTTTTATTGTTTGATCGCGTTTACGTGCTTCGTTTCTACTTGAATTGATACCGGAATTTGGTGCGAATTTAATATGTTGAACTTATACGTGTCTTGTATATGAATATTTATTCGTTTCGTATTTTCGAATTCATTTGCTTGTGTTTCGGATTTAATTTTGATTGTGGAACCAAATCGGGGGCTAACGAGCAATTAGCGCACCCTTGGTTCCGTGCGTGATATCTTGAGCTCGGGAATTCGGATTCAAATTCCGTCAACTCCGTTGCCTTCGTATCGACGATTCGGAGACAATGGAACAAGCCTCACACCTTTTTGAAATCATTAAGACCTCCGAAATCCAACGGTAACGAGCAACCCGTGCAAGAAGAGCTTCTTTTGTTGACTAGTCTTCATGGCGGGACCCTATAACACCCCTTAACCTAACCCTACCTTAACCATGACTTATCTACCTTGAGTTAAGCCCTTCCTCTCCTCTTTATCTCTAAAAACCGAACCAAATCTCCCTCATTTCTGCTGGGTCTGATCGAGAAAGGAAGAGGGAAGAAAGGAGAAGAAACCTTGGCCATTTTTGTGGTTTTGGAGCTCAAACCACCACCCTTCTCTCCCAAATCTTCAAGGTATGAATATTTATGTCTTCTCTACTCTATTATACTTGATTTAATCTTCTTGAAACATGATTTGGATCAGATTTGGTTAGGGTTTGGGCTAAGAGCATGAATAGGGTTTTTGGGGAAATTTGCTCTTATGATCTTGTTTGCTTGGGTAGCTAATTTCCTTGCTTGTAAATGAGTATATGAGCTTGTTTCTTGGCTTATTTCTTTCCTAACTGATAGTATATGATATTAGGAAGATTTCTTCTCTTGCTCCTTTTATAAAATTTTGAGATATGGAGCTCCAAACTTGATGATCAAACTACTTCCCCTGTTTTCGAACTGCTGTATGAAATATTGTGTTGATGCTTGATCAAATGGTCTCCATTTCGTGTGAGATTGCTTGGAGTTGATGTACACTCATTGTTATATATGTTAGAATTCATGTTTCAAGTATTTGGTTCCATTTGAAGCCTCAAAACCGAAATACATGGCCAGTTCTTATGCATGCTCCATGACAGATTTGTTGCTGTTACCTATGTGTGGTTGTTGGTCACCCTAAGGTGCTTTAAATTGTGCCATTTTGCATATATATGATGTATATTAGTTGTTTAGTATGTTAGCATGCATTCCCCAAAGTTTCAGATCCAAATTCAAGCCCTAAGTACTTGGTCAAGGCATGATAGAATCATTAGGGTTCATATGTGCGATTTTGGCGACCCCGTTTTGTTGCATGGATTCGATGATCTTAACGTGTGATTTAGCCTTTGCACTCTAAATGAAAAATGTTCATAACATGCCAAATAAGTTTTATATTAAGTTTCAGAGCATTTGGAGTTCATTTGGTATGTTTTTGGATTGATTTGGTATGAGTTCAGTTTTGCCGGAAAACTCTATGAATGCCCCAAGTTCTGTACCGTGACACCCCCGTGTCTCATTTACTCATAAGAGTGAGACACGGGCGTGTCACACCTTCTGGGCAGCTCTGTACTGAGCCACGCCCGTGGCTCAGTTTGGCTAGGGTTGGTGACACCCCCGTGTCCCTTCCCCTGCGCAGTCCGTGTTGCTTCCTTTTCGGGTTTTGATTTGTTTCACCTCTTGAATGGCTTTATCTCCTTTTGTGTTGAACTATGAACTTGTTTTATTATATGTTAGGAGTATTGTGGTTTAATTTCATGGCATTTGGATGTGTTATAGCCATGCTTTTTCTTAATGCCGTTTATGTGTGTTTATATGTCGTTTATGAATCGCATCACTTATTTTCTATATCATATGACTTCTTCTTGTTGTCAAACCTTGGAAATATGCTATCTTATGTAATATAAAGTATGTGGTAGCATTATGGAAGAGCTTGATTATGTTCTATGCTCCTATTTGAATTCTTGAATTCTTGGATTGGAAATATGAATTGAATGATAATGAATGAATGATTGAATGACGTGGATATATGAGTTAAATGCCTTAATAGTGCACATGAACGTGTCCATTGCATTATAGCATCTCTTATACATTCATATCATAATCATTTCATTGCCGAGCGTCTTATTTGGTCATATTGAGTCTCACCTCACCTCTCTTGCACAGATTTTGAGTCCGTTGGAGACGAGGCCGGTCAGTGAGGCTTGTGTTTGCTCCTTTTTGCGGTTTAAGGTGGGTTTCTCTTCTACTTAGATAAAACGACCCGATATATCTCCCTATGTGAAATGTTTTAAGCCAAAGTAATATGATACATATATTGAGTCTTTTATCGAGTAAATGATTGCAAACGTAAAGCCCTTGTTTCTTGAACCTACCAAATGTTTTGGCGAGAATGAATGAATGTTCACAATGAATGGGGCCCAGGGGCTTGGTGTGAGTGGGGAACCGAGGAGGCATGGGCTGACGGGAAACCCTCACACTAGTCCCACCAATGAACGGCGTAACCGGACCTCGTTAGGAGTTAGCGAGGAATGGACGCTGAGTGCCATCTGGGGAGTCATGTTCCCCTTTTGGTCAATGAATGGGTGGATGGGCCTTGCAAACCCGCCACCAACCCGGAGGAAGAAGGTGTAAATGTTATTGAATGCGCACGAAAGAATGTTATGCATGAAAAGAAAGAAAGAATGAATGAATGAATGTTAATGAATGTTAATGAATGTTAATGAATTACACGAGGTGTTGGTTGGAGATAATGCACGCCCACTCGCCGGGCCACTAATGACCTTGACCTAATGTAAATGAATCGTTATAATCCCTTTTGATGACTCCTATTCACCCACTTGGAAAATTCTTTAAAAACCTCATTTGGGATTATAACTTGCATGTGAATGTTTAATTACAGTCATATATTATTATGCCCTGCTTTTATACCCACCAGTCCCTTTTGGACTGAACTCGTTTGGCTTTCAGTTGTTTTGTGCAGGTGTCAGGGGAGCTAGGCGGGATTTCGAGTCTTAGGTCTTGTTTTCGTTTCTAGTCCTTTTGTTTATTGGTCTTACACTCGCATTTTGCACTTGTGATCATTGTATATGAATGTTGCTAATGGAGCGTATTGGTTGTTTCGAGCCGTGACGGCAATTAGTAATGTTTATGACTTATTTTTGGAGTTTTGATGCTCATTGAATGTATATATGATGTATGTTCGTTATTGCTTCCGCTTTAATGTTTATTCTGATTTTATGGTTCAAGGGTTAGTCCCGCCTAGCATAGAGTGTGTGTTTGTCCCCGTTCGCCGTGATTTGGCTCGGGTATGGATCGTCCATTTCATATTCGGGTCGAATCTCGGTGCGGGGGATGTGACACCTTGCGCTCGGGTGTTACACACCATCCTTCTTCCTCCAGTTGTCGCGCCCAGGTAGCTACCCCATGGTGACGTAAACATGAATGGGAGGAATTACATCCACCTCTCCCGATCATGGTGTGGTATAACCAACCTCCGATTATAACCATCATCATGATCAATAAGGACGGTCGGTATCGTAGTAGCCATTAGCGCACGCCTCCCGGTCTACTACTCAACCATACCGTCAAGGCCCAACAAGACATGATTTCAAGGCTTGCATTATCCAAAGTATTCAAAAGTGCAAAAGCACACAGAGTTCAAGAACTGGAACTTTAATGAAGACAGTAGCAGTGAACAGAGTGTATATCAGAAACCATTAACTTTAAACTTGAAGTCTTGCCCCAAAATGGGAAAGCGTTTAACTTGAAAGATAAGAATCTTTGCACCCGAAGGCGTTGATTTTGAAATCATTTAAATACGTAGGAATATTCATGGTTCCAGTTGAAATAGTTTAAACCTCACCTACAGAAACGGTATTATGCAATAATACCAGAGCCACAGTAAATCCGCACTTCAGCTGTGAGTGGTGAATGATTAAGTTTCTATCCACAAACCATGTGGTCACATAAACAAGTAGGGACGACTTCAAGTCATTCAATAACTCATAACTGTAGCACCCCGCACGGGAAGCACCACATCCCCCGCACTATGGCTCAGTACGAGTAACGAAATGGTAAATCCGCACCCGTATCAAACCATAGCAAACGGGAGACAAACAGAAAACCCTCCTAAGCTAGGCGGAACTAGACCCTGCAATGATAACCAGTCGACGAAATATAATGCAACGCAAAGCCAAAGTTTAAACATACAAACCATAACCAGAATTGGGCTCTTCAGGCCTCTTTTAATCCATAGCAAAACCCAGAAAAAAACAAAAAAAAAAAACAATTCAATAACAATTACATAAATATTCAAGTTCATGATACTATAGAATCGAATCATGCATAATTCCAATACATATGTGAGTGCAGCGACTCTCCTAACCTAACTTGACCAACTTAAAGACTCCAAACACCTCCGCCTAGCTCGAAACTCCAAAGTCAAACCTGCACACTAAAAGGTTGGGGAGGGAGAGGGTCAATCTCTAGAAGACTGAGTGAGCAGGAGCGATATACATATATAAAAACATGAACATGCAAGTCATAAATTCCGAACAAGGTTTTATTTGAAATTAGTTCCCAAAAAGGGCAAGAGAATGTTGAATCAATGCTCGGATTTTATGACTAATCATATTAATTCATTACATTCATAAATCATACATATACATAAGGCTCGGCGAGTGAGCGTGCATGTAACGCCCCTTAACACCACAACCCCGCACCGTTGTACTTCCCGAGTGGATGTGAGACCTAGCACTCGAGAAATACTCCGGCGAACGGACAAGACTATGCAATACCAGAGTATGAAATTTAAATGCAACGGAAAATAAACTTGAGCAAATAAAAGGGGACAATACATAATAAAGCACATATTATTAAGTTGGATAAGTGTTTACAACAAAAGTTCTGACTTTAGAGAAGAGTGCTTATTGTAAGATGTACATGCACTCGTGATTACTCTAATTGACTGGAATGTGACACCTTAAAGCTTCAAGATACCTCTAAGGCGTCGCTGTATAGATTCCTGAAATCATGAATTGAAAGAGTAGGAGGGTTAGTCAAAATAACTAAGTGACGGGGGGTTGAGGGTTATGATTATAAGCAAGATTTTTGAAGTGTTTTGACCAAGAAAGTCTTGGTTTGAAATGTATATACTATATAGTAACAAATAAATATATGACAATAATATCCGGTTCATATCAGTTTGAAATAGGAGTAGGGGGAATATAGGCTATATTTTTTAGAAAACTTATGAACCGTTTTGAAAATGATTTTATGCCCGCAAGCTGGGCGTCTCCAACCTTAACTCCTTAAAAACCAAGAATATTCGTAACGACATTGATCAAGATGTCGTTACTCAGTAAAAAAAAAAGATACAACAATACAATACCATCCTTCTTCCTCCGGTGTCACCTCAGGGAGCTACCCCTAGTGACGATATACATGAATTTGGGAGGGACGTACCTTTTCCCGTCACTTGGTGTGGAATAACTAACCTCCAGTTAGACCACCACCAAGATCTAGTTGGCGGCTGGTATAAAAGTAGACCTCGGCCCGTGCCTCCCGGACTACTACTTCTACCAAGACCACCGGGCCCATAGGAAAAACAATAACTTTGCTTGCAAGACGAGAATATTTACCCGTAAGAAAGTACTAAGTACTTTTCGGGTAAATGTATGTTTTCAATAATTAACAAGAATTATTTTCCCATAAAGGGAAGAATAACTTGAAAGGAAATTCAAGAAAATAAAGTAAAGTATTTTATCATGATTTCAGTTGAAAAGATTTAAACCCTCACCGGTACTGAGACTTAAGTGGAAGTGTGAGGATTCCACTCTTCGATGCTATGTTCGCCTGAAAGTAATAACTACTATGGACTTAGAACTAGGTTCTTAGTTCCTAACTAACCTAGTTGCACACAATATTGTAACAAAATAATTATAGAAGGTACACATTATGTATTGCGTTAAAGATTTCCCGGTAAACCCTAAATTTACCCGTTTAAGGGAATTTGATTAACAAATTAGGGTTTATGGGATCTTTAACTAATCAAATATTTATCAACCATACTATAATTCTAATTGTAAGATTTGAAATGAAATTCAAGGTTTAATTTGACAATGTAGGTTATCTTTTGAAAAATATTACATAGTTTACCGATTTTGGAAAAATTTGGGAAAAATATTTCTTTAAAAATTCCAAAACTTATTTTATAATTATTTTTATAATAATTTCGAAATTAATTAGATTTTGGTTGACCAAAAAGTCAAAATTACTATTGAAAACATTTACTATTCAATTTCATATGAATTAAACACTTTATAACACAAAATCAAACTCACACACACACACACATTGATCACGGCACACACATGCACATACACACATCCAAGAACATTATGAACATGTTCTTGAGCTTATTTGAATATTCAAAGAGGGTGTGTAACATGTTCTATCACATTCATATTCATAACATAAGATTAAAGCATAATATAGCAAAATATATGAACTTTCTATGAAAAATAATTCTAAATAAATTACTCTAAGCATGAACAAGATCATAAGCATTTATATACATAATATCATTATATCATATCATAATTCATGCATGTAATTAAATAAAATTCCATAATGTGCACACATTATATTTAAACTAATAACTATGCACATATTTCATAAAATAAATTCCTAAAGCATAATTTAATTACTCCTAGGCATGCTACTATTATTTCTATACTAAGAACATTATATAAAACATGAGATAATAGAAGAAAACATACCTTAGAGAGAGAAGAGGGAGAGTGGCGTGAGGTTTGGGGAGAGGGAGAGAGTGATTTTTGTGTGTTGAATTGTGAGGTATAAATGAGGCTTAAGGGGGGTATTTATAGGTAGTCATGAGGGGTTTCTAAGCAATAAATGAGAGTTTAAGGGAGATGTGGTTGCCTAAGGTTTCAACAAATGCTTGGTAATTAAATTGAAGATGTGGTTTAATTATAATTTGACCAAATGCTAGGTTATTAACTAAGAAATGTGGAGAAATTATGCTCATTTGTTTAATTCTTCTAGAAGAGCATGAGGTCATGGATGATGTCATTTGGAATAAAAATAAATGTAAAAATAATATAAAATTTATTCAAGAGTCGAGAGGTAAAATTTTGATGTAGTGAATTAATGAAAGAATGAGTGAAAAATGAGCTTCGTTTTAGTTATAAACATGAAATATTTGGAGTTTTCGTTTATAAATTATGAACATTGAAGATGATGAAAATCATAGGAAAAATTATATAAACGAAGCCATGATAAAGTTTAAAGTTTGGAAAAATCACTATATTGTGGAGAAAAATTCAAGGATCGTTATAAGTATAATTTCGACTATTGAATAAAATCTAATTATTTTAAAATAAAATGATGATTTTTAAATAGGAAAATATTTATAAATATGCTATGGGTGAAATCGAGTTTTTGGTAAATGCGTGAAAATTGATGAAATAATTTGAGGGTCGTTTTGGTTATACTTTTGAATGTCAAAAGGTAGATGAATAAGGATTTATTGATGATCGAATCATAAGCTAGGGTTTTTGCCGGTTTTTGATACCACGGGAGTTAGGATAGGAATTATGGTTTAAGGAGAGTATAACGATCCTTGAAATAATGTGAGGATTATTTTGGTTAAAATATTGTGTAGTGAAAGTGTTTCGGGAGATGTAGGAATATTTTTGAGCTGTAGGGGTATTTTCGTAATTTCCAACCTAAAACTGTAGGAATGGGTTTTGAAGCATATGAAGGGTTTTTGGGTGCTAGAAAGGAATGATTACTAGAATTCTAGGATTTTATGAAAAGAGTTTCGAGGTATGAGTTGAATAGAGAAAAGAATTAAATCTATGAACATTTAGTAAAAATGTAACACATAAAAGCACATAAGTCACATAAAATGCAATGCAAGAAGTGAATTAATAGGGATCGAGATTATAAACACTTCCTGAGTTACCCTTTTCTTACCTTTCTCGACTTGGCCCTGAGTAGGGTTGTTACAGTGCACAATCTCCAACCAAACTCCGACCGTGTAAGACAAATATCATTAATATGTTGATTAGGCGATCATGCAATATATCATAATACATGCAGATCATATATCATAAATCATATTCGTTTGGGCAATCCGTGTCCTGGCCTTCCCGCATGGTGCATAACAATCATAACATAACATAATCATATTCATAAAACAGTTCCAACATTCTTCCTCCGGGTGGTGGACGGGTTTGCAAGGCCCGATCACCCAATCATATCAATGCTGCTATGAGGTTCATGAGGCCTCAAAGCCCGGTTACCGTTTCCCCGTCAAAAACTCCTTGACGAAGTCCGTTTCGCCGTAATTGGTTGGAACTAGTATATGGGATCCCCGTCAGCCATTGCTTCCTCGGTTAGCCACATATACTAAGTCCCGGGGCCCGTACAATCATAAATCATAAATGTGTCTCGCCAAACATATCAATTCATAAGAAACATAACATAATTCATAAATCATTTGAAAAGGATTTACTCGATCAATAATTACTCGGTATGTTCATTTGAAAACCATATATAACTATATTAGGTTTTTGGCCAAAGCTTGTCACATACGGTTTTAGGGTTTAATACGTAACTAAAACGAAAACACCCTCACCTTGTACAAGACGAAACAAGGATACGAGTTACCGAGTGCCTGAAAGATCAAGATCTCTCCACCCTGGAGATAATCTGTACAAAAGACAACATGACGTGTTCGTGAGACTCAAGACTCTTAATGAACCATATATGACGCACGGCAATGCACAAGCATGATATGAATGCATAAAAGATGATATTATGTCATGAAAATGTTCATGTGCACTATTAAGGAATTTAACTCATATAACCAAGTCATTCATTTCATATTATAAACGTTGATATACATTAAAGTTCCATCTTTTCATATCCTTCATAATTCATAGCAATATCTAACAAAATCTTTGAACCATAGTCACATTATACTTTTCAACATGTTTACATTGAGTATAATAAATAAAAAGGTAAAGAGCATCACTTAAGACATCAAAAGAATGCAAGAAGGTACTTAATATTCCATATAGAAGCACTCAAACCACGTCATAGCAATTCACCAAAAGAATGTTTTAAACCTCATCCAAATGCTATGAAATTAAACCAAAATACTCCTAACACATAACAAAACAAGTTCATAGTTCAACACAAAAGGAGATAAAGTCATTAAAGAGGTAAAACAAATCAAAAACCAAAAAGGAAGCAACAAGGACTGCGCAGGGGAAGGGACACGGGGGTGTCACCCACCTTAGCTACACTGAGCCACGACCGTGGCTCAGTTCAGACATGCCCAGAAGGTGTGACACGCCCGTGTCTCATATTTTAGTGTAAATGAGACACGGGGGTGTCACGGTACAGAACCAAAATCGCACACAAGGCTTTACCGGTAAAACTGAACCCATACAAAATCAATCCAAAAGCATACCAAATCAACTCCAGCAAGAAAAGAAGTCCACTAGGGTTAGGAAAACCCTAGGGAGTTCGAACTCCCCTTGTATAAATACAAGGGTGGGGCTTCTCTTATTCTTTAGACCAACACTCACGAAGTGTTAAGTTTTTGAGAAAAATAAAAGAAAAGTTTTCAAAAGCAAAACCCTAGCCTAATACACAAGTTATAGAACTAACATTCTCACTTGCTTGATCGTGTTCTAGGACTGGTGTGGATACGCTATAGAGGATCGCTGCTTTGGGATCTATCGAGAACCGTTCGAGGGACATTCCGCTTGAGGGTGTTCAGTAGGTGGTACTGACATCACTAGAAAGCTTCAATCAACATAAGTTTCTAAACACCCTAAGATACGATACGAGAATTGCAAGTCCACGATCAATCTTTTGGAAAAAATTTAAATTTCCGCTACGTCTCTGCTCTAGTTTCCCAACAAGTGATATCAGTGCCACCTTGCAACGCTCGTATTGTATCGTTACAACTTTACGTATGTCGTGTATTCATGATTTTAGTTTGAAATAAGAAATTGTCGGATCAAGACTGTTTCTTGAAAAATTTGTGAAAATCGTTTTATGATTAAATCTAATTTTAAGCTGGTTAGACTCAGATTTGTTTGAACTATTTTAATTCGGAATTGGAATTGATGAATTTATCGAAATTACGGAACGAAAACGGAACGAGTGCGTAGCCATGCGCATCGTGCGCAGCCTTAGCGCATCAAGCGCATGGGGCGGCGTTACTCGCCCAATCAGTGCGGCCAGGAACTCCGGGATCGCGCGCGTCTGTGCGCGCGCAATGCCTAGGCATCCCGGCCATCCGCCCGCCCCGTCCCGCAAGCGCCTACCCGCTGGCGCACAGCTAGTGCGCGAGGCGCACAGGCAGCACGCTGGCAGGCGGGCGGTGCTCGCCTTCGTCCTAGGTTGGCCGCGCGGGCCGTGGGCGCGCGAGGCAGCCTGCTTGCGCGCGCCTCGCGCAGGCTGTCCCGAGATGGCCTTTTTGTTTCGTGTTTTGCAAGTTTCGAAAATCCCGAATTACAAAGTTTTGATTTTATTTTAAAATTTGATTTTAAAATTATAAAATTATTTATCTGAAATAATTATAAAATTTGGGATTTTATGAATTAAAGTCAAGTTCTTATTTTTCGAGAAAATTACGAAAATCACTTTGAATGATTTATTAGACAAAAATTTAATTTTGAATTAATTATTGTTTTGTCGTAATCCGATGAATTCGATTTTGAATAAATTCGTGAATAATGAACTATATTCAAATTGCTCAAGTGAATTGTAACTTGAAGTCAAAAGAATTTTAAATTTAGTTGGTAAATTTAAATAAAAGCGGAATCATGCTAGTTTAGGTGATCATGGGTTAGTCTTATGTATGTTTTAAATTCTGCACATGGATGATTTCAATTGGGGTCGGAGCCCCATAGTTACGCGTTTTCAATTGGGGTTGGAGCCTTATTTATGTGCGTATTTTTATGTGTTTATTATGTGGCTTTCCTTATTATTGTTTTTGGGCCGGGGTATGCCCCGTGTACTTGTCTATGGCCAATATGAAGATTGAGCCATATTACTTTATGTAAAGTGAATAGAACTTAGGAAGTGAGGTTTTTATTTTCATTTTGGAGACAAGTACCCATGGAATACGAAGGATCCACAAGGAGCACTTGAAGAACGGTGGCCATACGAAGAACCCTCAAAATGTTTACGAGGGTTTCTATTAATGTAATAGATAGGGCTGTTTTTCCATTAAATTTTGTACCCCTATATGTTAGGAACTATCTTATGTGGCATGAATGTTAGAACTAGTGATTTTGGAGTGGCTCCCGAAATCACATATAAGATAGGATACCCATGATCATCTCATAATTAGTATCATGCTAGGACATGTTATCTATTAATTAGTTCTGTGATGTACTTTACGTGAAATTGCATTAAACAAGACAATTAAAATTTGGATAACATTATATGTTGGTGAGATCATTCGAAAATCCCTTTTAAATATTGAGCTAAATTCGAATAAATAGGCATTTTATCACGGTAATAAAATTCCTAGCATTCCATCAATAGGATTTAGGACTTAATAAGTGAACCTAGTTGCTGTCTCACGAGTCGTGGGGTAATTAGTGGATCTTATTAACTCCTAGTTTCCTGATTAATTATATTAAGTAATTAATATTTCTTAACCATTTTAGAATCGGCGATGTCTCACGAGTCGTGGGTCGTTCCGGACTAAGTTTGGTTGAGATCATATGATTGATGGATCTAGCTTAACACTGAAGTAGATATGGATGTCTCACGTGTAGCGCCCCAAGCGGTGGGCACCACACCCCCGAACTATAACCCGACACGTGTAACTAAACCAAGACTCCGCACACGCACTAAGTCATAGCGAACGAGAGACACTACAAGAAATTCACCGAAATCCGACGGAAAATTCCGAGGGAAACAGGCCGTCGGAATTCCCTCGGAATTCCCGAGGGAATTCCGACGGAATTCCGACGGAATTTGTTTTTTTTTTTTAAAATAAAAATTAAATAAATCCGACGGAAATTCCGTCGGAATTCCATCGGATTTTTTTAAAAATAAATTTTAAAAATAATATTAAATAATTCCGACGGAATTCCGATGGGATTCCCGTCGGTTTTTTTAAATATAAATTATAAAAATAGAAATTAAATAATTCCGACGGAACTTTCCGTCGGAATTCCGTCGGATTTTTTAAAAATAAAAATTAAAAATAATATTAAATAATTTCGACGGAACTTTTCGTCGGAATTCCGTCGGATTTTTTAAAAATAAGAATTAAAATAATATTAAATAATTCCGACGGAATTTTCCGTCGGAATTCCATCGGATTTTTTAAAAATAATATTAAATAATTCCGACGGGATTTCCGTCGGAATTCCGTCGGTTTTATCTATGCTTAAATTTAATTCTTATGACGTATTATAATATTTGTAGTTATAATTAATATTTTCTTAGAACTCAATTTTAAATATAGTCTACAAAATTTATGATTTTATTATTTCAAATGATATATAAATATTTGTATCAAACTAAAACAATGAATTGATCTAGCTCAACTGGTTTACCTTGGTTTCCATAAGGTCTTACTACCACAACGTCGGGTGTTCGAATCCCCAGGGGCGCATTAAGTTTTTATTTTTCCAGTAAATTCCGATGGAATTCCGAGGGAAATTCCGTCGGAAATAATTAATTAAAATTTTTTTTTCCAGTAAATTCCGACGGAATTCCGAGGGAAATTCCGTCGGAAATAATTAATTAAAAATTTTTTTAAAGCAAATTCCGACGGAATTTCCCTCGGAATTCCGTCGGAATTTTTTAAATTTAATTTTTTTTTTATGATTTTTGTCCCTCGGAATTCCGTCTGTTTTCCGTCGGTTTTGAATTCTGAGGGAGGGTTTTCCTACGGCATGTGTCCCGTCGGAATTCCCTAGGAATTCCGTCGGAATTTACTATTTCCGTCGGAATTCCCTCGGAATTTTCCGTCGGAATTTGCAGGATTTCTTGTAGTGAGACAAAACAAAACTCCAGGCCTAAGCTAGGCGGTACCTAACCCTGTACGAATGAAAGAATGCAAAACAAGACAACGAGAGCAGAACGAAATGCCCACTTTTCAAAAACTTTTCATACTTTAAACATACAGCGCATTACAGGCATAAAATCAACTACACGGGTTCAACTAATCCAGTAAACCTGTCCTATCTTGTCCCGAATAATTACATAATAAAACGGGTTCAACTGGCCCTAGAAACCTGTCCCAAAATTCCAAACATTCGAATCATAAATTGCAAACATGTACAAAATAAATCTTATACAAAGTTTACGAATCATAAATCAGAACAAAATGCTTAACAAACTTAAAAGAGCAAATACAGACTCAACAGACACGACACACCACCGCCTAGCACGAACTCCAACGACCTGGACCTACAGCTAAAAATATAAAAGGGGGAGGGGTCAGTCCAAAGACTAAGCGAGGGGTTAACACACGCACGATATACATATATATAGAGCACAACACAAAGTAGAAGCAATATTCATGAACCCGGGGTTAGTTTTTGCATGCCAAAACATTTTCCCATGATAGTATACATATAGTGAGACTTAAAAGCAAACAAACAAATCTTAACTCAAACGTTTCTTAAAGTATAAACTCAGATTCATGCAGACTTAGCACACACATCGGAGCATATTTTATTAGCTTAAAAGTATATCAAATTTTATCTTAACTTAAGAGTCTAACCCCGTTTCACGAACTCATAACAGACAAACATAACGAAACTCGGCGGGTACGAGTACACAACCAACCAACTCCTTCATATCACACATAAGCATAGCAAACGAAGTCAAAATACACATACCTCCTTACTCCGGGTGATGGAAGGGTTGTACACCCCTAACCATCCGCGCTAACGGTCAGGGTAGTGAGTTTCGCGACACTCACTTCCCAAGGACTCCATCCCCCACCTCCCTCCGAGTGGGTTTTGGGTTGATCCTATTAGTGGAGAAGTGTCCTGGGTTGCAACCGGCGACCCCAGCGGTCGTCCCGGGTCTCCCGAACCACACAACTCCGGGGCCCAAACTTACACTTACACTTGCACAAAAATCGGAAGCTTAAACCCGCTAGACTTACACTTATACATAGCACATGCATATTGTACTTATCATATCGTTCGTACGTATCACGCCGACCTCAAAATCGTAACGAAATCAAAGCTAAGCATACATAGGCTTATACATAGCTTCATACTTTCAAACTTATAGCAAAGCCAACAAAATACGTATCTTACACATATCTACATATACGTAAAGGCTTATAAGTCGCATGCATTCGAAAGCCGGCACATTTCATTGGGGTATAACTATATCCTAACCTCACCTAGTACCAGACAAAGCTGAAGACACAGCAAATGGTCCACCCCGGAACCTACACGGCCCCAAGTCACCACCCCGAGTGCACCTGAACCAACTGAACACACAAAACATAACACAGAACTCAGACTCAGACTCAGACAACTACACAGAGACGCACGACATATGCTCAAGCACATAAGGGATGCAATCAAATAAGCAGGATTCCAATTCATATTAATTTCAAACAAAACGAAACATTAAGGCATGTTCATGTGCACAATTAATGCAAATAAGAGAACAAAAAGGCAAGGAAAATCATATCATTTCATTTGTGAGACAAATAATTCATTTCGTACATAACAAATTCAATTAACAAGATTAATCAATTCGTATCATGCAATTTACACATTTAAGAAAATTACATAAACCTCCCCTCTAGGCTAAACAATTAACAAATTTAACATGCTGGGACTCACACGCCAAATCAAAACATGTCACATTTCATATAGAAGAACGTAGTACAAGAGAAACCAAATCACATAATACCATGCTTCGAGTTTCATATAAATCACACAAGGTTACCTATCAATTCCCAACCATACTAAGTTCATATAATTCATACATGGCAAACCCAATTCGTATATCACAGAATGGATTCAATTGACAAGGTTTACCTAATTAAATCAAAAAAAATCATATATTTTCCAAAATTACACATACACCCCTTCAAGTTAGAGAATTAGCTCAATTAGACAAAACGAGATTCAAATTGCAAATCAAAGCATCAACATATTTCATAATTAATTTAATATATGGTTTTGTATACGTTTGAAATTCATATAGATTGACAAATCAAGTAATTAACAATTTACTGCAATTAAGACAATTAATTTCAAATATTAAAATTACACAAAATAAAATCAACCGGGCATCCGATCGATGAACGAAAAGTGGCGTTGAACTCACCACAACAAGAAGAACATTCTGACCGGACGCCGCCACTGTAGCTACTGGAATTTGGCCAGACCGTCGACGGGCCACCGCCGAAAAAATCCCAAAAAATCCCTCATGCAAGTACTCCTCGTGCTCGTTCCAAATCCTCAATCAATTTATGGAAATTCCAAGCCAAACGTCTCCAATTTCAGATCTAACAACACGAAACCCTAAAATCTTCAAAGTCTAATTACTTCCAAATCGGTGAACGAAAATCGAATCCGAAAGAAGCAATGTCTTACCCGTGACAAGCTCTTCGAAACCCCTAAAGTGGTCGCCGAAAAATATCCCCAGAGCTAGCCCCGCCGCTGCGCCACTGCGATCCGCCGCCAACTGGCCGAATCTGGAGTCGTGTGATCAAGGGATGATAGTTCTCGTCGTTCCGTACAACTTTCGTGAAGAGCCCGTGGCCAAAAGATGGATGAAAAAGGCCCCCGTTGGCCGTCGAAGTTTCTGCCGCCGATCGCCTCACCGGAACCACCAACTACGGCCAAAATTCACTCAAATTGATGCCGAAAATGGACTCAGGGGGTCGGAAAACCTTGGAAAACACTAACCTTGGTCGAAAAAAGTCACCGGAGCGCTGCCGTCTCACTGTTCACGCGACGGAGACGCGAACTTCCAGCGACACGTGAGCCGCCACCACGGCCGCAATGGCCGCGCCGGTAATGCCATTCAAAGCACCGGGAGGTCTTCTTTCTGGGTCAGGGGTGCGTGTCCCAAAAGTGCCGCCGTAAGCCGTCGAAAGGGGCGGCGAAGTGGCGGAGCCAACACTCCCTCCAACCGCGACTGTAAATTGCCAAAACGGGCCACCTTCGATTGTCGTCGGGCCAAGATCTTGGTACGGTTGTGACCGCATCATCGAGATCTTTGAAAATGGACTATTCATTTGTCGAATTCCATTGAGAAACGACCGAGTTACGGGCTCGTAACTGAATCCGTGCATAGTACCGCGGGAGAGAGAGTGAGAGAGGAGAGAGAGAGAGAGAGAAGAGAGAGAGAGAGAGAAAAGGGGTTGTGACTAGTTCACGTACGATCTCGTATACTTAACCCGAATCCGACACGTTAAAAAATCGTAAAATAAAACCCGAGTACAATAAAATAAGCTCACAAATTGCAAAATAATTTTACGAATTAAATCAAGAAAGAATTACCAATTAGTGCTAACTCAAATTTAAATTTAGAAAACCTTTCGTACAAATTAACGATGCTTTAAAAATAATTAAATAGCAAATACTTTACGAAGAATTCGAATAAGTTTAAATTAAACAAGTTAAATAACGTAAGTTATTAAAATCGATTTTAGAGTTATTCTTCAAATAAACTTGATTTAAATTACAAGGTTGAGGTTTACATACGTAATGATTTAAATTAAAAATTAATCATATGTAATTCGAAAAGATTAGCATACAAATTTTAATTCACATTTAATCATATAAGTCACATAATTAATAAATTAAACATTCAAGTAGAAGGACTTACCCGTAACGTCATCCGGTCGTGCTTCAGAGATGCGAGATATTACATCACGAGTCGTGGGTCTATAGTCGAAAGATCAGTGATGCAAAACATTACTAGGAATTCAATGAGAGATCGAATTGGTAAATAGTACCTACCTAAGAATCTTAGACCTTTGGATATCTCACGAGTCATGGGTCCAAAACTAAGATTGCTTGGGATCCTGGTACCCACTCAGAAAATAAGTTTCTTCTAAAGTCGTTGGGATTTCTGGACTTTCTAAAAACAGTGGGAGAACATATTTCTAAAGACCTTGATAATATTTATAATCGTTATTATTCAGCATGCTCATGATTTCTATGTTTTTCCATTTAGGTTGTAGTTCTGTGATTCTCTACAAACTAAAATGCCAACCAAAAACCCTTTTGTATCCATCCTCGAATCAAATAAGTTGATGGGGCCCAATTACTCTGATTGGCTTCGGAATCTAAAGATAGTTTTAGATTATGAGAAGAGAAGATATGTTCTCTTCGAGGGAGAGCCTACCCTTGAGGGTGAGGCTCCGACTCGGGCCGAAAGAGACGCAACTGCGAAATGGTCTGAAGACAATCTTTAAGCCCGTTGCCTCATGTTGGCTAACATGTCTCCGGACATGCAAAGGCAACATGAGTCTATGGAATACGCTTGGGAGATTTATGACCATCTTGAGCAATTGTACCCCCCCCAAAGAGCGTGTTCTAAGGTACAACACCTCGAAGGATCTCTTTCATCTCAGAATGAAGAAAGGTACAAGTGTCCACGAACATGGGCTTAAGTTCCTCGCTTTGAACGAGAAGCTTACTTCCATGGAGATGCCTTTAAGCGAGGACCTCGCCGTGGACTTGTTGCTCGCATCGCTTCCACCATCATTCAATCCTTTCGTGCTGAACTTCAACATGAATCATGCTCATGCTACTGTCGCTGATCTGATTAGTCAGCTTGTTACTGCTGAAGTCACGATAAAGAAGGATAAAAAAGTAATGATGGTCACATCCTATTCTAAGCCTTCTAAAGGCAAAGGGAAGAAAGTTCCCAAGAAGAAGAGATCTCTTAAACCCGATGGAGGGGTTAAAAAGAGAAAGGCCAAGAAAAAAAGGGATCAGAGAGAGGACGTTTGTCACCACTGTGGCAAGAAAGGGCATTGGAAGAGGAACTGCCAAGAGTACAAGGATACTCTAAAGAAAGGTGTGTTTATTGTTGAAGTAAATCTATCTATTGATTCTAATTCTTGGGTACTTGATAGCAGCTGTGGAGCTCATATCTGTAATGATGTACAGATGCTAAATGAGGTTCTGCAGCTTAAAGAAGGAGAATGCGTCTTGAAGGTTGGGAATGGATCAAGCGTTCAAGATCAAGCCATTGGGACGTGTAGATTATATTTAGGTGTCTTTACTTTAGTTTTGAATAAAGTCCTTTATGTACCTTCTATTATTCGTAATATAATTTCCATTCCAATATTAGATTGTGAAGGATATGAGACTTTCTCCCGAGATGGAAAATTTTATCTTAAGAAGAATAAAGCTTCCGTTTTACTTGGTACATTATCTAATGGAATTATACAACTAAAGACAACAATATTTTGAATATACAACAATCAAACAAACGCAAAAGAGATGACAAGATCTCGGCTTCTTTATGGCATGCACGTTTAGGCCATATTTCTAAAGATAGGATTGCTAAGTTAACTAATTTAGGATCATTCTATGATAATGAACTTAAAGAGTTGACTCATTGTGAATCATGTCTTAAAGGGAAAATGGCCAAGACTCCCTTTAATGGTAAAGTGAAACGTGTCACTAGAGTGTTGGATTTAATCCAGACTGATGTTTGTGGGCCACTTAGTGTAAGTACTAGAAACAATCATCAGTATTTCATAACCTTCATAGATGACTTTAGTCGTTTTGGTTATGTGTACTTAATGAAGTATAAATCCGAAGCCTTTGAGAAATTTTTGGAATTTCAGAAGGAGGTTGAGAACCAAACCGGTCACAAGATTAAGACACTTCGATCTGATCGAGGTGGCGAGTATCTAATTAATGAATTCCTTAATCATCTCAGAGATAATGGAATTATCTCTCAGTGGACCCCTTCGAGAACTCCTCAATTAAATGGAGTTTCGGAAAGAAGGAACATAACCCTACTTGATATGGTTCATTCCATGATGAGTTTCACTGAATTGCCACCATCATTCTGGGGCTATGCCCTAGAATCAGCAGTTAAGTGTTCCCTCCAAATCTGTACCCAAAACCCCATATGAGATGTGGTTTGGCAAAATCCCTAACTGTTCTTACTTAAGAATTTGGGGTTGTCCTACTTACGTAAAGAGGACAGTGGGAGATAAGATTGAAGCTAGATCAAGCTTATGTAACTTCGTAGGATATCCTAAAGAGTCGATAGCATATCATTTCTACGATTCTCTTGAACAAAAGGTCTTCGTGTCAAGAAACGCCACTTTTCTTGAGGACTAATTCCTTAGAGAAAAGAAAGGCAAGATCGCAGAACTCGAAGAGGTTCGAGACCAAGGTCCCACGCCTAGCTTGGAGAATGACGTCCCTATCACTACCCAAGAGAGTGATACACGCGAAAATCCTCCTCAAATAAGACTTTCTGAACACATTCCTAGATAACCAAAGAGATGGTATGGTTTTCTCCACCAAACATCTCAAATGGATAATGATCCATTAACTTATGAGGAGACACTGTTAGATTTGGATCCTGAACAGTGGAAAGAAGCAATGAAATCCGAAATGGATTCCATATACTCTAACCAAGTTTGGACCTTGGTTGATCCACCTAATGGGATCAGGCCCATAGGGTGTAAATGGATATATAAGCGCAAGCTTGGAAGCGTGGCAGCCTTTAAAGCAAGATTAGTTGCTAAGGGGTTTACTTAAAAACCAGGTGTAGACTTTGATGAAACCTTCTCCCCGGTTGCAATGCAAAAATCCATTAGGATCCTACATGCATTGCGGCATATTATGACTATGAGATATGGCAAATGGATGTGAAAACTGCCTTTCTCAATGGAGACATTGACAAAAACATTTACATGGAGCAACCCATGGGTTTCACATTCAGTGGGAGCGAGCAAAAGGTTTACAAGCTTCAACGTTCAATCTACGGATTGAAACAAGCTTCAAGCAATTGGAAAATTCGATTTGATGAAGCAGTCAAATCATTTGGCTTTATTCAAAATTCGAATGAGTCCTGTATGTACAAGAAAGAATTGGAAACCTCGGTTCAATTTCTGGTACTTTATGTAGATGACATAACAAAGTCTTGGTTATCGAACCAATTTGAGATGAAGGATCTTGGTGATGCATCCTACATTCTCGGTATAAAGATCTATCAGGATAGATCTAAGGGATTATTAGGATTACCACAGTCGGTTTACATAGACAAAGTACTAAAGAGATTTAGTATGGAAGAATCCACACGTGGAAAACTTCCAATGGGCCCGGGAACAGTTCTTTCGAAGAAGCTATGTCCCAAGACTGAACTTGAGAAGTCCAAGATGTCCAAAATTCCTTATGCATCAGCTATAGAAAGCATAATGTATGCGATGCTAAGTACTGTGGCTTATGCACTTAGTGTGACTCGCCGATTCCAATCTGACCCTGGTGAAGGTCACTGGACTGCTGTAAAAAATATCCTTAAGTACTTACGAAGAACTAAGGATTTATTCCTAGTTTACGGAAGCTAGCAAGATCTTGTCATTAGAGGATACTGTGATGCAAGCTTTGCATCAGACATGGATGACTTTAAATCCATGTCAGGATACATATTCTGCCTGAACGGCGGAGCAGTGAGTTATGGAAAAGTTCCAAGCGAGCGACCACTGAGGCCGAATACTTAGCAACAAACGATGCACCTAAGGAAGTTGTTTGGGTAAGAAACTTCATCAACGAGCTGGGTGTAGTTCCTAGCATTAATAACCCCATTACAGTGTTTTGTGACAACATCGGGGCGGTTGCTCAAGCAAGAGAACCAAGATCTCACCAAAGGACCAAACATATTTTGAGGAAGTATCACTTAATCAGTGATATCATCAAGAGAGGAGACGTGCAAAATGAAAGGGTCACATCAACAGAGAACATGGCAGATCCACTTACTAAAGCTCTTAGTCAACAGACTTTCAGAGGACATCTTCAAAAGATGGGTCTGAGATTAGCTCCTGAATGGCTTTGACGAACAAGTGGGAGATTGTTAGGAATAGTGCCCTTAAAGCAGCTTTTGGCTTTACTATTTCCTTGTAATATCACAAACAGTGTTTGAATAATAAACGAGATGATTTTGTTCATAGGCATTCTGTGACGCCCCCGAGCGTGGAGCTATCACATCCCTCGCACTAGGACTCAACACGTATATGAAATGGAAAAGTCCATAGACGTGCTAAGAGCTAGCGAACGAGAGACACTCAAGACTACTCCTAAGTAGGCGGCGCTATACAGTCGAGGAACAACAATTAATCGCATAGCGGAAGCAATTCGTCAAGTAAACAATATATAAGTTAAAATATATAAAAGAGAAAGAGGGTCAGTCGAGTGACTGGCGAGGAATAACAATATATAAGTTAAAATTAATGCAATAACAAGATATGCAATGCACGAGAACACTTCGCCTCGACCGAATATATCCCATTTTATAATACAATTAATTCCATTACAATAAGGGGGCGTATATCGGGTTAAGGGTTTTCAAGCAATCAATGGGTACCGAGTTATATCCGTTCTCCAACCTTACTCCACAAGACAATACAATAAAATAAATCCCTTCTTCCTCAGGGTGACGGAAGGGTTAATTACGCCCTAACCATCCAAGAACACGCGAGTTATAGCCCTTGGTACTATGCTCCTTCGGCCGAAGCCGGTCACAGGTAATACATGATATCCACCACCTCCGAGGATAGCACGTACACCCATAGAGGTCGCAGAGTAGGTTCACCGTCAGCCCTATGCTTTCCCGGATCCCCTAAGCCACGTTGCCTCGGGCCCAACAATCACAAGCACTCGTTATGAAATGCATGCAAGATACATTTTCCATTTTTAATCGAGATTCATGAACACACACTTGAGAACATATATGTATAACTCATTTGATATTATAAACCATTTCCGGTAAAACCGGGAAAATAATAGGCAATGGCTTATTTACTACATAAATACATATATGTATAGTAGTTCGGGTGAGGGACAATCAAATCGTGCAGGCCATAGTATCGGTATAGTATTGATTACGGCAAGAGAATAACCACACCTTGAAGACCTCGACAAAAGAGAACCAAAACAGGGTAAGTATCAATCCACTGGGTCCTTAGGAAGGTCACCTAAACAAAAGACACGGATACGGTTGGCATTAAACTCAAACGGACCAACTAAAGAAGCTCGGCGATGCAAAGCAATGTCATGAAATGATATGAGTATACATTCATATGCAATGAAACTATACTTATATAAGAAATGGCAATTAGGAGCAATCATGGCACTTTAGGAACTAACTTTCACATTAAAGATCATTTAGGACAAGTTTAGGCATCTTTCATGCAATTTTAGTAAAACAATATACTTATATAAGAGCACTTACACTTGAAATAAGGAATGTATATCAATAAATGGAAAGAAATGATGAAAATTGCAAGAAATGAGCATTTAAGCAAAACTTGGCAAAGCTGACAGTTTTTCCCAAACGCGCAAGCTGTAAAGAATGGAGTATATCTTAAGATTGAGAATTCGAAATTAAGTTTTGTTTGTTGAAAATAAAAGTAGACAAATAGAGCTTTTCAAAAATATATGGCCCAAATTTTAGTTCAAAGTGTATCAAAAATGGCATAGGTGCAAAGTTGGTTGAATGCAGATTTCCGACAATTTGGCGACACAATTTTGGATCGATCATATCTCCCTCCTCAAAAATTATTTTAAGGAGATTCAAATTGGAGAATTCTCTACACTTAAAGTAGTTTCATTGTTCAAAAAATCAGCTCATTTAGAGTTCATTTGTGAGGTTACCCGGCCGGGTAAAGTCTAAGGTAAAAATTCCCCGGCCGGGGAAAAATAGTCCAGAAAATCATCTGGACAAGGCTACCCGCCCAGGCAGATTTTCTTCATGATTTTACCCGCCCGGGTAGAGTATTTCCAGCAGAAAAATGAGGAAAAACAGGGGAAAACAGGGGAGGAATGAAAAGGAAGCAAATTGATCACCCAAATCATCCAATTTTGCAAATATATAACTAGAATCAAGTGTATTCATTTCATCACACACTAAAGCACACTTAGGAACAATTCAAGGAGCAAATATATACCAAGAATTCATGCTAATATTCATCATCATCAACCTGAAAACCATGAACTCCATGAATGAACCTCAAGCTTTCCCTACTTATGAACTGAGAGATATGGAAACGATAAAGAAAGGCAAAAAGCTTTGGAAGAAATTGTGTGATCAAGTGCAAACATCTGGACAATGAGTCCTTCAACCGATTTGAACTCTCGAGAGTAATTGAAGGAACTTCGATGATGTTAACAACAAGAGTAAAGATACGGAAGATATATGGAGAGCGATACTTGGAAAGAAGCCAAAACATCGATCCTATAGGCATAGAAGAATTTGGGTTCAAGAAATCATGATCTCAAACCATGGAGACATACAAGTTGATACCAAAAAATTCTGAGGATTTGAAGACCGTGGTAAAACAAGAAATGAACAATAATTCGAGACAAGTATGTATGATATAACTGCCTCAATGTGTTGCATATTTAATTGTTTGTAAGTCTGCCACTTGCATTAGCATCTTGACCCGACATGTATTTTAGTGTTTACTTGATAGGAAGTTCCTTCACTTCACTTATCAAGCATCATTCCAACCGAGACACATTCGAATTAAGTTGAGAAGAAATAATTGGGTTGCACATTACAAGGAAGATGACTTCGGCAGAATAAAGAACTCCAAATAAGGGATAGGTTGATGGAAACCGAATTTCAGAAAGAAAAAGGGAGTTTAAAGTTGACTTCGGGGTGTTCGGACCGAACAAGAATAGAGAAAGGGGTTCCGGACATCAAGAGAATTAGAAGAGAAGTTGAAGGGCAAAGGGTTTGGGCTGTTATTTTGGTTAAAACCCTCCCTAATGAAAAATTGCTCATCAAGAATTCCGATGAAAGAAGCATAGATGGAGTTCAACATGTAAAGGCAGAAATTTTAAGAGGGAGAGCACGACCAGGAGACAAATTTGAAACTTGAGGTCATACCCGAAGAAAGATTTTAGTAGGAACAACGAAAATGCAAATTAGGGAAGACCTAGAAGTCCTAATGGTGGTGATAGGAAATGAATACGACGGCTTGAATGGTTAAACCGTCAAAGTGAGAGCTACGTTACTAAGTTCGGGTTGAAGATTACCACGGGGTATAGAGGAGATGGTTCGTTGAACATTTCTACGTATGGAATTCAGACTTTGAAGATGATGGAATTATGGAGGAGCTTCTGCGGGACCTTTATGTCAACTCGGGAAAAAGAAGTTGCATTAGGTTATCACATTTTGTGATGGTATCCGTAGAGGTTGATTCAACTAAGTAATGGAGGAGTTCGAACGACACCCAACAAAATAAAGCCTAACCTGGTCGTCAGTCATTTTTCCATGATGACCTGAAAGAAATTTGAAAAAGAAAGGAATCGAAAGGAGTGATTATTGGAGGACTTGAATTGAACCTCAAGATTTATCAAGGAAGTTTTCCCCCTCGATTAGAGATTTGAGTGGACAGGAACTAAATACGCGCTTAATGGCTCTAAGGGGATGAAAGGACAAAGAAAGATCCATGAAGAGATTGATCCAAATTTTGGAAACCGGTGATCACAACTCGATTTGGAAAGAACCCGTGAAGAAGACGGTGACCGTTAATTAAGATGGTTTTTCGAATTTCAAAAGCTTTACCAAATCACAAAAGGAGACATGAATTATAAAGAAGACCGATCCAAAATTTGGAAACTCGTTTTAGGAAGGGCAAGTTGATTGGAGCAGGGTCAACACATAACTGGGAGATAGGAGAAGGTAAGAAGGGATAAGAATCAGAGTGGAATCAAGAATAGGACCAATCGAGGGTCTTATCAGCTTCTCAAGTGGACACGTTGAAGATATTAAAGACAAGCCAAGAGTCGAGCTAGCGTTTGGGTTCGGACCATACCTTGGGACCATGAAAGCTTTAGCTTCAAATTCGTTCCCACGGTGAATGGTACATCAGACATTCATGGCATATGCATACACGCATTGTTAACTCAAATAATTTTAATAATATGTGCTTCGATCACTTGATGTGTTAATTACTTTTGTATGATCGATGTTGGATTTAAGTGATAGTTATTACCTGGCTTTGTGTGATTGTTTTGATTACCAGTTGCCGTAATTGAATGTTTTGATGCCGTCTTCGTGGTGTTTGTTCCTTGGTATGTTATATTTTATTCCTTAGCGTGGTTCCCTTCTCGTTGTTTGTGAGAGATGGGGTGCTCTTGTTGCTTGTAAGAGACGGGGATTCTCTTATTGCTGTTCGAGAGATGGGGTTCTCTCTCTCCTTGTTGCTTGTGAGAGACAGGGTGCTCTTTTTGTTTAAGAGAGACGGGGTTCTCTCATTGTTGTTCGAGAGACGGGGTTCTCTCCTTGTTGCTTGTGAGAGACGGGGTTCTCTCATTGTTTATTTTTGTGCAAACAGTAAATCCGAGGACGTATTCTTTTAAGGGGGAGAGGTTGTAACGCCCAGGATTTTCAGTCGTATAGTAGGATGTATTTGTTTACTAATTTGCACGAATTAATTGTTTATAAGTGTTTTATATATTTAATTTTATACTTAATTGTTTATTATAATTATAATTTTAATTATTTTTATTTCGTTATATTTTAATGAGTATTTTTAAATGGAATTTAAATTTTATAATTGAATTATTAGATTTAAATGGATTCTTGAATGCTTTGCACTTGGGTGATTTGATTGCGTGCCGTTCCTATTCGAATTGAATTCGGAATTCTGTGAAACTTTAGTACGTTGTAGATTTATGTGTTATGAACATGTCCATATGCTCGTTTCATGTTTTCGATCTCGTTTGGTGTGGTAACGAATTTATTTTGAGTTTTTGAACCAAAACTGGGGATAACGGGCAATTAGCGCACCTTTGGTTCCGAATGTGATATCTTGAGCTCGGGAATTCAGATTCGAATTTTGTTAAGTCCGTTGGACTCGTATCGACGATTCGGGTTCAATAGGATAAGCCTCATATTTTTCTAAAATCGTTTGTACCCCCGAAATTCAACCAAAACAAGACTCATCCTCAGATTTGCCACCCTTAGCCATTTTTGTCATAACTCCCACCATACATGACAAAATTAACCATGGTTTGACTCTATGTAACCCTAGTTTAAGCCAATATCAGCCCCTAACCTCTCCATTTCGAACTACACTCAAAATAAAGGAGAAAAACTCAGCCAAAGTCAGACTTTCCAGTTCCATCTTGCCACTTTACCGAAATTGGAGATTTTGAGCTCAAATCTCTTCCAACCTTCAACCAATTCAAGATGTGAGTATAGGATTGTAATATAAATTCAATTGTGGTCATTTTAAGCCATGCACCCCTAATATTGAGCTTGATTTGATGGAGATTTGATGCCATAGATGAATAACTTTCTTGATCTCTTTGAATCCTTGGTGGTTTTGATTGTTTTAAAGCATGAAATATATCATCTTATCTTCATTATTGCATTTATGGACTTGTATTTTGTGGTAGGTGAGAACTGAATGAGATACCATTAATGAACTTGGTAAGAAATGCATGAAAATTGAACTTGATTCTCCTTCTCATGTGCATGAAGTTTGCTGCGGTTTTAAGGAATGAAAAGGGATTGAATTGCTGAGTATTTGCCACACCTTATTACCTTGATATGTTACCTTGATTGTTGGTTGAATCTGTGTCGTTGTGCCCTGTTTTTCTTGCTGAAGACTTGTTGTTGCTGCGGTTGTTTTTTTTTCGCATCTGGACCTTCTCCCGAGGGCTTACCCATCAGTTTTCCAGTAGCTTTTTTCCTCGGCGGGGAAACCTTCTTATTTGAATTGTAACTGCTGCTCTTATTTACTGCGTATTGTTGTTATGACTGCTTGTGTGTTGCTATATATATATATATATATATATATATATATATATATATAATATTATTTATATATATATATCATGTATTATAATTATACTTTGCATGCATGAAGTTGTTAACTTTATTAAATAATGTGTACATGTGTATATATTATATATATACATGCATGCATTATATTGTGTGTATACGTGAGTGTATATATATATATATATATATTACGTCGTATTATATGTAATGCATGCATGCGTACGTATATATATATATATCTATATATATATCTATATTTGTATGTAAATCGTATATATATTATGTAGTGCCCCAACGGAAGGCCCCATATCCCCCGCACCATGACCCGACCCGCATATGAAATGGAGAGTCCATACACGAGCCGAATCACGGTGAACGGGGACTCACTCACACACTGGGCTAGGCGGGAGCTATGTAGGACCAAAAACGCCAAGATGCCACACCCCCGCATAATAAGTCGATCCACATATGAAATGGATGATCCGTACATGAACCAACCTATAGCCAACGGGTGACAATGCAACAGACAATCTAGCTAGGCGGGACTAACCCTCAAATAATTACCAACATGCATCAACAATAAACGAGAACATAACATATATTCATTTCATTAAGTCAAGTTCATTTTCATCCCTTCACTACAGGCCAACTTCCAAAAGTATTATAAAGATCTATAATGACACATCTACACAGGCATCAATAATGTACATGAAAATGAGACCAACGAGTGCTAGACCCACAAAATAAAAACCCGACTTGATCCCACCTAGCACGAACCCTGCAACCTGAAAATGTGAGGTGTCAGTCTATGAAAGACTGAGTGAGGGGCATAAATAAATATTAGCGCAAATAACATGCAAGTTATAAGCTCAGGTAAGGTTTTATACGGAAAGTTATATAAGTTCAAGATGTAATACACTTTGCCAAAAATTACAACTATTCCCATTTAATAATTCAATCATTTATCAATTCAATCCGTGGCCCGGGCGAGTGAGGGCAATTCTCCAACCTTACACCAATAGTGAACATTACATGCTTGTTTAATTATCATGCGATCATGCAATTCCATTATAGTGCACACGTATCAATTTCATGAACTCCTTTACTCCGGGTGATGGTGGGTTTGCAAGGCCCTAACCATCCATGCTACGTACGTCAGGGACATGACTCCCACGTACGGGATTCCTTCCTCCACCAAACCTCCTGGTGGATTCAGGGGTTATCCCAAAGTAGTGAGGTTAGTGCAAGAGTTCCCCATCAGCCCTTGCTTCCTCGGTTGGCTCAATACACTACCCTCGGGCCCAAATGTGAACATGCTTACTCGCCCAAAATAATTAATCAATCCGTTAGTTCAATCAATAAATTCTATGAAATCAGTTGACAATCAATAAGGTCAAGGTCTAATTACGATACATGCATTGCTTTGCATGATCATGATGCTACTCACACTACATGCATTGCTTTGCATGAGAGTGACTTGTTTGCAATCGTTTAGATTTGGAAAACTCTAGATATATATACATTTTGGCCGAAAACATCACATAAGGGTTGTACGGGTTCTATATAACTAGAAATTAAACCTCACCTTTACTTTACCAACCAAAACAAGCAAGGAAACACCCTAAGGAGCGTGCTCCTCGTCACTGGGAACGTTATCTGTATAACAAGGACAAGTGTTCGTGAGACACGACTCTTATGAACCATTTATGACGCATGGCAAAGTCATGATCAATAAGTCATTCAATAACACTTAAGAAAATGTCAAGTAGGAGTATGATTATCAATTAAACAAGTATATATATTATATAATTCACATATGGGAGCCAAGAGAGTGAAAGGGATGCGATAAGAGAGGTTTTGGTGAAGTTTGGTAAAAATTGACAATTTTCGGAAACGTACATACTGAGGGAAAACTGGAATATCTTTAATTCTAGAAGTGGGAATTGATTTTTGTTTGTTGGGTGTAAAACTAGACACAAAGAACTTTCCAACGGTATATGGCACGTTTTCTAGTTCAAAGCGAGGTGAAAATGACATAGGTCCGAAGTTGGGCAAAATGCAGATTTTGGTGGGGTCGCGGGCGCGACCAAAATCCTTCACAAAATGGTCGCGGTTTTTTCCGTATTTTTCATGTAATTTTTTCAAAAGTTGGCCAAAATGGGGTAGCGGCCGCGACCATTTTTACACATAAACAGGTCACGGGCGCGACCATATACACAGCAGCAGAAAACAGGGGAAAAAAAGGGCATTTTCATGCCAAAAATCACCAAAACATCAACAAATGCATGATCACTTGATAAAAACTATCAAAACACATCAAATATACATTATACTACACTTATTCACTCAAACAACCAAGAAATACACATCAAGGCATCAAGATTTCATGATTAAAACCCCCATATTTATACATATGCTTCCAATCTTCATGAACTTCAATATATCCATGCAACTTCCAATTCTCATGATCCTAACATGCTTCTAACTCCAAATATTGCAAGAATTCATTACATAATTCATGAACCCTACCTCCTTATCACACAAGAAATTCATCCAAGTTTATCCCATACCTTAAATTCAAGCAAGAAATAAGATGAAGTGGAGAAATGATGATGAGGATGCTCCTAGCTTCAACGATCCTTCAAGAATTTAGCTTGAAAATGAGATAAAATTTCCTCCTTCTCCTTGGTGTTTTAATCGGTATTTAGTGTGTGTGTGTGTGTGTAGAAATTGGATAAAAATGATGATCAAGCATACAAGATACATGTATACATACAATGTCTAATTAATCTAAAGTCTTCCAAGAAATGGGATGAATCACCACATTTTGCAACCAAGTCCCTCTATAATTTAAATCCATACAAATAAGTCTCATCTCTACACAACAATTCACTTAGCTCCAACTCATGAATTACAATTAAATTCAAGAATTTACACAAGAGAGCAATTAAGGACAATTAATTCATTTAGGTCACTTAGTTCATACAATTCGTATGAATGGCAATTCATTCGAAAACATAGAAATGTAATGCACATAATATGATGCAACTTATAATAAACGAATGAAATAATTGAATTTAACCTCCCAACTCCCGAAGACCCGCTCGTGGCGTGCTTACCTGAAATTCCGAAAGTTGGGGCGTTACAACTCTCCCCCCTCTTAGAAGAATCTGGTCCCCAGATTCACTGTCTCAAATTCCTGGAATTTGGTAACTCTACCGTGTTCATCCCACGCAGGTTAGCAACTCCCCGTCAGGGATTAGTTCGGAAGAGATCTTCAATCAACAAAGTCCTTCCAATACTGTCAAATCACGACCCTCACTCACCGGAATCTACACACCTGAGAGAGAACCTAATCTGCCACTGTAACAAGTTTAAACAAATAGCAAGTAATGATGAGAGTGCCCCGTCTCTCAAACACACAGTGAGAGAACCCGTCTCTCAAACAAGCAGTGAGAGAACCCCGTCTCTCAACACACCAAATAACGGTTCAAGGAAACATTTATAGAAGCGTCACATAGGGCAAGTAGAATCACGTTAATCACTAACTAACATTTATATACATCCAAATCGCAACTAACAAGAAATTAAATACATAATAATAAGATCTGTGAAGCATGTGATATGCATGATTAGGTGTACCGTTCACCGTTGCTTGTGCCATGAATATAGTTGATACCTTCGGCTACCACTTTCGGATGAACATTCACATTTTGCACCTCTCTCGCTAGATTATACGCACGAGCCTGAACTAGTGGCCTGTCACCCCCGACAGACAATTCTCATCGTTTCGGACATCTGTTTGCTTGGTGCTCATTGCTCCCGCATCGTATACATAAGTTCAAACGTTTCCTACAAGCCTCGTAAGTGTGGTTGTCACGTCCACAATACGCGCAAAGAGACTTCCCCGAAGGCGATGTTGAAGCCGAGTTATTTGAAGCTCCCAAACCCGATCCGGTGGTTCGGTTCTTCTTCTTCTGAGATCCTTCTTGAGATGACGATGTATGGTAAGAAATGGGCGTCTTCCCATTATTAAAATCCTGTCCGGAATTAGGTATAAGTCTCCTTGCATTTACCGAATCCTCAACTTTTAAAGCTTTTGAAGTTGCTTTCTTCCAAGTGCTAGTGTTGACAGCTTCAATGGCTGCTTGTATGTTCGGCCTCAAACCCTGCACGAATTACATGGCCTTATGAAAATCGTCGCTTGCGATATTGGGTGCATACTTTGACAATCTTTGTAACAGCCCGAAAACCCGCCTGTCGATATTGTCCGCTTTGGTGGGCTAAGCGACACCACCCTCACGGTTTTGTTTCTCCCGGTGGAATTTAAGCCCGAAGGCACCCACCCAGGAAAAGGCCTCAACAAGGGAAAGGTATCCACCCCCTTATAAAGAAGGCTTTGTTCCCCTCTCCAACCGATGTGGGACAAGCACTTTGAGCTTTACAGTCCACCCCCCCATAAGGGCCCAGCGTCCTCACTGGCACACCGGCCCCGGTCCCGGCTCTGATACCATTTGTAACAGCCCGAAAACCCACCTGTCGATATTGTCCTCTTTGGTGGGCTAAGCGACACCACCCTCACGGTTTTGTTTCTCCCGGTGGAATTTAAGCCCGAAGGCACCCATCCAGGAAAAGGCCTCAACAAGGGAAAGGTATCCACCCCCTTATAAAGGAGGCTTTGTTCCCCTCTCCAACCGATGTGGGACAAACACTTTGAGCTTTACAGTCATTGTGACACCCCGACTTTCAGACCGTACAGGTATGACGTATGTGCACGATTTACCTTATTTAATTTCATATTCTTTACTCTTTTAATTCTTATTTTAAATATTTCTTATGAATTCGACTGATTCTTATTTGAATATGTATGGAATTTGCTATGGATTGATTCGTTGTTTGAATATGCTGGAGAATTACGTGTTATGAACTTTGATTATGCTCGTTATATGTTTTCGAATTTATTTGTTGAGCTTATGAATTAATTGTTACATTTGGAACCTAAAAGGGGTTAAAAAGCTTTTAGCGCACCTTGGGTTCCAATGTGTATAATTTGAGATCGGTAATTCAGATTCAAATTCCGTCACCACCATTGAACTCGTTTCGACGATTCGGGTTCGATGGACTAAGCCTCATAACCTTTTAAGCTCATTTGGTATTCTGAAATCCGACCGGAAACTCACCTCGCTCGTATACGACTACCTTTCACCTAATTGCGCTTTGACCCCTCAATTCTTGACATATTACCCTCAAGCTTGGGCCCACACTCCACCAAAACTCAGCATAATCATCCCTCTCCCTCCCATTATCAGTATATACAAGGAAAAAGGGAGAAAAGTGCAGCAACTTGGAGCTTAAACCCTTCAACCCGTCACTATCCACACCAAGGAGAATTTGAGCTCTAAACTCCATTTTCTTCCACCTTCTTCAAGGGGTAAGTTAGTATATGATATGTACTCCATTATGTGAGTATTTTAAGCTATTAATTCTATGATTTGAGCTAGGTTTGGTGGACATATGGAACATAACATGAATATTGAGGGTTTGATGATCTTTCTTGTTCCCTGGAGTTAAACTTTGATTTGAATATATATATGTGATCTCTTATGCCCCTGACATGATAATTTGGTCTTGCTTTTAAATGTGGATGAGTGTGGTGAGAGTTTCCATTGTTGGAATTCAAATTCTTGCATGAGAATCCTTGAGATATATGATGATTCTTGACCTTTTATGATGATTGGATGATTATACGTTGAATATGAAGTGATTTGCTATGATTTGCATGAGTTTTGTGGCTTGGGATGTTGGCTTGGTGTTGCTGCGTGCTTGCTCTGCTCCTTGCTCTGTTTTTCCCGCAGAGTTTCTGTTGTTGCTGCTATTTTTTTCGAAGACGATAGGCTAACACAGCCTTGTCAGCTTTGTGCATGTTTTGGACACGGCCGTGTCAGCCTCTCGACTTGGAGCAAATTATTTTATAAAATCGAACACGGCGGTATCCATTTTGAACTAAAACTCAACACGGCCGTGTCAGCCTCTCGAATTAAGTTCCTGAATTAATTTTAATCGGACACGGCCGTGTCCATTTTGAACTAAAACCCAACACCGCCGTATCATTTGGAAATATGGCGGCGGCAATTGCTCGTTTGATTGCTTCGGTGTTTTTCTTTGTATTTTCTTTCTTCATTTATGACTCGTATGCATTGTTAGCTTGGTATATATTACGCGCTATGTGCATTGGTTTAAATTTATGACCTTATTTAATGTGAATGGCATGGATACCAATTGGTAAGATTTATTTGGTATGTTTATGCGCTCCATTTGCATTCTTTGCATTCCTAAGCATTGCCGAGCGTCTATTTGGTTCATATTAGAGTCTAAGTCTTGGGTCTTGCTTTCTTTTGTGTTTCAGAGCCTCTTCCAGTCGCGCAAGAACCCGAAGCTTAGGTGGTTGGTCGCCGTTTCGATCCTACCTTTTGTCTCTTTTGTTAAGGTGAGGTTAGGAATTAGTAGCTAATTACCCTATGACCTATAATATGATGAATTTTTCCCTTGAATGCGGATATGGTACATATATCTAGATACGAGTGCTTAAATTATGTTTATGATTTTTTTGGAATAACTTTGGTCTCTTGGAAACGATATATGTATGAGTATATATAAGCTTGATTTTAAATCTCTTTTAGTATATTTTGTTATGTTGAGCGAGTGTGCCCTGAAAGATGGGATTTTGTTTTGAGCTGGTTTGGGGGCCCTGGAGACGTGGGTAAGGAAGGCCCGGGGCGACCACGGGGTCGCCGGGTTTAACCCCTGTGCACGTTCTCATTTGAGATATTCACGTGCGACCTCGGGAGGTTGGGAAGGCGTGATATCTTGAGCCTTCGGTAGATAACCGGGGAAGGCATAATGTGGGTTAGCTACCCCGTATGTTTTTGGTAATGTAGGTGCTAGGGTTTGATTCCCGATACACCATGGATGCAAGGGTGAATTTATGATTTGATATTTATGTTTAAAGGAGTAAGGGATAGTCCATTCTCGCCGGGCTTCTAATTATGTTCTGACTGATGGATTATGAATCGAGATAGATGTTTTTCTTACTAAATATTAATTTCGAGAAATGGTTTTGGTGTGCAAAACACTAGCCTCGATTCATGACTATCACTTTTGATTTGTGCAATGATCTATACGTATTTAAGGTGTGGGTGTGTTAAGCCCCTCCCTCAGTCGAGTTGTGAGACTGACCCTCTCCTTTCCCTTTTAGGTGTGCCGAGCTAGGCGGGGAAGTGCGTCGAGTCGAGTCGTACTTAGCCGTTTAGGTCGAGTAGCATTGCATCTCTTTTGTTTTTTAGCATCTTGTACGAAATATAACCTTGGCACTTGAATTCTTATATCTATTTTGGGCTGATAAGCCATGGTATATATATTGTTACTTTTGCATGAGCTCGTTTGGATCCTGTTTATTGCTTCCGCATATATGATTAGTGTTTGCGCACTCTGGTGTTGTTTAGCCCCGCTTAGCCTAGTGTGTGGGTGTAGGTCACCGTTCGCTTAGACTTGGGCTCTTGTATGGAAACCCATTTCATATGTGGGTTCGGGTTTAAGTGCGGGGGATGTGGTGGCCCACCGCTCCGGGCGTCACAATCTCTCAAACTCTGCTATGTACTCGACAACCGATTTACCCCCTTGCCTGAGCTCCGTGAATTCCTTGAGCCTTCTAGTGCGAGATGAAGGAGGAATGAACTTGTTTTTGAATTCCCTTACAAAAATATCCCAAGTGACTTCTTCCTCGGCGGCATCCAACACAATCTTTGCGCTCTCCCACCATGAATAAGCTTCTCCTTGAACAAGAGTAAGAGTGCACCGGGCTTTCTCTTGAGACTCGCAAGGAGTAAGCTCCCACACCCTCTCAACCTCCTTGAGCCACTGCTTGGCTTGAATGTCATTCACCTTAAAGAACTTTGGGGGTTGTTGATTCTGAAATTCCCGAAGTATAGCCAAAATCGGTGCTGGTTGTGGTGGAGCTTGAGCCAGTTGTGCTGGTGGAACATAGTCCCTTATTCTTTGATCAACTAAACGAACAATGGAATTAAGAAAATCTCATGGTTGAGCCGGAGGGGGTGGATGTGGAGGAGTCCTAGGGGATCGATCACGGCGATGTCCCCTACGACCTGGAGAATGTTCACGGCGAGGGCGACCTCGAGGCATCCTGAAATCAAGACTCTTGAAATGCATGTGGGATAAGTGGATGCAAATGAGTACATCTAAAATCCCAAGATACAAATAACACACATAATTCACATAATTCAACTAGTTCAAATAAGTCAAGAAAGTCAAGTAAGTTCAAATAAGGTACAAGACACTCTAGTTATCAAATAATCCTATGCCGTACGACCAAGACTCACGTGACACGACACTAGAACCGCGGTTTTGCAACCGGGCTCTCATACCACCCAAGATGTAGCACCCGAAACGCCGAGATGCCACACCCCTGCACTATAAGTCGATCCACATATGAAATGGATGATCCGTACATGAACCAACCTATAGCAAATGGGTGACAATGCAAGAGACAATCTAGCTAGGCGGGACTAACCCTCAAATAATTACCAACATGCATCAACAATAAACGAGAACATAACATATATTCATTTCATTAAGTCAAGTTCATTTTCATCCCTTCAATACAAGCCAACTTCCAAAAGTATTATAAAGATCTATAATGATACATCTACATAGGCATCAATAATGTACATGAAAATGAGACCAACGAGTGCTAGACCCACAAAATAAAAACCCGACTCGATCCCGCCTGGCACGAACCCTGCAACCTGAGTGAGGGGCATAAATAAATATTAGCGCAAATAACATGCAAGTTATAACCTCGGGCAAGGTTTTATACGAAAAGTTATATAAGTTCAAGATGTAATAACTTTGCCCGAAATTACAACTATTCCCATTTAACAATTCAATCATTTATCAATTCAATCCGTGGCCCGGGCGAGTGAGGGCAATTCTCCAACCTTACACCAATAGTGAACATTACATGTTTGTTTAATTATCATGTGATCATGCAATTCAATTATAGTGCACACGTATCAATTCCATGAACTCCTTTACTCCGAGTGATAGTGGGTTTGCAAGGCACTAACCATCCATGCTACGTACGTCGGGAACATGAATCCCACGTACGGGATTCCTTCCTCCACCAAACCTCCTAGTGGATTCAGGGGTTATCCCAAAGTAGTGAGGATAGTGCAAGAGTTACCCGTCAGCCCTTGCTTTCTCGGTTGGCTCAATACACTACCCTCGGGCCCAAATGTGAACATGCTTACTCGCCCAAAATAATTAATCAATCCGTTTAGTTCAATCAACAAATTCCATGAAATCAGTTGACAATCAATAAGCTCACGGTCTAATCACGATACATGCATGGCTTTACGTGATCATGATGCTACTCGCACTACATGCATTGCTTTGCATGAGTCTGACTTGCTTGCAATCGTTTAGATTTGGAAAACTCTAGATAAATATATATTTTGGCCGAAAACATCACATAAGGGTTGTACGGGTTCTATTTAACTAGAAATTAAACCTCACCTTTAGTTTACCAACCAAAACAAGCAAGGAAACACCCTAAGGAGCGTGCTCCTCGTCACCCGGAACGTGATCTGTATAACAAGGACAAGTGTTCGTGAGACACGACTCTTATGAACCATTTATGACGCACGGCAAAGTCATGATCAATAAGTCATTCAATAACACTTAAGGAAATGTCAAGTAGGAGCATGATTATCAATTAAACAAGTATATATATCATATAATTCTCATATGGGAGCCAAGAGAGTGAAAGGGATGCGATAAGAGAGGTTTTGCTGAAGTTTGGTAAAAATGGACAATTTTAGAAAACATACATACTGAGGGAAAACTGGAATATCATTAATTCTATAAGTGGGAATTGAGTTTTGTTTGTTGGGTATGAAACTAGACACAAAGACCTTTCCAATGGTATATGCCACGTTTTCTAGTTCAAAGCGAGATGAAAATGGCATAGGACCGAAGCTGGGCAAAATGCAGATTCTGGTGGGGTCCCGGGCGCGACCAAAATCCTTCACAAAATGGTCGCGGCCGCGACCAAGTGTTTTTCCGGATTTTTCATGTAATTTTTCCAAAATTCGAAAGTTGGCCAAAATGGGGTAGCGACCGCGACCATTTTTACACATAAACACGTCGCGGGCGTGACCATAAACGCAACAGCAGAAAACAGGGGAAAAACAGGGCATTTTCATGCCAAAATTCACCAAAACATCAACAAATGCATGATCACTTCATAACAAATATCAAAACACATCAAATATACATTATACTACACTTATTCACTCAAACAACCAAGAAATACACATCAAGGCATCATGATTTCATGATTAAAACCCCCATATTTATACATATGCTTCCAATCTTCATGAACTTCAATATATCCATGCATCATGATCCTAACATGCTTCTAACTCCAAATATTGCAAGAATTCATTACATAATTCATGAACCCTACCTCCTTATCACACAAGAAATTCATCCAAGTTCATGCCATACCTTAAATTCAAGCAAGAAATAAGATGAAGTGGAGAAATGATGACGAAGATGCTCCTAGCTTCAATGATCCTTCAAGATTTTAGCTTGGAAATGAGATAAAATTTCCTCCTTGTCCTTAGTGTTTTAATCGGTATTTAGTGTGTGTGTGTGTGTAGAAATTGGATGAAAATGATGATCTAGCATATAAGATACATGTATGCATACAATGTCTAATTAATCTAAAGTCTTCCAAGAAATGGGATGAATCACCACATTTTGCAACCAAGTCCCTCTATAATTTAAATCCATACAAATAAGTCTCATCTCTACACAACAATTCACTTAGCTCCAAGTCATGAATTACAATTAAATCCAAGAATTTACATAAGAGAGCAATTAAGGACATTTAATTCATTTAGGTCACTTAGTTCATACAATTCGTATAAATAGCAATTCATGCGAAAACATAGAAATGTAATGCACATAATATGATGCAACTTATAATAAACGAATGAAATAATTGAATTTAACCTCCCAACTCCCGAAGACCCACTCGTGGCGTGCTTACCTGAAATTCTGAAAATTGGGGCGTTACAAGCTAGAACCTCGAAACCAAATAAACAAGCTCATGAATTAAATACGAGTGCAGAAGCAGAACATATAATCAATCATGAGGTTTATCATAAAAGACGGGTTCCACTAGTATGAGTACCTAGTCCCGAAAATTTAAAACATAAATCATAAATCACAAATTTACGGGTTCAACTATTCTTAGAAGCCTGTCCCGAGTCAATATAATATAATCATAACAATTCATACATAATTTTATAACTTATTCAAATTACAAAATGCATATGAACAGACTCCAACTCGATCAAGAGACTCGATAGACTTGGCTTCCCGTCTAGCACTCCAAAACCTGCAAAAGCACTGAAAACAAAGCCGTGTTTAGTCTATAGGAGACTGGTGGGTATAAAACAGGGCTTAACTTATATAATAATATTGCAGAATTTAAACACCCACACATGCAAGCTATAATCCCGTGCAAGGTATTTAAGATATTTCCCAAAAGGGTGCAAAGGAAAAGAATGCTCGGGATTACAACAATCAATTTCATAATTCATAATCATTCCTGAGGTCATTACGTGAGCCTTGGTGAGTGGGCGAATTCTCCAACCTTCTCCTCGTGTGTGCATAGTTTATTTATTCATTTATTACCTATCATACAACATACATACATTCATAATCATGCGTTCATAACATTTCATTCATAATCATTCTTTCATACATAAACAATTACACCTTTTTCCTCTAGGTGGTGGACGGGCTTGCAAGACCCGGCCACCGGTCCAAACATGGTGGCTAGTGAGGTTCATGAACCCTCAAAAGCCTGTTTAGCCTTTCCTCGTCAAAACTCCTGAACGAGGTCAGTTCCGCCGTAATTCATGGTGGGACTAGTACACGGGATCACCGTCAGCCCTTGCCTCCCCGGATAGCCACGTGCAGCAAGTCCCTGGGCCCGTGCGTTCAATCATGCTCTCGCCAAAAATCATAAGGTGGGGATACATAAAAGAAGGCTTTATGTAAATTATTGACTCTTTTGAAAAGACTCGATATATATATATAATTGTAATATTTTGGCTCAAATCTTTCATATAAGGGATATATCAGGTCATTGTAACTAATAGAAGAGAAATCCACCTGTTACACCTTACCGAAAAAAACCAAGAAGAAAAGGAGACTCAAAAGTGTCCTATAACCCGGTAAGTCTCCGTCCTAGAGAAAAATGTACAAAGGACAAAGTAGTGTACTCGTGAGACTCAAGACTCTAAGTGAACCATATACGATGCACGACATGTTATGTACAGGATATGAGGTGCATAAGAAGTAAAAATTATGTTATGAGGTCATATAATCAAGTAATTCATTCAAACGTTCAATACATGGTGGTTTTATATACATAAATTCCATATCTTTCATGAACCATAACAATCGGAGCCATCATTTTCATATAGTATTCATAGCACCTGTTTAACATGTTCACAATGCATATAATAAGTATCGGAGCAAGAGAAATCATTTAAGACATCAAGATATTGCATGATGGCACTTAACGTTTCGTATAGAAGCACTTAAGCCACGTTATAGCAATTCAAGTCATTTAAATAGGTATCAATGTAGAATAGATATCAAATTAATTGTAGAAAGATCAAAAAATCTATATGGCTTATCAAATTTGTAAACCTCTTATCATATATGAATTAGAAATAAACAATTAAACAATTAATATACATTTACGTACACAACATGTAAATACATGCATTAAAATCACACAACACATGCATGTATTATAAATGTAATATATAAATATCACATGCACATATTACATATAATACATATATATATACATGTACAATATATAATTCATGCATGCATGCATTATATATATACATATCCCTACGTACACTACATGCGCACATATATATTACACAAATTAATACACACATTTTACATATATATATAACAAACGCAACAGCGCCCCTTTCCCCTCGCGGGGAAAATTACACAGCCACACTCCCCGTCGGGGGAAAACCCCACTGCATCTCCAAAACACAAGTCCCCGTCCAGGGACTTCCCTTCGCAAAAATCTCCCCGCCCGGGGAGATACTCTTCGCGTAATAGCAACAGCAACAGTAGCCCCTGTTTCGGTTATCAATGACAGCAGTAGAAAGGTAACACACACAACACTCAAGGCAACATCTTAGGCAACCAATATAGCAGCTAAAGCAAGGAAATGAGGCAACAAACAAGGCACAACAGCAGCAGCAAGACACACGTAGCAGCAGACAAGCAATTCAGCACCAAAACTCCAAAAATTTAGGTTGCAGCCATGGTGGATCCATATACACGACATATAATTCAAATTCAAGTCGATGAACTAGTAAAGAAAGCTAGATTGGTCATATTTCATGCATTAATCCTCAAGGAATTCAAATAAAGCCATGAATTCAAGAAATGAGAATTAAACCTAACTATTCATTCATGATTCAAATCTCAATCAAACATGGTTCAAATTCAGAAAATTATGGATGAAAATGATCACATAAACATATAGATATCGAATATAAACTTACCCCTTGGAGATGATGGAAGAAAATGGAGATTGGAGCTCAAAATCTCCCTTGGGTGAATAGTTACGGGATTGCAGTTTATTTTCCCAAAATGGCTGAATTTCTTCTCCTTGCCTTTTGTGGACCGATTTAAGGTAGAGAGGAATAATAGAGTATTATGTTAGGGTCATTTGGGTCCAGGTTTCAAGTGAAAAGATTGAAAATTGAGGGACTTATGTGCAAATAAGTGAAAGGTGGTAATTTCTGCACAAGTAGCTTGTTTCGGTTGAATTTCAGAGTATCAAACGAGCTTGGAAAAATATGAAGCTTAGTCCATTGAACCCGAATCGTTGAAATGAGTCCAACGGAAGTGATGGAACTCGAATCCGAGTTCCCGAACTCAAGATATGGCACCCGGAACCAAAGGTGCGCTAAATGCTCTTTAGCCCCAATTTGGTCCCGTTTAAACAATTAAAATTCGTTACCACCTCAAACAAGGTCGAAAACATGAAACGAGCATATAAACATGTTCATAACACATAAATCTATAAATTCTAAATTTTCACAAAACTTCTATTTCAAATCATACAAAAACGAAGCTCGATTAAAACACTCATATGCAATGCATTCACAAATTCAATTAAAATTCCAAACTTAATAGCAAAAATTAAATTCGATTTAAATTGAATTTTAAAAGTCAACGATTTAAATTTGAAATTAATAATAATGATGATAAAATTAAAACATGATTAATTAACTTTTTAACATTTAATTATAAAATTAAATATACAAAACACTTATAAATAATTTAATTGAGCATTTAGTATACACATACGTCATAATTGTACAAAGGAAAAATCGGGGCGCTACAACCTCTCCCCCTTAAAAGAATCCGTCCTCGGATTCACTGTCCGCCTGAAAACATTTAATGAAAGAACCCCGTCCCTCGCAAGCAACAAGGAGAGAACCCCGTCTCTCAAACAACAAAGAGAGAACCCCATCTCTCGAACAACAATGAGAGAACCCCGTCTTTCAAAAGCAGCAAAGAGAGAACCCCGTCTCTCGAACAACAATCAGAGAACCCCGTCTCTCAAAAGCAGCAAAAAGTAAACACCAAGAAGAAGTAAAAGATAGCAAAACACGATCTACAATAATTAACAATCACGTGGTCACACATGGACACATAATAAACAACAATTACAAACATAACAAGGAACAACGAAAATAATCAATTAGCAAGGCATGTAGTATTAAGATATCATTTAAATTTAAATTGCATGTATGCATATGCCATGAATACTTTAAGTACCGGTCACCCTAGTCGAGAGTGTTGAAGTTTGTAGCTTGTTTGCCCAAGATATAATCTGGCCCAAAAGTTAGCTCGGTACTTCGCTTGTCTCCAATATCTTTCGTGTGCCCAATAACAAGATGATAACCCTCTAATAATTCTATTCGGACTTTTACTGTTCTTAACCTTTGTCAATCCCTCATCCTTCACCTATAATCTTCTTTCAGCAAGACTAACTCTTTTAAGTAACCAAGCTTTGACCTTCCCATATACTTTTAGAATATTCATCCAGAGGTTAGATTCAAATCCACTATCTGTACCCATACTAAAGTCTACCTTATTCTCGAAGGCCACTGCTCTTGGTAACTGTAACAGCCCTAAACAGGGCCTAGTTGGAATTGGCAAGCCTTGAAAGAAAGTGAAAGCGTTTATAGACTTTGATCAGTCAAATGTTCTTTATACATCACATTTCTATGTGTTTTAAGTTGTTCTTACGTGCTATTATGTGACTTTAGGAGAGATCTGTAGCACCCCTACACGTGGAAATGCCACAACCCCGCACTATAAGTCGATTCGCATACGAAATGGAATGTCCGTACATGAATCAACCTATAGCGAACGGGTGACAACACAGACAAAACGATAAGCTAGGCGGAACTAACTCGCAATCATCAACCATAATACATAATAAATAAACGAAAGCATGCGATATTATCGATCATTTATCAAGTAATTCATACTTGGATTTTACATATCAATACATTATCATCTCCTAAAATACATAACAAGTAACATTAACAATAATTCCTTTGAAATGATAAATAAATAAATACACTGTGCGGGGCTCGAATGGAAGGACTCGACTCAGCTCGATTCCCGCCTAGAGTGTACCTGCAAGAACACTGCACATATATCGATTTCATGAATAACTCCATCACTCCCATAAACCATATCACTCCATTAAACTCCATCACTCCAATAAACTCCACCACTCCAATCACTCCATCACTCCATTAACGGGAAGATTGTAAGCCTTCAACGTTCACGGTAACACGGCAACACAATAACACGATAATCACTATACACGCTGTAGCACCCCTTAACACATGGAGGTACCACATCCCCGCACTATAGATCAATCCACATACGAAACGGCCAATCCGTACATGAATCAACCTATAGCGAACGTGTGACAATGCAATACACGACAAGCTAGGCGGGATAACTTATACATGCGACAAAATAAAACGGAAGCATAATAACATCATCATATCAATACATTATCATCTCCCAAATAACATTCACATGTAAGTGCTTATAACTATTAACATGATACTCTGAAATGCCAATACACTGAAAGAAAACTATGCTAGTCTCAGCTGGATAAACGACACGACCCGACTCCCGCCTAGCGCGCCACGAACAAAACCTGAAAGGTGGAGGCGTCAGTCTGTGAAGACCGAGTGAGGGGCATAAATATATACATAAACACAAATAGCATGTAAGTTATAATCTCGGGTAAGGTTTTGTAACTATAATAATATAGGTGCAAGAATAACATAAAACTCGCCCGAGATTACAACTATCAAATTTAACACGATAATCACATTTATTATAACAATCAGTGGCCCAGGCGCGGGGCGTGCACGATCTCCAACCAACCTCGACAATGAACAAGGGTTGCACTTTCATTTAATTAAGTTATCATGCAAGTCATTAAAGTGCACACGATCAATAACATGAAATCCACCCTTCACCATTGGTGGTGGGTTTGCAAGGCCCGAAACACCCACGATAACACGTTGCACGTCGGGAGCATGACTCCCACGTACGGGACTCCTTCCTCCACCAAACCTCCTGGTGGATTCAAGGGGAATCCCCACGGTGTGAGAGAGGTGTGTCAGTTACCCGTCAGCCCTATGCTTTCCCGGTTGGCTCAAACACTCACCCTCGGACCCATAAGCATGATACACGATAAGTCGCCAAAACATGATCACGGTGCAATCACGATAACACGATACACGGCTAGCTTGTCATGAACACGATTAGTTTCAAGAAACTCGACTTGTAACAGATACACGGGTAGTTATTAAATCCCTTGTTTCTTGGAAAACGATTATAAAGATATATGTATATGTAATTTGGCCGAAATCCACATAAAGGTTATATGGTTCTAGATAATTAATAACTAAACCTCACCTTTACCGACAAAATGCAAGTCAAGACACAGCCTACGACCCCTGCTCCACGTCACGAGAAGATAATCTTGAAATAAAAGAAATGAAGAAGATGGATGATGATGATGACTATGCCCCTAAGCTTGGGAATTTTCTTGAAAATCTTGGATGAATATGATGAAATCGCTTCCTTCTTGCTTATGGAATGGTTCGATGAGCCAAGGAAGCAATTTTGATCGATGATTTTTGGGATAAAATGAACAAGGAAACTCATGAAAGCATATAACGTGATTCACCATTTTTTATTTGTGTGAAATGATCAATTTGCCCATTAATCCTCCAAGGAACTAAGTTATGCAATTAAGGCTATATAGTTTTGAAATATGATCAATCCAGTCCTTAAAACTATGCAATTTGGTCCCTAAACTTAAAAGAATGAACATATAGGGACAATTTTGTAATTAAATCATACTCGGCAAATATTTTACCTAATAAATATTTTCATGTCATGAAATAGATTCTCAATTTAATATGAATACATAAAATTTCATGAAAATTTGATAAAATATAATTTATATAATTATAATAAACATAAAATGTAATTAATGAAATTCGGGGCGTTACAATTCTCCCCCCCCCTTAAAAGGACCTGGTCCCCAGGTCCACTGTCAAGTTTCAAGTGATGCGCAAGCCATAAGAGACCCCGTCTCTTGAACAAGAATGAAAGAACCCCGTCTTTCAACAAGAAGTGAGAAAACCCCATTTCTCGGTAAGGGATGAGAGTGCCCCGTCTCTCGAACAAGTTAGGAGAGAGCCCCGTCTCTCAGCGCGTAATGAGAGAACCCCGTCTCTCGAATAAGTTAGGAGAGAGCCCCGTCTCTCAGCGCGTAATGAGAGAACCCCGTCTCTCGAATATACACCAAGTAGCAATCCAAAACCACGATAGAAACATTTATCACAAAAGAAGCAAGTATAGTCACGCCAATCGAATTTATTTATCTTTTATATCGAAACACATTGTTACTAGCAAAACTATATTAATAATAAAATCCATGATGCTCGTGATATGCATGTTTGAAGGTACCGTTCACCGTGGTTCTTGCCTGTTAAGTGAGCTCTGACCCCCGGTGGACCGCTCTTTCCGTTTTGGACACGTATCAATTTGATGTTCGGAACTTCCACAACGGAAACATAAATGCAAGCGCTTTCTACATCCATCATAAGTATTTGTGTCCCATCCAAAATAGGTACAGAGTGGCTTTCCTGATTGTGACGGTGATGCCGTGACAGAACCCTTCTTTGAAATTGATCTATTAATCTGAGACTTTTTCCTCTTAGACCTTTCCTGAGAGAGTAAAATTTAAGCAGCATTGGACCCTTGCATCACATTGGGGCCCTGTTCCGATCCCAAAACTGGACCCGGTTCAAAGCGAGGACTAGACCTCCTTGCATTATCCGAATCCTCGACTTTCAATGCTTTAGTGGTGGCCTTGGCCCAGGTACTTGTGTTAGCAGCTTTCAAGGCATCCTGGATATCCGGCCTAAGTCCCCGCACGAATTGTGTCACCTTGTGAAAGTCATCGTTTGCTATGTTGGGAGCATAGCGAGAAAATCTTTCAAACTCTGCGATGTATTCACCAACCGATTTCTCTTCTAGCTTCAACTCAGTGAACTCCCTCAACCTACGAGTGCGTGAAGCTAGTGGAATGAACTTATTTTTGAATTCCCGAATGAATACTTCCCAAGTAATAGCTTCCCCGACAGCCTCTAATACAATCTGGGTACTCTCCACCATGAGTAAGCCTCGCCCTGGATCAGGGTAAGAGTGCAGCGAGCTTTTTCCTGAGTATCACACGGAATAAGCTACCAAATCCTTTCTACTTCCTTTAACCACATCTCTGCCTGGATATCATCGCCCCTATAAAACTTGGGAGGTTGTTGATTCTGAAATTCTCGTAGTATCGAGGAGATAGGGTTCTCTTGTGGGGTTAATGGTGCAGGTGGTGCTGGAGGAACCCGTTCTTGAAGTCTCTGATCAATTAACCCGACCACCGCATTCATAAAATCTTGTGGCTGAGCAGGAGGGGGTGAAGGAGCACGAGGAAAATGCTCATGGTGATGTCTTCGATGTCGAGGCATCCTGTAACCGAAACACTAGATATGCATGTTGGATTAGGAAATGCTAATGAACATATTTAGGATCATAGGACACAAGTATAACACATAATTCAAGATCAATTAATTGGCAATTAATAGCAGAAATCAATGCAAGGCACAACTTATTGAGTAATTTAACTAATTCAAGTAAATTCAGGTAAGTCCAAGTAGCTCCAAATAAGATGAAAGACTCACCAAGTATCAATTAATCCTATGCCGTTCGACCTAGACATGACACGACACGACACGACACGGGAACCTCGATTTTGCAACCGGGCTCTGATACCACCTTAGATGTAGCACCCCTTAACACGTGGAGGTACCACACCCCCGCACTATAGATCAATCCACATACGAAACGGCCAATCCGTACATGAATCAACCTATAGCGAACGGGTGACAACGCAATACACGACAGCTAGGCGGGATAACTTATACATGCGACAAAATAAAGCGGAAGCATAATAACATCATCATATCAATACATTATCATCTCCCAAATAACATTCACGTGTAAGTGCTCATAACTATTAACATGATACTCTGAAATGCCAATACACAGGAAAGAAAACTATGCTAGACTCAGCTGGATAAACGACACGACCCGACTCCCGCCTAGCGCGCCATGAACAAAACCTGAAAGGTGGAGGCGTCAGTCTGTGAAGACCGAGTGAGGGGCATAAATATATATACAAACACAAGTAGCATGCAAGTTATAATCTCGGGTAAGGTTTTGTAACTATAATAATATAGGTGCAAGAATAACATAAAACTCGCCCGAGATTACAACTATCAAATTTAACATGATAATCACGTTTATTATAACAATCAGTGGCCCTGGCGCGGGGCGTGCACGATCTCCAACCAACCTCGACAGTGAACAAGGGTTGCACTTTCATTTAATTAAGTTGTCATGCAAGTCATTAAAGTGCACACGATCAATAACATGAAATCCACCCTTCACCATTGGTGGTGGATTTGCAAGGCCCGAACCACCCACGATAACACGTTGCACGTCGGGAGCATGACTCCCACGTACGGGACTCCTTCCTCCACCAAACCTCCTGGTGGATTCAGGGGGCATCCGCACGGTGTGAGAGAGGTGTGTGAGTTACCCGTCAGCCCTATGCTTTCCCGGTTGGCTCAAACACTCACCCTCGGGCCCATAAGCATGATACACGATAATTCGCCAAAACATGATCACGGTGCAATCACGATAACACGATACACGGCTAGCTTGTCATGAACACGATTAGTTTCAAGAAACACGACTTGTAACACGATACACGAGTAGTTATTAAATCCCTTGTTTCTTGGAAAACGATTATAAAGATATATGTATATGTAATTTGGCCGAAATCCACATAAAGGTTATATGGTTCTAGATAATTAATAACTAAACCTCACCTTTACCGAAAAAATGCAGGTCAACACACGGCCTACGACCCCTGCTCCACGTCACGAGAAGATAATCTTGAAATAAAAGAAATGAAGAAGATGGATGATGATGATGACTATGCCCCAAAGCTTGGGAATTTTCTTGAAAATCTTGGATGAATATGATGAAATCGCTTCCTTCTTGCTTATGGAATGGTTCGATGAGCCAAGGAAGCAATTTTGATCGATGATTTTTGGGATAAAATGAACAAGGAAACTCATGAAAGCATATAACGTGATTGACCATTTTTTATTTGTGTGAAATGATCAATTTGCCCATTAATCCTCCAAGGAACTAAGTTATGCAATTAAGGCTATATAGTTTTGAAATATGATCAATCCAGTCCTTAAAACTATGCAATTTGGTCCCCAGACTTAAAAGAATGAACATATAGGGACAATTTTGTAATTAAATCATACTCGGCAAATATTTTACCTAATAAATATTTTCATGTCATGAAATAGATTCTTAATTTAATATGAATCCATAAAATTTCATGAAAATTTGATAAAATATAATTTATATAATTATAATAAACATAAAATGTAATTAATGAAATTCGGGGCGTTACACACGCAGCGTTAGGATTCTAGAGGTGGCTCCTACGTGTTCAGGAGGTGGCTCCCACACATGTATCACTTTGCCCCGCAGGTTCAAGAGGTATCTCCCATGTGCGTAGCACACTGTCCCGTATAGCACTTAACTCCTGCGGCTGACGAGCGGTACACGGTAATCACGATGATCACGATGCATGAATTGTTTTGCATGATCATGACACTAATCAAGCTACACGCCTTGCTTTGTATGAGCCTGACTTGCTTGCTCACAGGTGACACGACGCCTCATGGGTGCATGAATGTACTCATTGATCATAGTCTATGCTCTGGAGAACAACTGGACATGAAATAGAAACATTTGTGCCCTCATGAGATCATAACTTGATAATGTCACCAAAATGTAACGCACGGTATAATCATGTAACGAGGTAATAGGCATTAACAAATGTAGTATGATATAATCAGATTCTTACATGTAATTGATCACATAATAGCATGTATAGGTCATTTGAAGGTAAAGGAATGGAAATGGAAATATCAATTTTTGTGCAGAAACTCACTGCCTCTCCAGAGGCCTGGGAACGGTCGTTCCGAGTTTCAGTACAAAATGGGAAGGGTCGTTCCCAGCTCCCCGACACTGTGTCCCGAAGATGGGAACGACCTTTCCGGCTTATATAACAAAACGGGAAGGGCCGTTCCCGTCCTCGCCGCCAGGCACGTTATTCAAAATATGGGAACGGCCATTCCCCTACTACAAAAGGAACGGGAAGGGACATTCCCGTTACACAGGAATTGCAGAAAACAGAGCAGAAGAACAGGGGAGCCACGAACACTATCAAATCTCCCTAAAATACTCATGATTCAATCTCATAAGCTAAAATTCATGAAAAGATACATGTATACATACTTGAGATGCAATAACACCCATATAAACACTTATATTAGTCATCAAACATCAAGAATCCTCATCATCTACCCATATATGAATTCATCATATAATTCCATAATTTCATAATATATGCAAGTAATTCAAATTTAGAGCTCCTAATCATGCTTCTAGCATCAAATAAACAAGTTATTACATAAAAATAACAACCCTAACTTCAAACTCATGAATTCAAAAGTTCATGTATTCATGTCTTATCTTGAAAGTAAGAGATGAGGGATGATGATGAAGCTTCAATGTAGCACCCGAGCGTAAGGTACCACATCCCCCGCACTATGACTCGACCCGTATATGAAATGGATTTCCATACACGTGCCAAATCATAGCGAACGGGGACCACACACACCGCTAAGCCAAGCGGGACTAGCCTATCACTTAAACCCCAAAACCACAACAATCAAAGTAGCAGAATAACAGAAAAGCGGAAGCAATAAGTCATATATCATAGATTGAGCTATATGCTCTAGGTACCAACAGTTATTCCATATATTGAGCTCTATGCTCTATGTACCAACATTTAGGTTCATGGGAGTTAAAACCCAATACAATTACGCTCCAAATCATCAACAACATTCACATGCCATCACGACCCAAAACAGTATCCATAAACAATAACCAATAGTACGAGTATGCAAGTGTAACACCAAAATACTAGAGCTAGAAGCGAATGCAAGACCTAGGACTCGTATTCCCGCCTAGCGCCCTCAACACCTGCACAAAACAACTGAAAACCAAACGGGTTCAGTCCAAAGGGGACTGGTGGGTATAAAACAGGGTATAAATAGAATATATATACCGGTAATTAAACAATCATATGCAAGCTATAATCCCAAGTGAGGTTTTAAAGAATTTCCCAAGTGGGTGAATAATAATCATCAAAAGGGATTATAACGAATCATTAACATTAGGTCATTAGTAGCCCGGCGAGTGGGCGTGCATTATCTCCAACCAACACCTTGTGTAAAACATTTAAACATTCTTTCATTCATTCTGTTCATGCAATTCAATCTTGTGTGCACATTCATTAACATTTACACCTTCTTCCTCCGGGTTGGTGGCGGGTTTGCAAGGCCCAACCACCCATTCATTGACCAAAAGGGGAACATGACTCCCCAGATGGCGCTCAGCGTCCATTCCTCGCTAACTCCTAATGAGGTCCGGTTACGCCGTTAATTGGTGGAACTAATGTGAGGGATCACCGTCGGCCCATGCCTCCCCGGATAGCCACTCACACTAAGTCCCTGGGCCCCATTCGTGCATAACATTCATTCTTTCTTTTCTCGCGAAAACATTTGGTAGGATTTATAAAATAAGAGCTTTACATTGCAAACATTTACTCTTTGAAAATGACTCTATATATATATACATTTTGGTCGAAAACTTTTCACGTTAAAGGTATTTATAGGGTCATATAGCTAGGTAGAAGAAAAACCCACCTCGAATCGGCAAAAGAAGAACACACGAGCCTCACCAACCGGCCTCGTCTCCAAAGGAATCAAAATCTATGTAAGACAGGTGAAGTGAGATTCAATATGACCATATAAGACGCTCGACAATGCCATGGTTATGATATGAACGCTTTAAAATGTAACGAACAAGTTCATGTGCAGTATTAATGTTAGAAAGCATATAACCGTTCATAACTTTCATTCTTGCATTTATATAACAATTATAAACATAGCTTAAATTGAAGTCACGTTCAATATAATCCACAAATACGAGCCACGCATGCAATTCAAGCAAGAAAGAGACTTCTCAAGGCTGCCATTTCAAATGACACGACCATGTTGAGTTTCAAAAGGAAATGGACACGGCCGTGTCCGAGGTTTAAAAAATCAGAAAATTCAAAGTCGAGGGCTTGACACGGACGTGTTACATTTTCAAAGGATTTGGACACGGCCATGTCCGAGGTTAAAATAAAAAAAATTCAAAGTCGAGAGCCCAACACGGCCGTGTCCATTTTCAGTTGGCCGTGTTAGCTCGTCGTTTTGAAAGAGAAAACAGAGCAGCAGCTCTGTTTCTGCGTGGGAAAAGATTTGAAGAACAGGGCAGCCCTAAGGAAGCTCTTAGATACCAACTAGACATGTTTTCAAGCCACATAATTCATACAAATAATGCAATTCATTCATATATGCAAGAATCCATATCCAAAATTCGTAAAAGATCAATCAATGTCAAGCTTTCATTCATGGAAGCTTCAAGCTTCAACAATGGCAAGTCATGCTCTAATCATCAACCCTTGAATTTAAACATGTAAGAATGATAGAAAGCTTACAAGAATCATTTATCAAGCATCAAATTTCACTTTAAATCGAAGACAACCAAGGAACAAGCTCAAACCCTCAATTCTTGCTCATATTCAAACCTCAAGAATTCCCCAACTTCTAACATGCTTCACTTAGATGAAAATATAGAGGGGAAGATGGAGATTACAAATCCTAGCTCACCTTGGAAAAAGATCGCATGGAAGCTAGACTTGAGCTCAAGTTTGGTTAATCCAAAAATGGAGGGTTTCTTGAGAGTGCTTCCTTGCTCCTTGCCTTGGATGCTTTGATCGATCAAAATGGGAAGAAAAGGATAAGAATGCTGATATCTAATAAGGAAATGGGTAGGGTACGGGTTGGTCCAAGTCCGGTTCGTTTAAGAAAAGGTTCAAACAAGTTACAACGTCGAGGTTATGAAACGGTTCGTTGTCGAAGATCCAAATGATATCAAAAAGGTACAAGGTCAAGTTCAAAGGATAGGTAACATCGAAACAAGTTCAACGCCGGTTACGGATCTCGATTTCGAGGTCCGGAGCTCAAGATATCGCGAAAACCGTTCAGGGTTGCCTATTAGACAAATAGGTCCCTCAACTTTCAAAAAGTGGTAATTAAGCCCAAACTCAATTTCCAATTGAGTCCAAAACATTCAAATGTCTAACAATCAAGCCCACGGATTTCACGAAACACGTAATTTCATTCAATTAACACCACATTCACAGAATTCACATTTTCACAAATCCGATCACATATTCATAGCTCATATAGACAATCAAAAGAAATTTTAAACGAGTAAATCAAATTATAACGAATTCAATTAACAACTCAAAATGTAAAATCATATAATTAAATATAAATACGCACGTAACACTTACCTACACGTGTGAAAACTCGGGGCGTCACAACCTCTCCCCCTTAAAAGAATCCGTCCTCGGATTATCGACTGGAAACAATTCAGGATGAAATCTTTTCATCTTCTCCTCCGTCTCCCACTTAGCCTCTTCCGACTTATCACTTCTCCATAAGACTTTAACTAGTGGGATTTACCGGTTTCTTAATTCTTGAAATTTTCGATCCAAAATTCTAACCGGTTTCTACACGAAGGTAAGGTTAGGCTCAAGTTCCACTTCTTCAACGGGTAACATCTCGGATTCATCCGGATAATATTTCCGAAGCTGAGAAACATGGAATACGTTATGAATTCCTGTCAAACTCGGGGGTAGGTCCAAACGGTAGGCTGTATCTCCAATTCTTTCCACAATCTCATAAGGTCCCAAATATCGGGGATTTAGCTTTCCTCCCTTTCCAATTCGGGTGAATCCTTTTCGAGGCGAAGCTTTCAGAAACACTCTATCCCCAACTGCAAACTCAAGATCCTTCCTTCGTCTATCTGCATAGCTTTTCTGTCGATCCTGGGCTGTTTTCATCCGTTGTCTGATTATTTGAACCTTATCAATTGCTTCCTGCACGGTCTTAGAGGGTTTTCCTTTATTCTTCCCTCGTTTCACACCTTCTTGCTTCGTCCAATTCCATTCTTCTAAATCAAAGAACAACAGTGACCTGTATTTCCGTCCGTAGAGAGCCTCATATGGAGCCATTTCTATCGATGCTTGAAAACTGTTATTATAGGCGAACTCAATCAAAGGTAATTACTCGTTCCACGAACTCGAAAAATCCAATGCACATGCTCTCAACATATCCTCCAAATATTTGATTAATCTCTCGGATTGCCCGTCTGTCTGAGGATGGAAAGTTGTGCTGAATTGAAGCCTTGTGCCCAGATTCCTTTGCAATTCTTGGCAAAACCTAGAAGTGAACCTCGAATCCCGATCTGATACAATGCTGACCGGTACACCATGAAGTCGAACAATTTCATCAACATATTTCTTAGCCAATTTATTCACCTTATCCGACATCTGAATAGCAAGAAAATGTGCCGATTTCGTCAATCGATCCACTATTACCCAAATTCCATCCAAACCACCTTTCACTCGTGGAAGACCCGTAACGATTGAAGTAACCCCAATGGTTTCTGATGTTCTGCTTTCACAACTTGGCAAGTCAAACAATGCCTCACGAAATTGATCACATCCCACTTAAGTCCATTCCACCAATAAAATTTTTTTAAATCCTTATACATCTTATTTCCCCCGGGATGTATCGAATACCCTGATCGATGAGCTTCTTCTAATATCAACCGTTTCAATTCTTCCGGAACCACAACTCTGGTTTTGAACCTTAGAAGCCCGGTGTCATCAAACCCAAACGGACTCTCTGAATCATTTCTAGCTTTCTGCACTAACCTCTGAACCTTGGAATCCACTCTTTGCGCTTCAAACAATCTCTGCTGAAGGTCCGGTTGAACCGTAATATTCCGAATACTAGCTCTTAGCTTGAAAGACTCAGATTCATCTATAGTTTCCACTTTAACACTTGACACGCTAGCTTTCCTACTAAGCGCATCCGCGACCATGTTGGCCTTTCCGGGATGGTAACGAATGGTACATTCATAGTCCGCTAACATCTCCATCCATCTTCTCTGTCTCTTGTTTAATTCCTTCTGAGAAAACAAATACTGAAGACTCTTGTGGTCGGAAAAGATCTCAAAAGAAACTCCGTAAAGATAGTGTCAACACTTTCCCAAAGCGAAGATCACTATTGCAAGTTCGAGATCGTGAGTGGGATAATTCTGTTCATGATCCTTCAATTTCCTCGAGGCATAAGCTATTACCTTACCATTCTGCATCAAAACACATCCCAACCCTTCTTTCGAGGCGTCCGTATAAACCATGTATCCTTCCGTGCCTTCAGGGAGTGCTAATACCGGTGCAGTGGTCAACTTTTCCTTCAAGAGTTGAAAATTAGCTTCACATGCCTCGTCCCACTCAAATTTGGCTTCCTTCTTAGTTAATCGAGTTAAAGGACCGGCTATCTTCGAAAAATCCTTCACGAACCGTCGGTAATAACCTGTCAATCCCAAGAAACTTCTTACCTCGGAAGCATTTTTCGGACTCTGCCACTGAATAACCGTCTCGATCTTTGAAGGATCAACTTCCAAACCCTTACTCGAAATAATATGGCCTAGAAAAGCAACCCGGTCGATCCAAAACTCACATTTACTAAACTTCGCATACAACCGGTGCTCTCTCAACGTGTCCAATACCAATTTGAGATACCTAGCATGATCCTCCGGAGTCTTTGAATACACGAGAATATCATCAATAAAGATTACGACAAATTTATCCAAATAAGGCCGAAAAATTCGATGCATCATATCCATGAATGCTGCAGGGGCATTTGTCAAACCAAAAGGCATCACTACGAATTCGTAATGCCCATACCGGGTGTTGAATCCTGTCTTTGGTATATCCTCTTCCCGGATTTTCAACTGGTAGTAGCCTTGCCTTAAATCCAATTTCGAATAAACCTTTGAACCGTGCAGCATATCAAATAAATCCTCAATGTGGGGCAACGGGTACTTATTCTTGATAGTCATCCGATTAAACTCCCGGTAATCTATACACATTCTCAACGACCCATCTTTCTTCTTAACAAAGAGAACCGGAGCACCCCACGGAGATGAACTCGGTCGGATATATCCACTCTTGAGTAGTTCCTCGAGTTGAATCTTTAACTCCTTCAACTCTGCCGGAGCCATTCTATAAGGAGTCTTGGAATACGGTTCTGATCCTGGATATAAATCAACAACAATTCAATCTCCCGATCCGGTGGTAGAGAACCTAAATTCTCTGGAAATACATCGGGATATTCCTTTACCACAGCTGTCTTCTCAAAACTTGATTGATCCTTTGGTTTATTAAGGAGATAGGCTATAAATCCCGTGGCTCCATCCTTCACCAACTTACGAGCTTCCATAAACGACAATAGAGGTATATTCTTCGACCCAACTTCTCCAATCAACTCATCACCCAATTTTATCTTCTTCTTAAAACAATCCACTTCGGCCCGGTGTCGATACAACCAATCCATCCCGAAGATTACCCCATACTTCTTCATAGACATCACGATGAAATCTGCCGGATAATCTTTCCCTTCTATCAAAACTGAACAACCCCTAACAACCCGATCCGTCTGCAAATTACCTCCAAGAGGCGAACTCACATAATAACAAGAATTTGAACAAGTAACAGATAAGCACAGAGGGGCACATAAATTAGAAGATATAAAAGAATGAGTGGCACCCGGATCGAATAATGCGTGAATGCTCGTGTTATGAATGCAAACGGTACCTTCCACCACAGCATTTGGATCAACTTCAACTTTCTGCTCCTCACCCTCAAGGGCTTAAGCTCGTGCCTGAACCTTCGGTCTCGGAGTTCCAGCTTGATACCCTGGTGTCTTGTTCGGGCATGCAAAAGCCATATGATCTCCTTTCCCGCAAATCAAACACAACTTCAATCTCTTTCGGCAGTTGTTGTAAGAATGAGTTGGCCATCCACAATAGGTACACGGAGGCTGATCATTACGAGATCCTTTAGGAGCCGGTGGAGCCTGAGGTGTTCGTGGAACGGGTGCAATCTGACCTCCAATTCTCGGCTTCTTGAAGGGTCCTTTTGGTGGTGGAGCTGGTAAATTCATCGGCCTCTTCCCTTTGTTAAATCCCGAGCCGAATCCTGACCCTTGCCCCTGGCGATAAGCTGGCCTCCTAGTATTTACAGAATCCTCAACCTTTAAGGCTTAAGAAGTAGCCTTCGCCCAAGTACTCGTGTTAACCGCCTCAAGAGCTGCCTGGATGTCTGGTCAAAGTCCCTGAATAAACTGCATAGCCTTGTGAAAGTCATCACCTGCTATGTTAGGTGCATAACGAGACAATCTCTCATAATCCGAGATATACTCGGCCACAGATCTCGATCCCTGCTTCAATTCGGTGAATTCCCTCAATCTTCGAGTACGGGAGGAGGGAGGGATGAACTTATTCTTGAATTCCCTTGAAAAGACTTCCCAGTTAATCTCTTCTCCAACTGCTTCCAATACGATCCGTGTGCTTTCCCACCAAGAGTAGGCTTCCCCTTGTATCAAAGTAAGAGTGCATCGAGCCTTCTCTCGGGACTCACATGGAATGAGCTCTCATATCCTCTCGACTTCTTTTAACCACATTTCCGCCTGCATATCATTTCCCTTGAAAAACTTAGGAGGTCTTTGGTTCTGAAACTCCCTAAGTATAACCGAAATCGGTGTCTCTTGCGGTATAGCAGGTGCAGGTGGTACCGGAGGTGCCGCTGGTACATAATCTCGAAGCCTCTGGTCTATAATGTTGATAACCGAATTAACAAAGGCCTCTGCTGGCGGTGGCGGTGGCTGTGGAGGTGGAGGTGTAGGAGTACGATCACGATGATGACGTCGTCCTGGAGATCGATCACGGTGTCTACGTGGAGGCATCCTGTCAATAAATACTGAAATGCGTACTAGGCTTAGCTCATGCATGATAATGCAATCAATTCCATCAAAATTCGAAATTTAAATGAATTAAGCACAAAAGAGATGAATATGCAACACATTGTCAATTAGTTCCTAAGCCGAACGACCTAGACAGACTCACACGACACGAAAGCCCGGGTTTTGCAACCCTAAGCTCTGATACCATTTAAGGATGTAGCACCCGAGCGCAAGGTACCACATCCCCCGCACTATGACTCGACCCGTATATGAAATGGATTTCCATACACGTGCCAAATCATAGCGAACGGGGACCACACACACCGCTAAGCCAGGCGGGACTAGCCTATCACTTAAACCCCAAAACCACAACAATCAAAGTAGCAGAATAATAGAAAAGCGGAAGCAATAAGTCATATATCATAGATTGAGCTATATGCTCTAGGTACCAACAATTATTCCATATATTGAGCTCTATGCTCTATGTACCAACATTTAGGTTCACGGGAGTTAAAACCCAATACAATTACGCTCCAAATCATCAACAACATTCACATGCCATCACGGCCCAAAACAATATCCATAAACAATAACCAAAAGTACGAGTATGCAAGTGTAACACCAAAATACTAGAGCTAGAAGCGAATGCAAGACCTAGGACTCGTATTCCCGCCTAGCTCCCTCAACACCTGCACAAAACAACTGAAAACCAAACGGGTTCAGTCCAAAGGGGACGGGTGGGTATAAAACAGGGTATAAATAGAATATATATAACGGTAATTAAACAATCACATGCAAGCTATAATCCCAAGTGAGGTTTTAAAGAATTTCCCAAGTGGGTGAATAACAATCATCAAAAGCGATTATAACGAATCATTAACATTAGGTCATTAGTAGCCCGGCGAGTGGGTGTGCATTATCTCCAACCAACACCTTGTGTAAAACATTTAAACATTCGTTCATTCATTTTGTTCATGCAATTCAATCTTGTGTGCACATTCATTAACGTTTACACCTTCTTCCTCCGGGTTGGTGGCAGGTTTGCAAGGCCCGACCACCCATTCATTGACCAAAAGGGGAACATGACTCCCCAGATGGCGCTCAGCGTCCATTCCTCGCTAACTCCTAACGAGGTCCGGTTATGCCGTTAATTGGTGGAACTAATGTCAGGGATCACCGTCGGCCCATGCCTCCCCGGATAGCCACTCACACTAAGTGCCTGGGCCCCATTCGTGCATAACATTCATTCTTTCTTTTCTCGCGAAAACATTTGGTAGGATTTATAAAATAAGAGCTTTACGTTGCAAACATTTACTCTTTGAAAATGACTCTATATATATATACATTTTGGTCGAAAACTTTTCACGTTAAAGGTATTTATAGGGTCATATAGCTAGGTAGAAGAAAAACCCACCTCGAATCGGCAAAAGAAGAACACACGAGCCTCACCGACCGGCCTCGTCTCCAAAGGAATCAAATCTATGTAAGACAGGTGAAGTGAGACTCAATATGACCATATCAGACGCTCGACAATGCCATGGTTATGATATGAACGCTTTAAAATGTAACGAACAAGTTCATGTGCACTATTAATGTCAGAAAGCATATAACCGTTCATAACTTTCATTCTTGCATTTATATAACAATTATAAACATAGCTTAAATTGAAGTCAAGTTCATTATAATCCACAAATACGAGCCACGCATGCAATTCAAGCAAGAAAGAGACTTCTCAAGGCTGCCATTTCAAATGACACGACCGTGCTGAGTTTCAAAAGGAAATGGACACGGCCGTGTCCGAGGTTTAAAAAATCAGAAAATTCAAAGTCGAGGGCTTGACACGGCCGTGTTACATTTTCAAAGGATTTGGACACGGCCGTGTCCGAGGTTAAAATCAGAAAAATTCAAAGTCGAGAGCCTAACACGGCCGTGTCCATTTTCAGTTCAAAGTTGACACGACCGTGTCAGATCGTCGTTTTGAAAGGGAAAACAGAGCAACAACTCTGTTTCTACGTGGGAAAAGATTTGAAGAACAGGGAAGCCCTAAGGAAGCTCTTAGATACCAACTAGACATGTTTTCAAGCCACATAATTCATACAAATCATGCAATTCATTCATATATGCAAGAATCCATATCCAGAATTGGTAAAAGACCAATCAATGTCAAGCTTTCATTCATGGAAGCTTCAAGCTTCAACAATGGCAAGTCATGCTCTAATCATCAACCCTTGAATTTAAACATGTAAGAATGATAGAAAGCTTACAAGAATCATTTATCAAGCATCAACTTTCACTTTAAATCAAGACAACCAAGGAACAAGCTCAAACCCTCAATTCATGCTCATATTCAAACCTCAAGAATTCCCCAACTTCTAACATGCTTCACTTAGATGAAAATATAGAAGGGAAGATGGAGATTACAAATCCTAGCTCACCTTGGAAAAAGATCGCATGGAAGCTAGACTTGAGCTCAAGTTTGGTTAATCCAAAAATGGAGGGTTTCTTGGGAGTGCTTCCTTGCGCCTTGCCTTGGCTGCTTTGATCGATCAAAATGGGAAGAAAAGGGTAAGAATGCTGATATCTAATAAGGAAATGGGTAGGGTACGGGTTGGTCCAAGTCCGGTTCGTTTAAGAAAAGGTTCAAACAAGTTACAACGTCGAGGTTATGAAACGGTTCGTTGTCGAAGATCCAAATGTTATCAAAAAGGTACAAGTCAAGTTCAAAGGATAGGTAACGTCGAAACAAGTTCAACGCCGGTTACGGATCTCGATTTCGAGCTCCGGAGCTCAAGATATCGCGAAAACCGTTCAGGGTTGCCTATTAGACAAATAGGTCCCTCAACTTTCAAAAAGTGGCAATTAAGCCCAAACTCAATTTCCAATTGAGTCCAAAACATTCAAATGTCTAACAATCAAGCCCACGGATTTCACGGAACACGTAATTTCATTCAATTAACACCACATTCACAGAATTCACATTTTCACAAATCCGATCACATATTCATAGCTCATATAGACAATCAAAAGAAATATTTAACGAATAAATCAAATTATAACGAATTCAATTAACAACTCAAAATATAAAATCATATAATTAAATATAAATACGCACGTAACACTTACCTGCACGTGTGAAAACTCGGGGCGTCAAATTCAAGCTTTAAAATAATCAATTGGATGGAAGGAAGCTTGATGATGATGATAAACTCCCACTTCTCCTCTTCTTTGATGGATGAACCGAGAGAGGGAGAGATGGAAATGAATATGATTGTATGTTATGGAATGAAATGGAAGGAGGAAGAAAATATAACGTGATATATCTCCTCAAATTTGATGAAAGTCTTTCATTGGAATTTAATCCTCCAAATATATAAGTTGATGCAATTAAGTATAAAAAGTTTGGGGAATAATCAATTAGGTCCAAGAAATATTTATGCAATTTGATTCTCTAATTTACAATAATAATCATTTAAGGACAATTAAACAAGTAGAACACGTTCGGTAATTATTTCACGTACCAAATGAATCAAATTTATGCAATAATTCCCAAATTGATACATGTTTCCCATAATCACATTCAAGTATAATTTATATGATTTATTATAAAATGTAGGAATTTAATAAATACAAAAATTAAAATAATCCTAACTCTCGGAAAATTCACACGTGTCGCGCGTACCTAGAAAGCTAGAAATTGGGGCATTACAAGATCTCATCTAAAACCCCATATTACTATTCATTTTCGAGCCTCCATTCCCTCAATAGAATACTAAAAACTCAAATCTGTATTTCTTGAATACCTTAACTCACATCTCTTGTTTTAAAATCATTTTCGGAAATTTAACATCAAAGCTACGATTTTATCCCCATGTAATTGTTTATCCACTAAACGATATCCTCTTATCTCATTCGTAGAACCTTAGAGGTATGAAACTTATATTTTTCTATCACTTACATATGCTTTCCGTGACCTGAAACTCTTTACAAAAATTATTGATCAAAATTACCATTAGGTCCCTTGATCACTATTCATCCCATAAAATTAGGAATTTCTCGAAACACTTTTTCCTATCAAATATCATAGTCAAATGAATCCTTGAATCATTTCGAGAATTTTGATATCATCCACAAACCCTAATTCCTATTCTAACTCAAGTAGTATCGAAAATCACTTCAAAATCCAAGTTACTATTCTTACCGTAAACAACTTTTTATCCGTACACTTTTTTATATTCAATATTATAGTCAAAACGATCCTTGAATTATTTTATGAATTTTCATACATTTACCAAAACTTGATTCCAACCGTAGCATATTTTATAAATATTTTCCTTTTTAAAAATTATCATTTTATTTTAAATAATTAGCTTTCATTCAATATTCAAAATTATACTTAAAACGTTTCTTAAATTTTTCCTCTAAACTATCATAATTTTTCCAACCTTTAAACTTCATCATAGCTTCGTTTATATAATTTTCTCATGATTTTCATCATCTTGAACATTCATAATTTATAAACGAAAATTCTAAATATTCCACATGTATAATCATGACGAAGCTTATTTTTCACTCTTTCTTTCATTAATTTACTACTTTAAGTTTTCACCTCTCGACTCTAGAATAAATTTTATACCATTTTACATTTATTTTTATTCAACATGACAACACTAGACTTTCTAAAAATAGAAGGTTTTGAATAAATGAATCTAATTCAACCACATTTCATATATAGCTCCCAAGCATTTGTTTAAATTATAGTTCAACCACATTTCCTACATAGCTACCAAGCATTTGTTTAGGTTATGAAGCATCCACATCTCCCCTAAACTCTTAGGAATTGCACAAAAGCCCCTCATTCCTACCTATAAGTACCCTCCCAAGCATCATTTCTAACTAACAAAATGAACACACAAAATCACTCACTCTCCCTTAGTCACTCACAGCAACATCAGCTCTTGTCCGTTAAAGTGTGCTTTCTTTTATTATTTCATGCTTTATATTATGTTCTTAGTATAATAATAGTAGTAGCATGCTTAGATTTAATTAAATTATGCTTTAGGAATTTATTTTATGAAATATATGCTATTTATGCTAGTTTAGGAAAAATATGATAATATATGTGAATTTTATTTAATTAAATGCATGAATTATGATATGATAATATATTCATATGTTTAAGTATTCATGATCTTGTTTAATTAAATTCATGTCAAAAATAATTTATTTAGAATTAATTTCATGAATCATGTTGCATAAAGTGCAACATTTTACCTTTAATCATATGTTATGAACCTAGAATTTATTAAATATGATCATGAACTAGTATGAACATATTCATAAGTCTAAGAACATGTTCATGTTGTTCTTGAATGATTTTAGGTGCACGTGTGATAGTGTGTGAGTGTGTGTGTTTGATTTTATGTTATAAAGTGATTAATTCATAAGAATTTGAATAGTAAATGTTTTCAATAGTGATTTTGACTTTTGGGTCAACCTATATTCTGAATATTTCGAAATTAATATAAAAATAAAATAGGCTGTGGAATTTTTAAAGAAGAAGTTTATCCGAATTTTCCAAAAATCAGTAAATTGTGAACTAATTTCAAAATAGAACTTAAATTGTCAAATTAAAAACTAAATTTCATTTCCAATCTTATAATTAGAATCATGTCGTGATTAATAAATATCTAATTAGTTAAAGATTTCATAAAATCTAAATTAATTAAAGAAATTCTCTTAAACAGTGAAAATAAGTGTTTACCGGGTAAAATTAAAGTTTCAAAGATCATTTAAACATTTCATATTATCGTTTTGAAATTCAAAACGTTCAAGGTTTCAAACAATAAAGAATTAGGATTTTTATCCAAGTTTTGAATTTCAAATAAAGATATTCATATAGGCTTTTCAAATCGGATATTTTCAAATATCATTTCCAAAATAAGATTTCTTTATGGACTTCTTTTATAACATAGAAGCTTATTAAGATTCCTAATTTGATTAATAATTACTTGATATAGTAATGGACCTTATTTTATAAACTTTGTTTGAATATTAAAGTTGTATTTTATCAGAATATTATTATGTGATCTCATTCCATGACTATGACATGTTTTATGATAACTTGTCTATGTGAGTAGTTTTGGTTACGAAATAGGAACTTATAGTTGATCACCACTCATAGGTGAAGATCTGGACGAACTAGGACTCCGGTATTATTACATAATACCTGGTTACTGTAGGTGAGGTTAAACGTTTTCAACTGGGATCATGAGTATATATATATATATATGAAACATTTTATGACATATCATAATACCATTCAATTTTTATTCCTTTATAAATGATACTGCCCTTTTGAAAATACCTTGATATCAACTTATATTGTTCCAGTATACACAATCAACTATTTTAAAGTATTCATAACATCTTGTCAGAAACAATTAAAAGTATCTCCTACTAAATTATCTCGGTACTATGTTAACGTTTATCGGGTATCGTTAAATGCAAGCAAAATATATTTTCTTATTGTGGACCCAGTGCTCTTGGTAGAAGTAGTAGTCCGGGAGGCATGGGCCGAGGTCTACTATTATACCAGCCGCCAACTAGATCTTGGTGGTGGTCTAACTGGAGGTTAGTTATTCCACATCAAGTGACGGGAATGTTGGAAAACGGAATCAGAAAAGCAGCGGAAATTTAAAATTTTTCCAACAAAAGGATCTTAGGCTCGCAATAGTGTATCCAAATTCTTAGGGATTAGAAACTTACTTTCTTAATTATCGTTCTTGAAGCGTTTCAAGCCACCCAAGAACGCTCTTTTCGTGGCTTGATCCCCTCTCCTTGGTAAAGCTCAAATCTTCAAACTTCTAAGTTGAAGCTCTCCAGAGATAGTCCACCAACTTGATCACAATCTAACTAGTAAGGATGCTAGTTCTCTAGTTAGTGTTTAGGCTTAACCTAGGGTGGTTAATTTATCTTGGAGAAAGGATGGTGTTCAATATATGAACTAAAAGAAGATCATCAATTAGCCTCAAGGGGAGCTCGAGCTCCCCTATATATAGGAAGGAGGGTTGGCCGAACATCCTAGTCCTTATGGGCTAGGGTTTTGGTCTCTCTCTCCTATTACTTGATCATCAAGTATTTTCCAACTTTGACTTTGAATTCTAATTCAAGTCAACTTTTAAGAGAGCTAAAATCTCCAAACTATTTTTGGATAATTTTATAGTTTATTTATTTAAAATAAATAACTTATTTTATCTAATTAATTAATTCGTAATTAATTAACTAGATTATTTTTCTCCAAAATAAGACTTTCTTTTTAATTCAAAATTAAACCAAAGTCTATTAAATAATTAACAAATTAATTATTTAATATATATATACAATATATATATATATATATATATTTATATATATATATATATATTCACGTGAGACACGTGTCATAATGACACGTGTCACTCACGTGACCCACACGTGTGGTTTCACACGTGTGGAACCCTCTCGGGCCGATTAACTCGTTTAATCATTTTAAAGCCTCAACTCATGTAACCAAGTTGTTGTGTGTGACCCTTTAGGTTCTCAATTCAATTAGCAGTGACCCTAATTAATTAATTCACTAATTAATTAATCAGTTCACAGATTAAACGACCATAGTCTAGCAACAGGTGTTTAACCCCTAGCTGAATTGAAATGTTCGGATTCGACAAAACCTTTAAGTCATTGATTCATGTGAGATACAATCCTCCTACTTACTATCTCTCAACCAAGATCTAGGGCAAGGGAATAATTAGAACCCTAATAATCCGGTCTTAAAGCTAAGTGCATTTCATATCCACTTGATCTCAATCCAAGAAACCCTTTTCTTGATGTCTTGATCTACTGCCTTGGCCAAGGACTCCATATGACATATGAAGGACTTACACAATAAGAGATCACCTTGGAAATGCAAGTGTAGGTCCTTTCTTGATTCTCATTCACTTTCATGAATAACTTGTGCAGCCCCAGCATAAGCTTTGAATCAGTTCTCTAAGGCGACACCCTTTAAAGCTTATACCTAAGACTACAGAGTTAACTCATAAAGTGACGAAGAACCTCAAGTCTAAGGATCAATTAATCACATCAATGACTCGTGAGATATTCCCTAATCTGGAAGTTTCATTTCCTGAAATAGAAACTTCCTTTCCCATTTAGGAATCTTCGCACACGGGGCATCTCAGTGAACTTACTTATTAAAGTAAGCACCCTCATGTATTACGCACGTATAAACTATACACTTTGCACCTCCATGAAATAAGGTGGTCCTTCTTAAGGGCGTGATCCCACCAGCAAGCCTTAGAGGAGTCAGATTGACAATCCCACTGTCTATAAGACTCATCGGCTTGGAGTATTTTACTAATCATGACTTATGTAATATAGGGCTCATTTCATGAACCATTTCACGTAAATGGTAGAGTCCTAAAGTCATCAAGATTAGGGGAGTTCTCATACATGCACAGCTAAAGTAAACGTATACCAAATAAGAGCATATAAAGAAGTGTTGCCTCAATACGTTATTTTATTCAAAGATTGTCTGCGATTACAGTAAGGAAAAACACAAAGCGGATATACAATCGGCTTTCTAGGGCACTATTCCTAACAATCTCCCACTTACCCGTCAAAGCCATTCTAAAGCTATTATAAGTCCCATCTTCTGAAGATGACCTTGAAAAGCTTGTCGACTAAGGGGTTTAGTAAGTGGATCTGCCACGTTCTCTGTTGATGTGACCCTCTCAATTTGCACATCTCCTCTTTTGACAATATCACGGATTAGGTGATACTTCTTCATAATGTGCTTGGTCCGTTGGTGAGATCTTGGTTCTCTTGCTTGAGCAACCGCCCAGTGTTGTCACAAAACACAGTTATGGGGTCTTTCATGCTAGGAACAACATTCAACTCTTGAATGAAGTTTCTAATCCAAACACCTTCCTTGGCTGCATCATTTGCAGCTAAGTATTCGGCCTCAGTGGTCGAATCTGTAGTGGTAGTTTGCTTGGAACTCTTCCAACTCACTGCTCCGCCGTTTAGGCAGAAAATGTATCCTGACATTGACTTAAAATCATCTAAGTCAGATGCAAAGCTTGCATCGCATAATCCTTCGACAGTAAGATCTTTCTGACCTCAGTAAACTAAGAATAAATCTTTAGTACTTTTCAAGTACTTAAGAATATTCTTCACGGCAGCCCAGCGATCATCTCCAGGGTCAGATTGGAAACTACTTGTTACACTAAGTGCATAAGCCACATCCGGTTGAGTACATAACATTGCATACATTATGCTACCTATTGCTGATGCATAAGGTGTATGAGTCATTCTTTCCTTCTTAAGGTTAGTCTTAGGACACATCTTTTTCGAAAGACATGTTCCTACACTCATAGGAAGGTCCTTAACCTTTGCTGACTCCATATTGAATCTCTTCAATACTTTGTCAATGTACATCGACTATGATAGTCCTATTAACCTTCTAGATCTATCTCAATAGATTTTAATTCCAAGGATATAGGACGCATCACCAAGATCTTTCATCTCAAATTGGTTCGATAACCATAACTTAGTCACTTTCATGTCATTCTTCGAATTCCCAATAAGAAGGATGCCATCTACATAAACTACTAAGAATTGCACTGAGGTCTCCAATTCCTTTCTATACAAACATGATTCATTCGAAATTAGAATGAAGCCAAACGCTTTGACTGATTCATCAAATCAAATATTCCAATTCCTAGAAGCCTGTTTTAATCCATAGATTGATCTTTGGAGTTTGCAAACCTTTTGCTCACTCCCACTGAATGTGAAACCTATGGGTTGCTCCATATAAATGTCTTTATCAATGTCACCATTGAGAAAGACAGTTTTCACATCCATTTGCCATATCTCGTAGTCATAATACGCAGCAATGGCAAGCATGATCCGAAAAGACTTTTGCATTGCAACTGGCGAAAAGGTTTCATCAAAGTCCACTCCGGGTCTTTGAGTGAATCCTTTTGCAACCAGTCTTGCTTTGTAGGCTGCAATGCTTCCATCAACTCCAAGCTTTCTCTTAAAGATCCATTTGCATCCTATGGGTTTGACCCCATCAGGCAAATCTACCAAGGTCCAAACTTGGTTGGAGTTCATGGAGTCCATTTCGGATTTCATGGCTTCTATCCACCGTTCAGAGTCAGAATCTGAAAGTGCCTCCTCATATGTTAAAGGATCATTATCCTTTTGAGAGATTTCATGGAAGAATCCATACCATCTCTCTGGCTATCTAGGAGTGCATTCAGAACGCCTTGGAGGAGGATTTGCGTGTGTATCGAAATTCATGATTGGTTGTTGTTGATCAGAAGGGGACATTTCTTCAGTGGGTGGTGTGGGATCACTTTGTACTTCTTCTAATTCTATGATCTTGCCTTTCTTTTCCTTAAGGAACGGTTCCTCCAGAAAAGTGGCATTTCTGGAAACAAACACCTTTTGCTCAGATTGATCATAGAAGTAGTATCCTATGGATTCCTTAGGATAACCTACAAAGTAGCATAAGTTAGAACGAGATTCTAACTTATCTCCCACTGTCCTCTTCACGTAAGTAGGACAACCCCAAATTCTTAAGTAAGAATAACTAGGGAGTTTACCATGCCACATTTCATAGGGCGTTTTAGGGACTGACTTAGAGGGAACTAGATTCAAAATCTTTGCTGCGCTTTCTAGGGTATAACCCCAGAAAGAAGGTGGTAAGTCAGTGAAACTCATCATGGAACGAACCATATCGAGTAGGGTTCAATTCCTTCTCTCAGAAACTCCTTTAAACTGAGGAGTTCCCGGAGGAGTCCATTGAGATATAATCCCATTATCTTTGAGAAGATTAAGGAATTCTTCACTAAGATACTCGCCTCCTCGATCAGATCGAAGTGCTTTGATCTTGGTTCTCAACCTCCTTTTAAAATTCTAAGAATTTCTCAAAAGCTTCAGATTTGTACTTCATTAAGTATAAATAACCATACCAACTAAAGTCATCAGTATAGGTTATGAAATACTGATGATTGTTTCTAGTGCTTACACTAAGCGGTCCACAAACATCAGAATGGATCAAATCCAAAACCTTAGTGGCACGTTCCACATTTTCTTTAAAAGGAACTTTTGACATTTTTCCTTTGAGACAGGATTCGCAAGAAGTCAACTCTTTGAGATCATTTTCAGAGAATGATCCTAAAGTGTTTATCTTGCTAATTCTGTTCTTGGAAATGTGTCCTAATCTAGCTTGCCATAAGGGAGCTGAAACTTTGTCATCTCTCTTACGTTTAGTTTCTCGTTGTATATTCTTAATATTGATATTCTGAGTTAGATAAAGTCCATTACTTAGAATACCGATGTGAACGGAAGAGTTGTTCCGTTTGATAAAGTATTTACCATTCTTAATATAAGTTTCATAACCTTCACAATCTAAAATTGGAACTGAAATTATATTACGAATAATGCTCGGTACATAAAGGACTTTATTTAAGACTAACTCAAAACTACCTAAATCTAATCTAATTGTGCCTAAAGCTCGAGCTTCAATGTTTGAGCCATCGCCGATCATTAAGACACATTCTCCTTCTTTGAGTTGTTGGACTTCACTTAGCATCTGTACATCATTACAGATATGAGTTCCACAACCGGTATCAAGTACCCAAGAACTAGAATTAATAGAAAGATTTATTTCAGCGAGAAACATACCTTTCTTTAGAGTAGCCTTGTAATCTGGGCAGTTTCTCCTCCAATGTCCCGCTTTGCCACAATGGAAGCAAACATCCTCTTTCTGATCACGCTTCTTCTTTTGGGCCTTCCCCTTCGAAACGCCACCAGTGGGCCTAAGGGGTTTCTTCTTCTTCTTCTGGGCTTTCTTGCCCTTACCTTTAGAAGGCCCAGAAGAGGAAGATGGAGCATTCACCATCAAAACCTTATTGTCCTTCTTGATCGTGCTTTCAGCAGTCACAAGCTGACTAATCAACTCAGCTACAGTAGCACCAGCATGATTCATATTGAAGTTAAGGACAAATGGGTTGAATGATGGTGGGAGCGAAGCTAGCAACAAATCCACTGAAAGCTCATCTTTCAGTGGCATGTCCATGGAAGCAAGTTTCTCAGTAAGGGCGAGAAACTTGAGTCCATACTCATGGACACTAGAACCTTCCCTCATTCTTGAGTGGAACAATTCCTTTGAAGTGTTATACCTTGTAACACATTCATGAGGGCGGTAAAGTTGCTCTAAGTGGTCGTAAATCTCCCAAGCGAATTCCATGGCCTCATGTTGCCTTTGCAAGTCCGGAGATTATCATCCTTCCACTTCTGAATCGCGTCCCACTCGGCCCGAGTGGGAGCCTCCCCTTTGGGACTAGGCTCCCCTTCGAAGAGAACATAAGTTCTCTTCTCAGAATCTAAAATGATTTTTAGATTCCTCAGCCAATCAGAATAGTTGGGACCAGTCAACTTGTTTGACTCGAGAATCGATACAAGAGGGTTTTTGGTTGCCATTTCAAAACACGTAGAGAATCACAGAATCTACGACCTAAATGGTAAAACAGAGAACTAGTGAGCATGTTGAATTATAACGATATACAAAAGATAAGGTCTTTAATCTAATGTAGCTCCCACTGTTTTTCAAAGATCTATAATTCCCAAAGATCTAAGAGGAACACGTTTCCCAATGGGTACTAAGATCCTAGGCATTTTACCTCGAACCCACGACTCGCGGACATTCTAAGTAAAACCCTAGGTAGGTACAACTTACCAATTCTAACACCTTTAGAACTCTTAGTAATTGTTTTTGCATCACCTATCTTTCAATATGGACCCACGACTAGTGCGACATCCATATTTACTTAGGCGTTAAGCTAGACCCATCAATCATAAGATCATGATCAAAACTTAGTTCGAACGACCCACGACTCGCGGACATCGCCCTTGCCAAAATTGATCACGAAATATTGATCATATAAAATGATTAATTAGGTAACTAAGAACTAATAAGCTCCACTAGCTATCCCACGACTCGCGGACAATAACTAGCTTCACTTACTAAACTTAAAACCTATTGATGGAATGCTAGGAATTTAATTCAAAATTTGCATCTCGAATTAACACCTATCTGTTCGAAATTAGCTTAATATTTAATGGGAATTTTCTAATCAACCGGAGAGTTGTCCGGTTCGACCTCACCAACATATATGTTATCCAATTTTATTAGTCTTGATTAATCCATGTACACTTAAATGCATTTCAAACAAGCACATAAACAGATAACATGTCCTAGCATGATACTAACATGTAATGATCATGGGTTCTACCTATCACGTGGTTATGGATTCTGTGAATCATTATATGTCATGCATCGAATATGTATCCGAATGCTTATGAATTCAGTAACAACATGCCACCGAGAAGAGCACCCCGTAATCATGTACCACCACTACCACCCTAAAGAGATGTCACACCACCCCCTGAACGGGAGGGACCTCTAGAGTTAAGGGATGTGCTACGATAATTCACGAGAGCTTGTAATCAGAGAGATAATCCTCATAATGAAAGGTCACTGGAAAATTTTTTGAGGATGAATCCACCTAAGTTCTATGGAGAACCGAACGACATAAAGGCTGAAAATTAGATTACTAGTCTTGAGAAGATTTTCGAGGCTATGGAAATCTACCCAGAGGATCGTGAACGAGTTCGGTATGCTACTTTTCTTATGGAAGGAGCTGCATACAATTGGTGGAAACACTTTCAGCACATGTGGATTGAAAACATCGTTGAAGGAAGTTGGGATGAGTTTATCAAAGAGTTTCAGCAGAAGTATACGCCCCTAGTAACTCGTGACGCACGAGAGGCTGAGTTTATGAGTTTGGTTCAGGGAACTATGAACGTGATGGAGTATGAGGCTAGGTTTGTGAGGTTGATCAAGTATGCGCCTCATATTCTGAATGATGAGCGTCGCAAGAAAAAGAGGTTTATCGATGGACTGAAGCCCGAACTTCGGTTGGCACTTGCTTCTTTGGACATTGAGACCTACAACCGGGCTATTGATAGAGCGCTAAGGGTTGAAGCTGCACACAAGGAGATCAAGATAACTACTGCACGTCAAGGACCTTCTAACCCTAAGCCTTATCAAGGGAACAAGCGACCATCCGGATCTTTTCCCCAAGGAACCGGAAAGAAGCCAATGGTAGCACCACAACCTCAGCAGCAGCAGTCTCTATAGAGACAACAAGCACAGAAGTAGAAAGCGCCTCAGCCGTATCAGAGGGTGCCACAACAGCAGAGAGCACCTCAGCCAGGTCCAGAGGAAATTGTTTACCGATGCCAAACGGGACACACTGAGGAGAACTGTCCCAAGAAAGCTGGACAGTGTTTCGCGTGTTGTTCCTCTGAGCACCAGATGGATAGTTGCCCGTACAAGATCTAGAGATTTGGGGTCCAGGATAAAGGAAAAGCAGTGGTGGGTACGACGAACAAACCGGTGGTCAAAGGCAGAGTATATAATTTGGATGGTAAGGAGGAGGTTGTTCCTTCGTCTGTTGTGGAAGGTATTGTGCACATTCTTAACACGCTAGTTAAGGTCTTGTATGACCCTGGTGCCACGCATTTATTTGTTACATCTAAATTATGTGCGCATTTACAGTTTTCACTTGAATACTTGCCATATAAATTTGAAGTGAGTTCTCCTTTGGGAACTTGCCTTGTTACGGATCAAGTATATAAACGCTGCCTATATGTATTGGTACCCGTTGTTACCCGATGGATCTTATTGAGTTACCGATGACAAGGTACGATGTTATACTTGGTATGGATTGGTTGTCTAAGTACCAAGCTAAGTTAAATTGTTACAAGAAAGAGATCATCTTGGAAGAAGATGAAAGTCGGACATCAGAAAGAAAAGTTGAGAAGTTATCAGTGATTTCTTCGATGGAAGCTAAGAAGCTGATTCAGAAAGGAACCAGTGGATTTGTGGCTTATCTTCTGAATATACCGAAAGATCAACTTAAGATCGAAGAAGTGGAAGTGGTGAACGAATTCTTAGATGTGTTTCCTGAGCATTTGAATTCGTTACCTCCTGACCGAGAGTTGGAGTTTACAATCGAGACGATAACAGGAGCTGAGCCGTACCCAAAGACACCTTACAGAATGGCTCCAACTGAATTGGAAGAGTCGAGAAAGCAATTGGACGATCTAATAGAGTCTAGATATGTTCGACCGAGCACATCGTCGTGGGGAGCGCCTGTGCTTTTCGTTAAGAAGAAGGATGGATCATTGTGTTTATGCATTGACTATCGGGAGCTGAACAGGATGACGATCAAGAATAAGTATCCTCTCCCTCATATTGACGAGCTGTTCGATATACTTCAAGGATCGAAGGTCTACTCTAAGTTAGATCTGAGACAAGGATATTATCAATTGAAGACAAGGATATTATCAATTGAAGATCAAGGAAGCAGATATTCCGAAGACTGCTTTCAACAGCTGATACGGACATTATGAGTTTGTAGTAATGTCGTTTGGTTTGACAAACTGATGTGAACCATGATGAACCGCGGCCATATCTTGTCCCAAATGAAGAGCTGGACCGATCCACAGCTCAAGAAGATAGCATACAAAAGGAACAAAGTTATAGTGGTCCAATTACAAGAGCTCGGGCCAAAATTATCCAAGAGGAAGTTAGAAATCTCTTAAACCAATTTGCTCAAACTGGACTCCAACCTTCAAAATGGGCTGTTGAACCAAATTCAGAATACTTCAATGTTTTTATGTCCAATTCCTAAAGTCCAAAGCGTGGAAATGATGTAATTCGGCCCTAAGCCTATTATAGTATTATTTGGGCCTTTATTTTATCATGATTTAGCTGCATATTAGTTTATTTAATCCCACTTTTGTAAGCCTTCATGGCAAGTGGCGGGAATAGCTTGTGTCCTTTAGTATTCTAGTGTCTCTTAGGTTTCCGTGCATGCATCTTTATATTCAGCATTGCAACTTGTTTTTCTTTCAATCAAGAAGTAAAATTATTGAATTTTCATTCAAGTGAGAATTTTCTCTCAAGTTCTTTGCTGAACGACATTAGGGTTTCAATCCCCTTTCCCGGATAACTTTATTTCTCGACTCCTTATAGTCGATGGGGTGCGTTACTTACACTCTGATAGTGTTGGTTCTTTGCTCAATATAGCAAACAGGTCACACTCCTCTTATTTTCAACCTTGAATTGGATGATCAGATTCAAGAACTGCAAGTATTGATATAGGGTTGCATGGCAAGTACGTGGAGTTCGTATCATTTGGTATCTAGAGCTTAGGTTTCCATCCATGGTTACGTATCCATATCTTTTGTCTTTTGTATAATTTCTTTTCATAATTGTTATATTGCTGCAAAAAATCGAAAAAGGCAAAAAAACCGAAAAAAAAAAAAAAAAAAAAAGAGCAGTATTGTTTCAGTCATTTTCTTTGTAATCTCAAATCATAAGTCATGTGGATTTGTTTGTTTGTATCTTTTTAGTTGTAACAGTTCGTTTGTGACAATTTTTGCACCCTTATTGGTTTATTCATCTTAAGGATTATTTAGTTGAGGGATCTGAAATTTCTTGTGTCTTTCTTCAAGAATTGAGAGAAAAGAGTGGTAAAAGGCTTGAGTTGTGAGCACAAAAGAGGGAAAAATCCATATTTTTGAGTGATACATGAGCGTGAGTGACTCTAAACGAGGGCAAACGCGTGAGGGAGTGTTGTAAGGTAATTTTTACTAACGATTTTTCTTGCAGGTTTAAAACAAGACGGAAGAACGAAATGAACAGCCTCCAATGGACGTTAACTTTGTCCTCCGTGCAATGCAACAACAATTTGATAGTTTGAACGTACAATTTGGTGAGATCCGGGATCGATTGGATCAAAATGATGAACGGGTGACTGAATTACAACAAAATGCTCTCCCGGCTAGGAGACCAAACAGACGACCAGCCGATTTGGGTATCAATACTCGTGATGGATTTGATGATGAGGAAGATGACTTGGATGAGGCTGCATCAAATGCCTCTTCAAGGAGAGATCATAGACGTCCAAGATACCAACAACAACGAAGAGGAGGAGGGGTAATTGACAATAATCTCGGATCTATCAAGCTTTTTATTCCTTCCTTCAAAGGACAAAATGACCCGGAAGCTTACATTGTATGGGAACGAAAGGTGGAGTTAATTTATGACTGCCACAACTATTCGGAAGGGAAAAAGGTAAAACTTGCAGCCGTATCCTTTACGGACTATGTTATTGTATGGTGGGATCAAGTGGTGATAAGTAGAAGAAGAAGTGGTGAGTTCCCTATTGAAACGTGGGATGAGATGAAGGTGGTTATGAGGAAGAGGTTCGTACCTCCTCACTACTATCGGGACCTATACCTTAAGTTGCAAAGTTTGAGGCAAGGGTTCAAAACGGTAGAGGAATACTACAAAGAAATGGAGATGGCAATGATTCGAGCAAATATTGAGGAGGATCGTGAGGCAACCATGGCTCGGTTCATATGTTGTCTCAACCGAGAGATCGCCAATGTAGTGGAACTTCATCACTATGTTGAACTTGAGGAAGTGGTCCATATGGCTATCAAGGTGGAGAGATAATTTAAGAAAGGACGGACTGTGGTTAAGCGTGATGATTCAAATACCTCTAAACCAAAGTGGAATTCTTCTCCAAAAACAGCCGAAAAGCCTTCAAAACCAAAGGAGGATCCACCTACAACAAAGGGTTCGTTTGAGAAAGGTAACACCTCTACACATCGCAATCGTGATATTAAATGCTTTAAATGTCAAGGAGCAGGCCATATAATGTCTCAATGTCCAAACAAAAGAGCCATGATCTTGTTAGACAATGGAGAACTTGAAACCGAAAGTGAGGGTGATAATGGAGGCCTTGAAACATCGGATGAGGTAAGTGATGTTGAGCATGCGGTTGTGGGGCAAAGTTTGGTGGTTCTAAGAGCTTTGCACATCCAAGCTCTTGAGGACAAAGATGAACAACAAAGGGAAAACATCTTTTACACACGGTGTCATGTTAAGGAGTGAGTGTGTGGGCTGATCTTTGACAGCGGGAGTTGCGTGAACGTGGCTAGTAAATTGATGTTGGAAAGGCTCGGCCTTAAAACCGTGAAGCACTCGAGACCTTATAAGCTCCAATGGCTGAATGAACATGGTGAAATGAAGGTAACAAAACAAGTTCTTATCTCCTTTTCAATTGGCAAATACATGGATGAGGTTCTTTGTGATGTCGTACCAATGCAAGCTGGCCATAAATTGCTTGGAAGACCATGGCAATTTGATAGACGAACAGTTCATGATGGCTACAAGAATCGATGTAGTTTTACCAAGGATGGGCGAAACATCACCTTGGCACCTTTACCACCAAGCCAAGTGTATGAAGAACAGTGCCAAATTAAGAAATCCATTTCAGCTTCTTCAAAACAAAGTGATTGTAATAGTGAGAAAGAATGTGAAAAAGAAAAAGAAAAAGAGCATGAAAAAGAAAAGGAGAAGGAAAAAGAAAAAGAGTGTAACAGAAAAGAAGAGGGAGAAAAGAAACTAGTTGAAAAGAAAGAAAGAAAAAAAGTGAGTTTCTTTATAAAAGAAAAAGAGATTGAGGGGGTGATAAAAAAAGAAAAGCTTGTGACGATGATGATGTATAAAAACATATTTCTTTCATCTGATGAAACCCCTCCCTTGCCTAGTGTTATTTCTTCTCTCTTGCAAGAGTTTGAGGATGTATTCCAGGAGGAAATACCACCCGGTTTACCTCCTATACAAGGAATAGAACACCAAATCGACCTCATCCCCGGGGCTGCCATCCCAAACCGACTAGCTTACCGAAGCACCCCTCAAGAGACAAAAGAGCTTCAAAAACAAGTTGAAGAGTTGCTTGCAAAGGGATATGTGCGTGAGAGCATGAGTCCATGTGCTGTTCCGGTTCTTTTGGTGCCTAAAAAGGATGTTACTTGGCGAATATGTGTGGATTGTAGGGCTGTCAACAACATCACGGTAAAGTATCGTTATCCCATACCTCGCCTTGATGATACAATTGATGAATTGCATGGTTCTACAATCTTCACTAAAATTGATTTGAAAAGTGGCTATCACCAAATAAGAATGCAAGAAGGTGATGAATTGAAAACAACTTTTAAAACTAAGCATGGTTTGTATGAGTGGTTAGTAATGCCTTTTGGCTTAACTAACGCACCTAGTACCTTCATGAGATGGATGAATCATGTATTGCGTGCCTATATTGGTAAATTCGTAGTGGTTTACTTTCATGACATATTGATCTTTAGCCGTAATTTGCATGAACATATTGAGCATTTGAGGTTAGTACTTGAGGTACTAAGGCATGAAAAGTTATATGCTAATCTTAAGAAGTGTAGCTTTTGCATGGATAGAGTCATATTCCTTGGATTTGTTGTGAGTGCAGGTGGTATAGAGGTAGATGAAGAAAAGGTTAAGGCAATCAAAGAGTGGCCTACACCCAAGACCATCACGGAAGTAAGGAGTTTTCATGGTTTGGCAGGGTTATATAGGAGATTCGTGCCCAATTTCAGCACCATAGCTTCCCCTTAACGGAAATCATCAAGAAAAGCATGGGATTTAAGTGGGGAGAAGCTCAAGAAATGGCATTTCAAACATTGAAAACAAAGCTAAGTTCAGCTCCTCTTTTAATTTTACCGGATTTTTCTAAAGCCTTTGAAATCGAATGTGATGCTTCGGGTGTTGGTATAGGTGTTGTGCTCATGCAAGAGAAGAAACCAATTGCATACTTTAGTGAGAAACTCAATGGGGCTGCATTGAACTACTCTACTTATGACAAGGAACTCTATGCCTTAATTAGGGCCTTAGAGACATGGCAGCATTACTTGTGGTCGAAAAAGTTAATCATTCATACGGATCATGAGTCATTAAAACATTTGAAGGGGCAAGGAAGTTTGAACCGAAGGCATGCTCGCTGGGTTGAATTTATAGAGAAGTTTCCTTATGTGATTCGGTACAAGCAAGGTAAGGAATATGTTGTTGCTGATGCATTATCACGAAGGTACATTCTTCTCTCTACCTTAAGTGCTAAATTCATGGGATTCGACCATATTAAGGAACTATACTTGAGTGATTCTGATTTTGCTGAAATATTTGCACCTTGTGAACAAAAGCCTTGTGATAAATTTTATGTTCAAGATGGTTATTTGTTTAGAGAAAACAAGCTATGCATTCCAAATTGTTCTTTGCGTCAGTTGCTAATATGTCAGTCTCATGGGGGAGGATTAACGGGACATTTTGGTGTTTTAACAACTTTGGGCATACTTAAGGAACATTTCTTTTGGTCTCATATGAAACGGGATGTTGAACGGACTTGTCATAGATGCGTAACTTGTAGAAAGGCTAAATCACGAGTTAAACCTCACGGCCTTTACACACCCCTACCTGTTCCAACGCATCCGTGGACTGATATTTCTATGGATTTTGTGCTAGGAATGCCAAGAACACAAAATGGAAAGGATTCAATTTTTGTTGTTGTTGATCGATTTTCTAAAATGGCACATTTCATTCCTTATAATAAAACTGATGATGAAACACATGTGGCTGGATTGTTCTTTCGGGAAGTAGTAAGACTTCATGGAATCCCAAAATCAATTGTAAGTGATCGAGATGTGAAGTTTTTAAGTCACTTTTGGCGAGTATTGTGGGGAAAATTGGGAACAAAACTGTTATTTTCCACCACTTGTCATCCTCAAACGGATGGACAAATGGAAGTCGTGAATCGAACCTTGGGAACTCTTTTAAGAGCTGTGTTTAAAGCATATTCAAAGAATTGGGTTGAGTGTATTCCATTTGTTGAGTTTGCATATAACCGTTCAACACATTCTTCTACTTCTTTCTCACCCTTTGAGCTTGTTTATGGTTTTAATCCCTTAACTCCTTTAGATTTGCTTCCTTTACCTATGAATGAACTTGTAATCTTAGATGGCAAGGAGAAAGCTGAACTTGTGAAGAAAATGCATGAGGATGCTCGGCTTCACATTCTCAAAAGAAACAACCAAGCTATGATTCAAGCCAACAAGGGACGAAAGAAAGTTGTTTTCAAGGAAGGACCCTTGTTTTGGGTTCACTTTAGGAAATAGAGATTCAATCATCAGTGAAAGTCCAAACTTGACCCACGGGGGGACGGACCATTCAAAGTGTTGAAAAGGATCAATGATAATGCTTACAAATTTGATCTCCCGGATACGCATAGTGTAAGTTCCACCTTTAATGTTGCTTATTTATCTCCCTTTCATGCAGATTCAGATTCGGTGACGAATCCTTTTAAAGAAGGGGGGAATGATGTGAATCATGATGAACCACGGCCATATCTTGTCCCAAAAGAAGAGCTGGACCGATCCACAGCTCAAAAAGATAGCATACAAAAGGAACAAAGTTATGGTGGTCCAATTACAAGAGCTCGGGCCAAAATTATCCAAGAGGAAGTTGGAAATCTCTTAAACCAATTTGCTCAAACTGGACTCCAACCTTCAAAATGGGCTGCTGAACCAAATTCAGAATACTTCAATTTTCAGAATACTTCAATGTTTTTATATCCAATTCCTAAAGTCCATAGTGTGGAAATGATGTAATTCGGCGCCCTAAGCCTATTATAGTATTATTTGGGCCTTTATTTTATCATTATTTAGCTACATATTAGTTTATTTAAGCCCACTTTTGTAAACCTTCATGGCAAGTGGCGGGAATAGCTTGTGTCCTTTAGTATTCTAGTGTCTCTTAGGTTTCCATGCATGTATCTTTATATTCAGCATTGTAACTTGTTTTTCTTTCAATCAAGAAGTAAAATTATTGAATTTTCATTCAAGTGAGATTTTTCTCTCAAGTTCTTTGTTGAACAACATTAGGGGTTCAAACCCCTTTCCCGGATAACGTTATTTCTCGACTCCTTATAGTCGACGGGGTGCGTTACTTACAATCTGATAGTGTTGGTTCTTTGCTCAATATAGCAAACGGGTCACACTCCTCTTATTTTGAACCTTGAATTAGACGATCAGATTCAAGAACTCCAAGTATTGATATAGGGTTTCACGGCAAGTACGTGGAGTTCGTATCATTTGGTATCTAGAGCTTAAGTTTCCATCCATGGTTACGTATCCATATCTTTTATCTTTTGTATAATTTCTTTTCATAATTGTTATATTGCTGCAAAAAAACGAAAAGGGCAAAAAAACCGAAAAAAAAAAAAAAAGAGCACAAAATTGTTTCAGTCATTTTCTTTGTAATCTCAATTCATAAGTCATGTGGGTTTGTTTGTTTGTATCTTTTTAGTTGTAACAGTTAGTTTGTGACAATTTTAGCACCCTTATTGGTTCATTCATCTTAAGGATTATTTGGTTGAGGGATCTGAAATTTCTTGTGTCTTTCTTCAAGAATTGAGAGAAAAGAGTGGTAAAAGGCTTGAGTTGTGAGCACAAAAGAGGGAAAAAGCCATATTTTTGAGTGATACACGACCGTGAGTGACTCTAAACGAGGGCAAACACTTGAGGGAGTGTTGTAAGGTAATTTTTACTAACGATTTTTCTTACAGGTTTAAAACATGACGGAAGAACGAAATGAACAGCCTCCAATGGATGTTAACTTTGTCCTCCGTGCAATGCAACAACAATTTGATAGTTTGAATGTACAATTTGGTGAGATCCGGGATCGATTGGATCAAAATGATGAACGGGTGACTGAATTACAACAAAATGCTCTCCCGGCTAGGAGACCAAACCGACGACCAGCCGATTTGGGTATCAATTCTCGTGATGGATTTGATGATGAGGAAGATGACTTGGATGAGGCTGCATCAAATGCTTCTTCAAGGAGAGATCATAGACGTCCAAGATACCAATAACAACGAAGAGGAAGAGGGGTAATTGACAATAACCTCGGATATATCAAGCTTTTTATTCCTTCCTTCAAAGGACAAAATGACCCGGAAGCTTACATTGAATGGGAACGAAAGGTGGAGTTAATTTATGACTGCCACAACTATTCGGAAGGGAAAAACGTAAAACTTGCAGCCGTATCCTTTACGGACTATGCTATTGTATGGTGGGATCAAGTGGTGATAAGTAGACGAAGAAGTGGTGAGTTCCCTATTGAAACGTGGGATGAGATGAAGGTGGTTATGAGGAAGAGGTTCGTACCTCCTCACTACTATCGGGACCTACACCTTAAGTTGCAAAGTTTGAGGCAAGGGTTCAAAACGGAAGAGGAATACTACAAAGAAATGGAGATGGCAATGATTCGAGCAAATATTGAGGAGATTCGTGAGGCAACCATGGCTCGGTTCATATGTGGTCTCAACCGAGAGATCGCCAATGTAGTGGAACTTCATCACTATGTTGAACTTGAGGAAGTGGTCCATATGGCTATCAAGGTAGAGAGACAATTTAAGAAAGGACGGACTGTGGTTAAGCGTGATGATTCAAATACCTCTAAACCAAAGTGGAATTCTTCTCCAAAAACAGCCGAAAAGCCTTCAAAACCAAAGGAGGATCCACCTACAACAAAGGGTTCATTTGAGAAAGGTAACACCTCTACACATCGCAATCGTGATATTAAATGCTTTAAATGTCAAGGAGCAGGCCATATAATGTCTCAATATCCAAACAAAAGAGCCATGATCTTGTTAGACAATGGAGAACTTGAAACCGAAAGTGAGGGTGATAATGGAGGCCGTGAAAGATCGGATGAGGTAAGTGATGTTGAGCATGCGGTTGTGGGGCAAAGTTTGGTGGTTCTAAGAGCTTTGTACATCCAAGCTCTTGAGGACAAAGATGAACAACAAAGGGAAAACATCTTTTACACACGGTGTCATGTTAAGGAGCGAGTGTGTGGGCTGATCATTGACAACGGGAGTTGCGTGAACGTGGCTAGTAAATTGATGGTGGAAAGGCTCGACCTTAAAACCTTGAAGCACCCGAGACCTTATAAGCTCCAATGGCTGAATGAACATGGTGAAATGAAGGTAACAAAACAAGTTCTTATATCCTTTTCAATTGGCAAATACATGGATGAGGTTCTTTGTGATGTCGTACCAATGCAAGCTGGCCATATATTACTTGGAAGACCATGGCAATTTGATAGAGGAACCGTTCATGATGGCTACAAGAATCCATATGGTTTTACCAAGGATGGGCGAAACATCACCTTGGCACCTTTACCACCAAGCCAAGTGTATGAAGAACAGTGCCAAATTAAGAAATCCATTTCAGCTTCTTCAAAACAAAGTGATTGTAATAGTGAGAAAGAATGTGAAAAAGAAAAAGAAAAAGAGCATGAAAAAGAAAAGGAGAAGGAAAAAGAAAAAGAGTGTAACAGAAAAGAAGAGGGAGAAAATAAACTAGTTGAAAAGAAAGAAAGAAAAAAAGTGAATTTCTTTATAAAAGAAAAAGAGATTGAGGGGGTGATAAAAAAAGAAAAGCTTGTGATGATGATGATGTATAAAAACATATTTCTTTCATCTAATGAAACCCCTCCCTTGCCTAGTGTTGTTTTTTCTCACTTGCAGGAGTTTGAGGATGTATTCCCGGAGGAAATACCACCCGGTTTACCTCCTATACGAGGAATAGAACACCAAATCGACCTCATCCCCGGGGCTGCCATCCCAGACCGACCAGCTTACCGAAGCACCCCTCAAGAGACAAAAGAGCTTCAAAAACAAGTTGAAGAGTTTCTTGCAAAGGGATATGTGCGTGAGAGCATGAGTCCATGTGCTGTTTCGGTTCTTTTGGTGCCTAAAAAGGATGGTACTTGGCGAATGTGCGTGGATTGTAGGGCTGTCAACAAGATCACGGTAAAGTATCGTTATCCCATACCTCGCCTTGATGATATGATTGATGAATTGCATGGTTCTACGATCTTCACTAAAATTGATTTGAAAAGTGGCTATCACCAAATAAGAATGCAAGAAGGTGAAGAATGGAAAACAACTTTTAAAACTAAGCATGGATTGTATTAGTAGTTAGTAATGCCTTTTGGCTTAACTAACGCACCTAGTACCTTCATGAGATTGATGAATCATGTATTGCGTGCTTATATTGGTAAATTCGCAGTGGTTTACTTTGATGATATACCGATCTTTAGCCATAATTTGCATGAACATATTGAGCATTTGAGGTTGGTACTTGAGGTACTAAGGCATGAAAAGTTATATGCTAATCTTAAGAAGTGTAGCTTTTGCATGGATAGAGTCGTGTTCCTTGGATTTGTTGTGAGTGCAGGTGGTATAGAGGTAGATGAAGAAAACGTTAAGGCAATCAAAGAGTGGCCTACACCCAAGACCATCACGGAAGTAAGGAGTTTTCATCGTTTGGCCTGGTTCTATAGGAGATTCGTGCCCAATTTCAGCACCATAGCTGCCCCCTTAACGGAAATCATGAAGAAAAGCATGGGATTTAAGTGGGGAGAAGCTCAAGAAATGACATTCCAAACATTTAAAACAAAGCTAAGTTCAGCTCCTCTTTTACTTTTACCGGATTTTTCTAAAGCCTTTGAAATCGAATGTGATGCTTCGGGTGTTGGTATAGGTGATGTGCTCATGCAAGAGAAGAAACCAATTGCATACTTTAGTGAGAAACTCAATGGGGCTGCATTGAACTACTATACTTATGACAAGGAACTCTATGCCTTAACTAGGGCCTTAGAGACGTGGCAACATTACTTGTGGTCGAAAGAGTTCATCATTCATACGGATCATGAGTCATTAAAACATTTGAAGGGGTAAGGAAGTTTGAACCGAAGGCATGCTCGCTGGGTTGAATTTATAGAGATGTTTCCTTATGTGATTTGGTACAAGCAAGGTAAGGATAATGTTGTTGCTGATGCCTTATCACGAAGGTACATTCTTCTCTCTACCTTAAGTGCTAAATTCATGGGATTTGATCATATTAAGGAACTATACTTGAGTGATTCTGATTTTGCTGAAATATTTGCATCTTGTGAACAAAAGCCTTGTGATAAATTTTATGTTCAAGATGGTTATTTGTTTAGAGAAAACAAGTTATGCATTCCAAATCGTTCTTTGCGTTAGTTGCTAATCCGTGAGTCTCATGGGGGAGGATTAATGGGACATTTTGGTGTTTTAAAAACTTTGGGCATACTTAAGGAACATTTCTTTTGGTCTCATATGAAACGGGATGTTGAACGGACTTGTCATAGATGCGTAACTTGTAGAAAGGCTAAATCACGAGTTAAACCTCATGGCCTTTACACAGCCCTACCTGTTCCAAGGCATCCGTGTACTGATATTTCTATGGATTTTGTGCTAGGAATGCCAAGAACACAAAATGGAAAGGATTCAATTTTTGTTGTTGTTGATCGATTTTCTAAAATGGCACATTTCATTCCTTATAATAAAACTGATGATGAAACACATGTGGCTGGATTGTTCTTTCGGGAAGTAGTAAGACTTCATGGAATCCCAAAATCAATTGTAAGTTTTCGAGATGTGAAGTTTTTAAGTCACTTTTGGCGAGTATTGTGGGGAAAATTGGGAACAAAACTGTTATTTTCCACCACTTGTCATCCTCAAACGGATGGACAAATGGAAGTCGTGAATCGAACCTTGGGAACTCTTTTAAGAGCTGTGTTTAAAGCATATTCAAAGAATTGGGTTGAGTGTATTCCATTTGTTGAATTTGCATATAACCGTTCAACACATTCTTCTACTTCTTTCTCACCCTTTGAGCTTGTTTATGGTTTTAATCCCTTAACTCCTTTAGATTTGCTTCCTTTACCTATGAATGAACTTGTAAGCTTAGATGGCAAGGAGAAAGCTGAACTTGTGAAGAAAATACATGAGGATACTCGGCTTCACATTCTCAAAAGAAACAACCAAGCTATGATTCAAGCCAACAAGGGACGAAAGAAAGTTGTTTTCAAGGAAGGACATTTGGTTTGGGTTAACTTTAGGAAAGAGAGATTCAATCATCAGCGAAAGTCCAAACTTGACCCACGGAGGGACGAACCATTCAAAGTGCTGAAAAGGATCAGTGATAATGCTTACAAAATTGATCTCCCGGATACATATAGTCTAAGTTCCACCTTTAATGTTGCTGATTTATCTCCCTTTCATGCAGATTCAGATTCGGGGACGAATCCTTTTCAAGATGGGGGGAACGATGTGAATCATGATGAACCACGGCCACATCTTGCCCCAAATGAACAGCTGGACCGATCCACAGCTGAAGAAGATAGCATACAAAAGGAACAAAGTTATGGTGGTCCAATTACAATAGCTCGGGCCAAAATTATCCAAGAGGAAGTTGGAAATCTCTTAAACCAATTTGCTCAAACTGAACTCCAAACTCCAAAATGGGCTGCTGAACCAAATTCAGAATACTTCAATGTTTTTATGTCCAATTCCTAAAGTCCAAAGTGTGGAAATGATGTAATTCGGCCCTAAGCCTATTATAGTATTATTTGGGCCTTTATTTTATCATTATTTAGCTGCGTATTAGTTTATTTAAGCCCACTTTTGTAAGCCTTCATGGAAAGTGGCGGGAATAGCTTGTGTCCTTTAGTATTCTAGTGTCTCTTAGGTTTCCATGCATGCATCTTTATATTCAGCATTGTAACTTGTTTTTCTTTCAATCAAGAAGTAAAATTATTGAATTTTCATTCAAGTGAGATTTTTCGCTCAAGTTCTTTGCTGAACGACATTAGGGTTTCAAACCCCTTTCCCGGATAACGTTATTTCTCGACTCCTTATAGTCGACGGGGTGCGTTACTTACAATCTGATAGTGTTGGTTCTTTGCTCAATATAGCAAACGGGTCACACTACTCTTATTTTCAACCTTGAATTGGACGATCAGATTCAAGAACTCCAAGTATTGATATAGGGTTTCACGGCAAGTACCTGGAGTTCGTATCACATACGCACCAGCTGCATTCATGGATATGATGCACCGTATATTCAAACCGTTTCTCGATAAGTTTGTAGTAATCTTCATCGATGATATATTGGTGTTTTTGAAGACACCGGAGGAACATGCTGAACATCTTTGAATCGTGTTACGCACTTTGCTAGATCACAAGCTATACGCAAAGTTCAGTAAATGTGAGTTCTGGCTTGAGAGAGTTACCGTTTCTCGGACACAACATATCAGGATCTGGAATCGAAGTAGATCCCTCGAAGATTGAAACGATCATGGATTGGAAATCACCGAAGAATCCCTCTGAAGTGAGGAGTTTTTTGGGATTAGCTGGTTACTACCGAAGGTTTGTCAAAGATTTCTCCAAGATAGCTACACCTCTCCCTAAGTTGACAAAGAAAGATGGGAAATTTGAATGGACTGAGAAGTGTGAGCAGAGTTTTCAAAGACTGAAGGAGATGCTAACAACTGCACCCGTGTTAGCGTTACCAGAAGGAAAAGAAGGTTACACTGTCTACACCGATGCTTCGAAAGAAGGGCTACGAGGAGTTTTGATGCAGAATGGAAAAGTGATTGCGTATGCATCAAGGAAATTCAAAACGCATGAAGTTAACTACCCAACACATGATTTAGAGTTAGCCGCGATAATTTTCGCTCTTGGAAAGTGGAGACATGGTGTATGGGGTTACGTTTGAGATCTTTATTGATCATAAGAGCCTGCAAAATCTATTCACTCAGAAGGAGTTGAATATGCGACAGAGGAGATGGATTGAATTTCTGGAAGACTATGATTGCATTATTCAGTACCATCCAGGAAAGGCGAATGTTGTAGCCGATGCACTAAGCAGGAAAGTTCGTCTGGCACAAATTTCTGCCAATCCCGAGATTAATCGAAGAGAAAGAACGGAGGTGATAACTAAAGCTCGAATCGCGAATGTTGTGATGATATCACCATTGAAAGAGCAAGTGTTGGAAGCTCAGAAGAACGATGAGTGGATCAAGAAATGTCTCGAATCTACGGAGCAAGATGATGAGACTAAGTTTAGGGTTGATGAACATGGAATATTCTGGTACAAAGGTCGAGTATGTGTACCAGCTGCTTTGAGGAAAGAGATTCTTGATGAAGCGCACAAGAATAAGTACACGATAAATCCCGGAGGTACTAAGATGTATCCAGATGTTAAGACGCATTTCTGGTGGAACGGAATGAAGAGAGACATAGCCAACTATGTCAAGAAGTGCTTAACTTGTCAGAAAGTTAAAGCTGAGCACCAAAAGCCGAGTGGGAAGTTGTAACCATTACCGATTCCGACATGGAAATGGGAGCACATCACGATGGATTTTGTCACTGGATTACCCAAAGTCAGAGGAGGACCAGATAGTATCTGGGTGATCATTGATCGATTGACAAAGTCAGTGCACTTTTTGCCAGTGAAGACGACGGATAAGGTCAGCACGTTAGCAAAGCTATATCAGCAAGAGATTGTCAGACTACATGGAGTTCCAAACAGTATAGTGTCGGACAGAGATCCGAAATTCACGTCGCAATTGTGGAAAGAAATTCAGACTTTGATGGGAACTAAGTTGAACTTCAGTACTGCAGCGCATCCTCAGACGGATGGACAATCAGAAAGGATGATCAAATACTTGAAAGATATTGTAGCACCCCAAGCGGTGGGGCACCACACCCCCGCACTAAGACCCGACACGTGGTACGAAATGGAAAGTCCGCACACGCACCAAGTCACAGCGAACGGGTGACAAACAAAAGCACACACACTAGCTAGGCGGTACCTAACCCTGTACAAGTAAAATGTACAAAACCTGAATGCGGAAGCGATACAAAATATGAACTAACAAAAACTTTAATCACGAACATAAATAAACGGGGTCAACTAATTCCACGAACCTGTCCTAATCTGTCCCGAAAATTCATATGATCAAAGCATAAACATCAACTGGTACAGAACATATTATATACATAATTTTCATACATAAATCGGAACAAAGTAATTAACAAAATCAACGGACAGACACAGACTCGACAGACCCGACTCAAAGCCGCCTAGCTCGAACTCCAACAACTTGTACCTGCAAACTAAAACATAGGTGGGGCGAGGGTCAGTCCACTGACTGACCGAGGGGGCTGAACTCACACACACTATACATAATAAGGAGCAGAGCACGTATCAAAAGAAAGATTATGAACCGGGACTAGGGTTTTGCATACCAAAACCATTTACAAAACATACTTATACATATCTTTTCAAGTCAAACTTATACATATCTTATCTTATCTTATTCAAAACTAAACAAATTGAGCATACTCATACCAAATTTTTATACTTAATCAAATCATATCAGACTGAACAAACTCGTAACATATTGGAAGAGAAAGCTCCTATCCCGTTTCATAATCAACATAACTTATCATATTCATATACCCGGCGAGTACGGGTCTCCAACCTTACTTCCAAATCATAATATCAAAACAGAAAACACCATAACATAACATCCTCAACTCCGGGTGATGGAAGGGGTGTATACGGCCCTAACTATCCATATCATATACATACCTCGAGGGGTAATGATCCCCTACGAGTCCTCGGCAGGTTTTACGCTACCGGCTCAAGAATATCTCGCCTCCCCTATCTTCCTGAGTCGCACGAGATACCTCAAATGGAGACTATGCACAGGCTTAACCCGACGGCCCGATACCGTCCCGGGGTTCCTTACCCACAGTCTCCGGGGCCCAACATAACAGAACATATCCAAACAAATCATAACTCGCTACATAAAAAACTTATCATATCATATCAAAATCATACGTACATACCTTATCGGAGCATACCATACCTTGCAACTTAGCATATGCTATAAACGTACCTCTCCGTGTCATCCTAATCCGCAGCTGGTATGAAGACACACGGTTTGGAGCATAGCCTCGTTGCAAAACATTTCAAGCTTACATATGCCCGTACATATACAGTTCAAAAACCTTTAATCGTATGACAAATTCATAAACATATCATATAAACACATATCTATTATATAAATATAATAGAATAATCGCATGCAGGCTTGAAAACGAGCACAGAGGGTTGTAGGTCGCTGTAACTAAAACAGAAATCCTAAAACCTCACCTTTCACCGACGAAACGGAAAACCCAAGCCGAGAAGTCCCACTGGAACCCAAACAGCTGACAGACACTCCCTGGAAAACCCCTGAACAACTGAACACACACAGAACACAAGACTCAGACTCCAAACACAACCACAAAGACGCACGGCCATGCTCACGAATACAAATGATGCAACATATAATCCATATCTATTCAATCAAGTCATTCAGAGCATATTATAATTCATATTCCATATCAAAAGATGCATAACTTATAAAATTCATAACATTAATTACATAAAATAAAGTAGGACATTAAGAATTCAAATCATATCATGCACCAAGTCTCACGAAATTAACATGAATTACATAACAATTTATATACAAATTACACATTGGCATACTTGATCAATTTATTCAAATTAAATACAACGTATCTTTTCATAATTCATTTCTTATGTTTTATAAAATTTCATAATCAATTTAGTTTCCAAAATTACACTAACACCCCTTCAAACAATAATTATTCTCAAATAGATGGCGTAAAACGAGACAAATAAATTCGATAAATCAAGAATCAAATATTCATACATCATAGCATACTTCCTCGTATCATACAACTCATAATTTCAATTTATAGCACATACTGGATCAAATTGCACAATTAAAATCAATTAACGAATAAAATACAATAGCTTCAAAAATCCATATAAAATCAACCGGACATCCGATTGACGAACGGGAAGTGGCGTTGAACTCACCACGACGAAAGGAACCTACTGTTCGAAAGTCGCCGGAAATCCACCACCGTGGCCGCCACCACCACGAATGGCTCGGACTTGACGTGAGGAACAATTTCTCTGAAGAAACCATCGCCAAAAGACTGCCGGAAAAGGTCCAAAACCGCGACCAAAATCCCGCCACCGCTGCGTTGCCCCAAACCGCCACCTACGGCCATCGTTTGCTCAAACCGACACCGGAATCGAACTCAGGAGGTCGAAAAAAGTGGGGTAGTACCAAGGGTCGTCTGAAAAACTCGCCGGAATGGCGAGTTCGCCGCTGCTACAGTAACGCCGCCGCCGTGCGCCACTTTCAGGCCGCGCGTGAGGCTCCGTCGCCGCCCCATTTGCTGCGCCACCAACGGGAATGGACCCGTCGGGAAAATCCGCTCCAGGCCTGGCCAAATTCCGGCCGAAAGCACCGCCGTAAACCGCCGCGAGACACGGCTGAAGCTCGCGGCACCACCACCGCCGCCTGTAACTCGCCATAGCGCCGCCTCCGCTGGTTTTCAGGCCATGATTTTGGTATCATCGTGACGGGCTCGTCGAGCTGATAAATTTCCGTTATTCACAAGTCGAATTCCCTCGACAAACGAGCAAGAACGAGCTTGTGTGTGTTTTTACCCCTCAACTGCATGAATAGTGACCAAAGGCTGATGTCGCGAGAGAGAGAGAGAGAGAGAGCTGAGGTCTGATCTTTTTGGCACGAATTACGAGGATTCGGGGTATATATCTCGGGTCCTCGTACGCAAAAACGATCGAACGAACGAGCTAACGAAGTCAGAATGAGGCAAACTTAGAGTCTACGGACTCGTTTCGCAGCCCCGGACGCGTTGAAGGGGTCAAAGAGGTCAAAATCTCGACCGAACGAGAAATGACCGAAAAACCCCTTAAAGGAGAAAATTACAAAGGGGCCCCTAAACTCTAAAAGAGTTCAAAATAGGGCCACGAAAAATATAAAATCACATAATTAAACACATTAAAAGGTTGGAACGCGGCATACCTTATACGTCGGACGAACGGGGTGTCACAATCTCCCCTCCTTCAAAAGGACCTGTCCTCAGGTCCTACCACTGAGTCGTAAATCTTCGAGCTGGAATACTTCAATCCATCTCCTGAGATCGTGTAGAGTCAGCCCTGACTGAGAAGTTTACTCTCACTGATTGCATCAACTCCCTGCAGAGTTCCGTAGTCACAGAGGTTTGTGCAAATACTTGATCGTTGGTCGCTTCAAACTCGTTCGATCCCCCACTAGGCCACTGCACCCAAAGCTCGATACCGTCGCTTCCTCGTCGATTGCAACCCAACAACAGGCCACACGTAACTCAACCGCGACAAACAAGAGAGAATCACATCTCTCAGCACACAAGAAAGAGAGAACCCCATCTCCCAGTACATCAAAGGAGAGAACCCCGTCTCTCAGGCACTGAATTGAGAGAACCCCGTCTCTCAACTACGTAATCGAGAGAGCCCCGTCTCTCAACCTAGGTCTGGCAGACTTCCACATCTTCCAAACATCCATGTTTGAGAAAATCCAGCATTTCTCAAACCCTAGATTCGAGAGAATCCAGCATCTCTCAAACATCTAACTCCAAGAGAATCCAGCATCTCTTGCTCACATAATTTAGAAAGAATCCAGCATCTTTCTATCACATAAATAGGGAGAATCCCACATCTCCCTAACACGTAAATAGAGAGATCTCAACAACTCTCTAGCACACAAGTTTACTTACACAGCATTCATACATACACACATTAAAGTAGCACCGAATGCAAAACATGGGATGCATGTATAGTGTACCTTTACCCGACTGATATCGGTGTCCCTAGAGTATAGACTCATCATTCATGCTCAACTCAAGGGGGATATCGTGATGGGATCACTGTAAGATAAAATTATAATATGCATGTAGGTGCATGTAGGGTTAGTGAGTCATTTAGGAAATTTTATAAACACTGAAACACAACAATCCACACAAGCATGTAATCCATTCAGTTTACAAGAGTTTACAAGAATTCACAACAACAATAAATCTCAAGTTATGAAAAATTGAAGCAGTTAGTCATGTCACAATAGTCAAGCAAAATAAAATAAATACAATTACTTATGAAATGTATGTGTTCAAATGCCATGAATGCTTAAGGTACCGTTCACCATAGTAATGGTAAGCTTTATCTTGGCACCTAGTTCCTTGTTTGTTGAATTATAAGCTTGTCTCAAACTGTTGATCATTTCTTATTTGTTTGTTTGTTTCTGTTGATCACGGTCTTCTTATCTTCAGAATTATCTAGCATCACTTGAACATTTCCACGGCTTGGAAGTACGATTTCTAAAACCTGAAGCCTTCTGCGCTCATGGAATTAACATTTTGCCTTTTCTTTAGTAATTACTCTCCGATTGCTTCCCGAGTCTTCTTCATGGTTGTCACTTTGATCAAAACTTCCTTGGTTCACTCTTTAGGAGTTCGTATAATTAAATGAACCCCCTTTTCCAATTGTTTATACTTGATCGCCCGAAATCCACCCAGAACTTCTTTACTTTTCTTTATCGTTCCCATTTGTTGTTTCCTGTCTTTCAACGTAATCCCACAACACGACAATTCAGATTGGATCTAGAAAATACCTCAACTAGATAAAACCTTTAACATTATTGTCTTCCAAGATTTATATCCACCGGATTGATTGACTTCCTTTATTCCTTCCACGATCGAAATCTTAAGCCATACCATTTTCCATACTTTCCTTTGCTTCTTTTCCACGTAAGTTAAGCTTTGTTGCTAATTACCACGAACCTCCTTTACTTTAATTCTCTTGAAGGTTCTCACCTTTGTGTTGATATAATATCGAATCCAAAACATCCTCGACCTTTTCTTCACTCTTCCTTTATTTGAGAAATTCTATGGAATCCAATTGAAAGGAGTTTGTAGTGTAGCTGGGTGAATGTTGATCTTGCAAGTTGTAGACGTCACCCTACTTCTCTTCTTCATCGAGCATCTACCAACTACACTCCCACCGCTAAGTTGCTCTTATTGGTGTCTTCACAATAACCTGACCTCCATTTGAGAATCTCCGAATGGTACAAGTGTCTCGATTTCTTCATAGTCACCTCCAAGTAGTTAAGTATATATCCTGAAGGCACCTCGTTAATTAGAAGGTCTCTCGTTTCCCTTGTATACAAACATCCTCTTTTATCCATCCTATACCGTGAGTTTGTTAAATCAACTGTACACTTTCTGATCCACCCTTATTCAGATCCCAATGCAGCTTCCACTAAAATCGATCCTCGTTGGAACAGGTAAGGAAGTCACCTAAATATAATCATGAAGCTAATGCATGTGGGGTTAGGGATGTGAATGGAGTGCACTCATATCCAGCAAAGAAAGCAATCAAGCACGTAGAACAATATCCAAAATAATTAAAATTTACTCCAATGCATGATGCACGTGCCATGTATGCATAATACCCGTTTTTATAGCAGTAGCATTGATTCCTTATTATAAATTCTTGTAGAGGTCCATTTGCTTTTCATCCAAGTAGTCAGAAGACGGAAGTTTCAAATCTTCCTTCATAATTTTGTAGAAGTGGGAAGTGTTATCATGATCAATTTAAAATTTTGGCGTCGAGGCAACACCCTGTAATTCACAAATTGAATAAATATCTATGCATGCGGGTTAGTACATGGATATGTCAAGTAATAAAAGCAATTAAGAACACATAAGTAATGCAGAAGCAATACGTAATTTAATAAAATTTAAAGCAAAACAATGATAATTTTGCAAAAATCATAATCATAGTGTGCACACAATCACATAAGCTCAGTCAAATTCATACAGAGAAGTCAAAATTTCACATCAGACGAATGCAATGCACAAGTATTCCTATGCCGTACGACCTAAACTGACACGACACGACTCCAGAGCACCGGTTCTGAACCTGGTAGCTCTGATACCACTTAAGATGTAGCACCCCAAGCGGTGGGGCACCACACCCCCGCACTAAGACCCGACACGTGGTACGAAATGGAAAGTCCGCACACGCACCAAGTCACAGCGAACGGGTGACAAACAAAAGCACACACACTAGCTAGGCGGTACCTAACCCTGTACAAGTAAAATGTACAAAACCTGAATGCGGAAGCGATACAAAATATGAACTAACAAAAACTTTAATCACGAACATAAATAAACGGGGTCAACTAATTCCACGAACCTGTCCTAATCTGTCCCGAAAATTCATATGATCAAAGCATAAACATCAACTGGTACAGAACATATTATATACATAATTTTCATACATAAATCGGAACAAAGTAATTAACAAAATCAACGGACAGACATAGACTCGACAGACCCGACTCAAAGCCGCCTAGCTCGAACTCCAACAACTTGTACCTGCAAACTAAAACATAGGTGGGGCGAGGGTCAGTCCACTGACTGAGCGAGGGGGCTGAACTCACACACACTATACATAATAAGGAGCAGAGCACGTATCAAAAGAAAGATTATGAACTGGGACTAGGGTTTTGCATACCAAAACCATTTACAAAACATACTTATACATATCTTTTCAAATCAAACTTATACATATCTTATCTTATCTTATTCAAAACTAAACAAACTGAGCATACTCATACCAAATTTTTATACTTAATCAAATCATATCAGACTGAACAAACTCGTAACATATTGGAAGAGAAAGCTCCTATCCCGTTTCATAATCAACATAACTTATCATATTCATATACCCGGCGAGTACGGGTCTCCAACCTTACTTCCAAATCATAATATCAAAACAGAAAACATCATAACATAACATCCTCAACTCCGGGTGATGGAAGGGGTGTATACGCCCCTAACTATCCATATCATATACATACCTCGAGGGGTAATGATCCCCTACGAGTCCTCGACAGGTTTTACGCTACCGGCTCAAGAATATCTCACCTCCCCTATCTCCCTGAGTCGCACGAGATACCTCAAATGGAGACTATGCACAGGCTTAACCCGATGGCCCGATACCGTCCCGGGGTTCCTTACCCACAGTCTCCGGGGCCCAACATAACAGAACATATCCGAACAAATCATAACTCGCTACATAACAAACTTATCATATCATATCAAAATCATACGTACATACCTTATCGGAGCATACCATACCTCGCAACTTAGCATATGCTATAAACGTACCTCTCCGTGTCATCCTAATCCGCAGCTGGTATGAAGACACACGGTTTGGAGCATAGCCTCGTTGCAAAACATTTCAAGCTTACATATGCTCGTACATATACAGTTCAAAAACCTTTAATCGTATGACAAATTCATAAACATATCATATAAACACATATCTATTATATAAATATAATAGAATAATCGCATGCAGGCTTGAAAACGAGCACAGAGGGTTGTAGGTCGCTGTAACTAAAACAGAAATCCTAAAACCTCACCTTTCACCGACGAAACGGAAAACCCAAGCCAAGAAGTCCCACTGGAACCCAAACAGCTGACAGACACTCCCTGGAAAACCCCTGAACAACTGAACACACACAGAACACAAGACTCAGACTCCAAACACAACCACAAAGACGCACGGCCATGCTCACGAATACAAATGATGCAACATATAATCCATATCTATTCAATCAAGTCATTCAGAGCATATTATAATTCATATTCCATATCAAAAGATGCATAACTTATAAAATTCATAACATTAATTACATAAAATAAAGTAGGACATTAAGAATTCAAATCATATCATGCACCAAGTCTCACGAAATTAACATGAATTACATAACAATTTATATACAAATTACACATTGGCATACTTGATCAATTTATTCAAATTAAATACAACGTATCTTTTCATAATTCATTTCTTATGTTTTATAAAATTTCATAATCAATTTAGTTTCCAAAATTACACTAACACCCCTTCAAACAATAATTATTCTCAAATAGATGGCGTAAAACGAGACAAATAAATTCGATAAATCAAGAATCAAATATTCATACATCATAGCATACTTCCTCGTATCATACAACTCATAATTTCAATTTATAGCACATACGGGATCAAATTGCACAATTAAAATCAATTAACGAATAAAATACAATAGCTTCAAAAATTCATATAAAATCAACCAGACATCCGATTGACGAACGGGAAGTGGCGTTGAACTCACCACGACGAAAGAAACCTACTGTTCGAAAGTCGCCGGAAAGCCACCACCGTGGCCGGCCGAACAGCCACCGGCCGCCACCGGAACACCGCCTCCGGTGGTCGGAAAAATCCCCGGAAGGACAGAAACAAGCGCCTCGGCCTACTAGATAATAGCCCTCAATCAATTTTAGAAAATACCAAACACACGGGACTTCGTTGACGGAAAACCAAACTAAATTCCAACGACGAAAACTGAAATTAAATACAAACCGCTAAACGAAAATAAAATCCGGACATACCGCTGGAAAGCTTGTAACGAGCCCTACGAAAGCCCCATAGCCAAACCCCCGAAAAATCACCGGAAAACCGGACCACCGGTCCAGCCCCGGTCCGCCACCGGTTCGCCGCCGCCGGTCGGTTCTTGGGCCGTCACCACCACGAATGGCTCGGACTTGACGTGAGGAACAATTTCTCTGAAGAAACCATCGCCAAAAGACTACCGGAAAAGGTCCAAAACCGCGACCGAAATCCCGCCACCGCTGCGTTGCCCCAAACCGCTACCTACGGCCATCGTTTGCTCAAACCGACACCGGAAGCGAACTTAGGAGGTCGAAAAAAGTGGGGTAGTACCAAGGGTCGTCTGAAAAACTCGCCGGAATGGCGAGTTCGCCGCTGCTACAGTAACGCCGCCGCCGTGCGCCACTTTCAGGCCGCGCGTGAGGCTCCGTCGCCGCCCCATTTGCTGCGCCACCAACGGGAATGGACCCATCGGGAAAATCCGCTCCAGGCCTGGCCAAATTCCGGCCGAAAGCACCGCCGTAAACCGCCGCGAGACACGGCTGAAGCTCGCGGCACCACCGCCGCCGCCTGCAACTCGCCATAGTGCCGCCTCCATTGGTTTTTAGGCCATGGTTTTGGTATCATCGTGATGGGCTCGTCGAGCTGATAAATTTCCGTTATTCACAAGTCGAATTCCGTCGAGAAACGAGCAAGAACGAGCTTGTGTGTGTTTTTACCCCTCAACTGTGTGAATAGTGACCAAAGGCTGATGTCGCGAGAGAGAGAGAGAGAGCTGAGGTCTGATCTTTTTGGCACGAATTACGAGGATTCGGGGTATATATCTCGGGTCCTCGTACACAAAAACGATCGAACGAACGAGCTAACGAAGTCAGAATGAGGCAAACTTAGAGTCTACGGACTCGTTTCGCAGCCCCGGACGCGTTGAAGGGGTCAAAGAGGTCAAAATCTCGACCGAATGAGAAATGACCGAAAAACCCCTTAAAGGAGAAAATTACAAAGGGGCCCCTAAACTCTAAAAGAGTTCAAAATAGGGCCACGAAAAATATAAAATCACATAATTAAACACATTAAAAGGTTGGAACGCGGCGTACCTTATACGTCGGACGAACGGGGTGTCACAGATATGCTAAGGGCTTGCGCTTTGGACTTCCAAGAAAGTTGGAAAGAGTGTTTACCTCTTGTGGAGTTTACATACAACAATAGTTATCAAGCTTCTATTAAAGCTACTCCATATGAAGCCCTGTATGGAAGGAAATGTAGATCCCCGTTATACTGGGATTTGGATGAAGCAAGATGTACTAAGGAGGGACCGATCAGAGTGAATTCTGCTAAGTGGATAAGAGAAGCGACGGAGAAGATTCAGATCATTCGCCAGAGAATGAAAGCTGCCTAGGACAGGCAGAAGAGTTATGTTGATCGACGTAGAAGGGATTTGGAATTCGCAGTGGGCGAAAAGGTATTTCTGAAGGCATCGCCAAGGAAAGGATTTTCCCGAATTGGGAAAGGTGGAAAGTTAAACCCCAGATATTTTGGACCGTATGAGATACTGGAGAGAGTCGGACCGACTGCTTATAGATTGGATTTGCCTGTAGGTCTTACAGGAATCCACAACGTATTTCATGTATCTCAGCTTCGCAAGCGTTTCTCGGATGAGACAGAGGTTGTGCCGATAGAAGAGATACCGTTGGAACCGGATTTGACGTATGTTTTGAAGCCCACTAAGATTCTAGATAGGAAGTTTCAAGAGCTAAGGAATAGGAAAATTCCTTTGGTTAAAGTCCTTTGGAAAGGACATGGGACAGAAGAGGGAACCTGGGAGATAGAAGAGAAAATGCAGAAGCATCACCCGGAGTTGTTTGCAGTTATAGCGGAAGAATATGAGGATAGATTCTCTTTAAGGAGGGGTGATTGTAACAGCCCAAAACAGGGTCTGGATGAAAACAGTAAGTTAAGGGCATTGGTAAAGCGTTTATAGACCGTGATCCAACTCTTTGAACCTTCATACATTGCATTCTTGACCTTTGATACAGTTTACTATTCATAACCCAAGCCTACCTTGTTCATATTGCTACTCGAACCCTAGAGGTTCACCACACATGTTTTCCTATCATTTGAACTTGTTTCCCAAGCTCAGAGAGTCTTTCTTGAACCATAAGGGTAATTTTGGAAACTACCTACCAAAGTTACTATTCATCTAAAAATAAGCTTTTGATTCTGATACCTTTCCTACCCAAGTTTACAGTCGAATCGACCCTTGAGTCGAGACGAGTGTTTTGAAATCATTCTTGACTTGGAAATCTATTTTGAGCATTGGTTTTATTGAAAATGTTTACGAAAACCCTAGTTCACTATTCCTTCTACGAACGGTTTTCATTCGGAAAATGTTTTCTCTTCGGATTTGCACTAATTGAGCTATTTCAAGATTTTTGAGATGTTTTACAACTCTTGATTCAAACCCTAGCTTGAAATTTCGAAGCTTACGTTCGTACATTAGAATTCACTATTCATTCTACGTTTTCAACTTTTTAACGGTAAAATGTTTTATAGTCGATATTGGACTCAAAACGCTTCTTGATTTATTTCTTGAATTTTAGAAACAATCCGGACTTGAAAATCATTCTAGAAAGTCATTTTTCACTCGTGTTGAGTTTCGAGCTCAAAACTTTTATTCACTAAAACTAATGTATCTTTCAAACGGTTAATCCGATTTTGACGTATGAATATGCGTTTCGAAGCTAATTTTCACCCGGACGGAATGGTTATACTTCCAGCCACTTACCTTCATGTCTTGGTAGTGAAATGACCGAAATACCCCCAGCAGCCCCACTTTTTAGCTTCAAGAGTATGAAGCTTCCAAGAGAAGTTATTCCACTTTTGCTCTCATATCCTTCCTTAAATTTGATTTCCAAGGTGAGGGGCTTATCTTCAACTATAAATAGAGGGCAAGAGGAATTTGAATCCTTGCTCAAAGTTGTGTTGACAACACCCTTTCTTTCTCCCCCTCTTACCGTCGGCCTCCCCCCTTTGTAGCTAGGTTAGTTTTTTTATTTTATGTTATGTTTTAGTTTAGTTTATGTTTTTATGTTATGGTATGTTTATATTATGTTTAGGTTAGGTCTTAGGGTCTTCCCTAAGCCATATAGGATTTTATTTTATGTATTTATTATATAGTTTTTATGATATGTTTGAATATACGTTTATATGTTTTAATTGTTTAGTATATGCTTGAATATTTTATGAATTGTAGCGCCCGGAGCGACGAGCCCCGACATCCCCCGCACCTAGCCCCGAACCCACATATGAAATAGAAATCCATACATGAGTCCAAGACTAAGCGAACGGGAACCTACACGCACACGCTAAGCCAGGCGGAGCTAAGACAAGACCAGAGCCCGCAAAATAATATTAATGCGGAAGCAAAATAATCAAATCCAGGAAGATAAATCCACAAAATATACAAAATAGAAATTTATACATAATTCATTAACCGAATGATAACATATACCTACTACAATTTCCACAATAGAATCATATACTAAAGCACGACTGAATGCAAATGAAAATGCAATTCGAACTAGAAGACTTGAACCCGACCGACTCAAGACTCTGCCTAGCACGTCCAACCTGCAAACTGAAGAGTTGAAAGGAGAGGGCCAGTCCACCGACTGAGTGAGGGGGGCTGAACTCACACACACTATATATAATAAGGAGCAGAGCACGTATCAAAAGAAAGATTATGAACCGGGAGTAGGGTTTTGCATACCAAAACTATTTTCAAATCAAACTTAGACATATCTTATCTTATTCATAACTTAACAAACTGAGCATACTCATATCTTATTAAAAGAGAAAGCTCCTATCCCATTTCATAATCAACATAATAGATCATAATCATATACCCGGCGAGTACGGGTCTCCCACCTTACTTCCATATCGTATCATAACAGAAAACAAACAAATATCATAAACAATCCAACCCCAACACCATGTAGTTCGGGGAGCAAACCCTCACTACTCATACAGATACAAACACACACGGGGTAGCTAACCCACACTGTGCCTTCCCCGGTTATCCACCGAGGGCTCAACATACCACGCCTTCCCAACCTCAAAAGGTTGCACGTGAATATCTCAAATGAGAACGTGCACAGGGGTCATAACCGGCGACCCCGTGGTCGTCCCAGGTCTCCCTTACCCACGTCTCGGGGCCCAACACACCAGAACATAGCATAACAGAACAGATCATAACTCGCTACACACCAAACTTATCATATCGTATCAAAATCGTACTTACGCACCTTATCGAAGCATACCTTACCTTGCAACTTAGCATACGCAATAGACGTACCGTGTCATCCTAATCCGTAGCTAGCTTGAAGACACACAGTTTGGAGCATAGCCTCGTTGCAAAACATTTCAAGCTTACATATGCTCGTATATATAATCCGAAAACCTTTAATCGTATGGCAAATTCATAAACATATCATATAAACACATATCTATTATATAAATATAATAGAATAATCACATGCAGGCTTGAAAACGAGCACAGAGGGTTCTAGGTCGCTGTAACTAAAACAAAATCCTAAACCCTGACCTTTTACCAAGGCTGCTCGCGAACGAGTGTTGACGACCAAGAAGAAGCTTAAATGGTGGAACCGACTCCTCCGGAACTCAACTCTGAGAAAACGAACATAAACTTAAGACTTAGACTCAATCATGGACTACTTAGACGCACGGCGATGCATATGAATGCAAATGAATGAAATGAATACAAATAAAATGCAAGAATGCATCATCTAAATCACTTAAGTTCAAAGTTCGTATAAAACGTATCAAATAAATTCATAAACGTAATTCCTAAAATATAACAATTAATTTAAATTATAAAATCAAATTTAGATCACACATTTCATACATAAGAATTCATATAAAATCATAGGATCACCTTTAATTTAAAACCTCAATTTAAATCATTTACATTCATTTAATTAAACATATAACATAATATATATACATACACGTGTGGCAGCCCAAAAATAAACATTTAAAATCACAAATGAATATCATACCATTCAAGCAAAGTTCCACTTAAGTAAGCCATGCATTGTCACGTTACTACCATGCAACGTCCACAACTAATCATCCAAAATAGGATGGAAAAGGATTAAACATGAAAAAAGGGAAAAAAATAAAACATGGCAACTACAGATTCATCTCCCCACCCAGGTGAGATTTTCTTCTTTAAAGTACCCTCCCGGGTACTTTGATGCAGAAACTCTCTGCAGCACATACCCGACCGGGTACTTTTCTTGAAGAAAATCTCCCCGGCCGGGGAGACAATTCAGAGACGGAAATGGCAGAAAAATGCCCCTGTTCAGCCCTGCAACTCACACTACTCCTCAACCACAGCATCAAGGCATGATAAGGCAGCAAATATCAGCAGCAATTCAACATATAAACCTCCTTAAACCAGTTGAAAACGAACGGCAGCAGTTAAGGAAAGGAAATGGCACCAATTCATACATATAACTCAACAAAAACTCAAGTATATTAATGGTATCTCACCCATAACACAACTACCACCAAAGTCAGGTATATCCAACAATAAATGAAGCATAAATGATCAATATTCCAGCTCCAATTCAAGCAAAACACCAAGGAATGAGATGAAATTCAAAAAAAAGAATATAAACCTAACTACTCATGTCTTGAATCAAAACTATATCAAACATGGATGAAAATCAGATTTTCTTGGATTAAAATGACCACTTAATCATTCACATATCAAATACAAGCTTACCCTTGGATGATGGTGAAGGAAAATGAAGATTAGAGCTCAAATTCTCTCTTAGGCACAAAGTGACGGGAATGGGGTGTTGCTGCTCCAAAACTCAGATATTTCTCCAGCTTTTCTTGCACAAACCGAGATGAGGGAAGCAAGGGTTGATAATATATTGAGTTGGTGAAAAGTGGGTTCAAGTTTCACATGAAAAGGTTAAAAGATGAGGGACTTATGTGTAAATTAGTGAAAGGTGGTCATATGTGCGCGAGTCAGTTTTTCGGGCAAATTTCGGAGTATCAAATGGGTTTAGAAAAATATGAGGATAGGTTTCTTAGCTTGAAAATCTCGTTACGAGTCCGGCGCCACTTCCACAATTCGAATCCGAATTCCCGAGCTCAAGTTATAAATTCCGGAACACAAGGTGCGCTAAAACTAGTTAAGTCCTCGAGTCCCCAAAACCAATAAAATGGTGCGTTACCATTTCAAACAAGTCCGAAAATGTGAAACGAGCACATGAACAAATTCATAACTGAAAAATCTCGAACATATCAGAAAATCACGAAAATTCGATCTCAAATCGAACACAAACGCAACACATTTCTACCCATAAACATATTATTCAAATAATTAAAACTAATTTTCAAGAAATAATACATAAAATAAAATTAACTTAAATTAAACGAATTAAAAATAAATAAAATTTTGTTAAAAAGGAAAATTCCAATTAGGTCCAAAACTTTCAACAAGTTTCAATTAAGTCCAAATCTAAGTTTTCAATTAAGTCCACTATTTTTTAAAGTTATACAATTACATACTTAAATCACATATATCACATAAATTCACGAAATTAGCATACTCGGGAATTAAATTCAAAATAGGAAAATTAAATACAAAAGTTCAGACGTGAAAATTAAATAATAAGAGCATATAAATCACTTAAACAATTAACTCAACGCATAAATTAGATCAAATGAACACTTAAAACGTCGGAAAAACCTCTTGTGATGTCATACCTGGCTCGTCAGAGAGACGGGGTGTCACATGAAGTGCCCTAGTATATGCTATGATCATGTGATATGGTTATTATATTATGAGAATTGATGCATGATTATGGAATTTGAATTATGTTCATGCATGCTAGCTAATGGAATAGTGATTTACAATTAATTATGTCACAACTTGTTACATGTTGGTATTGGAATTAATTTGTTACATGTTACATGCCTAAAGGTTCATGATATGATATGTTATATGTTGTGACATGTTGTCACATTGTTATATGATTCTTGAATTATAAATTGAGCTTATGATGATATGGGTTAATGGATTAAAGCCTTGATCATATGTTATACACATTAATAGTGTCACATGTTATAACCTAAGATAGAATAGTGTTTCATAACTTGATCTTATGCCTTAATTGGATCTCTTAACCATAGGTTATAGCTTTAACCTAGATCACACATGATTATATTAACATGAACTTGAAACTATAGGTTATAATCAAGATCATAATTTAATTAGGGTGTGATGTGAATCATAAAACAAGGCCACACTTTGATCCAAATGATTATATGATCACAACTCAAAATGAACCAAGTTATGTTGGACCTATCACAAGGTCACGGTCCAAAAGAATGCAAGAGGAAGTTCAATCTCTTTTCATCCAAATAACTCAAGAAGAGCCCCAAGAAGACAAGTATTCAGCTGGATCCAATCCACCTTGTTTCAATGTCTTAGTGATCGAATTTTAAGCCCAAATTGTGTTAAGCTTATTGTAATTTGGCCCTGAACTATTATATTATACGTTGGGCCATCATTTTATTTATTTTCCATGCATTTAGATTAGGTTAAGCCCATTTTTATTCAGCCTACAAGGAAGGTGACGGGATTAGCTTGTCTCTTTGAATTCTGAATTGTCTCTTAGAATTCCTATGCATGCATCTTTATATTTCAGCCTTGTATTACGTTTTTTTCAGTCAACTCTTAATGAATTGTGATTCAAGTGAGTTAAACTCTCTAGTTCTTGGATGAACGTCATTAGGGTTTCAAACCCTCCACCGGATAATGTCATTTCCCGACTCATTATATGTAGCACCCGGGACGATAGGCGCCACATCCCCCCGCACTACAAGGCTAGTCCACACGTGAAATGGATAATCCAAGCATGAACCGGACTCATAGCGAACGGGAGAGAAAATAAAATAATTCCTAGCTAGGCGGAAACTAACCCTGTACCAATTAAATAAAAAATAACCAAGAGTGCAATGTGGAAGCAATAACGTATAATTCATAAATTTTGACATATGGCAACAAGCCCAACAATTCCAATACATAAATTAAATCCATCATGCATCCTAACAACGGGTTCAGCTAGGCACACAATGTGACGCCCCGTTTTCTCGAAGGGCGTTCTTACGACATCAACAAGTAAGTCTGTACACTTATGTGTGTTTAATTTAAGAGTTCTTGAATTATGTGATTTAATGTAAATCCAATTTAATATGTGTTCATTCGAATTATTCTAAGATTAATTGTCAACTTGATTAATTACGCGCATATTTAACCCTAACTACCTAATTTGATTTAATTCAAATTTATTCCATGAAATAATTGTCAAGTGATTTTAAATCCATCATGTTACTTAACTTGTTTAATTTCGGTTTACTTGAATTCCTTGAGATTAATTGTCAATCATGTGTTTACAAAGTGCCGCTAAATTATACGAAAAGTTTCTAAAATTAAATTGAATTAAACTCTAATTGATAAATCTCTATTTCACTTTTATTTGTAAAATTAATTCGGAGCTTGAATGTTTATTCGTAACTTTACTAATTTTATTTACGATTAATTGTACGCGATATTTATCTTTGCTACGTGATAAGGATACCCGATTGTATATAGCTTGTGCACAAGACACATTTCTCCCAATCCCTTTTCTCTCTCTCTCTCTCCTCTCCCACTTTCTCTCTCCAGCGGGTTACTATCGCGGCTTCGGTTACGAGCCCATAACTCGATCGTTTCTCAACGGAATTCAACAAACGAATAGTCCATTTCGGTTATCTCGGCGAGACCGACGTAAGAGTACCAATTTCACAGCCTAATGATGAACGACGGCGAAGATATCGCTGATTTTCAGACGCCCAGGCGGGTGGCGGCGGACCGCGACTTCGCCGCCCATTTCCGGTGGCTTCCGGCGGGATTTCAGCAACACGCGCCCATGACCCATAAAGTAGACTTCCAGGCGCTTCGTTTGACGTTGGCGGCGCGGCCATCGGAGCAGAGACGGAGCTGCACGCGCCGCCCAAAGCTCGCGGCGGCGGCGCGAGTTACTGTAGCTGCGGCGGCAGAAACTTCGGTGGCCAACGGGGACCTTTTCCGGCCATCTTTTGGTCTTGGGCTCTTCACGAAAGTTGTTCGGAACGACGAGAACTAGTGACCTGTCATCAGGCGACTCCAGATTCGGTGGTTTGGTGGCAGATCGGCGGCAGCAAAGTGGCGGTGCAACGGCGGCACTAGCTCCGAGGATTTTTCCGGAAAGCTAGCTGAGGGCTTTCGAAGAGCTCGTCATGGGTAAGACAACACCTCTTTCGGATGGCATTTTGGTTCACCGGTTTGGAAGTAATTTGAGTTTGAAGATTTAGGGTTTTCGTGTTCTTAGATTTCAGATCTAGGACAATCGGCTTGGAATTTCTAGAAATTGATCGAGGATTCGGAACGGGTACGAAGACTTCATTCAGGACTGATTTTTCGGGATTTTTCCGACGACTTTTGACGCCGGCCCGGTGGCGGCCCGGCGACTTTCCGGTGGCTCCGGTGGCGGCACTCCGGCGAATTTCGGACAGAATGTTCGTCTCGTTGTGGTCAGTTCAACGCCACTTTCCGTTCATTAATCGGACACTCGATCTATTTATTACGAATTATTTTGCGTAATTGTCATTATTTGAATTAATTGTTTTAAGTGCAAATAAATTGGTTATTGTTGGTTTGTTGATCGAGATGTATTCCAATCGTATATGAAAACATGTATTGAATGGATTGTGATATGCATGAATGTTTCGATTTACAATTTGAATCCCGATGTGATGAATTTATGCTATGTGTTTAGATATGAAGGGGTGTTAGTGTAATATTATTTAGAAACTAATCTTTTATGTGACTAAATGAACTTGAATGTTATTTTAGAAGAACGAAAATGTTGTGATTTCTCTATATGAATTTGAGACGTTCTCAATATTATGTTTATTGTAAATTGTGTTTCAATTATAAAATTTAGATACATGAAGGATGCTTGAACAACTTAAGACTTGATGCATGAAAGGAGTTAGAATTGTAATATCTTGTTTTACTCTTACTACTTGAAAATGGTATATTATGAATTATGATAAATTGATAATTGTCATGCTTGTAAGTAATTAATTCCTAGCTGAATAATTATATAAACACTTTAAACGAACAATTATGCTTAGTAATCAACTAAGGGGATGTATGTGTAATAATTCTAAACTTTTATAAATAACTTAGGGGATGTAAGTGAAATATTTATGAAACTTGAATGTGACTTGAGCTTGTGTACCAAACATGTTGTGAAGTTGTAAAGTATGATCTTAAGTGAATTAAATGCACTCTTTATTTCTATCAAGCATGCCATCTACGTACAACAACTTTGTATGTTTATATGACCAAGTTGCTCTTACTTATGCACTTTATAACTCGACATGAACTTGATGCTTAATTCTAATATTATAATTGAACCATGTGACATTGGATGATTTAATATGCATTTTGGAAATACATTGACTTCCTAAATTGATCTTGTATCTTTGGATATGGAATTACGTGTCGGTTGCTTGTAAATATGACCATGTTGAGCATTGATATGCCTTGAATGACCACGACACCTTATCCAAGCACAACATGAACACTTATGCATAACCACGATCATGTTGAGCAACGCCGTGCGTCTTGTTTGGTTCATATAGAGTCTAAGTCTGGGCTTCTGTATGTATTGTCACAGAGTTTGGTGGTGCCGGTGGGCCCGAGGTTTAGAGTGTTTGGCCCTTCACACTCTCAGACTCTACTTTCACGAGGTGAGGTTTAGGATTTTGTATAGTTATGCGACCTATGGCCTTAATATGATGATTTCAACCCTTGCATGCGAGTATATCTATTATAAATACGTATGTGTTGAATATGATATGTTTATGGCCTTGTGAATCAGCTCTGTTTTGGAAAATTAGATATGAAAGCATATGTAAGCTGTTTTGAAAAGTTATGTTATGTTATGATCTGTTCTGTAGCGAGTTAGCCATGATATATGGTATCTGTTCTGTTTTGTTCTGTTATGGATCCGAGGAGCTATGGGTAAGGAATCCCTGGGACGGTATAGGGCCGTCAGGGCTCGGCCTGTGTATAGTCTCCATTTGAGATATCATTGCGCGACTCAGGGAGATAGGGGAGGCGTGATATCTTGAGCCTTTGGTGTACAGCCGGGGAGGACTCTTGTGGGTTCGCTACCCCTTGAGGGTTTGTCTGATATGGATGGTTTGGGGACGGTACATCCCCTCCATCATTGGTGTGACGGTTGGATTGACTTTTGTATTCTATGATTTGATATGTTCTGAGGAGTAAAGGGTGGAAGCTCGTACTCGCCGAGCATGTGTTCTATTCTGTCTGGGAATCATGAATCGAGATAGAGTTCTGAAATGTTTTCTAAATCTTATATAACTATCTTTTAGGTACTTTTGGAAATGTTTTGGTATGCAACACCTATCTCCGGTTCATGAGTCCACCCTTCTGATATGTGCTATGCTCTATATATATACAGTGGGTGTGCGTTAGCCCCCTCACTCAGTCAGTTGACTGACACCTCATTTTACACTTTTAGTTGCAGGATTGTTGGCGTTTGCTAGGCGGAAGTGAGTCCTTTGAGTTGCACTTCGTCGGTTTAGTCTTTCTTTTTGCATTTGTCTTTTCATACACCTTACTTATGCTTTGTCTTGTAGACTTGAGATTATATTTTACTATTCGGTAGCCCTGCGTGGCACTCTCATTCGGCCCCTTGTGGCACTTGATGATTATTACTTTATGTTGATATTCGGGACTAGGGATTTATGCTAGTTGAACCTGTCACTTGTTATGTTTGTTGATCTACAATTCGGGATTAGGAATCTATGCTAGTTGAACCCGTCATTTGCTTTGCATGTTTTGTTATAAATGCTTCCGCTATCTATTGTTGTTGGTTTTAATTGCTTCCGCACTCTGAGTTTTGGTCAAGTTAGATCCGCCTAGCCTAGTGCGTGAGTTGGTCTCCCGTTCGCTCTGATTCGGATTCGGGCATGGACTTTCATTTCATGCCCCGGGTCTGGGTCATAGTGCGGGGGATGTGGAACTTCTCCGTTTGGGGTGTTACATCCTTAAGTGGTATCAGAGCTCTAGGTTTCAAAACCGAGCTCTTGAGGCGTGTTGAGTCTGTCTAGGTCGTACGGCATAGGAATAACTGCGCATTGCATTTATTTGACTTGATATTTTGACCCTTCGGCATGAATTGTTTTGTGATTATATGATTGTGTGCACATTGTGACTTTGATTATGCCACATCTTATTTTATGTGCTTTATAAATTACAACTAATTGTTGCATTTACGTGATATACGTGTTACATTTCATTTGCACTTTAACTCCCATGCATCGAATTTAGTGTTCGAATTTCAGGGTACCCTATGAGTCAACACTAAGATTTCCCTCCGTCAACACTACCTATTGGTACTACATCGGAAACACGCCATAATTCGAAGATGAAAGGATTCTTTACCAAGATCAATGGTCATGAAAAGGTTCAGAGTTGAAGGATTGAGATTTGTTATGTTGACTTACTACCTTAAAGTCAATTGAAAGATGGACTTTGATGAATTTTCACCTTGATGATTCGTTTTTTTGGAAGTAGTCACCTTGTTGATGGAAACGAGTTAATGTAGAAGAATCCGATCAAATACGATCCGATCAAGTTCAAGGGATGTGGATAGGTAACCATGTTACTTAAGCAACGAGCTACAAACCATCGGTGAGTGTTGAAGGTTTTGGTGCCATTTAGAGTTAACGAACGACAAGACAAGATTGGTTGTTAGCTCTTTGGGTGTTTCTCTAAGATGAGATGGAAGACATTGTTGATGCGGGAATATAACACTTAGATGCCGAAAGACTTTATTCAAGTTTCAGAATTATATACCATGGATTGCTTTGGGAAGTACTTAGCACCACGATCATCCAGCGAAACTCTGAGGTAAATATCTAATTGACAAATGAATCATGGACAACTCCTTGAAGATGAGCAGACTAAGATTTAACACATAAATGAGAATTCTTGGGAGAAACTGAGGATGATTCTAGTTGAGCAAGGATTACGGTCTAGTAAGGGGTTTGGTGATAAACGAGCTTTGCTGAGTTACCACTTTATGAGAAGACTCAAGACAAAGAAGTTCAGATGACGAAGGTTGCATCATTACCGGCTTAATCAACTCCTACTGCTTCATCTCGACTTTCTTGTAAAGATTGTTACGCTTCGGTTAACGGTACGCCAAGCATTCATGGCATTTGCATACATGCATTGTTAAATACTCTTACCTTGTTTTGCTTGATGTGGTTGATGACTACTGCTATTTTAATTGTGATAACTTGGATACCTGATCTAGTAATTGTAACTTGAAATTCCTACTCGATATGAACCGTTGCTGAGATGATGAATGAGTTATGTACTTATGTGAACTATTCATGCCTATGTGATTTAAAACTCTCTTGATTGCCCACTAACTTCTCATATAACATACATACATACTGTAACCTTGTTTTATAGGGATTCCATCGCGATATCCCCCTTGAGTTGAGGTATGAGCGTTAAATCTGCGCTCAAGGGACAACGATATCAGTTGTATAAGGTACATCAAACATGCATCGCATACTTTTCGTCAAGTGTTACTGATGTGTGAATGTATGAATAACTAATCATTGGATTTATGTGTAAGAGAGACCTTAGGTTCCCTCTTTTTACTTGTTGGAGAGATGTAGGATTCTCTCTATTTATGTGGTAGAAAGATGTTGGAATCTTTCTAAGTTTTGCGCGCGAGAGATGTTGGATTCTCTTGTACTTAGATATTCGGAGATGCCGGATTCTCTTGAATCTAGGTGTTTGAGAAATGCTGGATTTTCTCAAACTAGAATGTTGGGAGATGTTGGAATCTGCCCGACTTAGGTTGAGAGACGGGGTTCTCTCAATTATGTGCTTGAGAGACGGGGTTCTCTCTTTTATGTGTGCTCGAGAGACGGGGTTCTCTCTCCTGTCGGTGCTGAGGGATGGGGCTCTCTCACTTACGTGTTGAGAGATGGGATTCTCTCTTGTTTGTTGGGGTTGCGTTACGCGCTGATCTGACTACGGGTAGCAAGTGGTGCATCTGAGACGACATCGAGGTTGGGTGCAGTTGCAGCTATCCGATCATGGGAATGACCGACCGAGTTCGAAACAACTAACGGATCAAGTACTCGCACGGACCTCGACGATAACAAGACATCCTAAAGGAGGTTCAGTGTAGATGACCGGAGTAAGCCTCACCATTTGAGTTATGATCTTACGTGAGTTCCGGAGAAGGGTAGGAGCACTACAACTCGAGGATCTACATTTTTCCAGTGGAACCTGGGGACCAGGTTCTCTTAAGGGGGGAAGGTTGTGACGCCCCGTTTTCTCGAAGGGCGTTCTTACGACATCAACAAGTAAGTCTCTACACTTATGTGTGTTTAATTTAAGAGTTCTTGAATTATGTGATTTAATGTAAATCCAATTTAATATGTGTTCATTCGAATTATTCTAAGATTAATTGTCAACTTGATTAATTACGCGCATATTTAACCCTAACTACCTAATTTGATTTAATTCAAATTTATTCCATGAAATAATTGTCAAGTGATTTTAAATCCATCATGTTACTTAACTTGTTTAATTTCGGTTTACTTGAATTCCTTGAGATTAATTGTCAATCATGTGTTTACAAAGTGCCGCTAAATTATACGAAAAGTTTCTAAAATTAAATTGAATTAAACTCTAATTGATAAATCTCTATTTCACTTTTGTTTGTAAAATTAATTCGGAGCTTGAATGTTTATTCGTAACTTTACTAATTTTATTTACGATTAATTGTACGCGATATTTATCTTTGCTACGCGATAAGGATACCCGGTTGTATATAGCTTGTGCACAAGACACATTTCTCCCAATCCCTTTTCTCTCTCTCTCTCTCCTCTCCCACTTTCTCTCTCCAGCGGGTTACTATCGCGGCTTTGGTTACGAGCCCATAACTCGATCGTTTCTCAACGGAATTTAACAAACGAATAGTCCATTTCGATTATCTCGGCGAGACCGACGTAATAGTACCAATTTTACAGCCTAACGATGAACGACGGTGAAGATATCGCCGATTTTCAGACGCCCAGGTGGGTGGCGGCGGACCGCGACTTCGCCGCCCATTTTCGGCGGCTTCCGGCGGGATTTCAGCAACACGCGCCCATGAACCATAAAGTAGACTTCCAGGTGCTTTGTTTGATGTTGGCGGTGCGGCCATCGGAGCAGAGACGGAGCCGCACGCGCCGCCCAAAGCTCGCGGCGGCGGCAGAAACTTCGGTGGCCAACAGGGGCCTTTTCCAGCCATCTTTTGGTCTCGGGCTCTTCACGAAAGTTGTTCGGAACGACGAGAACTAGTGACCTGTCATCAGGCGACTCCAGATTCGGTGGTTTGGTGGCGGATCGGCGGCGGTAAAGTGGCGGTGCAACGGCGGCACTAGCTCCGAGGATTTTTCCGGAAAGCTACCTTAGGGCTTTCGAAGAGCTCGTCATGGGTAAGACAACACCTCTTTCGGATCGCATTTTGGTTCACCGGTTTGGAAGTAATTTGAGTTTGAAGATTTAGGGTTTTCGTGTTCTTAGATTTCAGATCTAGGACAATCGGCTTGGAATTTCTAGAAATTGATCGAGGATTCGGAACGGGCACGAAGACTTCATTCAGGACTGATTTTTCGGGATTTTTCCGGCGACTTTTGACGGCGGCGCGGTGGCGGCCCGGTGACTTTCCGGCGGCTCCGGTGGCGGCACTCCGGTGAATTTCGGACAGAATGTTCATCTCGTTGTGGTGAGTTCAACGCCACTTTCCGTTCATTAATCGGACACTCGATCTATTTATTACGAATTATTTTGCGTAATTGTCATTATTTGAATTAATTGTTTTAAGTGCAAATAAATTGGTTATTGTTGGTTTGTTGATCGAGATGTATTCCAATCGTATATGAAAACATGTATTGAATGGATTGTGATATGCATGAATGTTTCGATTTACAATTTGAATCCCGATGTGATGAATTTATGCTATGTGTTTAGATATGAAGGGGTGTTAGTGTAATATTTAGAAACTAATCTTTTATGTGACTAAATGAACTTGAATGTTATTTTAGAAGAACGAAAATGTTGTGATTTCTCTATATGAATTTGAGACGTTCTCAATATTATGTTTATTGTAAATTGTGTTTCAAATATAAAATTTAGATACATGAAGGATGCTTGAACAACTTAAGACTTGATGCATGATAGGAGTTAGAATTGTAATATCTTGTTTTACTCTTACTACTTGAAAATGGTATATTATGAATTATGATAAATTGATAATTGTCATGCTTGTAAGTAATTAATTCCTAGCTGAATAATTATATAAACACTTTAAACGAACAATTATGCTTAGTTATCAACTAAGGGGATGTATGTGTAATAATTCTAAACTTTTATAAATAACTTAGGGGATGTAAGTGAAATATTTATGAAACTTGAATGTGACTTGAGCTTGTGTACCAAACATGTTGTGAAGTTGTAAAGTATGATCTTAAGTGAATTAAATGCACTCTTTATTTCTATCAAGCATGCCATCTACGTACAACAACTTTGTATGTTTATATGACCAAGTTGCTCTTACTTATGCACTTTATAACTCGACATGAACTTGATGCTTAATTCTAATATTATAATTGAACCATGTGACATTGGATGATTTAATATGCATTTTGGAAATACATTGTATTGTCACAGAGTTTGGTGGTGCCGGTGGGCCCGAGGTTTAGAGTGTTTGGCCCTTCACACTCTCATACTCTACTTTCACGGGGTGAGGTTTAGGATTTTGTATAGTTATGCGACCTATGGCCTTAATATGATGATTTCAACCCTTGCATGCGAGTATATCTATTGTAAATACGTATGTGTTGAATATGATATGTTTATGGCCTTGTGAATCAGCTCTGTTTTGGAAAATTAGATATGAAAGCTTATGTAAGCTGTTTTGAAAAGTTATATTATGTTATGATCTGTTCTGTAGCGAGTTAGCCATGATATATGGTATCTGTTCTGTTTTGTTCTGTTATGGATCCGAGGAGCTATGGGTAAGGAATCCCTGGGACTGTATAGGGCCGTTAGGGCTCGGCCTGTGCATAGTCTCCATTTGAGATATCATTGCGCGACTCAGGGAGATAGGGGAGGCGTGATATCTTGAGCCTTCGGTGTACAGCCGGGGAGGACACTTGTGGGTTCGCTACCCCTTGAGGGTTTGTCTGATATGGATGGTTTGGGGACGGTACATCCCCTCCATCATTGGTGTGACGGTTGGATTGACTTTTGTATTCTATGATTTGATATGTTCTGAGGAGTAAAGGTTGGAAGCTCGTACTCGCCGAGCATGTGTTCTGTTCTGTCTGGGAATCATGAATCGAGATAGAGTTCTGAAATGTTTTCTAAATCTTATATAACTATCTTTTGGGTACTTTTGGAAATGTTTTGGTATGCAACACCTATCTCAGGTTCATGAGTCCACCCTTCTGATATGTGCTATGCTCTATATATATACAGTGGGTGTGCGTTAGCCCCCTCACTCAGTCAGTTGACTGACACCTCATTTTACTCTTTTAGTTGCAGGATTGTTGGCGTTTGCTAGGCGGAAGTGAGTCCTTTGAGTTGCACTTCGTCGGTTTAGTCTTTCTTTTTGCATTTTTCTTTTCATACACTTTACTTATGCTTTGTCTTGTAGACTTGAGATTATATTTTACTATTCGGTAGCCCTGCGTGGCACTCTCATTCGGCCCCTTGTGGCACTTGATGATTATTACTTTATGTTGATATTCGGGACTAGGGATTTATGCTAGTTGAACCCGTCACTTGTTATGTTTGTTGATCTACTATTCAGGATTAGGAATCTATGCTAGTTGAACTCGTCATCTGCTTTGCATGTTTTGTTATAAATGCTTCCGCTATCTATTGTTATTGGTTTTAATTGCTTCCGCAATCTGAGTTTTGGTCAAGTTAGATCCGCCTAGCCTAGTGCGTGAGTTGGTCTCCCGTTCGCTCTGATTCGGATTCGGGCATGCACTTTCATTTCATGCCCCGGGTCTGGGTCATAGTGCGGGGGATGTGGCACTTCTACGTTTGGGGTGTTACACACAACCTGTCCCGAATCAATATCCAATAATAATCATAATTGGCACACAGGCCCAATACATAAAGGTGCTATAATTAAAATATAACAATAGGAAATGTGACTCGAGTGTACAAGTGTGACTCGATCAAAATTTCAATGACTCGACTCCCGCCTAGCCAAAACCTGCAAGAACTGTGAAGTGGGAAAGAGGGGTCAGTCTCTAGAAGATTGAGTGAGCAGGAGCTGTACATATATATAGAAACATGCGCATGCAAGTCATAAATTCCGAGCAAAGTTTTATTTGAAGTTAGTTCCCATAATGGGCAAGAACATAACTCAACAATGCTCGGATTTTACGACTAATTCATATTAAATTCATATAGTTCATAATTCATACATAAACATAAGGCTCGGCGAGTAAGCGTGCATTATCTCCAACCAAACTCCGACCGTGTACGACAAATATCGTTAATACATAATACATTGAATACGTGATCATGCAATATATCATAATACACACAAGTCATATAACATAACATAAAACATAGTCGTTTGGGCAATTCGTGTCCCGGCCTTCCTGCACGGTGCATAACAATCATAACGTAATCATAAAATAAGTTCCAACCTTCTTCCTCCGGTTGGTGGACGGGTTAGCAAGACCCGACCACCGGTCCATACATAGGCCAATGGGGGTACATGAATCCCCCAAGGGCACTCAGCTCCCATTCCCCGCTAAACCTCCTAGCGAGGGCCGGTGTCACCGTAAATGTGGTGGGACTAGTACAAGGGATCACCGTCGGCCCTTGCCTCCCCGGATAGCCACTTGCACTAAGTCCCTCGGCCCGTGCAATCATAATCATATCCATAATCATATTCTCACAAAAACATTTCAGTTAATCAGAAACATAACATATTTCATAATTTTGGAGAAAAGATTACTCGATAATAATTTACTTGATGACTCCACTTTGAAAATAACATATATATGTATATATATATATATATATATATATATATATATATATATATATATAAGGTTTTGGCCAAAACTTGTCACATAAGGATTGTAGGGTTTAGTAGGTAGCTAGAACGAAAACACCCTCACCTGGAATACCACGAGACATAAAGCATGAGTAATACGGGTGCCTATTCAATTCAGAAGTCTCCGCCCTGGAGATAAACTGTAGAAGAAGGGAAACAATGTGTACTTGTGAGAAAATGACTCCATATGAAACCACATAGACGCACGGCATGTTGTGTACATGATATGAAATGCATAAAGAGCATAAATCATGTTATGATGTCATACAATCAAGTAATTTATTCAAAATGTTCAATACACTATGGGTTCATATTCATGCTTTTCATATCTTTCATATTTTGTACCAATTTAAGCCATACCTTAACACAATAATCATAACTCGTACTATAACATGTTTACAATACATACGAGTCATAAATGAAGCAAGGAGTTAGTATATAAGGCCAATAAATGGAGGAACAATTCATGCATGCAAGCTAGAGAGCATTTTAAGGCATATTGGATCATAATTCACAAAATGTTTAACAAGATCACATTATGATTTCATAATATACAAGTTAACACATAATGTAACATATTAACAAAATATATAATTCATGGAAGAAGTTATACCCAACATACAAAACAATTAAGCGAAGCAAACCATTCACGCATCCATAAAAGTAGCAAATAAACGTTCACACATTGAAGTGATAACATAAAATCCATAATCATATCAAATTATACCATATATCATCAATTAATCATGTATACAAGTCATATAATTCACATATGGGAGCCAAGAGGGTGAAAGGAAAGCAAGAAGAGAGGTTTTGATGAAATTGGGCAAAACCCGACAATATTTGGAAACGTACATGCTGTAGGGAAACTGTAATATCTTGAGTTATAAAAGTTGGAATTAAGTTTTTCTTGTTGGATATGAAACTAGACTCAAAGACCTTTCCGGTGATATATGACTCGTACCATGGTTCAAAACGATGTGGAAATGGTGATGGTCCAAAGTTGGCTGAACGCAGATTATCCGAAATGTGGCGACACAAAAAAGAATTGATAATATCTCACAAATGGGAAAATATATTGAAGTTATTCCACTTGAAGAATATTCTAGACTTCAATAGGTTTCCGTGAGTTCAAAAATCAGGTCAAATGGAGTTCGGACGAAGGAGTCGCGGCCGTGACAAAATTGTACTGAAAATCAGTCGCGGCCATTACTGAAAATTGGTCAAGTTTCGAATTGTTGGTCGCGTCCGCGACCAAAAATGGTCACAAAACGGTCGCGGGCGCGACCCCCAATTCCAGCAGCTGCGTTTGGCGACGGGAAAACAGGGTAGAGGCACCAAGAATGTCAATGGAACTCCCAAATCACCCAAAATCAAACAACAACAACGAAACACAACATATATACACATATTACTCATCAAATCATGAATCAATCCATCAAATTATATAAATCCACAATTATATATATACATATATATACATATATACCTTGGAATGGAGAGGAGAAGAGAAGAAGAAAGATGGTAAGCTTGAAGCTTGAACTTGAGGGAGAAGAATGGAGCTGGAATCTTGCCTTCTTACTTCTTGGTTGGATCAAATTTGGAGAGGTAGAGGGTGGAGGGTTTCTTTTTCTTGCTCTTGTTAGAGAAAAATGAAGGAGAAAAGAAGGTGTGTATGTATACATACATATCGTGCAACAAGGGAGGAAAAGGGAGAAAAATTGCCAACAAATCCCTCAACAATTTAAGTGTTCAATTTGGGTCCCCAGGTTTGATAGATGAGCAATTAAGGTCCAATTCAAAGTTCTATTGAGTCCAAGGATTTCATATAAGATCAAATATGTACATGATTGAAATAAAATAATTAACTAACATGTAAACATATTAAAAACGAGTGTAAATACGTAATCACTTAAATCATATAAGTCACATAATAACAATTAGTTCAAGAAATTATTAAATTAAACAATCACTTAGCAATTAAAACAATATTAAACCACATAATACTCGGTCTAACCCACTCGTGACGTCATACCTGTACGGCCGAAAACTCGGGGCGTTACATTATAGTCAACGGGGTGCATTACTTTTCAAATCTGATAGTGTTTGGTTCCTTGCTCATTATAGCAAACGGGTCACACTCCTCAATTTTTAACCTTGAAGTGGACGATCGAAAATCAAGAACTCCAAGTATTGGTATAGGGTTTCACGGCAAGTACGTGGAGTTCGTATCATTTGGTATCAAGAGCTTAGGTTTCCATACAAGGTTACTTATCCTTATCTTTATTTTTTGTGTAATTTCGTTTCTCTTGTTATTTTGGCTGCAACAAGATAAAAAAAAAAAAAAAAAAAAGAGAAAATCTTCGAAAAAGGCTTAAAAACACATACAAAAAAAAAAATAAGAGAAGTAAAAGCCGCGTTTAAAAAAAAAAAGAAGAAAGAGGGCAGCTTTGTTTCGGTAATATTCAAATCACATAGTTACGTTTGTTTGCATCATTTAAACAGTTCATTTGTGTCAGTTTTTCGCACCCTTTTTAATTCATCTTAAGGGATTATTTGGTTGAGGAATTTGAAACTTCTTGTGACTTTCTTCAAAGAATTGAGAGTAAAGAGTGGAAAAAGGCGTGAGATTGTGAGCCTAGTAGAGGAAAAACAAAGCCATAATTTGAGTGATACACGAGGGGAGTGAACACCAAAAGAGTGTAAACAAGTAAGGGAGTGTTTGTGAGGTGTTTTTGCTAACCTTTGTTTTGCAGGTACCAAAAATCAACCTCCAATGGACCTAGCTTTTACATTACAAGCTATGCAACAATAATTTGAACGAATGAATTTACAATTCAATGAGATCCGAGACCGTTTGGATCAAAATGATGAAAGGATGACTCAAATTCAAAACAGAAGGGCAAATCAAAGGCAACATAATCCACGGAATGAATTTGAGGATGATTCATTTGATGATGCAGCGTCAAGTGCATCCTCAAGAAGAGACCGTAGACGACGAAGGCACCACCAAGCACATAGGGGAAGAGAGGGAATTGATAACAATCTTGGTTCTATTAAACTCTCTATTCCTTCATTTAAAGGACAAATTGATCCGGAGGCCTATATTGAATGGGAGAGAAAAACGGAAATGGTGTTAGAGTGTCATAACTACTCAGAGGAAAAGAAGGTTAAGCTTGCAGCCGTGTCCTTCACGGAATATGCCATTGTATGGTGGGACCAATTGATGATAAATAGGAGGAGAAACGGTGAGTATCCTATTGATAATTGGAATGATATGAAAGTGGCCTTAAGGAAACGTTTTGTACCTCCTCATTACTACCGTGACTTACACCTCAAATTACAAAGTTTGAGGCAAGGATTCAAGACCGTAGAGGAGTACCACAAAGAAATGGAGATGGCCATGATTAGGGCAAATGTGGAGGAAGACCGAGAGGCAACTATGGCTCGGTTCATATGTGGTCTCAACCGAGAGATTGCAAACATAGTGGAGCTTCATCACTATGTTGAACTTGATGAAGTGGTTCATATGGCTATCAAAGTTGAAAGGCAACTCAAGAAGGGGCGTACGGTTACTAAACGTGATGAACAAAACCCTTCTAAAGCTAAGTGGATTTCTACTTGAAAAGCACCCAAAAAACAGCCCAAACCTAAGGAGGATCCACCCGTGGCTAAGGGATCATTTGAGAAAGGTAATACTTCTACTTAACGCTCTCGTGATATTAAATGTTTAAAGTGTCATGGATCAGGTCATATTATGTCCCAATTTCCAAATAAGAAGGGCATGATCATGTTGGATAATGGAGAGATTGAAACTGAAAGTGAGGGCCATGAAGTAGACCATGATTCACCGGATGAGGAGAGTGATGTTGAGCATGCGGTTGTAGGGCAAAGTTTGGTGATACTTAGGGCTTTACACAAGCAAACCCTAGAGGACAAGGATGAACAGCAACGAGAGAACATCTTTTACACTCGGTGTAATGTTAGGGAACGAGTGTGTGGATTGATCATTGATGGAGGGAGTTATGTGAATGTTGCTAACAAATTGTTGGTAGAGAGGCTCGGACTCAAAACCTTGAAGCATCCGAAACCATACAAGCTCCAATGGCTCAATGAACTTGGTGAGTTGAAGGTAACAAAACAAGTTCTCATTTCTTTTTCCATTGGTAAATACACGGATGAAGTACTTTGTGATGTGGTACCTATGCATGCCGGACATATTTTGCTTGGGTGGCCGTGGCAATTTGATAGGAGGACATTGCATGATGGATACAAAAACAGGTATAGTTTTACCAAAGACGGCCGAAACATCATTTTGGCACCTCTACCACCCAATCAAGTGTACAAAGAACAATGTCAATTGAAAGAGTCTATTTCAGCCTCTTCTAAACGAAATGATTGTAATAGTGAATGTGAAAAAGAAGGAGAAAAAAAAGTAGTTGAAAAGAAAGAATGTGAGAAGGGAGGAAAAAAAGAAGTTGAAAAGAAAGAAAGTGAAAAAGGAGGAAAAAAAGAAGTTGAAAAGAAAGAAAAGAAGAAAATGAGTTTCCTCACAAAAGAAAAAGAAATTGAGAGTGTTTTTAAAAAAGGAAAGTTGGTGATGATAATGATGTATAAGAAGACCTTCTTATCTTCTAACGACACCCCTCCCCTACCTAGTATTGCTTCCTCTCTTTTGCAGGAGTTCAAAGATGTGTTTCCAGAGGAAATTCCACCCGGATTGCCTCCAATTCATGGGATAGAGCACCAAATTGACCTAATTCCGGGGGCTGCAATTCCAAATCGACTAGCCTATAGATGCACCCCTCAAGAAGCTAAGGAACTCCAAAAACAAGTCGAGGAATTACTTGAGAAAGAGTACGTACGTGAGAGTATGAGTCCATGTGCTGTTCCGGTTCTTTTGGTGCCTAAAAAGGATGGTACTAGGCGAATGTGCGTGGATTGTAAGGCTGTCAACAAGATCATGGTAAAGTATCGTTATCCCATACCTCGCTTTGATGATATGATTGATGAATTGCATGGTTCTACAATTTTCTCTAAGATTGATTTGAAAAGTGGATATCATCAAATACGCATGCAAGAAGGTGATGAATGGATAACGGCATTTAAAACAAAGCATGGATTGTATGAATGGTTAGTAATGCCCTTCGATTTAACTAATGCACCTAGTACATTCTTGAGATTGATGAATCATGTGTTACGTGCTTATATTGGCAAGTTTGTAGTCGTTTATTTTGATGATATATTAATTTACAGTCATAACTTGCATGAACATGTTGAGCATTTGAAAATGGTACTTGAGGTGTTAAGAAAAGAGAAATTGTATGCTAACCTCAAAAAGTGTAATTTTTGTATGGATAGAATTGTGTTTCTTGGATTTGTTGTAAGTGTAGGTGGTATTGAAGTAGATGAAGAGAAGGTTAAGTCAATTAAAGAGTGGCCTACACCTAAGTCCATTACGGAAGTTCGAAGCTTTGATGGCTTAGCCGGATTTTATAGGAGATTTGTGCCCAATTTCAGCACCATTGCAGCTCCTTTGACGGAAGTTATCAAGAAGAGTGTTGGATTCAAAGTGTTGGAAAGGATTAATGATAATGCATACAAGATTGATCTTCCTGGTAAGTATAGTGTAACTGCAACTTTTAATGTAGCTGATTTAACTCCTTTTTTTGCAGATTTTGATTCGAGGTCGAATCGTTTTCAAGAAGGGGAGGATGATGTGAATCATAAAACAAGGCCACACTTTGATCCAAATGATGATATGATCACAACTCAAAATGAACCAAGTTATGTTGGACCTATCACAAGGTCACGGTCCAAAAGAATGCAAGAGGAAGTTCAATCTCTTTTGATCCAAATAACTCAAGAAGAGCCCCAAGAAGACAAGTATTTAGCTGGATCCAATCCACCTTGTTTCAATGTCTTAGTGATCGAATTTTAAGCCCAAATTGTGTTAAGCTTATTGTAATTTGGCCCTGAACTATTATATTATACTTTGGGCCATCTTTTTATTTATTTTCCGTGCATTTAGATTAGGTTAAGCCCATTTTTATTCAGCCTACAAGGAAGGTGACGGGATTAGCTTGTCTCTTTAAATTCTGAATTGTCTCTTAGAATTCCCATGCATGCATCTTTATATTTCAGCCTTGTATTTCGTTTTTTTTAGTAAACTCTTAATGAATTGTGATTCAAGTGAGTTAAACTCTCTAGTTCTTGGCTAAATGTCATTAGGGTTTCAAACCCTCCACCGGATAATGTCATTTCGCGACTCATTATAGTCGACGGGGTGCATTACTTTTCAAATCTGATAGTGTTTGGTTCCTTGCTCATTATAGCAAACGGGTCACACTCCTCAATTTTTAACCTTGAAGTGGATGATCGAAAATCAAGAACTCCAAGTATTGGTATAGGGTTTCACGGCAAGTACGTGGAGTTCGTATCAGGGTGTGTGTGTGTGTGCATGTCGTGTGTGTGTGTGTACGTGCATGGTGTGTGTGAACCGTGTGTGTGGGTGTGTGTATATAGTAAGGGTTTGACCCGACCCTTTGACCCGACATGTGAATAGTAATCTGGAATAGTACTTTTGAATAGTGCTTTTGAATAGTAAAAATGAAATAAGACTTGTGCTTTCTTAATAGACATTTGCACGTAGGGTTTCCATATCCAGGGTCTAAAATGTGTTTTCTTTCGTGGACTTGTTTCTTAACTTAAGGTTTGCGATAGGATTCATAATTTGACTAAAGCTTACTCGGTTATAGTAAGATCATAGTCCAACGTTGAGAGTAACTCACTTTAACGAATCCCTTTGTGTGTTACCTTTCTTGAATACCTTAAATGGTATTACTCTCTTGTGTTACATGTTCTTTACATGTTCCTTGTTCATTGTTTCATGCATTTCATATGCATCTTAGTTAGTAGTGGGTCTTAATTCTTAAGCTTACTCTAGTACACCACCTATAGGAGTTAAAGTCGAGCACTAAGATCCCCAGGGCATCGCATAATCTGTCTACCGACCTTTTTGTTACTAATAGGTGAGGTGAAGTTAAAATGTTTCCAAACTGGAACCACGATTATACTATCGTATCATATGTTTTGAAATTCAAAGCTAAACCTCGTTTTGAACAATCCCTTTTATCGGGACATTCTTTTGAAAGGATCATTCATACTTTAATAGTATGCCTTGATCTACAGCACATGTTTTCCAAAGTTCTGCATTCTTGTTCAAAGACCGTTACCGGTTCTGTATATGTTTTGCAAACAGCATGTAACGCCCCGGTTTTTTCGTTTGAACTAATGTGTCGTTTTGTTTATAAATTGTGCAATATAATTATTTAATGATATGATTAATTGTTTGAAAATGTTCCTATTTGACTTTTAAAACTATAAAATTGTTGTTATTTTTAACTTAATTTGATATTTAGTGTTTAACTTCTTAATTAAGGTTCCATGTTACCATAAATATTTTAGTAATTTCGTTAAATAAATTTCAACATGTTATTAGTTGGCTTTAATTTATTTCAAATGGAATTTATGTTTTAGTAATTAATTTATAACGTTATGAATTCATTCTTGCGCATGAGTGTTCTATTTGGGCTTCGTTCATATATGTAATGATATCGAAATGTCGCGGAAATTTAGTATGTCGTAAATATGTGTGTTATGAACATGTGTATATGCTCGGTTTATCTTTTCGGATTCATTTGACATGTTAACGAATTTAATTTGATTTTTGGAACCAAATCGGGGGCTAACGAGCAATTAGCGCACCCTTGGTTCCGTACGTGATATCTTGAGCTCGAGAATTCGGATTCGAATTTCGACACCTCCGTTGCCTTCGTATCGACGAGTCGGAGAGAATGAAACAAGCCTCATACCTTTTTTAAATCATCAAGACCTCCGAAATCCAACCGTAACGAGCAACTCCTGCAAGAAGAGCTCCTTTTGTTGACTAGTCTTCATGGTGGGACCCTTTTTACTCAACCTAACCTAACTAAAGCTTAACCATGACTTTTGTACCTTGAGTTAAGACCTTTATTCCCCCTTTTAGCAGCAAAAATCGAGCCAAATATCTCCCCTTGCTGCTGCAACTGATCGAGATAGAAGAAGATAGAAAAAGGAAGAAAAACCCTTAGCCATTCTTGTGATTTTGAGCTCAAATCACCTCCCTTCTTCTTCCAATCTTCAAGGTATGAATATTTATGTCTTCTATACTCTATTATACTTGATTTCATCTACTTAATACATGAATTGGATCAGATTTGGTTAGGGTTTGAGTGATGAGTTTGATATGAACTTTTAGGGATTTTTGTTCTTGTGACCTATTTACTTGTGTAGCTGATTTTCTTGCTTATACATGAATATATGAGCTTTTTTATTGGCCTATTTCTTTCCTAACTGATAGTATATGATGTTAGGAGGATTTTATCTCTTGCCCCTTTGATAAAATTATGAGATTTGGAGCTTCAAACTTGATGTTCAAAACTGCCTCCCCTGTTTCGGGACTGCTGTGTGGAATTATGATTTGTTGCTTGATCTTATGGTCTCCATTTCGTGTGAAATAGCATGGATATGATGTACACTCATTGCTCTATATGTTAGCATTCATGTTGCAAGTATTTGGATCCATTTTAAGCCCCAAAACCGAAAGACATGGCCTGTTCTTATGCATGATCTATGACAGACCTGCTGCTGTTGCGTTTGGTGACTTGTTGGTCATTCTAATGTGCTTTAATTCGTGCCATTTTGCATATATATGATGTACATTAGTTGTTTAGTATGTTAGCATGCATTCCCCAAGATTTCAGTTCCAAATTCAGCTCCTAAGTACTTGATCATGGCTTGATTGAAACAATAGGACTCTTATGTATGATTTAGGCGACCCAGTTTTTCTGCATGATTTAGATGCCCTTAATGTATGATTTAGCCTTTGCACTCTAAATGAAATATGTTTCTTACATGCTAAATATGTTGTATATTATGTTTCATAGCATTTGGAGTTGATTTGGTATGCTTTTGGATTGATTTTGTATGGGTTCAGTTTTGCCGGTAAAGCCTTGTGTGCGATTTTGGTTCTGTACCGTGACACCCCCGTGTCTCATTTACACTAAAATGTGAGACACAGGCGTGTCACACCCTCTTGGCATGTCTGTACTGAGCCACGTTCGTGGCTTAGTTTAGCTAGGGTTGGTGACACCCCCGTGTCCCTTCCGCTGCGCAGTCCTTGTTGCTTCCTTTTCGGTTTTTTATTTGTTTCACCTCTTTAATGACTTTATCTCCTTTTGTGTTGAACTATGAACTTGTGGTTTAATTTCATAGCATTTGGATGTGGTTTAAAGCATGCTTTTGGTGAATTTCTATGACGTGGTTTGAGTGCTTCTATATGGAATATTAAGTACCTTCTTGCATTCTTTTGATGTCTTAAGTGATGCTCTTTGCCTTTTTATTTATCATACTCAATGTAAATATGTTGAAAGGTATAATGTGACTATGGTTCCAAGATTTTGTTAGATATTGCTATGAATTATGAAGGATATGAAAAGATTGAACTTGAATGAATATGAACATTTATAATATCAAATGAATGACTTGGTTATATGAGTTAAATTCCTTAATAGTTCACCTGAACATTTTCATGACATAATATCATCTTTTATGCATTCATATCATGCTTGTGCATTGCCGTGCGTCATATATGGTTCATTTAGAGTCTTGAGCCTCACGAACATGTTATGTTGTCTTTGGTACAGTTTATCTCCAGGGTGGAGAGATCTTGATCTTTCAGGCACTCGGTAACTCGTATCCTTGTTTCGTCTTGTACCAAGTGAGGGTGTTTTCGTTCTAGTTATGTATAAAACCCTACAACCGTATGTGACAACCTTTGGCCAAAAACCTAATATAGTTATATATGGTTTTCAAATGTATTGTATCGAGTAAATATTGATCGAGTAAACCCTTTTCAAATGATTTATGAATTATGTTATGATTCTTATGAATTGATATGTTTGGCGAGACACATTTATGATTTATGATTGTACGGGCCCCGGGACTTAGTATATGTGGCTAACCGAGGAAGCAAGGGCTGACGGGGATCCCATATACTAGTTCCAACCAATTACGGCGAAACGGACTTCGTCAAGGAGTTTTTGACGGGGAAACGCTAACCGGGCTTTGAGGCCTCATGAACCTCATAGCCGCATTGATATAATTGGGTGGTCGGGCCTTGCAAACCCGTCCACCACCCGGAGGAAGAAGGTTGGAACTGTTTTATGATATGATTATGTTATGTTATGATTGTTATGCACCGTGCGGGAAGGCCGGGACACGGATTGCCCAAACAAATATGATTTATGATATATGATCTGCATGTATTATGATATATTGCATGATCGCCTAATCAGCATATTAATGATATTTATCGTACACGGTCGGAGTATGGTTGGAGATTGTGCACGCTCACTCGCCGAGCCTTATGTATATGTATGATTTATGAATGTAATAAATTAATATGATTAGTCATAAAATCCGAGCATTGATTAATCATTCTCTTGCCCTTTTTGGGAACTAATTTCAAATAAAACCTTGTTCGGAATTTATGACTTGCATGTGCATGTTTTTATATATGTATATCGCTCCTGCTCACTCAGTCTTCTAGAGACTGACCCTCTCCCTCCCCAACTTTTTAGTATGCAGGTTTGACTTTGGAGTTTCGAGCTAGGCGGAGGTGTTTGGAGTCTTTAAGTTGGTCAAGTTAGGTTAGGAGAGTCTCTACACTCACATATGTATTGGAAGTATACATGATTCGATTCTAGTATCATGAACTTGAATATTTATGTAATTGTTATTGAATTGTTTTTCTGGGTTTTACTATGGATTAAAAGAGGCCTGAAGAGCCCAATTCTGGTTATGGTTTGTATGTTTGAACTTTGGCTTTGCGTTGCATTATATTTCGTCGACTGGTTATCATTACAGGGTCTAGTTCCGCCTAGCTTAGGAAGGTTTTTATGTTTGTCTCCCGTTCGCTAGGGTTTGATACGGGTGCGGATTTACTATTTCGTTACTCGTGTTGAGCCATAGAGAGGGGGATGTGGTGCCTCACGTGTGGGGTGCTACATCCTTAAGTGGTATCAGAGCCCGGTTGCAAAACCGGTGTTCTCGTGTCGTGTGTGAGTCAGTCTAGGTCGTACGGCTTAGGGATTATATGACAATGTGTGCATTGCATCGATCTTGAACTTGAAATTTGGCTTTCCTTTTGAATTTTGTTGGACTATCTGTTGCATTTACATAAGGATCCTTGCATTAATTATTGAAAATGTGTCATGAGCATGCACTAATCGCATGCATCTACTCTAGAAGTAAGCTATGATTTATAGGTTATGGAGATAATATCAAACCACGGCCAGGTTCTATGACAAAGACGATCGATTGCAAACTTTTCTGGGACATGGAAGATGGGCAGGATACTCCGGGAAGAATGTAGAGAATTAGAGATGTGAGACATCCCAAATGGAGCTAGAGTTCAAGGATTGGGATTCGGAATGGGAAGATTGAATCTAGAGATGCGGTGGTAGAAGGACACCTGGTGAAATAAGGATTGATTGTGGGATGGTTATGATCTAGAAGATTGACCTATATGGCTCTGCCACATAAGGTGCCTTGGATTGGATGCACAGGATCTTTCAACCTAAAGAATGAAGTGAACAAACTTTGAAGATATTTTGATTCCGGATTGGATCGTTGAAGAGGTATCAATAATTAGGAGAAACTAAGATAAAATGGGTCCGGTAGGAGTGGTGCACCTGGGGTCGACAAAGAAGGATTTCTGACTAAGCCTAGTGAATTGAAATCAAGTCTGTCGAAGTTAAGACCGGGAAGAGTTGAACTTGGGTGCTTTGGATTTCGATCGTGATGGGAAACTCATAAACAATAGTCACGGGAATCTTGATCAAGGTGTTGATTGGGATATGAGTTCGTTTTTCCAAAACCAAGCTAAATTGTCATGTTGTGAAGTTGAAATGGAAGATATGGAGCAACAAATGGAAACGGTAAAGAAAGGCAACCACTCCTTGCAAGGAAATCATGCGCTCAATTGTAAGCAATTGGAGGTGAATTGAATTCACAAAGGATAAGCGCGAGATTCTTGATCGAGGTGACGATTAGAAGTAAAAGGGCGAATTTAGAAAAAAAAAAAAAAGTTGGATGCTAACTCCTTGGAGGTGGAAGATACAAGTTGATTTACAAAGATGCATGGAAATCTCGAAGACCGTGGGAAAGGCAAGGAATAATTACCAAGTCAAGTGACCTTGGGATCGGAAGAGCGAGGAAAGCTACCGAGTTAATAACTTACCTCATTGGTGACAGGTTCCAAAACATTCATAGCACGTGCATCATATTTAGCATCAATTATTTATTCTTCTTTATTTATGTTCGTGCGTACGGTTCTATTTTTTTTTTGTTGCTCTAATGTGTTACATAAATGCTTGATGTAAACGTGACACCTGCATTGCCATCTTTACCCGACATGCATTTTAGTGTTTACTTGATAGGAAGCTCTGGCACCTCATTTGTCAATTATATCTTCGCTCGAACCATATCTGAGTTAGGGGAAAGGAAATAATAGGGTGGCACATGAGAAGAAAGACGATATGGGAAATAAAGAACTTTAGGTAAGGGGTAGGTTGTTGGACGGAATCTGAAGGAAAGTGAAATTAGAAGTGACTTCGGAGTGTTCGAATGGAATGAGAATAGAGGAAGTAGTTCCGCACCTTAAGAGGGGTAGAAGGGAAATGGAAAGGCGAAAACCTTGGGTCGTCATTGGGGTTAAACCCTCTATAATGGATGTGGCTCCTCAAGAATTTCAATGAGACAAGGATTAATGGAGTTTGACATGTAAGGGCAAAAATTTTAAGGGAGAGAGCATGATCGAGAGATAAATTCGAGGATGGAAGTGGTGCTTGAAGAAATATGGTAGTAGTGACAATGGGGATGCAAATTAAAGAGGATCTGGAAATCCTAATGGTGATCATTGGAAATGAATAAGACGACTGTAATGGTTAAGTTGTTAAGAGAGAAGTTACTATGCCAAATTCGGGTGAAGATTTTTCGAGATATAAAGAAAAAGGGTTTATTGAACATTTCTATGTCTGGAATTCCGATTTGGGGGTGATGAAATTATAAGGGATGTTTCTGTGACCAACTAAGTTGGAATTAACAGGGGAAAATTGAATCAAGCTATTATATGAGGGGATGGTGTCGATCAAGATTTATTCAGTAAAGTATGAAGGGGTCCGAGACAGTATTATTAAGTTATCGGTTATATCAAAGGTGATCCAGAAGGAAACTTAAGAAGGGACCAAATAGAAAAGGATGATAATTGGAGGATTACATCAAGCTTCAGGAATTATTAAGAACATTTTGTTTTCGATTCAAGAAATTTGGGGCCAATTACCGAATATAACTTTAAAGGGGTTAAAGAGAATAAATTGATGACATGAACAGAAGATGGGAAAGAAATCATAATAACAAATATCTCATGTAACGCCTGAGCGCGAGACGTCACATCCCCCGTATACGAAATGGATTTCCATACACGTGTCGAATCATAGCGAACGAAGACATACACACTCGCTAAGCCAGGCGGGACTAACCTATCACTTAAACCCCAACCACAAAAACAAACAAACAGAGCAATAGAAAAGCGGAAGCAATCATTCATATATTATATATTGAGCTAGATGCTCTAGGTACCAACATTTAATTCATATATTGAGCTATACGCTCTATGTACCAATATTTAATCCTGAATAAGATACATATAGGTACCATATACATGTACGCTCCATACAAAAACAAAATCCAAAGGTGATCATTCAAAGTAAGCGTATGAGTGTAACGAAAGAAAGGCTAGACACCATGCAAGACTCTCTCTCAGACTTGAATCCCGCCTAGCATCCCTTCATGCAAAAACAACTGAAACAACTCCGGGTTCAGTCTTAGACAGACTGGTGGGTATAAAAAGATAGGCATAATATCATAATATTGCGGAATTTAACCACGTACATGCAAATTATAATCCTTATTCGAGGTTTGGAATCCTTTTTCCCAAGTGGGAAAATAAATACAACGAATAGGATTATAACAATTCATTTCATTCATTAGGTCATTCGTGGCCCGACGAGAGGGCGTGCATTATCTCCAACCACCACCTCGTGTAATTCATTAATCATTCATTCATTCATTCGTTCATGCATTCTTTCTTTCGTGCACATTCATTAGATCATTCATTCGATCATTCATATACTCCTTTTTCCTCCGGGTAGGAAACGGGTTTGCAAGGCCCGAACCCTCATTCATTAATGCTAGAGGGGTACATGAATCCCCAAAAGCACGGGTCCCCTTTCATTCACTAATCTCCTAGTGAAATCCAGGTTGCCGAAATTGTTAGAACTAGTATAAATGGATTCCCGTCAGCCCAAGCTTCCCCGGTTCACCACTACACTAAGTCCCGGGCACCCATTCATTGTGATCACTCATTCATTACTCGCCAAAGCATTTGGTAGCATATTCAAGAAAAAGGCTTTCGTTTAAAACATTTGCTCGTTAAAAACTTGGTATAAATACCTATATAGGGTTTTGGCCAAAATCTTGCACATTAGGTGTTCGGGGTCATACGGTTAACTAATAGAAGAAAAACCCACCTGGTAGACAAAAAGAACCCGACAAAGCTCTCACTGCCCGACCTCGTCAACCGCGGGATCAAGATCTGTGTGAGGAAGGTAGTGTGAGACTCAATCATGACCACATTAGACGCTCGGCTATGCAATAACATGCTATGGAATGCTTAAAATGCAATAATATGTTCAATTATGGTCATGAATGTCATAGAATCCAATTAAACACATAATTCAACAAGTTTCGTTCAATATACGATAAAATCGTATTCGTTCCCATTCATATCGTTCATACTTTCATACTTGCATTCATAAGGTTATCAATATCATATATCAATCATAAAACATATAATCATGTTACATATAATCCACCAATACGAGCAATAACCGAGATAAAAGCAAGAAAAAGGTTCCCCAAAGCTGCCATTTCAAATGACACGGCCGTGTTGAGTTTTCAAAGGAAACGGACACGACCGTGTCCGAGATTTAAAAATCCAAAAATTCAGAGTCGAGGGTTTGACACGGCCGTGTTGAGTTTTCAAAGGAATTGGACACGGCCGTGTCCGAGGTTAAAATCAGAAAAATTTCAAAATCGAGAGCCCAACACGGCCGTGTCCATTTTCAGTTCAAAGCTGACACGGTCATGTCAGCTCATCGTTTTCAAAGAGAAAACATAGCATAAGCTCTGTTTCTCGAGGGAAAAGCTTTGCAAAACAGGGCAGCAATAAGGAAGCTCAAATATTGCACTTAGACATGAATTCCATCCATATAATTTACATATAACATGCAATTCATCCATACTTACAAGAATTCATGCAAAAGATTGGCAAGAGATCACTCACAACAAGCTTTCATCCATGGAAGCTTCAAGCTTCATTAATGGCATATCATGTAATACATATCCAACATGAGATTTAAAGATATAGAAATGATGAGGAAGTTATAAGGATCATCTTTCATGCATCAATTCCCAATTAAACCAAGAGAATCCAAAGTTCAAGATTAAACCCTGAATTCATGTTCATACTCAACACACAATAAACCTTCACTCATGCCCAGCTATTCATGGAAGAAAAGATAGAGGAGAAGATGGAGATTCTAAGTCACTAATTACCTGGAAAGGAGATGGAGGATTGGTTAGGCTTGAGCTCAAAGCTTGGATGATCAAAATGGAGGGTTTCTTGGAGCTCTCTTCCTTTGCTTCTTGTGGAGATGATGATCGATCAAATGTGGGAGCAAGGAGGAGGAATATGCTGATATTTAGTGAGAAAATGGGTAGAATACGGGTCGGTTCAAGTCCGGTTCGTTTAGGAAACGGTTAAAACAGGTTATAAGGTCGAGGTTGAGGAAAAATTCGATGTCGAAGGTTTACATGATATCGAAAAAGTATGAGGTCAAGTTTAATGAATAGGTAACGTCGACACAAGTTCAACGCCGGTTACGGATCTCGATTTTGAGGTCCAGAGCTCAAGATATCACGAAAACCGTTCAGGGTTGCCTATATACAAATAGGTCCCTAAACTTCAAAAAGTGGCAATTAAGCCCAAACTCAATTTCCAATTGAGTCCAAAACATTCAAATAAGTTACAATCAAGTCCACGATTACATGAAACACGTAATTTCATTCAATTAACACCGAATTCATGAAATTCACATTCTCACAATTCATTCATATATTCATAGCACATATTGGAATTCATATAAAATTTAAACAAATAAATGAAATTAGAAACGAATTCAATTAGCAAATCAAATTATAAAATCATATAATTAAATAAAATGCGCACCTAACACTTACTGGCACGTGTGAACACACGGGGCGTTACAACCTCTCCCCCTTAAAGAGAATCCGTTCTCGGATTCATTGCTCGGTCGGAAACAATTCGGGGTAGAACTTCTTCATTTTCTCTTCCGTTTCCCACGTGGCTTCTTCCGTCTTATCACTTCGCCACAACACTTTCACCAAATGAAATCGTCTGTTTCGAAGTTCTTGAAATTTCCGATCCAAAATCTTAACTGGTTTCTGAACAAAAGTGAGCTTCAGTTCAAGCTCTGCTTCTTCAATCGGTATGATCACTGATTCATCGGGATAGTAATTCCGAAGTTGTGATACATGGAAAACATTGTGAATACCCATTAAACTTGGAGGCAAATCCAATCTATAAGCTGTATCTCCGATTCTCTCCAAAATCTCATAAGGTCCCAAATATCGGGGATTCAGCTTTCCTCCTTTTCCAATTCGGGTAAATCCTTTCCGAGGTGAAGCTTTCAGGAATACCCTATGCCCAATTTCAAATTCAAGATCTTTCCTTCGCTTTTCTGCATAACTTTTCTGTCGATCTTGAGCTGCTTTCATCCGTTATCGAATAATCTGGACCTTTTCAGTAGCATCCTGAATCGCCTTAGAAGGTTTATCTTTCCTTTCACCTCTTTGTACCCCTTCTTACTTACTCCACTTCCATTCCTCCAAATCGAAAAACAACGGGGATCGGCACTTTCTTCCATAAAGAAACTCATACGGTGCCATTTCTATAGAAGCTTGGTAACTGTTATTGTAGGCAAACTCAATTAAGGGCAATTGTTCATTCCATGAACTCGAGAATTCCAATGCACATGCCCTTAACATATCCTCAATATATCTGATTAACCTTTCAGATTGCCAGTCAGTCTGTGGATGAAAAGCTGTACTGAACTGAAGCTTAGTTCCCAAACACTTCTGTAACTCTTGCCACAACTTGGACGTGAATCTTGGATCCCTGTCTGAAACAATACTAGCGGCACTCCATGTAACAGAATAATCTCATCACAATACCTCTTAGCCAACTTACCTATCTTATCTGACATCCGAACTGCAAGAAAATGTGCTGAATTGGTTAACCTATCCACGATTACCCAAACTCCATCGAATCCACCTTTCACTCTAGGTAAACCCGATACAAAATCCATTGCTATCTGTTCCCATTTCCATTCGGGAATAGGTAATGGCTGTAACAATCCTGACGGCTTCTGATGCTCAGCTTTCACTAGCTGACAAGTCAGACAATGCTTCACATAATTCACTACGTCTCTTTTCAACCCGTTCCACCAATAATACTGTTTCAAGTCCCGATACATCTTGTTTCCACCAGGATGTACCGCATAAACAGTTTTATGAGCTTCATCCAAAATAGCTCTTCTCAACTCCGTTGGAACTACCACTCTATTCTTAAATCGAAAAATTCCCATATCATCGAATCCAAACGGACACTCGGAGTCTGATCGAGCCTTCTCAATCAACTTCTGAATCTCAACATCCGTCCGTTGTGCCTCGAATATCTGTTGTCTTAACTCTGGACGTACTGAGATGTTACCAATACGAGCCTTTATCTTAACCAATTCCATTGGTTGTCCAATATTTACCTTCAGATGGGATACACTAGCCTTCCTGCTCAATGCATCCGCGACCACATTAGCTTTACCCGGGTGATACTTAATCACACAATCATAATCCTCGATAGTCTCCATCCACCTTCGTTGCCTTCTATTCAACTCCTTCTGAGAGAATAAGTACTGAAGACTCTTATGATCGGTGAAAATCTCAAAAGAAGTTCCATACAAATAATGTCTCCACTTCCCCAAGGCAAAAATCACCGCTGCAAGTTCCAGGTCGTGAGTGGGATAATTCTTCTCATGCTCTTTCAATTTCCTAGAGGCATAAGCAATTACTCTCCCATTCTGCATCAAAACACAACGTAAGCCTTCATGGGAAGCATCCGTATACACCACCAACCCTTCACTACCATCCGGAAGTGCAAGTATCGGTGCAGAAGTTAACTTATCCTTCAAGAGCTGAAAACTAGCTTCACACTTCTCATCCTATTTAAACCGAACCTCTTTCTTGGTTAATCGGGTTAACGGAGCTGCAATCTTAGAGAAGTCCTTAACAAATCTTCGGTAATAACCGGCTAAACCCAAGAAACTTCGAATCTCAGAAACATTCTTAGGACTCTGCCACTGTGAAACTGCCTCTATTTTCGAAGGATCCACTTCTAATCCTTTGCTCGAAATGATATGTCCCAAGAAACTCACCCTGTCAATCCAAAACTCGCAGTTACTGAACTTTGCATAGAGCTGGTTATCTCTTAAAGTCTCCAATACCAATCTCAAATGCCGAGCATGATCCTCTTCCGACCTTGAGTACACCAAAATATCATCGATGAAGATCACGACAAACTTATCCAAATACGGCCGGAAAATCCGATGCATCATATCCATAAAAGTTACCGGCGCATTAGTTAATCCAAATGGCATCACCACGAATTCATAATGTCCGTACCGGTTATTAAATCCTGTCTGAGGAATATCTTCCTCCTTGATCTTTAACTGATAATATCCTTGCCTTAAACCTAGCTTCGAATACACTCTTGACCCTTGTAACATATCAAACAAATCGTCTATATTAGGCAATGGATATTTATTCTTTACAGTCATCCGATTCAACTCCCGGTAGTCAATGCACATCCTCAAGCTTCCATCTTTCTTCTTAACAAAGAGAACCGGCGCGCCCCACGATGATGAACTTGGCCGAATATAACCGTTCTTGAGAAGATCTTCCAACTGAACTTTCAACTCCTGTAACTCTGCCGGTGCCATCCGGTAAGGAGTCTTAGAATAAGGTTCAGATCCCGGATATAAGTCTATTACAAATTCGATCTCTCGATCCGGAGGCAAAGAACCTAAAACTTCGGGAAACACCACAAGATATTCCTTCACCACTTCTGTCTCTTCGAGTTTTGCCTGATCTTTCGGCTTATTCAAGATATAGGCAATAAATCCCATTGCCCCACTCCTTATCAACTTATGAGCCTCAGTCTACGACAAAAGAGGAGCAATCTCTGATTCTTTTCCCACTGTCACTTCTTCTCCCAACTTCACTGTCTTGGTGAAACAATCAACCGTGGCGTGATACCGAAACAACCTGTCCATTCCCAGAATAACCCCATATCTGTTCATCGGCATTACCACCAAATCTGCCTGATATTCTCTGCCTTCAAACCCAAACACACAATCTCTGACCACCTGATCCGTCTCAAGACTTCCACCTAACGGCGAACTCACCACATAACAAGCATTCAAACACATAACAGGCAAACACAAAGTACCAATTAATTTACAAGATATAAAAGAATGAATAGCGCCAGGGTCAAATAATGCATGTATGTTCGTGTTATGGATGCATATCGTACCTTCCACCATAGCATTGGGATTGGCTTCCACATTTTGCTCTTCACCCGCAAGAGCATAAGCACGAGCTGGGATCATCGGTCTTTGAGCTCCCGGTTGATAGCCTGGAGTCTTATCTGGACAAGTATTGGCCATATGTGTTGTTTTCCCACAAATTAGACACTGTCCCAACCTCCTTCTGCAAGTGTTGTAAGTATGAGTCGGGCCTCCACAATATAAACATGGTGACCTATCATGTCGAGGATCAGAAGTAGCCGGAGGTGCTTGTGGCTTTGGCGGTGCAGTTCCTGTAGGTCGAAACCTCTTGTTTTGCCCTTGAAATGGCTGAGAAGGAGATACCATAGGCCTTTTCCCCTTTCCAAACCCCGATCCTTGTCCCATTTGCATGCGAGGTATGGGGTCCTTTTTCTTGTACTCCTCTTCCAACACCAGTGCCCTCTGTACCATATCAGCAAACGACTCAAAATTATGCCCTGCGTGCCCGTGTCGAAGATCCTGTCTCAGTCCAGCTATGAATTTCTTTGCCTTTCTCTTTTCATGTCTTGTAATGTGGGATGCATATTTACTAAGCTTGTTGAAAAGAGAAAGGTACTGAGCCACCGTTTGAGTTCCCTGTTTCAAATCCATAAATTCTTGTTCTTTCCTTTCTCGAACGACTTCAGGGACAAAGGTTTCTCTGAATTCCCTTACAAAGACTTTCCAGTTGACTTCTTCTCCTTCCACCTCAAGCTTCTCTCGTGTACGTTCCCACCAATCATAAGCCTCTCCATCCAGTTGGAAAATAGCGAATTGAGCTTTCTCCTGAGAGGTAAATTGTCTGACATTGAAAATCCTCTCGATTCTGGTTAACCATCCCTCTGATATCGCATCATCCACAGAACCCGAAAATCTGGGAGGATTGTAACTCAAAAACAACCCATGATGATCTCTCGGGTTATTTGGAGGAGGTGCTTGTTGTTCAGCCTGCGGTTGTACTGGAGGATCCTGAGCCCTTCTATGTTCCACGTAGTTATATACCGCCTCCATAAAGTGCTCCATATTCATAGGCGGCTGTGGAGGATTAGGAGAACGATCTCTATGATGATGACGATCCGGAGACCTTTCCCGATGTCTTCTAGGAGGCATCCTGTTCACTCAAACACTAACATGCATGCAAATTTTAGTTCATGCGTGACAATGCATTAAATTCAATCAATCATTCAAATCAGGAATCAAAACACCTTATCATATAAAAATGCAAATACTCCAAATTACAAGTAATTCCTACAGCCGAACGACCTACTGACCCAACACAACACTAGAACCCTGGTTTTGCAACCCTGGGCTCTGATACCACTCAAAGGATGTAACGCCCGAGCGCGAGACGTCACATCCCCCGTACCATGACCCGACCCGTATACGAAATGGATTTCCATACACATGTCGAATCATAGCGAACGGAGACATACACACTCGTTAAGCCAGGCGGGACTAACCTATCACTTAAACCCCCACCACAAAAACAAACAAACAGAGCAATAGAAAAGCGGAAGCAATCATTCATATATTATATATTGAGCAAGATGCTCTAGGTACCAACATTTAATTCATATATTGAGCTATACGCTCTATGTACCAATATTTAATCCTGAATAAGATACATATAGGTACCATATACATGTACGCTTCATACAAAAACAAAATCCAAAGGTGATCATTAAAAGTAAGCGTATGAGTGTAACGAAAGAAAGGCTAGACACCATGCAAGACTCTCTCTCAGACATGAATCCCGCCTAGCATCCCTTCCTGCAAAAACAACTGAAACAACTCCGGGTTCAGTCTTAGACAGACTGGTGGGTATAAAAAGATAGGCATAATATCATAATATTGCGGAATTTAACCACGTACATGCAAATTATAATCCTTATTCAAGGTTTGGAATCCTTTTTCCCAAGTGGGAAAATAAATACAACGAATAGGATTATAACAATTCATTTCATTCATTAGGTCATTCGTGGCCCGGCGAGAGGGCGTGCATTATCTCCAACCACCACCTCGTGTAATTCATTAATCATTCATTCATTCATTCGTTCATGCATTCTTTCTTTCGTGCACATTCATTAGATCATTCATTCGATCATTCATATACTCCTTTTTCCTCCGGCTAGGGAACGGGTTTGTAAGGCCCGAACCCTCATTCATTAATGCTAGAGGGGTACATGAATCCCCAAAAGCGCGGGTCCCCTTTCATTCACTAATCTCCTAGTGAAATCCAGGTTGCCGAAATTGTTGGAACTAGTATAAATGGATTCCCGTCAGCCCAAGCTTCCCCGGTTCACCACTACACTAAGTCCCAGGCCCCCATTCATTGTGATCACTCATTCATTACTCCCCAAAGCATTTGGTAGGATATTCAAGAAAAAGGCTTTCGTTTAAAACGTTTGTTCGTTAAAAACTTGGTATAAATACCTATATAGGGTTTTGGCCAAAATCTTGCACATTAGGTGTTCGGGGTCATACGGTTAACTAATAGAAGAAAAACCCACCTGGTAGACAAAAAGAACCCGACAAATCTCTCACTGCCCGACCTCGTCAACCACGGGATCAAGATCTGTGTGAGAAAGGTAGTGTGAGACTCAATCATGACCACATTAGACGCTCGGCTATGCAATAACATGCTATGGAATGCTTAAAATGCAATAATATGTTCAATTATGGTCATGAATGTCATAGAATCCAATTAAACACATAATTCAACAAGTTTCGTTCAATATACGATAAAATCGTATTCGTTCCCGTTCATATCGTTCATACTTTCATACTTGCATTCATAAGGTTGTCAATATCATATATCAATCATAAAACATAGCTTTAACATAATCATGTTACATATAATCCACCAATATGAGCAATAGCCGAGATAAAAGCAAGAAAAAAGGTTCCCCAAAGCTGCCATTTCAAATGACACGGCCGTGTTGAGTTTTCAAAGGAAACGGACACGGCCGTGTCCGAGGTTTAAAACTCCAAAAATTCAGAGTCGAGGGCTTGACACGGCCGTGTTGAGTTTTCAAAGGAATTGGACACGGCCGTGTCCGAGGTTAAAATCAGAAAAATTTCAAAGTCGAGAGCCCAACACGGCCGTGTCCATTTTCAGTTCAAAGCTGACACGGCCGTGTCAGCTCATCGTTTTCGAAGAGAAAACAGAGCATAAGCTCTATTTCTCGAGGGAAAAGCTTTGCAAAACAGGGCAGCAATAAGGAAGCTCAAATATTGCACTTAGACATGAATTCCATCCATATAATTTATATATAACATGCAATTCATCCATACTTACAAGAATTCAGGCAAAAGATTGCCAAGAGATCACTCACAACAAGCTTTCATCCAAGGAAGCTTCAAGCTTCATTAATGGCATATCATGTAATACATATCCAACATGAGATTTAAAGATATAGAAATGATGAGGAAGTTATAAGGATCATCTTTCATGCATCAATTCCCAATTAAACCAAGAGAATCCAAAGTTCAAGATTAAACCCTCAATTCATGTTCATACTCAACACACAATAATCCTTCACTCATGCCCAGCTATTCATGGAAGAAAAGATAGAGGAGAAGATGGAGATTCTAAGTCACTAATTACCTGGAAAGGAGATGGAGGATTGGTTAAGCTTGAGCTCAAAGCTTGGATGATCAAAATGGAGGGTTTCTTGGAGCTCTCTTCCTTTGCTTCTTGTGGAGATGATGATCGATCAAATGTGGGAGCAAGGAGGAGGAATATGCTGATATTTAGTGATAAAATGGGTAGAATACGGGTTGGTTCAAGTCCGGTTCGTTTAGGAAACGGTTAAAACTGGTTATAAGGTCGAGTTTGAGGAAAAATTCGATGTCGAAGGTTCACATGATATCAAAAAAGTATGAGGACAAGTTTAATGAATAGGTAACGTCAACACAAGTTCAACGCCGGTTACGGATCTCGATTTCGAGGTCCGGAGCTCAAGATATCGCGAAAACCGTTCAGGGTTGCCTATATACAAATAGGTCCCTAAACTTCAAAAAGTGGCAATTAAACCCAAACTCAATTTCCAATTGAGTCCAAAACATTCAAATAAGTTACAATTAAGTCCACGATTACACGAAACACGTAATTTCATTCAATTAACACCGAATTCATGAAATTCACATTCTCGCAATTCATTCATATATTCATAGCACATATTGGAATTCATATAAAATTTAAACAAATAAATTAAATTAGAAACTTATTCAATTAGAAAATCAAATTATAAAATCATATAATTAAATAAAATGCGCACGTAACACTTACCGGCACGTGTGAAAACACGGGGCGTTACATCTCAAGACCGATACTGAGCCGTCAGTGTTGCCGGGAGTAGCTATTTGAGAATATGTTAGACTCCGATATAGGTAAAGGTAGTAACTATGGATCGGATTTCGGGACGGACAATTTAGGGGCATTCGGGGAGTTCAAGCTCGGCTGATTAAAAAGAGTTGGTTGGGCGAATGAGGATTGAGGGAAAATGGTGGAAACTGGAAGCGGTACAATTCAGAAGGGATCTAAGAGTATAACCCTTAAAGGATTTATCAATCGCTTCACCGGGGAACCCTGAAGAGGTTCAAGACAAGCTGACCACTGAGCTATCTTCAGGATAGATCATACACTGGACAACGACCACTCTCAATTCTAAACTTTGCAACTACGGTGAACGGTACTTATAACATCCATGATACATGCATCCATGCAAATTTAATTCAAATAATTTCTTTGTTATGTGATCCGATTTCTTATCGTGTTAAATTACTTGGAGTAATTGATAATCAACGTGGGCGTTTATGTGATTTTAATTTTGGTTTTGCGTGTGTTGCTTGGGAGTATTGTAGACTTCCTTACTTTATTTTTGTTTGAGAGACGGGGTGCTCTCGTTGTTTGTAAGAGACGGGGATGCTCTTATTTTTGTTTGAGAGACGGGGTGCTCTCGTTGTTTGTAAGAGACGGGGATGCTCTTATTTTTGTTTGAGAGACGGGGTACTCTCTTTACTTGCGAGAGACGGGGTTCTCCCATTGCTACTCGAGAGACGGGGCTCTCTCCTTGTTGCTTGTGAGAGACTGAGAATCTCTCATTGTTTGTTTTCAAGCGTGTTGTGAATTCGAGGACGGATTCTTTTTAAGGGGGAGAGATTGTAACGCCCCGGTTTTTTCGTTTGAACTAATGTGTCGTTTTGTTTATAAATTGTGCAATATAATTATTTAATGATATGATTAATTGTTTGAAAATGTTCCTATTTGACTTTTAAAACTATAAAATTGTTGTTATTTTTAACTTAATTTGATATTTAGTGTTTAACTTCTTAATTAAGGTTCCATGTTACCATAAATATTTCAGTAATTTCGTTAAATAAATTTCAACATGTTATTATGTGACATCCCGCTCGTCCAATTTGTAAGGTACGCTACGTTTCAACCTTTTAATGTGTTTAATTGTGTGATTTTATATTTTTCGTGGCCCTATTTTGAACTCTTTAAGAGTTTAGGGGCTTGTTTGCATTTTTCTCTTTTAGGGGTTTTCCGGTCACTTCTCGTTCGGTTGAGATTTTGACCTCTTTGACCCCTTCAACGCGTCCGGGGCGGCGAAACGAGTCCGTAGACTCTAAGTTTGCCCAATTCGGATGTCGTTAGCTCGTTCGTTTGATTGTTTTTGCGTACGAGGACCCGAGATATATACCCCGGATCCTCGTTTTGCGTGCCAAAGATCAGACCTCAGCCCAGCGTCGTCTTCTCCAGCGATTTTCACTGTTCACACGCAGTGGAGGTACGTTTTCACGCACTAGCCCGTTCTCCCTCGTTTCTCGACGGAATTCGACGAATTGATAGTGGAAATTTATCAGCTCGACGAGCCCGTCCCGATGGTACAAGAATCTCGGCCAACCGACGACCGACGGCGACGGAATCGCCGAATTTCAGACGCAGCGGCGGCTAGGCGGAACCCCCGCCACTTCGCCGCCCATTCGCGGCGGTCTCCGGCGGACTTCCGGCGACACGCGCCACCCACCCAGGTAAAGGAGCTCCTGGCGTGAATTTCTGGACAGACGGCGCCGCCAACGGGGCGGCGAGGAGGCCGCACGCGCCGCCCGAAGCTCGCGACGGCGGCGGCGGTTACTGTAGCGGCGTGTTTCGCCGCTTTCCGGCGACTTTTTCCGATGGGGTTTGGTGGTTTCCGGACGTTTTCGACCTCCTGAATCCATTTCCGGCATCAGATTGGGACGAATCGCGGCGTAGGTGGCGGTTCCGGCGAGTGGCGCACCGGCGGACGTTTGGCGGCGGATTTGGCCCTTTTCCGGTGGGTTTCTGGTGGTGGTTCCTTCACGGAAGTTGTTCAGAATATCAAAACGTAGCGGATGGCGTTGGCCCCAACCCGAGAACCGGCCGGCGGCGGCGAACCGGTGGCGGACCGGCCTGGACCGGCGGTCCGATTTTCCGGCGATCTTTCCGGCGATTTGACTTGGGGCTTTGGTAGGGCTCGTTGCAAGCTTTCCAACGGTATGTCCGGATTTTATTTTCGTTTAGCGGTTTGTATTTAATTTCAGTTTTCGTCGTTGGGATTTAAGTTCGGTTTTTCGTTAACGAAGTCCCGTGTGTTTGGTATTTTCTGAAATTGATTGAGGGCTATTGTTTAGTAGGCCGAGGCGCTTGTTTCTGTCCTTCCGGGGATTTTTCCGACCACCGGAGGCGGTGTTCCGGTGGCGGCCGGTGGCTGTTCGGCCGGCCACGGTGGTGGCTTTCCGGCGACTTTCGGACAGTAGGTCCGTTTCGTTGTGGTGAGTCCATTGCCACTTTCCGTTCGTCAATCGGATGTCCGGTTGATTTTATATGAATTTTTGAAGTTATTGTATTTTATTCGTTAATTGATTTTAATTGTGCAATTTGATCCCGTATGTGCTATAAATTGAATTTATGAGTTGTATGATACGTGGAAGTATGCTATGATGTATGAAAACTTGATTCGTGATTTATGGAAATTATTTGCCTCGTATTACGACTATTTACTTGAGAATAATTATTAATTAAGGGGATGTTAGTGTAATTTTAGAAACTAATTGATTATGAAGTTGTATAAAACATAAGAAATGAATTATGAATAGATACGTTGTATTTAATTTGAATAAATTGATCAAGTATGCCAATTGTTATTATATCGTGAAATATGCCAATGTGTAATTTATATATTTATTGTTATATAATTCATGTTAATTTCGTGAGACTTGGTGCATGATATAATTTGAATTCTTAATGTCCTACTTTATTCTATGTAATTAATGTTATGAATTTATAAGCTATGCATCTCTTGATATGATGTGTAATATGCTCTGAATGACTTGATTGAATAAATATGGATTATATGCTGCATCATGTATATTCGTGAGCATGGCCGCGCGTCTTTGTGGTTGTGTTTGGAGTCTGAGTCTTGTGTTCTGTGTGCGTTCAGTTGTTCAGGGGTTTTCCTGGGAGTGTCTGTCAGCTGTTTGGGTTCCAGTGGGGCTTCTTGGCTTGTGTTTTCCGTTCTCGTCGGTGAAAGGTGAGGTTTTAAGAATTTTGTTTTAGTTACAGCGACCTACAACCCTCTGTGCTCGTTTTCAAGCCTGCATGCGATTATTCTATTATATTTATATAATAGATATGTGTGTTTATATGATATGTTTATGAATTTGTCATACGATTAAAGGTTTTCGAACTGTATATGTACGAGCATATGTAAGCTTGAAATGTTTTGCAATGAGGCTATGCTCCAAACCGTGTGTCTTCATACCAGCTGCGGATTAGGATGACACGGAGAGGTACGTTTATAGCATATGCTAAGTTGCAAGGTATGGTATGCTCCGATAAGGTACGTAAGTATGATTTTGATTCGATATGATAAGTTTGATATGTAGCGAGTTATGATATGATCTGTTCTGATATGCTCTGTTATGATATGTTGGGCCCTGAGACGTGGGTAAGGGAGACCCGGGACGACCATGGGGTCGCCGGTTATGACCCCTGTGCACGTTCTCATTTGAGATATTTACGTGCGACCTAGGGAGGTTGGGAAGGCGTAGTATCTTGAGCCCTCGGTGGATAACCGGGGAAGGCACAGTGTGGGTTCGCTACCCCGTGTGTGTTTGTATCTGTATGAGTAGTGAGGGTTTGCTCCCCGAACTACATGGTGTTGGGGTTGGATTGTTTATGATATTTGTTTGTTTTCTGATTTGATACGTATGATTCGATATGGAAGTAAGGTGGGAGACCCGTACTCGCCGGGTATATGTTTATGATCTGTTATGTTGATTATGAAACGGGATAGGAGCTTTCTCTTTTATTGAAATATGAATTTACTCAGTTTGTTAAGTTTGATTTGATAAGATACGTATAAGTTTGGTTTGATAAGATATGTATAAGTTTGAGTTGGAAATGGTTTTGGTATGCAAAACCCTATTCCCGGTTCATAATCTTTCTTTTGATACGTGCTTTGCTCTATACGTATATATGTGTTGGTGTGTGTTCAGCCCCCTCGCTCAGTCAGTGGACTGACCCTCGCCCCACCTATGTTTTAGTTTGCAGGTTCAGTTGTTGAAGTTCGAGCTAGGCGGCTTTGAGTCTGGTCTGTCGAGTCTGTGTCGGTCCGTTTGATTTTGTTAAGTATTTTGTTCTGAATTATTTATGAATCTATGTATATAGTATGTTCTGTAATAAGTTGATGTGTTTGCTTTGATCATACGAATTTTCGGGACAGGTTAGGACAGGGCTGAGATTAGTTGAACCCGTCTTTGATGTGTGTTTGAATTCGGGACAGGTTAGGACAGGTTCGTGGAATTAGTTGAACCCGTTTACTTATGTTTGTTGATTAAAGTTTTTGTTAGTTCATATTTTGTATCGCTTCCGCATTCTGGTTTTGCACATTTTACTTGTACAGGTTTAGGTACCGCCTAGCTTTGGTTGGATTTTTCGTTTGTCACCCGTTCGCTGTGACCTGGTGCGTGTGCGGATTTTCCATTTCGTACCACGTGTCGGGTCATAGTGCGGGGGTGTGGTGCCTCACCGTTGGGGTGCTACATCTTAAGTGGTATCAGAGCTACCAGGTTCAGAACCGGTGCTCTGGAGTCGTGTCGTGTCAGTTTAGGTCGTACGGCATAGGAATACTTGTGCATTGCATTTGGCAGACGTGAAATTTCGACTTGTATGTATGAAATTGTCCGAGCTTATGTGATTGTGTGCACACTATGATTATGATTTTTGTAAAATTATTATTGTTACGATTAAATTTTATTAAATTACGTATTGCATCTTCATTACTTAAGTGTTCTTAATTGCTTTCATTACTTGACATACCCACGTACTAACCCACATGCATAGATATTTGGTCCATTTGTGAATTATAGGGTGTTGCCTTGATGTCAAAAATTGATGTTGATCGAGACAACACCTCCTACTTCTACAAATTCGTGAAGGAGGATTTGAAACTCTCATCTTCTGACTACTTGGATGAAAAGCAAATTAATCTATACAAGAATTCAACAAAGGCTTCGATACTAATATTAGGGAAACAGGTATTCTGCATACATGGCACGTGCATCATGCATTGGAGTAAATTTTAATTATTTTGGACATTTGTTCTACGTGCTTGACTGTTTTTTTTTGCTGGATATGAGTGCACGCCATTCACATCCCTAACCCCACATGCATTAGCTCTGTGGTTATATTTAGGTGACTTCCTTACCTGTTCCAACGAGGATCGATTTTAGTGGAAGCAACATTGGGATTCGAACAGGGGTTAATCAGATGATGTATGATCAAGCTAACACAGTCAGGGTAGTGAGTGGATAAAAGAAGATACTCGAATATGAGAGAGATAAGAGATCCTTTAACTATCAGGGTGCCCTCAGGGTAGGTACTTATTATTTGGAGGTGCTCGGGAGTACATGTTTTATAAGAAAGCCAGAATTTCTAACTCTGGATGGCGTAAAGTGACAATGAAGAGATCAAGGCAATTGTACCATTCAGAGAATTCCAAGCAGGAAATCAGGTTACTGTTATAAAGACACCTACCAGAGTAGTTGCACTACACGAAGGAAAAAGGGGAAAGTTGTGTAAGCTGTGGAATTTTATGCCGAGGTCATTGAAGAACAACTTCACCAAATATTGAGGATAAGAATATCAACCACGACGACGGTGTACTAAGCAAGATTGTGTAAAAAATTCTTCATTTATCTCTCCACGATTGTCTTGAGAGATTTTACCGTGAAAGAATGGTGATTTCCGATTACCGAGGATTCTATTGGGATTTCAAGAGATTACACGGATTACTATACTCCGAGAATCAAGTGAGACGATCCAAGATCAGTTGAGTACCCGAGAATCTGAAGGAATACTAAAGAATGCAAGTTTGAACGGGAAGTTGAAACTATGGCCAGTTAAGGAGTTGATTAACCTTTCAAGTTAGAGAAATTGCCAACCTCGACTCCACTACTACGGTGAACGGTACATTGAGCATCCATGGCATTTGTACTCATGCATTTCATAAGTAATTATAATTATTTTTGCTTGACATATGTGACAATATGTAATGTTTGATGTTGCTCGAGTTTAATAACGTGACTAACTGCTGTAATTTTCATAACTTTAAAATTGTTGTTGTTGTGAATTTTTGTAAACTATATGGATTACCTGCTTGCGTGAACTATCCGTGCTTCAGTGCTTATAATTTCTTTGGTTACTCACTAATCCTTCATGCACCTACAAGCATATTGTGATTTTATTTTACAGAGATTCCATCTCGATATCCCCCTTGAGTTGAGCATGGATGATGAGTCGATACTCTAGGGACACCGATATCAGTCGGGTAAAGGTACACTACACATGCATTCCATGTTTTGCATCATGTGTTATTTTGATGTGCGTATGTTTGAATGCTGTGTAAGTGAACTTGTGTGCTAGAGAGTTGTTGAGATCTCTCTATTTGCGTGTTAGGGAGATGTGGGATTCTCCCTATTTATGTGATAGAAAGATGCGGGATTCTTTCTAAATTATGTGAGCAAGAGATGTTGGATTCTCTTGGAGTTAGATATTCGGGAGATGCTGGATTCTCTCGAATTTAGGGGTTTGAGAAATGCTGGATTTTCTCAAACTAGAATGTTTGGAAGATGTGGAAGTCTGCCAGACTTAGGTTGAGAGACGGGGCTCTCTCGATTACGTGGTTGAGAGACGGGGTTCTCTCAATTCTGTGCCTGAGGGACGGGGTTCTCTCTTTTGATGTGCCGGGAGACGGGGCTCTCTCCCTCTTGTGTGCTGAGAGATGGGATTCTCTCATGTTTGTCGCGGCTGAGTTGGGTGTGGCCTGGTGCTGGTTTGCAGTCGACGAGGAAGCGTCGATATTGAGCTTTGGGTGCAGTGGCCTAGTAGGGGATCGAACGAGTCTGAAGCGACCAAGTCAAGTGTTTGAACAAACCTCTGTGACTACGGAACTCTGCAGGGAGTTGATGCAAACAGTGGGAGTAAACTTCATAGCCAGGGCTATGACTCTACACGATTTCAGGAGATGGATTGAAGTATTCCAGTTCGAAGCTTTACGACTCAGTAATAGGACCTGAGGACAGGTCCTTTTGAAGGAGGGGAGTTTGTGACATCCCGCTCGTCCAATTTGTAAGGTACGCTACGTTTCAACCTTTTAATGTGTTTAATTGTGTGATTTTATATTTTTCGTGGCCCTATTTTGAACTCTTTAAGAGTTTAGGGGCTTGTTTGCATTTTTCTCTTTTAGGGGTTTTCCGGTCACTTCTCGTTCGGTTGAGATTTTGACCTCTTTGACCCCTTCAACGCGTCCGGGGCGGCGAAACGAGTCCGTAGACTCTAAGTTTGCCCAATTCGGATGTCGTTAGCTCGTTCGTTTGATTGTTTTTGCGTACGAGGACCCGAGATATATACCCCGGATCCTCGTTTTGCGTGCCAAAGATCAGACCTCAGCCCAGCGTCGTCTTCTCCAGCGATTTTCACTGTTCACACGCAGTGGAGGTACGTTTTCACGCACTAGCCCGTTCTCCCTCGTTTCTCGACGGAATTCGACGAATTGATAGTGGAAATTTATCAGCTCGACGAGCCCGTCCCGATGGTACAAGAATCTCGGCCAACCGACGACCGACGGCGACGGAATCGCCGAATTTCAGACGCAGCGGCGGCTAGGCGGAACCCCCGCCACTTCGCCGCCCATTCGCGGCGGTCTCCGGCGGACTTCCGGCGACACGCGCCACCCACCCAGGTAAAGGAGCTCCTGGCGTGAATTTCTGGACAGACGGCGCCGCCAACGGGGCGGCGAGGAGGCCGCACGCGCCGCCCGAAGCTCGCGACGGCGGCGGCGGTTACTGTAGCGGCGTGTTTCGCCGCTTTCCGGCGACTTTTTCCGATGGGGTTTGGTGGTTTCCGGACGTTTTCGACCTCCTGAATCCATTTCCGGCATCAGATTGGGACGAATCGCGGCGTAGGTGGCGGTTCCGGCGAGTGGCGCACCGGCGGACGTTTGGCGGCGGATTTGGCCCTTTTCCGGTGGGTTTCTGGTGGTGGTTCCTTCACGGAAGTTGTTCAGAATATCAAAACGTAGCGGATGGCGTTGGCCCCAACCCGAGAACCGGCCGGCGGCGGCGAACCGGTGGCGGACCGGCCTGGACCGGCGGTCCGATTTTCCGGCGATCTTTCCGGCGATTTGACTTGGGGCTTTGGTAGGGCTCGTTGCAAGCTTTCCAACGGTATGTCCGGATTTTATTTTCGTTTAGCGGTTTGTATTTAATTTCAGTTTTCGTCGTTGGGATTTAAGTTCGGTTTTTCGTTAACGAAGTCCCGTGTGTTTGGTATTTTCTGAAATTGATTGAGGGCTATTGTTTAGTAGGCCGAGGCGCTTGTTTCTGTCCTTCCGGGGATTTTTCCGACCACCGGAGGCGGTGTTCCGGTGGCGGCCGGTGGCTGTTCGGCCGGCCACGGTGGTGGCTTTCCGGCGACTTTCGGACAGTAGGTCCGTTTCGTTGTGGTGAGTCCATTGCCACTTTCCGTTCGTCAATCGGATGTCCGGTTGATTTTATATGAATTTTTGAAGTTATTGTATTTTATTCGTTAATTGATTTTAATTGTGCAATTTGATCCCGTATGTGCTATAAATTGAATTTATGAGTTGTATGATACGTGGAAGTATGCTATGATGTATGAAAACTTGATTCGTGATTTATGGAAATTATTTGCCTCGTATTACGACTATTTACTTGAGAATAATTATTAATTAAGGGGATGTTAGTGTAATTTTAGAAACTAATTGATTATGAAGTTGTATAAAACATAAGAAATGAATTATGAATAGATACGTTGTATTTAATTTGAATAAATTGATCAAGTATGCCAATTGTTATTATATCGTGAAATATGCCAATGTGTAATTTATATATTTATTGTTATATAATTCATGTTAATTTCGTGAGACTTGGTGCATGATATAATTTGAATTCTTAATGTCCTACTTTATTCTATGTAATTAATGTTATGAATTTATAAGCTATGCATCTCTTGATATGATGTGTAATATGCTCTGAATGACTTGATTGAATAAATATGGATTATATGCTGCATCATGTATATTCGTGAGCATGGCCGTGCGTCTTTGTGGTTGTGTTTGGAGTCTGAGTCTTGTGTTCTGTGTGCGTTCAGTTGTTCAGGGGTTTTCCTGGGAGTGTCTGTCAGCTGTTTGGGTTCCAGTGGGGCTTCTTGGCTTGTGTTTTCCGTTCTCGTCGGTGAAAGGTGAGGTTTTAGGAATTTTGTTTTAGTTACAGCGACCTACAACCATCTGTGCTCGTTTTCAAGCCTGCATGCGATTATTCTATTATATTTATATAATAGATATGTGTGTTTATATGATATGTTTATGAATTTGTCATACGATTAAAGGTTTTCGAACTGTATATGTACGAGCATATGTAAGCTTGAAATGTTTTGCAATGAGGCTATGCTCCAAACCGTGTGTCTTCATACCAGCTGCGGATTAGGATGACACGGAGAGGTACGTTTATAGCATATGCTAAGTTGCAAGGTATGGTATGCTCCGATAAGGTACGTAAGTATGATTTTGATTCGATATGATAAGTTTGATATGTAGCGAGTTATGATATGATCTGTTCTGATATGCTCTGTTATGATATGTTGGGCCCTGAGACGTGGGTAAGGGAGACCCGGGACGACCATGGGGTCGCCGGTTATGACCCCTGTGCACGTTCTCATTTGAGATATTTACGTGCGACCTAGGGAGGTTGGGAAGGCGTAGTATCTTGAGCCCTCGGTGGATAACCGGGGAAGGCACAGTGTGGGTTCGCTACCCCGTGTGTGTTTGTATCTGTATGAGTAGTGAGGGTTTGCTCCCCGAACTACATGGTGTTGGGGTTGGATTGTTTATGATATTTGTTTGTTTTCTGATTTGATACGTATGATTCGATATGGAAGTAAGGTGGGAGACCCGTACTCGCCGGGTATATGTTTATGATCTGTTATGTTGATTATGAAACGGGATAGGAGCTTTCTCTTTTATTGAAATATGAATTTACTCAGTTTGTTAAGTTTGATTTGATAAGATACGTATAAGTTTGGTTTGATAAGATATGTATAAGTTTGAGTTGGAAATGGTTTTGGTATGCAAAACCCTATTCCCGGTTCATAATCTTTCTTTTGATACGTGCTTTGCTCTATACGTATATATGTGTTGGTGTGTGTTCAGCCCCCTCGCTCAGTCAGTGGACTGACCCTCGCCCCACCTATGTTTTAGTTTGCAGGTTCAGTTGTTGAAGTTCGAGCTAGGCGGCTTTGAGTCTGGTCTGTCGAGTCTGTGTCGGTCCGTTTGATTTTGTTAAGTATTTTGTTCTGAATTATTTATGAATCTATGTATATAGTATGTTCTGTAATAAGTTGATGTGTTTGCTTTGATCATACGAATTTTCGGGACAGGTTAGGACAGGGCTGAGATTAGTTGAACCCGTCTTTGATGTGTGTTTGAATTCGGGACAGGTTAGGACAGGTTCGTGGAATTAGTTGAACCCGTTTACTTATGTTTGTTGATTAAAGTTTTTGTTAGTTCATATTTTGTATCGCTTCCGCATTCTGGTTTTGCACATTTTACTTGTACAGGTTTAGGTACCGCCTAGCTTTGGTTGGATTTTTCGTTTGTCACCCGTTCGCTGTGACCTGGTGCGTGTGCGGATTTTCCATTTCGTACCACGTGTCGGGTCATAGTGCGGGGGTGTGGTGCCTCACCGTTGGGGTGCTACATATTAGTTGGCTTTAATTTATTTAAAATGGAATTTATGTTTTAGTAATTAATTTATAACGTTATGAATTCATTCTTGCGCATGAGTGTTCTATTTGGGCTTCGTTCTTATATGTAATGATATCGAAATGTCGTGGAAATTTAGTATGTCGTAAATATGTGTGTTATGAACATGTCTATATGCTCGGTTTATGTTTTCGGATTCATTTGACGTGTTAACGAATTTAATTTGATTTGTGGAACCAAATCGGGGGCTAACGAGCAATTAGCGCACCCTTGGTTCCGTACGTGATATCGTGAGCTCGGGAATTCGAATTCGAATTCCGACACCTCCATTGCCTTCGTATCGACGATTTGGAGACAATGGAAGAAGCCTCATAGCTTTTTGAAATCATTAAGACCTCCGAAATCCAACCGTAACGAGCAACTCGTGCAAGAATAGCTCCTTTTGTTGACTAGTCTTCATGGTGGGACCCTTTTTACTCAACCTAAACTGTAACGCCCCAATTTTTCAGTAATAATAATGTGACGTAATTGTTTATAAATTGCGCAATTTAATTATTTAATTATATGATTAATTGTTTATAAAATGTTTATATTTGATTTAAACTATGAACTTGTTTTGCTATGTGTTAGGAGTATTGTGGTTCAATTTCGTGGCATTTGGATGAGTTATAGGTATGCTTTTGCTTAATGCCGTTTATGTGTGTTTATACGTCGTTTATGAATTGCATAACTTATTTTCTATATCATATGATTTCTTCTTGTCGTCAAACCTTGGATATATGCTATGTTATGTAATTTGAAGTATGTAATAGCATGTTGGGAAAGTTTGAACATGTTCTATGCTTCTATTTGAATTCTTGAATAAATTGAATGGAGATATGAATTGAATGATCTATGATTGAACAAGTGAATGAATTGGTTATATGATTTTCATGACTTAATATGATCTTTATGTCTTCATATCATGTGTGAGCATTGCCGTGCGTCATATATGGTTCATTTAGGGTCTTGAGTCTCACGAGCACGTCTTGTGGTCTTTTGTACAGTTTGTCTCCAGGGCGGAGAGCTTTCGATCGTCAGGCACTTGGTGCTCGATCCTTGTTTCTTCACGGTTAAGGTGAGGGTGGTTTATGTTTTAGCTATGTACAAACCCTATAACCCTTATGTGCAAAGCTTTGGCCAAAAACCTTATGATTATATATATATATATGATTTCCAAGCGAAGCTATCGAGTAAATTCTTCTGAATTATACGTATGAGCATACATAAGCTTAAAAATGGTTTTGTAATGAGGCTATGCTCCAAACCGTGTGTCTTCATGCTAGCTATGGATTAGGATGACACGGAGAGGTACGTATATAGCATATGCCGAGTTACGCGGTAAGGTATGATTTCTTATAGTATGTATCATATGTATGTATTGATATGTTTTGGCGAGACACATTTATTACTTATTACAGAACGGGCCCCGGGACTTAGTATATGTGGCTAACCGAGGAAGCAAGGGCTGACGGGGATCCCATATACTAGTCCCACTATTTAAACAGCGGTACTGGACCTCGTCAGGAGATTGGCGGGGAAAGGGAGCTGAGTGCCATCTGGGGAGTCATGTAACCCCTTTTGGTCAAAGACGGGGTGGTCGGGCCTTGCAAACCCACCACCAACCCGGAGGAAGAAGGTTGGAATTAATTATAATTGAATGATTGATTGACTGATTGATTATCGATTGATAGGCACTGTGCGGGAAGGCCGGGAATCGGATTGCCCAAACAATATATTTAGGACTTGATTTATGGTCTGCCTGTATTATGATATATTGCATGATCACCTAATCAATATATTATTGATATTTGTCGTACACGGTCGGAGTTTGGATGGAGGTTGTGCACGCTCACTCGCCGAGCCTTATATTTATGTATGATTTATGAATGTAATGAATCTAATATGAATTAGTCGTAAAGTCCGAGCGTTGATTAATCATTCTCTTGCCCTTTTTGGGAACTAATTCCAAATAAAACCTTGCTCGGAATTTATGACTTGCATGTGCATGTTTTATACGTATTTATCGCTCCTGCTCACTCAGTCTTCTAGAGACTGACCCTCTCCCTCCCCAACACTTTAGTGTGCAGGTTGTCCTTGGAGTTTCGAGCTAGGCGGAGGTGTTTGGAGTCTGTAAGTGGGTCGAGTTAGACTAGGAGAGTCTCTGCATTTGTATCTGTATTGGAATTATGTATAATTCATTTCAGTTATATCGTGAAATTGGATACCTATGTATTTATTATGAAATTGGTTTTACTGAGTTTTGCTATGTTTTTAAAAAGAGGCCTGAAGTGCCCAATTATAGTTATGATTTGTATGTTTGAATTGAGTATGTTGATGCATTATATTTTGTTGATTGATTATCTTTGCAGGGTCTAGTTCCGCCTAGCTTAGGAAGGGTTTTTTTTATGATTGTCTCCCGTTCGCTATGGTTTGATACGGGTGCGGATTTACTGTTCCGTTACTCGTGTTGAGCCATAGTGCGGGGGATGTGGTGCCTCACGTGCGGGGTGCTACATCCTTAAGTGGTATCAGAGCCCGGTTGCAAAACCGGTGTTCTCGTGTCGTGTGTGAGTCAGTCTAGGTCGTACGGCATAGGAACAACTTGTGAATGTGTACATTGCATCGATCTTGGACATGAATTTGGCTTTCCTTTTGAATTTTGGCTAGACTATCTGTTGTATTTACATAAGGATCCTTGCGCTAATTGTTGAAAATGTGTCATGAGCATGCACTAACCGCATGCATCTATTCTTGAAGTAGGCTATGATTCATAGGTTATGGAGATAGTATCAAACCACGGCCAAGTTCGACGATAAAGAAGATCGATTGCAAACTTTTCTGAGACAAGGAAGATGGGCAGGATACTCTGGGAAGAATGTAGAGAATTAGAGATGTGAGACTTCCCAAATGGAGCTAGAGTCAAGGAAGAGGATTCGGAATGAGAAGATTGAATCTTGAGATGCGATGGCAGAGAGACATTTGGTGAAATCGGAATAGGAATTAATCATAGGGTTGTTGGGACTCAAAAGACTAAATTATGAGGATCTGCTACTTGGAGTATTTTAATTGGATTCAGCAAGATCGGTCAACCTAAGGAATGAAGGGAACAAAACCTTGAAGATAAATTGGTCCCGGATTTGGATCGTGGAAGGGGTACTAGTAATTAAGAGGAGTAGGGATAACAAGGGTCCGGTAGAGGTTATGTATCAGGGGTCTACAAAGAAGAACTTTGAACTCAGCCTAGTGATTAGAAGTCAGGTTTTAGAAGAAGAGCATTTGGATAAACACAAATAGAGGGAAGGTGGCGATATGGAGAGCAGGATTTGAGATCATTTTCCAAATCCAAGCTGAATTGTCATGTTGTGAGATTAAATTGGAAAATATGGAGCAACAAATGGAAATGAGAAAGAGAGGAAATCGTGCGCTCAAGTAGAAGAAATTGGAGGTGAATTGAATCCACAAAGGATAAGCGCGGGATTCTTGATTGAGACGACGATTGGAAGTAAAGGTCGAATTTAGAGAATAGATTGGATGCTAACTCCTTGGAAGTGGAAGATACAAGTTGATTTATAAAGATGCATGGGAATCTCGAAGACCGTGGGAAAGGCAAGGAATAATTACCAAGTCAAAGTAACCGCGGGACTTGGAGTAGCAAGGAAAAGCTGTCAAGCTAACTACTTACCCCATAGGTGACAGGTTCTGCATATTCATGGTATAAGCACCATGCATCAATTTAAATTAATTGCTTTCTGTATCTATATGTACGTTTATGTTTAATTATTATAATTCCTTCAACGTGTTGCATTGTTGCATCTTTGACTGTTTATTAAGTGCATTGGCATGTTAATCCAACATGCATGGCTTAGTGTTTAATTGATAGGAAATGACTCCACCTTGTTCATCAAGCTATTCATTAATCAAGGCTTACTCAAATCAAGATAAGAAGAATGGTTGGGTTATATTTTGGAGTTCCGGGTATATAGCTTAGCTAGCACAATCTACAACGAAGAAACTAAGTTGAAGAGTTTTGGGGAAACCTTAATCTCAGAGGTGAGGATTACCTTTAGTTGAAGAATGGAAATACAAGAAGGGATTAAATTGGTATAGATTTCAAGAAGAGAAAGAAAGAGAAGAATTGGTGATTAGAAGGAAGTAATTACTGAAGGGTTTGAATTGAATATTAGGAATGAATAAGACGGTGGTTATGGTTAAGTTATTAAGAGGGAAGCTACGTATGGAATTCTGGTCTGGAGATAATGGAATCATAAGAGGGTTTCTATGAATTTCTAAGCTATTATATAAGGGGGTTCAATAATGACAATATTATCAAGTCTTCGGTTAGTCCCACGATAATTCGGAAGAAACCAAATCGGAGAAGATGATCATTGGAGGATTTACACCGAACTTCAAGAGTTATCAAGAACACCCTATCTTCGATTCAAGAAATATGGAGCTAGATGCCAAATATAACCTGAAGGGGTCAAAGGGAATGAATGGATTTGTTAAAGTAGATCCTAATGACGAATACCTCAAGGTAGGGATCGAATCGTTAAGATTGTCAAGAGTAGTTATCCTTGAGGGTATTTAAACTCCGATGTGGGTAAGCTAGGAGCTATGGACCTACCTTCGAGACGGATGGTCTAAGGGCAGTCGGGAAATCAAGTTCGGTTAATTAAAAGGAATTGGATGGTCGAACGAAGACTGTGGGCAATGGTGAAAACTGGAAGCAGTACAAGTCAAAAGGGATCTAAGAATGCTCCAAAAAGAATTCATCAATCGCTTCACCGGGGAACCTTGAAGAGGTTCAAGACAAGCTGACCACTGAGCTATCTTTAGGATAGATCCTACACTGGACAACGACAACTCTCAATTCTAAACTTTGAAACCTCGGTGAACGGTACTTATAGCATTCATGATACATGCATCCATGAAAATTTAACTTATATAATTTTTATGTTAGGTGCTTTAATCTTGTATCGTGTTAAAATACTTGGAGTACTTGGATATCGATGTGGGCGACATTTATTACTTGCGTTGGGTGCTTTACGTGATTTTAAATTCGGTTTTGCGTGAGTTGCTTGGAAGTATTGGAGACTTCCTTGTTTTATTTTCGGTTGAGAGACGGGGTGCTCTCCTTGTTGTTTGTAAGAGACGGGGATTCTCTTATTTTTGTTGAGAGACGGGGTACTCTATTTACTTGCGAGAGACGGGGTTCTCTCATTGCTGCTCGAGAGACGGGGCTCTCTCCTTGTTGCTTGTGAGGGACGGGGAATCTCTCATTGTTTGATTTCAAACGTGTTTTGAATCCGAGGACGGATTCTTTTTAAGGGGGAGAGTTTGTAACGCCCCAATTTTTCAGTAATAATAATGTGACGTAATTGTTTATAAATTGCGCAATTTAATTATTTAATTATATGATTAATTGTTTATAAAATGTTTATATTTGATTTAAACTATGAACTTGTTTTGCTATGTGTTAGGAGTATTGTGGTTCAATTTCGTGGCATTTGGATGAGTTATAGGTATGCTTTTGCTTAATGCCGTTTATGTGTGTTTATACGTCGTTTATGAATTGCATAACTTATTTTCTATATCATATGATTTCTTCTTGTCGTCAAACCTTGGATATATGCTATGTTATGTAATTTGAAGTATGTAATAGCATGTTGGGAAAGTTTGAACATGTTCTATGCTTCTATTTGAATTCTTGAATAAATTGAATGGAGATATGAATTGAATGATCTATGATTGAACAAGTGAATGAATTGGTTATATGATTTTCATGACTTAATATGATCTTTATGTCTTCATATCATGTGTGAGCATTGCCGTGCGTCATATATGGTTCATTTAGGGTCTTGAGTCTCACGAGCACGTCTTGTGGTCTTTTGTACAGTTTGTCTCCAGGGCGGAGAGCTTTCGATCGTCAGGCACTTGGTGCTCGATCCTTGTTTCTTCACGGTTAAGGTGAGGGTGGTTTATGTTTTAGCTATGTACAAGCCCTATAACCCTTATGTGCAAAGCTTTGGCCAAAAACCTTATGATTATATATATATATGATTTCCAAGCGAAGCTATCGAGTAAATTCTTCTGAATTATACGTATGAGCATACATAAGCTTAAAAATGGTTTTGTAATGAGGCTATGCTCCAAACCGTGTGTCTTCATGCTAGCTATGGATTAGGATGACACGGAGAGGTACGTATATAGCATATGCCGAGTTACGCGGTAAGGTATGATTTCTTATAGTATGTATCATATGTATGTATTGATATGTTTTGGCCAGACACATTTATTACTTATTACAGAACGGGCCCCGGGACTTAGTATATGTGGCTAACCGAGGAAGCAAGGGCTGACGGGGATCCCATATACTAGTCCCACTATTTAAACAGCGGTACTGGACCTCGTCAGGAGATTGGCGGGGAAAGGGAGCTGAGTGCCATCTGGGGAGTCATGTAACCCCTTTTGGTCAAAGACGGGGTGGTCGGGCCTTGTAAACCCACCACCAACCCGGAGGAAGAAGGTTGGAATTAATTATAATTGAATGATTGATTGACTGATTGATTATCGATTGATAGGCACTGTGCGGGAAGGCCGGGAATCGGATTGCCCAAACAATATATTTAGGACTTGATTTATGGTCTGCCTGTATTATGATATATTGCATGATCACCTAATCAATATATTATTGATATTTGTCGTACACGGTCGGAGTTTGGATGGAGGTTGTGCACGCTCACTCGCCGAGCCTTATATTTATGTATGATTTATGAATGTAATGAATCTAATATGAATTAGTCGTAAAGTCCGAGCGTTGATTAATCATTCTCTTGCCCTTTTTGGGAACTAATTCCAAATAAAACCTTGCTCGGAATTTATGACTTGCATGTGCATGTTTTATACGTATTTATCGCTCCTGCTCACTCAGTCTTCTAGAGACTGACCCTCTCCCTCCCCAACACTTTAGTGTGCAGGTTGTCCTTGGAGTTTCGAGCTAGGCGGAGGTGTTTGGAGTCTGTAAGTGGGTCGAGTTAGACTAGGAGAGTCTCTGCATTTGTATCTGTATTGGAATTATGTATAATTCATTTCAGTTATATCGTGAAATTGGATACCTATGTATTTATTATGAAATTGGTTTTACTGAGTTTTGCTATGTTTTTAAAAAGAGGCCTGAAGTGCCCAATTATAGTTATGATTTGTATGTTTGAATTGAGTATGTTGATGCATTATATTTTGTTGATTGATTATCTTTGCAGGGTCTAGTTCCGCCTAGCTTAGGAAGGGTTTTTTTTATGATTGTCTCCCGTTCGCTATGGTTTGATACGGCTGCGGATTTACTGTTTCGTTACTCGTGTTGAGCCATAGTGCGGGGGATGTGGTGCCTCACGTGCGGGGTGCTACATAAACTAACTAAAGCTTAACCATGACTTTTGTACCTTGAGTTAAGCCCTTTCTTCCCCCTTTTAGCAGCAAAAATCGAGCCAAATATCTCCCCTTGCTGCTGCAACTGATCGAGATAGAGGAAGAGAGAAAAAGGAAGAAAAACCCTTGGCCATTCTTGTGATTTTGAGCTCAAATCACCTCCCTTCTTCTTCCAATCTTCAAGGTATGAATATTTATGTCTTCTATACTCTATTATACTTGATTTCATCTACTTAATACATGAATTGGATCAGATTTGGTTAGGGTTTGAGTGATGAGTTTGATATGAACTTTTAGGGATTTTTGTTCTTGTGACCTATTTACTTGTGTAGCTGATTTTCTTGCTTATACATGATTATATGAGATTGTTTCTTGGCCTATTTCTTTCCTAACTGATATTATATGATGTTAGGAGGATTTTATCTGTTGCCCCTTTGATAAAATTATGAGATTTGGAGCCTCAATCTTGATGTTCAAAACTGCCTCCCCTGTTTCGGGACTGCTGTGTGGAATTATGGTTTGTTGCTTGATCTTATGGTTTCCATTTCGTGTGAAATTGCATGGATATGATTTACACTCATTGCTCTATATGTTAGCATTCATGTTGCAAGTATTTGGATCCATTTTAAGCCCCAAAACCGAAAGACATGGCATGTTCTTATGCATGATCTATGACAGACCTGCTGCTGTTGCGTTTGGTGACTTGTTGGTCATTCTAATGTGCTTTAATTCGTACCATTTTGCATATATATGATGTACATTAGTTTTTTAGTATGTTAGCATTCATTCCCCAAGATTTCAGTTCCAAATTCAGCTCCTAAGTACTTGATCATGGCTTGATTGAAACATTAGGACTCTTATGTACGATTTAGGCGACCCAGTTTTGGTGCATGATTTAGATGCCCTTAATGTGTGATTTAGCCTTTTCACTCTAAATGAAATATGTTCCTTACATCCTAAATATGTTGTATATTATGTTTCATAGCATTTGGAGTTGATTTCGTATGCTTTTGGATTGATTTTGTATGGGTTCAGTTTTGCCGGTAAAGCCTTGTGTGAGATTCTGGTTCTGTACCGTGACACCCCCGTGTCTCATTTACACTAAAATGTGAGACACGGGCGTGTCACACCTTCTGGGCATGTCTGTACTGAGCCACGGTCGTGGCTCAGTTTAGCTAGGGTTGGTGACACCCCCGTGTCCCTTTCCCTGCGCAGTCCTTGTTGCTTCCTTTTCGGTTTTTGATTTGTTTCACCTCTTTAATGACTTTATCTCCTTTTGTGTTGAACTATGAACTTGTTTTGTTATGTGTTAGGAGTATTATGGTTTATTTTCATAGCATTTGGATGAGGTTTAAAGCATGCTTTTGGTGAATTGCTATGACGTGGTTTGAGTGCTTCTATATGGAATATTAAGTACCTTCTTGCATTCTTTTGATGTCTTAAGTGATGCTCTTTGCCTTTTTATTTATCATACTCAATGTAAACATGTTGAAAGGTATAATGTGACTATGGTTCCAAGATTTTGTTAGATATTGCTATGAATTATGAAGGATATGAAAAGATTGAACTTCAATGAATATGAACGTTTATAATATCAAATGAATGACTTGGTTATATGAGTTAAATTCCTTAATAGTGCACCTGAACATTTTCATGACATAATATCATCTTTTATGCATTCATATCATGCTTGTGCATTGCCGTGCGTCATATATGGTTCATTTAGAGTCTTGAGTCTCACGAGCACGTTATGTTGTCATTGGTACAGTTTATCTCCAGGGTGGAGAGATCTTGATCTTTCAGGCACTCGGTAACTCGTATCCTTGTTTCGTCTTGTACCAGGTGAGGGTGTTTTCGTTCTAGTTATGTATAAAACCCTACAACCGTATGTGACAACCTTTGGCCAAAAACCTAATATAGTTATATATGGTTTTCAAATGTATTGTATCGAGTAAATATTGATCGAGTAAACCCTTTTCAAATGATTTATGAATTATGTTATGATTCTTATGAATTGATATGTTTGGCGAGACACATTTATGATTTATGATTGTACGGGCCCCGGGACTTAGTATATGTGGCTAACCGAGGAAGCAAGGGCTGACAGGGATCCCATATACTAGTTCCAACCAATTACGGCGAAACGGACTTCGTCAAGGAGTTTTTGACGGGGAAACGCTAACCGGGCTTTGAGGCCTCATGAACCTCATAGCCGCATTGATAAGATTGGGTGGTCGGGCCTTGCAAACCCGTCCACCACCCGGAGGAAGAAGGTTGGAACTGTTTTATGATATGATTATGTTATGTTATGATTGTTATGCACCGTGCGGGAAGGCCGGGACACGAATTGCCCAAACGAATATGATTTATGATATATGATCTGCATGTATTATGATATATTGCATGATCGCCTAATCAGCATATTAATGATATTTATCGTACACGGTCGGAGTATGGTTGGAGATTGTGCACGCTCACTCGCCGAGCCTTATGTATATGTATGATTTATGAATGTAATGAATTAATATGATTAGTCATAAAATCCGAGCATTGATTAATCATTCTCTTGCCCTTTTTGGGAACTAATTTCAAATAAAACCTTGTTCGGAATTTATGACTTGCATGTGCATGTTTTTATATATGTATATCGCTCCTGCTCACTCAGTCTTCTAGTGACTGACCCTCTCCCTCCTCAACTTTTTAGTGTGCAGGTTTGACTTTGGAGTTTCGAGCTAGGCGGAGGTGTTTGGAGTCTTTAAGTTGGTCAAGTTAGGTTAGGAGAGTCTATACATTCACATATGTATTGGAATTATACATGATTCGATTCTAGTATCATGAACTTGAATATTTATGTAATTGTTATTGAATTGTTTTTCTGGGTTTTGCTATGGATTAAAAGAGGCCTGAAGAGCCCAATTCTGGTTATGGTTTGTATTTTTGAACTTTGGCTTTGCGTTGCATTGTATTTCGTCGACTGGTTATCATTGCAGGGTCTAGTTCCGCCTAGCTTAGGAAGGTTTTTATGTTTGTCTCCCGTTCGCTAGGGTTTGATACGGGTGCGGATTTACTATTTCGTTACTCGTGTTGAGCCATAGGGCGGGGGATGTGGTACCTCACGTGCGGGGTGCTACACAACATCACATGTTTTACAGACAGCATCACATATTTTACAGACAACATCATATGTTACAGTTACCGTTTCACATGTTGTTGTTAGCATACTGGAGTGGTACTCTGGTCAGTGCTAATCTTGAAATGCAAGCATACAGTTTACAGTTGGGGCCTGACGGTTATGTGTGGAGGTGATGTTCGGGAGGTGTGCGCCAATGACATCACCAATACCGACCGCCACAATTAGACAATTGACACCGACTTTTAATAGGAGGTTTGTTAAGTCAGTACAATCTGTCTGGGAATGGACAACAAATTTGTTCCCATTACATGTTTACAGGTCACCTAGGGCTAGCTACCCGAAGTGACAACTGGTGGAGGATGGTGCATGTTTGTACGTGTTGGTGGGGTATTGTTGACCTTGGTCCGATGCTCTACTATACGTGGAGTTATTGTTGATCCTGGTCCGATACTCTACTTCATCATGTTTTTCTGAGTAAGGATGGAGAAGCCTAGCTTGCGGGCGAAATTCTGTTTCATAAAGGATGGTTCATATTTGGAAAAGTTCACTTTACTCGTATCCCGTTTTATGAAAGAACTATGAACCATCTACAGCATATGTGTGCGCGTGTGATAGCATTCATGAAAAGAGTTTTGAAACTCGTATTCTTTTACAACATTGCATTCGAACAGTTTTATCCATCGAACTTGTTTCAAGTTCTTCTTTAAAGCATTGCATTAACAGTTTTGAACTACACTTCAAGTTCTTTATCATTCAGTACTTTCTTTTAAGTATTCCCTCACTTAGTCCTTTTGACTAATACCTCTCCCGTTTTCTTTCCTCGTGGTTTCAGGTCTTGCAGCCGCAGTCTAGAGGTATCTTGAAGCTCTAGATTGTCATTTTTGTTTCAGTCAGGACTTAGTATTACTTCCTTTTGTGTCCTGTATATGTTTTATGGCTGCATCACTTTATGTTTCTGAATATTCGAGTATCTTTGTTAAACTCTTTTTACTACTCTGTTACCGATATTATGAAGTATGCTATAACGGTACTTATATGTGAATTTGTTATATGTTCTGATATGCCGAGTCTCTCTTACATGATCAATATGTTCTTGCTTGTTACATGCCATCACGACATGTTTTGAACAGTTTCAAAATACTCTGATTTTCCGCTGCATAGCCACATCGTTATACATGTATAGTTCTGAGATAGACAGCCGTTCTCTGGAGTATTTCTTGAGTGATAGCTCACACCATTACTTGAGAGGTGCTTCAGTGCGGGAGTTGAGACGCCGCTCTCCTCATGTTCCAGTACGGGTAGGGGCGTTACAGCCTGAGGTGGTATCAGAGCATCGGGTTAAGTAAGAAGAGACTTAACCTAGATTGCTCTCATGTTGCATCATGGATTGTTCACGCATTGCATCCAGGATCATTCTCATATTGCATCGAGACAGGATATTTGGGGATTGCATGGTTCTGTTATCTGGATTTCATATCTGTGGTATCTTCTGTATAGCTATGGCAGTTCAGCCACACCAGAATCCTATCAATCTCTGACAACCATTCTTCTGCTTGTATATTATCACCTCCATACCATTTGGGCGGATTGTTATTTCTGAACTCCATGAAGGCCGGAGTTACTAGTCCACCTTGTCCCTCCCATTGAGGATTATCTCTCTGATTCAGCTGAAGTTAATTCAGAAGAGCCTGCACTATATTCTCAGCATTCATTGGTGGAGGTGGTGGTGCCTGTGGAGGTGGTTGATTAAGATCAGGGGTCTGCTCCCTATCTACTCTCCTTCTTGGAGGCATCCTAAAAAAACACAAATCAAGAGAATATCGATGCATGGGGTTCAGTTCATGATCATGAAGTCAATTATCATGAGTTTAAAGCAAATAAGTCAAATAGAGATGTAGATGAATGCAAATAATCACGTACTCCTAAACCGAACGACCTAGACAGACTCAACACGAATCCAAAGCTCCGGTTTTGTAACCGAGAGCTCAGATACCACGCAAGGATGTAACACCCCGGAGCGAAAGGTGTCACATCCCCTGCACTAAGGTCTAACACGAGTAACGAAATAGGGAGTTCGCACCCGTATCAAACCATAGCGAACGGGAGACACACAAAACTCACACCCTCACTAGGCGGCCTAGACCCTAAAAAACTGCATAAAATAAAATCAGAGTAGCGGAAGCAATTCACAAGACAAACATAAATCCCAAGATCACATATATACATATCCAAAAGGGGGAAGGGTCAAGTATTCAAGCTACCATGCTAGATCATAAACAAAATATACAATGCCATCAAGGCCAAAAATAAGAGTAGTCATAATACATAATCCAAAAATACATGAGCAAAAGAAGTGTAAACCACTACGATGCATGAGAACTCAAGCTACACCACAAGTAACCCAAAAGACACTTGCCGCCTAGCTTGACTCGGAAGAACCTACAAACTCAAAAGAAAAGGAAAAAGGGAAAACAACAACGCGGGTTAGTCCTAGTGACTAGTGAGGGGGTAACTCACACACCCGATATACATATAGAGCAAAGCAATTAATCAAAACGAAAGGATCCGTGGACCGAGAGTAGTTTTTGCAAGCCAAAGGGTTTCCTGTGATATAGGTATACATAAGGGTAAAGAAAAGGCAAAAAGAGCCAAATGCCAAATCTCAAGTTTTAGGTAGTTAGGAATCCACTCTCGTTCCATAGATCATACAAAACTAAACCAACTCGGCGAGTACGAGTTACACATCCCAACTTCCACACACGAAGAACATAACAAAGCAAAATAAATCATAATCCATCCCCAACACCGGTTGATAGAAGGGTTGACGGCCCAAGCTATCCATATACACACGAAACAAGGTTTAATCACGACCTTGAAACCTTCGACGGTTAACTCCGCCGGCTCAAGATAACCACCCTTCCTCGATCCTCCCAAGGTTAGGTGAGACTCTCAAATGAAGAATGTTGATGGGAGAGCTCGGCGACCCCTCGGTCGTCCCGAGATTAGCATACCACTCTTCGGGGGCCAAACTTATCACGAAAATCACGCACACGTATCGCAAAGCTTATCTTTCAAAGCCACATCTCGCTTACACACACACTTGCATAAAGCTAAAGTTTTTCAAACAAAACAAAATAGCTTATATACTTATATAAAACGTTTTCAAAGATCTTAGAACAAGGGGGTCAAACCCTCAACATAGATATCATGCACTTATTTAACATATAATATACATAATCGCATAGGAGCTTCAAATCAAGTAGGGTTATAGGTCGATTAACTAAAAGAACAAAACCTCACCTTGTCAACGCGCGTAGTGGAGACAAAAGTGTAACCCGGACACCTACGGAGCACGCTCGTCCTCAACAGGAAGATCCTCTGAACAATACAAGCAACAAGGAATACCCTTAGACTCAATATGAACCACATTGACGCTCGGTACATGCATATGTATGCTTATGGTGCAAATGTTATAAGATGAACCCACATTTAGGTCATTCACGAGCATACAATGCACATAAGAACATATATCATAAACGAGGACGTAAATCAAGTCACAAATTCATAACGTAAGGCTTAACAGATGATATAACAAGTTAAGCATGCATACACATCATAAACGAGGCAAGAAAGATCAACAAGAAGCAAGGAAACGACGAAAGAAACTCGTCCCGGCCATCACCTACTAAGTGGACACGGCCATGTCCAAAATGCATAGGAATCGGACACGGCCATGTCCGATTTAAACAAAATCATGACCCAAAGTCGAGAGCTTGACACAGCCGTGTCCATTTTCAGTTATAACATGACACGGCCGTGTCATGCATTCGGGATTGAAAAAAAACGCAGCAACTTACGATTTTCAAGCATAAAACAGGGCATTTCGGTTCTTGGCCTTGGGGAGTCTCTTAAGGCATCAAAGGCACATAAACCAAGCATGAAATTAACATCAATCCATCATATATTCAAGCCATACAAGTAGGAACAAGTTCAGCTCCAAAAATTGCAAGAAACAAAGCAAGAAACGGGAGGGAATGCATCAAGTTATATCATCCAATTCTCAAGAGTGCATTAATGGCCAATCACTCATAATCCAACTATCATGAAAGGAGATGCGATAAATGCTAAGAATCAAGTCCTAAGAGCAATATATCATCACCAAGAATCATGGAAACAAGAATGGAAGCAAGAATCAACAACTTTCTCCAATAACTACTATCACATGCTAGGCATTGCTCATGAATCCTCCATGGAAATAAACTCAAGAACACATAAAAGAGAGAGGAGAGAGTGTAGATTACAATCATAAACTTACCTTTCAAATTTGAGAAGCTTTGGTTGTGATTTGAGCTCAAAATCAAGAAAATGGCCAAAGGGGTTTTTTTTCTCTTACTTCCTTGCTTGGAGCTGATCGATTCTTGTGGGAGAGAGGAGAATGGATCGGTTCTCTTGGGGCTGAGAGGGGTGTCAACTGAAGGTATAACTCATGGTTGAGGGTTTGGTTAAGTTCAAGTGGGGTCCACAAAGCTTAGTTAGGTCAAAAGGTAGTTCTTAGGCGTAAGGGGCTCATTTCGATTGAAATTCGAGGGTCTTAATGAACTTAGAGAAATGTGAGGTTTGTCCCATTGAACCCGAATCGTCGAAACGAGTTCAACGGAGGTGATAGATTCGAATCCGAATTCCCAAGCTCAAGAGACGCGACCCGGAACCCAAGGTGCGCTAAATGCTCTTTAGCCTCCTTTAAGTTCCGTCTCCAAAACGAACCAAAAAGGAAATCAAAACAAATACCAAAACATAAAACTAGCATATAATCGAGTCCATAAAGCATGTAATTAACTTATATAAAAAATTCACAGAAGTCAGAATTAAATACGGATCCAAAACGAGCAAAATACCAAACAAGAAAGTTAAACGTTCGAACAATCAAATCCATATTAAAGCAAATAAGTTCATGAAATTGCAATCAATCCACGTTAGCAATTAAATATCACGTAATCACTTAAGTAGATAATTAAATAACGCACATAATAGGTTACCTAAAAAGTCCGTTCAGGCGGGATGTTACAAACCTCCCTCCTTCAAAAGGACCTGTCCTCAGGTCCAAGGCGAGGTCTTGAAAAGTTCCGGATACAACTGTTTCATCTTATCCTCGGTCTCCCAAGTGGCTTCCTCAGATTCCTGATCATGCCACAAGACCTTCACAAGAGGGATTTGTCTGTTTCTCAACTCTTGCATCTTCCGATCCAACACCTAAACTGGATACTTCTTAAAAGTCAAATCCGGCTCCAATTGAACTTTCTCAATTGGAAGAGTAGAAGACTCATCGGGATAATGTTTCCGAAGGTGCTAGACATGAAACACATTGTGAATCCCGGTCAAGCTCGGTGGTAACTCAAGTCTGTAAGCTACTTCCCCAACTCGATCAAGGATCTCAAAGGGGCCTAAGTAGCGAGGATTAAGTTTCCCGCCTTTATCAATCCGGGCATACCCTTTTCTAGGAGATGCCTTTAAAAAGACCTGATCTCCGATCTCAAACTCTAAGGGTCGTCTTCTCTTATCTGCATAACTTTTCTGCCTGTCCTGTGCCGCTTTCAACCTCTGCCGAATCACTTTCACCTTTTCAATGGTGTCCTGGATTTCCTTAGGTCTCTTAGCCCTTTCGAGCTTTCCATCTTTAGTCCATCTCCACTCGTCAATATCCCAAAAGAGAGGGGATCGACATTTCCTTCCATATAAAGCCTCATACGGTGCCATGCCAATAGACGACTGAAAGCTGTTATTGTAGGCATACTTAATCAAATCCAACTGCTCATCCCACGAATCCTGATAATCTAAGGCACAAGCACGAAGCATGTCCTCGAGATACATTATTAGCCTTTCAGACTGGCCATCCGTCTGTGGGTGAAATGCAGTACTAAATTGAAGCTTCGTTCCCAAACACTTCTGTAATTCCTGCCAAAAACTGGATGTGAACCGCGGATCCCTATCTGAAACAATGCTGACCGGTGCCCCATGTAATCTAACAATCTCTTTCCGATATAACCGGGCCAACTTAGGAACCTTATCGGACATCTTTACCTTAAGGAAATGCGCCGACTTCATCATCCAACCAATAATCACCCAAATTCCATCGGAACCTCCTTTGGTCCTTGGCAAGCCGGACACGAAATCCATTGTCACTTGCTCCCACTTCCACTCGGGTATTGGAAGTGGTTGGAGAGTTCCTCCCGGTTTCTGGTGTTCTGCTTTCACCACTTGACATGTTTGACATCTTCTAACATAGTTAGCAACGTCTCTCTTCATGCTGTTCCACCAATATAAAGTCCTTAAATCCTTGTACATTTTGGTGGTACCGGGATGTACTGCATACGCTGACTTGTGGGCTTCATCAAGTACCAACTATTTAAGTTCCTCTGGAACACAAACCCGAGCCTTAAATCGAAACAACCCCGAATCATCAAATCCAAACTTAGTTTCAGGATCAATCCTTAACTTAACTACCAATTTCTGAATCTCAGGATCCACAGATTGGGCTTCTAATAACCTCTGCTTCAAAACCTTTTGAACCGAAATATTAGCCAAACGAGCCTCTGAAACCAGAACCACAGAACCCTGTCTACTAGAACCTGCTTCCAAACCTGAGACACTAGCCTTCCTACTCAAAGCATCCGCTACCACATTAGCTTTACCCGGATGGTACTGAATCTTACTGTCATAATCTTCAAGTGTCTCCATCCATCTTCTCTGTCTTACGTTCAAATCCTTCTGAGTAAATAGATACTTAAGACTCTGGTGGTCGGTGAACACTTCAAAAGTAACTCCATAAAGGTAATGACACCATTTCATCAAAGCAAGCACCACTGCTGCGAGTTCCAAGTCATGAGTGGGATAATTTTTCTCATGATCCTTTAACTTCCTTGAGGCGTAGGCTACAACCTTACCATTTTACATTAACACACAACCGAGACCTTTCTTCGAGGCATCGGTGTAAACTGAGTAGCATTCTGAACCCTCGGGTAGGGTTAAAACCGGTGTAGTAGTCAATCTTTCCTTAAGACTTTGGAAACTCTTCTCATACACCTCACCCAACTCGAATTTAGCCTCTGTCTTAGTTAACCGGGTCAACGGGGAAGCAATCTTCGAGAAATCTTTCACAAAGCGCCTATAATACTCTGCTAACCCGAGAAAACTTCTCACTTCCGAGGCATTCTTAGGTTGTTTCCAAAGCATAACCGTCTCAATCTTCGCTGCATCCACTTCTATACTATTCCCAGAAATGAACTGACCCAAAAAGGTAACTCTATCCAACCAGAACTCGCACTTACTGAATTTGGCGAACAATCTGTGCTCCCGAAGCATAGACAAGACAATGCTCAAATGCCGCGCGTGCTCTTCCTTGGACCTCGAATACACTAGAATATCATCTATAAAGATGACCACGAATTTATCGAGGTAAGGCCGGAATATTCGGTGCATCATATCCATAAACGCGGCTGGGGCATTGGTAAGACCAAAAGGTATGACCACAAACTCGAAATGCCCATATCTTGTGTTGAAACCTGTCTTTGGTATATCTCCCTCCCGGATACGCAACTGGTGATACCCTTGCCTTAAATCCAACATAGAATAAACACTTGAACCCTGAAGAAGGTCAAACAACTCTTCAATGTGAGGGAGCGGGTATTTGTTTTTAACCGTTAACCGGTTCAGCTCACGGTAGTCAATACACATCAGCAATGTCCCGTCTTTCTTCTTTACAAACAGGACCGGAGCACCCCACGGAGAAGTGCTCGGGCGAATGTAACCACATTCTAAGAGCTCGTCCAGTTGCGTCTTCAGCTCCTTCAACTCAATCGGAGCCATCCTATAGGGAGATTTCGCATACTGTTCTGCTCTGGGATAGAGATCTATTACAAACTCGACGTCCCGATCCGGAGGTAAAGATCCCAAATTCTTCGAAAACACATCGGGGAATTCCTTCACGATCTCCGTCTCCTCGAGCTTGGCCTGATCCTTTGGCTTATTCAAAAGATAGGTCACGTAGCCCGTCGCACCGTCCCGTAACAATCTACTTGCTTCCATAAAGGAAATAAACGCGCAGGTCTTCAACCTCTGGCCCGCAAAGACCGTAGAACCCAAAGTTACCTTCTTGGCAAAGCAATCCATCATTGCTCGGTATCGATACAACCAGTCTATGCCCAGGATCACCCCATACATCTTGATAGCCATCTTGATCAAATTTGTAGGATACTCTTGATCTTCCACAACCACCGGACAACCACGAAAGACACAGTTCGTAGACAAAGTACCACCAAGGGGAGAAGTAACAACAAAAGAATCATCTAAACACGCAACAGGTAAGGGAAGAGTAGAAACAAGCCGGGAAGCAATAAATAAGTGCGTTGCTCCCGGATCAAACAATGCATGCAATGGAATGCCATGTATGTGGATAGTACCTTCACCGATGGCGTTGGCATCCACTTCCACATTCTCTTCCTCACCCTCCAAAGCATAAGCCCTCGCTTGGATCGGTGCTCTCGGAGGCATCACATTCAGCGGTTGAGGAGCTTGAGGCTGAGGGCCTCTCATCTGAGGACAAGTACTAATCAAATGGCCGGGCTCTCCACACTTATAACACCCCTTCAGTTTCTTCGGGCATGTCTCCTCGGTGTGATTGGGACTGTAACGCCCCGACTTTTCGGACGTAAAGGTAGAGCGTATGTGTTTACCTAATTGCACGAATTAATTGTTTTACGTGTTTTATATTTAATTTTATAATAATTGTTATTATTTTATTATATTATATTATATTATTTTATTTTAATATTATTAATTTTATATATATATGTTTCGTATTATATATATATATATATGTTTAATTATATTATTATTAATTTAATGATTATGCTAATTATATATTATGTTAATTAATCATGTTTTAATTAATTAATTGATTATTTATATATATATATATTTATACGTACAATATATTTTTGCATGAAGATTTTAATTATGCATGCAATCTAATATATTTTTGCATGAAATTTTATGTACAATATATTTTTGGAATATGCATGTTGTTCATTTTGTGCTTCGTTCTCTTATGATATGATATCTAATTGCCACGAATTTGTAATATGTCGTACATATATGTGTTATGGACATGATTTTATGCTCAAATTATGTTTTTGAATTCATTTGTTATGTTAACGACTTAAATTTTAATTGAGGAACCAAAACGGGAGCTAACGAGCACTTAGCGTACCCTTGGTTCCGAATTTAATATCTTGAGCTCGGGAACTCGGATTCGAGTTCCGTCAACTCCGCTGAACTCGTAACGAAAATTCGAGTTTAGTAAACTTAGCCTTATAATTTTCCCAATTCATTTGAAACTCCGAAATCCAACCGAAAAACGAAACGGAGACCAACTTGACCTTGTTACACTAATTCAGCCATAACTTGGCCAAACCACAACCAAATTAACCATGGTTGGATTCCTTTAAACCCTAACTCAACCATCTATCTAGATATTTCAAGCCTTGACCGAGATTATCATCACACAAACCCCAAACATCAGCCAAAGCTACTGTTTTTCTCTCCAGTCCCGTAACCCTTCATCCCTTGGAGATTTTGGAGCTCAAATCTCCTCCAAACTTCAACCAATCATCAAGGTAAGCTTAAGGTTGTATTGCATGATTAATTCTGATCATTTTCATCCTTCCATTCACAAGTTTGAGCATGGTTTCATCCATTCTGGGCCATTTTACCGAAAAGTGGAGTTTTTGTATAAATTCTTGATCTCCTTTGATTCTCAATGATTTTAATTGATTCCAAGCCTGAGATTAATTGTTTTAACATCCTCATATCAATTATGATCTTTGTTTTCGTGTCTGTTGAGATATATATGAGATATCATTTATGAAATTTTCAGAAAATTCCACATGAAGGTCACGTATGCTTCCATGCCTTGATTGATCACTTTTGGAACTGATTTGTGTGTTCATCTAGAGTCTTTTGCTGCATATTTGTGACCTTAACATACCTGAACATGTTGGTTGAAGATTGATTGGGTTTGGCTCTGTTTTCCGTCGAGTATGCCCTGTTTTTGACCTGGAAAAGTTGCTGTCAAAGTGCTGCGTTTCTCCTTTCTTTTGCTGTCCGTTTTCGTGGCTTTGTGGTGTGGGTTGTGGCTGATTTCTTGCTGTAATTCATGCCTTGTATTGCTGCATGTTTTGCTCGAATTTCATACTGGAACGTTGCTCTGTTTCTGCGCCATTTCTGTCAAAACAGAGACTGCTGCTGCTGCACGACACGGGCGTGCCGTTTCTGCCCGTTCCAGCGAGGAACGGGGGTGCTGTGTGGATTGGAGCTGCTGTATCGAGACACGGGGGTGTCTCGGTCCAGGCGGGGAGGGTGACACGGGGGTGTCACCCCGTTTTTCTGAATTCTTTAGCCTGCATTTTCTTCTTCTTCCTCGCGTGAATATTGTTGTTGCTACTGTTTTGTGGTTGTATGGCTGTATATATATATATATATGTCTGTGTTGTGTGTGTATTGATTGTGTAATATGTGTGCATGCATGTGTTGCATGCATGTAAATTATATATAGTATATAATATGTATATAATATAGAGTATATATGCATGTATGCTTGGGTGTGTGTGTACGTGAGTATATATATATATATGTAATGTGTATATATGTTATTATATTATATGATTATATGTATATATTATATTATATGTATATTTATTATATATTTTAAATATTATTTGATTTAATTTAATTATTGAAATTAATTGATTTCCATTTCGCGTATTTATTCTACCGACTATTGATTGAACGTTTTATTTGTTTTATTCCTAAATGTGAATTTGAATAATATGTGTTGTGCTTATTAAATGAATTTTAGATTAATTGTTATGCATTATGAATTTATAAATTTATGAATGTTAGGAATATTGTAAATTTATGAAATTATGAATTTATGAAATTATGAAATTGAATAAAATATATGAACGAATGATTTGATTATATGATTTAAATTCTTTAATCGTGCACATGAACATTTTTATAATATAACATGATCATTTATGCATTCATGTCATATTCACTTCATTGCCGAGCGTCATATGTGGTCATTGTGTCTCATACCTTTTCTTTTGCACAGATTCGGGTTTTGTCGGAGACGAGGGCGAGCATTGAGACGCTTGTGCCTTTATTTTGCTTTGGTAAAGGTGGGTTTTTCTTCTATTAGTTAAAACAACCCTATAAATCCCTTATGTGTAAAGTTTTAAGCCAAAATAATATATTTATATCAATCGAGTCATTTTGGGTAAATGATTTCAAATGTATGACCCCTTTTTAATTGTGAAACCCTACCTTATGTTTGGCGAGACACATTTATATATATGCTTATACGGGCCCCGGGACTTAGTATATGTGGCTAACCGAGGAAGCAAGGGCTGACGGGGATCTCATATACTAGTCCCAACCAAACTACGGTGATACCGGCCCTCGCTAGGAGGTTTAGCGAGGAATGGGAGCTGAGTGCCCTTGGGGGATTCATGTACCCCCATTGGCCTATGTATGAACCGGTGGTCAGGTCTAGCTAACTTGTCCACCACCCGGAGGAAGAAGGTGTATATGTATGATTATGATCATTTATGTATGTGCACGAAAGATATGTATGACCACCAATAATTATGATATGATTACACGAGGAGAAGGTTGGAGATTGTGTACGCTCACTCGCCGAGCTTAAACCCTTATGAACAATTATGAAGGAAAATGAACGTCGTAATCCCGTTGATGTCTTCATTGTTTTAACCACTTGATAAATTCTTATCAAACTTCACACGGGATTAGGGCTTGCATGTATGTGTTTAATTTATGCGATACTATATATCTTATGCCCCGTTTTTATACCCACCAGTCTCTTTTAGACTGAACCCGGTTGTTTTCAGCTGTTTTGTGCAGGTATAGGAGTGCTAGGCGGGAATACAAGTCGTCTAGGACTTGCATTTGTGTTTAGTACTTCTTTTCAGTCTCATATTCATACTCTGGTTGCTACTTTTGTATTTGATCCTGTTATAGATTGGAGCGTTACGATTTTGTAGGCCATGAGTGCCATTGCATATTTGAATGCTCTTGTATATCTATTTTTGGAGCTTGGTGGCTCACTGTATATGCTTTATCGTTATGGCTTCCGCAAAACTTTCTTTAACTCTGATTCCTTATGTTTCTTGAGTTGATTGGTTTAGGGGTTAGTCCCGCCTAGCATAGCGTGTGTGTTGTGTCCCCGTTCGCCGCGGATTTGGCCCGTGTATGGACTTCCATTTCATATACGGGTCGGGTCTCGGTGCGGGGGATGTGGTACCTTACGCTCGGGTGCTACATCCTTAAGTGGTATCAGAGCCTAGGGTTGCAAAACCCGGGCTCTAGTGTGTTGTTGAGTCAGTTAGGTCGTTCGGCTTTAGGAACAACTTGTCAATGTGTTGCATATGCATTGTTTACGTGCTTGTGTGCTCTAAATCTTGAATTTTGATCGAATTAATTGCACATGCATGCATGGACTAAAAATAGCATGCATTTTAGTGCTTCTTGAACAGGATGCCTCCACGTAGACATCGTGAGAGATCTCCCGGACATCGTCGTCATCATGATCGATCCCCTACGCCTCCACCTCAACCACAAGCACCATCGATGGATATGGGGAATTTTATGGAAGCAGTTTTCAACTATGTCGAGCATAGGAGGGCTCAAGCTCCCCCACCACAACGAGCAGAACAACCGGTGCCTCCACCAAATCATAATAATAGAGACCCTCATGGGGTGTTTCTGAGCTACAACCCCCTTCGATTTTCTGGTTCTATCGATGATGCGGTCTCGGAGGGTTGGTTGATTCGAGTAGAGAGGATACCTGGAGTCCGACAGTCTACTACGCAAGGGGAGGAAATCAAAAAGAAGGATCCGGTTGTTAGAGCTCCAATGGGAAGAGGTTCCGGATCGAATTCGGGAAAGAGGCCGATGATTCAAGCTAGTCCGCTTCCTAAAGGTCCATTTAAGAAACCTCGGTTTGGAGGACAAGGTTCTAAGGCCGCACCGACTCGACCAAAGGCTCTACCCATGGCACCAACGAGGGATCGACAAGGTCCGAGTGAGGCGAGATTGGCTCAAGCTCCTTGTACACATTGTGGAGGACCAACTCATAATTACTATAACTGTCGGAGGAGGTTGAATTTGTGCTTTATATGTGGAAAAGGCGACCATATGGCGGATACTTGCCCCTATAAAGACCCCGGATATCAAAGACGAGTTCAAAGGCCAATGATCCCGGCTCGTGCTTACGCCATCGAAGGTGAGGAGCAAGATGCCGAGATCAGTCCCACAGCAGTGGTAGAAGGTACCCTATACATACATAACAAGAGCATTCATGCACTCTTTGATTCGAGTGCCACGCATTCCTTTATTTCTTGTGACTTAGTTGCTATTCTGTGCTTGCTTGTTATTTGCTTTTTCTTCTGTTGTTTGGTGAGTTCGCCACTGGATGGTAGTCTTCAGACAGATCAGTTGATTCGGGAGTGTTCAGTTTTGATTGAAGGAAAGAATATCCGGCTGATTTGGAAGAGTTTAAGGATTCAATTAGAGGTATTACTTAAAGTTGGATATATACGGCCAAGATCGTCCCATTGGGGTGCTCCGGCTGCTTTATGGTATTTGGATAAGTTATGGTAATCTTCATCGATGACATCTTGGTTTATTCGAGAACTCCGGAGGATCATGCAAGGCACCTCAGGATGGTGTTGGATACCTTAAGAGAACATCGGATTGTATGCTAAGTTTAGCAAAGGCGAGTTTTGGTTTGATCAGGTAACATTTCTGGGTCATATTATTTCAAGGAAAGGTTTGGAGGTAGACCCTTCTAAGTTTGAGACGGTTATTCAATGGCAAAGCCCGAAAATGTTTCAGAAGTAAAGAGTTTCTGGGGTTTGGCAGATTACTATCGAAGATTTGTACAGGATTTTCGAAGATTACAGCTCCTTTAACCCGAGTGACTAAGAAGGTGGTTAAGTTTGAGTGGGACGAGGCATGTGAGGATAGCTTTCATCTTGTAAGGGAAAGTTGACCACCGCTCCTGTATTAGCACTTCCCGAAGGTACAGAAAGATATACGGTTTATACGGATGCCTAAAAAGGAAGGTTTGGGATGTGTGTCGATGCAAAATGGAAGAGTAATCGCTTATGCCTAAAGGAAATTGAAAGAGCATGAACAGAATTACCCACTCATGATTTGGAATTAGTGGCAGTGATCTTTGCTTTGGATAAGCGGAGACACTATCTTCATGGAATTTCGTTCGAGGTCTTTTCTGATTACAAAAGTCTCCAATACTTACTCTCACATAAGGAATGGAACAAGAGACAACGGCATTGGATGGAACTTTTGGCGGATTATGAGGGTACAATCCGATATCATCCCGGCAAAGCTAATTTGGTCGTGAATGCACTTAGTAGGAAAACTAGTGTGTCCAATGTGAAAGTGGAAATTGGAGATGAGAATGAGTTGTTCAGACTGAGGACTAGTATTCGGAATATTACGGTTCGACCAGATCTTAAACAGAGGTTATTTGATGCTCAGAGGATTGATCCCGAGGTTTAGAAATTAGCTGGGAAAGCTCGAGCTGATTCAGGATGTCCGTTTGGGTTTGATGATACGGGACTTCTAAGATTCAAGAATAGAGTCGTTGTCCCGGAAGAATTAAACAGGATTATTCTTGAGGAAGCCCATCGGTCAGGGTATTCGATCCATCCCGGAGGGAACAAGAGGTATAAGGATCTTAAGCGAATTTTGTTGGTGGAATGGATGAGAACGGGATGATATCAACTTTGTGGAACACTGCATGACTTGTCCAGCGGTTAAGGCGGAACATCAAAAGCCATCAGGGCTACTTCGATCATTGCCTATCCCGGATAGGAAATGGGAACAGATAGCTATGGATTTTGTTTCAGGATTACCGAAAGTGAGAGGAGGTTTTGATGGAATTTGGGTTATCGTGGACAGGTTGACGAAATCCGCTCATTTTCTTGCAACCAGAATGTCCGATAAGTGGATAAGTTGGCTAAGAGATACAATGATGAGATTATCGGGCTCCATGGTGTACTTGTTAGTATTGTCTCGGATCGGGATCCCAGATTTACTTCAAGGTTATGGCAAGAATTGCAGAAGTGTTTGGGAACAAGGCTTCAATTCAGCACAGCTTTCCATCCTCAGACCGACGGACAATCAGAAAGGTTGATTAAGTATCTGGAGGATCTGTTGAGAGCATGTGCATTGGACTTTCAAAGTTCGTGGAATGAGCAGTTACAGATAATTGAGTTTGCTTACTACAATAGCTATCAAACCTCGATTGAAAGGGCCCTTATGGAGCTCCTTATGGACGTAAATATCGATTACCGTTGTTCTTGGACTTGGAGAAATGGAATTGGACCAAGCAAGAAAAAAAAAAGAAAAAAAAAAAAAAAAAAAAACCTCTAAGGTTGTACAAGAGGCTATTGATAAGGTTCAGATAATTAGACAACGGATGAAGGCCGCTTAGGATCGACAAAAGAGTTATGCAGATCTTCGGAGGAAGAAATTGGAGGTTGAGATTGGAGATAAGGTTTTTCTAAAGACTTTCCCACGAAAAGGGTTCTCAAGGATTTGATGAGGAGGAAAATTAAACCCTCGGTATATGGGACCATATGAGATTTTAGAGAAGACTGGGGATACGGTTTATCGATTGGACTTGCCTCCGAAAGTATTATCGAGATGAGTCCGAGGTTCTACCAGTTGAAGAAGTGGAATTAGGACCGGATCTCACCTTCGTTCAGAAGCCAATTAAGATATTGGATCGGAAGTTTCAGGAACTTCGAAATCGGCGTATTCCACTAGTCAAGGTTCTTTGGAGAAGTGATAAAACCGAAGAGGCTACGTGGGAGACGGAGGATAAGATGAAAAGATTTCGCCCCGAGTTGTTTCCAAGTGAGCAATGAATCCGAGGACGGATTCTTTTTAAGGGGGAGAGATTGTAACGCCCCGACTTTTCGGACGTAAAGGTAGAGCGTATGTGTTTACCTAATTGCGCGAATTAATTGTTTTACGTGTTTTATATTTAATTTTATAATAATTGTTATTATTTTATTATATTATATTATATTATTTTATTTTAATATTATTAATTTTATATATATATATGTTTCGTATTATATATATATATATATATATATATATATATATGTTTAATTATATTATTATTAATTTAATGATTATGCTAATTATATATTATGTTAATTAATCATGTTTTAATTAATTAATTGATTATTTATATATATATATATTTATACGTACAATATATTTTTGCATGAAGATTTTAATTATGCATGCAATCTAATATATTTTTGCATGAAATTTTATGTATTTATGCATGAATTGTTTGGAATATGCATGTTGTTCATTTTGTGCTTCGTTCTCTTATGATATGATATCTAATTGCCACGAATTTGTAATATGTCGTACATATATGTGTTATGGACATGATTTTATGCTCAAATTATGTTTTTGAATTCATTTGTTATGTTAACGAATTAAATTTTAATTGAGGAACCAAAACGGGAGCTAACGAGCACTTAGCGTACCCTTGGTTCCGAATTTAATATCTTGAGCTCGGGAACTCGGATTCGAGTTCCGTCAACTCCGCTGAACTCGTAACAAAAATTCGAGTTTAGTAAACTTAGCCTTATAATTTTCCCAATTCATTTGAAACTCCGAAATCCAACCGAAAAACGAAACGGAGACCAACTTGACCTTGTTACACTAATTCAGCCATAACTTGGCCAAACCACAACCAAATTAACCATGGTTGGATTCCTTTAAACCCTAACTCAACCACCTATCTAGATATTTCAATCCTTGACCGAGATTATCATCACACAAACCCCAAACATCAGCCAAAGCTACTGTTTTTCTCTCCAGTCCCGTAACCCTTCATCCCTTGGAGATTTTGGAGCTCAAATCTCCTCCAAACTTCAACCAATCATCAAGGTAAGCTTAAGGTTGTATTGTATGATTAATTCTGATCATTTTCATCCTTCCATTCACAAGTTTGAGCATGGTTTCATCCATTCTGGGCCATTTTACCGAAAAGTGGAGTTTTTGTATAAATTCTTGATCTCCTTTGATTCTCAATGATTTTGATTGATTCCAAGCCTGAGATTAATTGTTTTAACATCCTCATATCAATTATGATCTTTGTTTTCGTGTTTGTTGAGATATATATGAGATATCATTTATGAAATTTTCAGAAAATTCCACATGAAGGTCACGTATGCTTCCATGCCTTGATTGATCACTTTTGGAACTGATTTGTGTGTTCATCTAGAGTCTTTTGCTGCATATTTGTGACCTTAACATACCTGAACATGTTGGTTGAAGATTGATTGGGTTTGGCTCTGTTTTCCGTCGAGTATGCCCTGTTTTTGACCTGGAAAAGTTGCTGTCAAAGTGCTGCGTTTCTCCTTTCTTTTGCTGTCCGTTTTCGTGGCTTTGTGGTGTGGGTTGTGGCTGATTTCTTGCTGTAATTCATGCCTTGTATTGCTGCATGTTTTGCTCGAATTTCATGCTGGAACGTTGCTCTGTTTCTGCGCCATTTCTGTCAAAACAGAGACTGCTGCTGCTGCACGACACGGGCGTGCCGTTTCTGCCCGTTCCAGCGAGGAACGGGGGTGCTGTGTGGATTGGAGCTGCTGTACCGAGACACGGGGGTGTCTCGGTCCAGGCGGGGAGGGTGACACGGGGGTGTCACCCCGTTTTTCTGAATTCTTTAGCCTGCATTTTCTTCTTCTTCCTCGCGTGAATATTGTTGCTGCTACTGTTTTGTGGTTGTATGGCTGTATATATATATATATGTCTGTGTTGTGTGTGTATTGATTGTGTAATATGTGTGCATGCATGTGTTGCATGCATGTAAATTATATATAGTATATAATATGTATATAATATAGAGTATATATGCATGTATGCTTGGGTGTGTGTGTACATGAGTATATATATATATATGTAATGTGTATATATGTTATTATATTATATGATTATATGTATATATTATATTATATGTATATTTATTATATATTTTAAATATTATTTGATTTAATTTAATTATTGAAATTAATTGATTTCCATTTCGCGTATTTATTCTACCGACTATTGATTGAACGTTTTATTTGTTTTATTCCTAAATGTGAATTTGAATAATATGTGTTGTGCTTATTAAATGAATTTTAGATTAATTGTTATGCATTATGAATTTATAAATTTATGAATGTTAGGAATATTGTAAATTTATGAAATTATGAATTTATGAAATTATGAAATTGAATAAAATATATGAACGAATGATTTGATTATATGATTTAAATTCTTTAATCGTGCACATGAACATTTTTATAATATAACATGATCATTTATGCATTCATGTCATATTCACTTCATTGCCGAGCGTCATATGTGGTCATTGTGTCTCATACCTTTTCTTTTGCACAGATTCGGGTTTTGTCGGAGACGAGGGCAAGCATTGAGACGCTTGTGCCTTTATTTTGCTTTGGTAAAGGTGGGTTTTTCTTCTATTAGTTAAAACAACCCTATAAATCCCTTATGTGTAAAGTTTTAAGCCAAAATAATATATTTATATCAATCAAGTCATTTTGGGTAAATGATTTCAAATGTATGACCCCTTTTTAATTGTGAAACCCTACCTTATGTTTGGCGAGACACATTTATATATATGCTTATACGGGCCCCGGGACTTAGTATATGTGGCTAACCGAGGAAGCAAGGGCTGACGGGGATCTCATATACTAGTCCCAACCAAACTACGGTGATACCGGCCCTCGCTAGGAGGTTTAGCGAGGAATGGGAGCTGAGTGCCCTTGGGGGATTCATGTACCCCCATTGGCCTATGTATGAACCGGTGGTCAGGTCTAGCTAACTTGTCCACCACCCGGAGGAAGAAGGTGTATATGTATGATTATGATCATTTATGTATGTGCACGAAAGATATGTATGACCACCAATAATTATGATATGATTACACGAGGAGAAGGTTGGAGATTGTGCACGCTCACTCGCCGAGCTTAAACCCTTATGAACAATTATGAAGGAAAATGAACGTCGTAATCCCGTTGATGTCTTCATTGTTTTAACCACTTGATAAATTCTTATCAAACTTCACACGGGATTAGGGCTTGCATGTATGTGTTTAATTTATGCGATACTATATATCTTATGCCCCGTTTTTATACCCACCAGTCTCTTTTAGACTGAACCCGGTTGTTTTCAGCTGTTTTGTGCAGGTATAGGAGTGCTAGGCGGGAATACAAGTCGTCTAGGTCTTGCATTTGTGTTTAGTACTTCTTTTCAGTCTCATATTCATACTCGGGTTGCTACTTTTGTATTTGATCCTGTTATAGATTGGAGCGTTACGATTTTGTAGGCCATGAGTGCCATTGCATATTTGAATGCTCTTGTATATCTATTTTTGGAGCTTGGTGGCTCACTGTATATGCTTTATCGTTATGGCTTCCGCAAAACTTTCTTTAACTCTGATTCCTTATGTTTCTTGAGTTGATTGGTTCAGGGGTTAGTCCCGCCTAGCATAGCGTGTGTGTTGTGTCCCCGTTCACCGCGGATTTGGCCCGTGTATGGACTTCCATTTCATATACGGGTCGGGTCTCGGTGCGGGGGATGTGGTACCTTACGCTCGGGTGCTACAGGGACCTTAGCAATAACCACATTGTATCGGAGCAGGTAGAGCTGGTGCCGCAGGTACCGGAGGTCGAGCTTTCTTGACTGAGGTATTAAGACCTTGGGGTTTGAAAACCGGAGGCCCACTATGTGATGCATGCCTCTTCCCCAAATTACAATCTGAGCCTTGCCCCGAAGAATACATTGGTCTCAATCTTGTGTTATTGGTTTCCACTTTTATCGCCTTCCTCATAGCCTTCTCCCACGTATCCACCGTAGCAGCCTTAAGAGCATTCTGGATCTCATATCTCAAACCATGAACAAAATTTCGAGCCTTCTGGGTATCATCATTGGTAATATGTGGGGTATATAGTGCAAGTCTTTCAAATTCCAAGATATACTCCTCAACAGTCCTGTTCCCTTGTCTTAAGTCTGAAAATTGTTGAAGTCTTCTCTCACGAGCACTGGGTGGAATAAACTTATGACGAAACTCTCTTACAAGACTCTCCCAATTAAACTCCTCTCCACTCCTTTCCAATCGAGCTCTCATAGCCTTGAGCCAATTATATGCAGGACCTTGAATAAACCGTGCCGTGCAAACAACTTTCTCATGTGAAGGAGCGGGGCAAATTTCCCAAATTCCCGCAATCTCTAACAACCATTCTTCTGCTTGTATATCATCACCACCATACCATTTGGGCGGATTGTTATTTCTGAACTCCTTGAAGGCCGGAGTTACTTGTCCACCTTGTCCCTCCCATTGAGGATTATCTCTCTGATTCTGCTGAAGTTGATTCAGAAGAGCCTGTACTATATTCTCAGCATTCATTGGTGGAGGTGGTGGTGCCTGTGGAGGGGGTTGATTAAGATCAGGGGTCTGCTCCCTATTTACTCTCCTTCTTGGAGGCATCCTGAAAATACACAAATCAAGAGAATATCGATGCATGGGGTTCAGTTCATGATCATGAAGTCAATTATCATGAGTTTAAAGCAAATAAGTCACATAGAGATGTAGATGAATGAAAATAATCACGTACTCCTAAACCGAACGACCTAGACAGACTCAACATGACTCCAGAGCTTCGGTTTTGCAACCGAGAGCTCAGATACCACGCAAGGATGTAACACCCGGGAGCGAAAGGTGTCACATCCCCCGCAATAAGGTCTAACACGAGTAACGAAATAGGGAGTTCGCACCCGTATCAAACCATAGCGAACGGGAGACACACAAAACTCATACCCTCGTTAGGTGGCCTAGACCCTCAAAAACTGCACAAAATAAAATCAGAGTAGCGGGAGCAATTCACAAGACAAACATAAATCCCAAGATCACATATATACATATCCAAAAAGGGGAAGGGTCAAGTATTCAAGCTACCATGCTAGATCATATACAAAATATACAATGCCATCAAGGCCAAAAATATGAGTAGTCATAATACATAATCCAAAAATACATGAGCAAAAGAAGTGTAAACCACTATGATGCATGAGGACTCAAGCTACACCACAAGTAACCCAAAAGACACTTGCCGCGTAGCTTGACTCGGAAGAACCTGCAAACTCAAAAGAAAAGGAAAAAGGGAAAACAACAACGAGGGTTAGTCCTAGTGACTAGTGAGGGGGTAACTCACACACCCAATATACATATAGAGCAAATCAATTAATCAAAACGGAAGGATCCGTGGACCGAGAGTAGTTTTTGCAAGCCAAAGGTTTTCCCGTGATATAGGTATACATAAGGGTAAAGAAAAGGCAAAAAGAGCCAAATGCCAAATCCCAAGTTTTAGGTAGTTAGGAATCCACTCTCGTTCCATATATCATACAAAACTAAACCAACTCGGTGAGTACGAGTTACACATCCCAACTTCCACACACGAAGAACATAACAAAGCAAAACAAATCATAATCCATCCCCAACACCGGTTGATAGAAGGGTTGATGGCCCAAGCTATCCATATACACACGAAACAAGGTTTAATCACGACCTTCAAACCTTCGACGGTTAACTCCGCCGGCTCAAGAGAACCACCCTTCCTCGATCCTCCCAAGGTTAGGTGAGACTCTCAAATGAAGAATGCTGATGGGAGAGCTCGGTGACCCCTCGGTCGTCCCGAGATTAGCATACCACTCTTCGGGGCCCAAACTTATCACGAAAATCACGCACACGTATCGCAAAGCGTATCTTTCAAAGCCACATCTCTCTTACACACACACACTTGCATAAAGCTAAAGTTTTTCAAACAAAACAAAATAGCTTATATACTTATATAAAACGTTTTCAAAGACCTTAGAACAAGCGGGTCAAACCCTCAACATAGATATCATACACTTATTTCACGTATAATATACATAATCGCATGGGAGCTTCAAATCAAGTAGGGTTATAGGTCGATTAACTAAAAGAACAAAACCTCACCTTGTCAACGTGCGTAGTGGAGACAAAAGTGTAACTCGGACACCTACGGAGCACGCTCGTCCTCAACAGGAAGATCCTCTGAACAAGACAAGCAACAAGGAACACCCTTAGACTCAATATGAACCACATTGATGCTTGGTACATGCATATGTATGCTTATGGTGCAAATGTTATAAGATGAACCCACATTTCGGTCATTCACGAGCATACAATGCACATAAGAACATATATCATAAACGAGGACGTAAATCAAGTCACAAATTCATAACGTAAGGCTTAACACATGATATAACAAGTTAATCATGCATACACATCATAAACGAGGCAAGAAAGATCAACAAGAAGCAAGGAAATGACGAAAGAAACTCCTCTTGGCCATCACCTACTGAGTGGACACGGCCATATCCAAAATTCATAGGAATCGGACACGGCCGTGTCCGATTAAAACAAAATCAGGACCCAAAGTCGAGAGCTTAACACGGCTGTGTCCATTTTCAGTTATAACATGACACGGCCGTGTCATGCAATCGGGACTGAAAAAAAAACGCAGCAACTTACGATTTTTCAAGCACAAAACAGGGCATTTCGGTTCTTGGCCTTGGGGAGTCTCTTAAGGCATCAAAGGCACATAAACCAAGCATGAAATTAACATCAATCCATCACATATTCAAGCCATACAAGTAGCAACAAGTTCAGCTCCAAAAATTGCAAGAAACAAAGCAAGAAAGGGGAGGGAATGCATCAAGTTATATCATCCAATTCTCAAGAGTTCATTAATGGCCAATCACTCATAATCCAACTACCATGAAAGGAGATGCAATAAATGCTAAGAATCAAGTCCTAAGAGCAATATATCATCACCAAGAATCAAGGAAACAAGAATGGAAGCAAGAATCAACAACTTCCTCCAACAACTACTATTCACATGCTAGGCATAGCTCATGAATCCTCCATGGAAATCTGTGAGGCCCCGTTTCTCGACTAAGGTAAGTTTTGGTTACGAGAGTGAACGATTTATCCTTCAAGCTTGAGTTATGTGAATTTATGCCTTAATTCATTTATCATGTTCGTGCTTTTGTGAAATATATGATTTGCATGCTATATGTGGCTATTTGACCTGATAATTATATGCTCGTATTGTGTTTATTGGGTTTTGAAAGCATGCTTCGTGATTAAAAGAAACAATGTGCTTATATGGACATTAAAGCATAAGTTAGGGACTGAATGGTAAATTTGTTTTCCAAGCCTAGAACTGGATAGAACTTAATGAAATTGAGTAGATAATTCGATTATGACTTTGTGGGTTTTTAAATCGCTCGATTTGGAGTTCGGACGAAGAAGTTGTGGCCATTTTACGAAAGTCAACCTTTTAAGCCTTTAATTGTTGACCTGCGACCCAATTTCGAAATCAACCCAATTTGAGACCCAATTTTACTCCTAACCCGCTCCAATTGACCCGGTTCGTGACCCATATGGCTGACCCAATTGGCCAATTCAGATTTTAACACCCTAAGCCTCATTTTACGTTATTTCACAATAATCAAACACAAACTCTCTCAAACCTATTCATAGTCTCTCAAGAACACCAAGAACACCTTCCAGCCATCTTCAAGAGACAAGAGTGAAGACTAAAACTGGAGATTCAAGACTAAAGAACAAGATTCCCTCTTCGATTTTCAGCTCTTAAGGTAAGAAATGCTTGAATGCTTATGTGGGTCTTCTCCTTTGAACTTGAAGCTTGAATCTGAAATCTAGGGTCATGTTAAATAAATTAAATCTAAATTTACTGATGGAAATGTGTTTCTTATGTTACTAGGAATGATTTAGTGTAAGAATTTCTCATTTTCATGCTTGTTTGGAGAAACCACCATTGTTGATCTTTGAAGCTTTTATGCAGATTTTTGCATGTTCTTGTTCCAGCTTGTTTTAGGTTGATTTGTTGATGGATTCTTGTTCCTTATGTGTTTTTATGAAGAATGTGATTAATTTCCTTAAGTTTCTTGCATGATTGAAGATTTCACCATTTCTGAGTTTGAGCTTTGAATACATGAAGAAGATGAAGTTCATATGTGCAAATTGTTGGAATTCTTGATGCATATTCTTGCCTAAATGTTCTGGGCATATTATTTGGTGTCAATAATTTCGTTTTGCTACAGTAGCTTGTGACACCCCCGTGTTACATTTGTTCTTGGAGGTGACATTCCCACGTCAAGGCCTTCGGGTCAAAAATTGGATTTTTGTGATCTTGTTCGTTTTGCTTCGTTTTCACCTCCTTTGGACTTCTTACACCCCTAATATGATATATATGACTTGGAATCATGTTTTCATGCATTGTAATGTCTTACATGCCTCGATTACGCGTGAAATTGTGCTAAGTATGGTTCACATGTTGTTATTTGCTTACCTTATGACTTGAACGCTTATTATATGACTTATATGATGTTGTTGATCATCATTATTAAACTTACGATATACTGGGGCATTCAGTTGCATACCATGAGCATGTTTACTCTTTCTTGAAGTCGTGTGTCGTCTTAATTGGTTTTGAGTCGTGTCTTACCTTTGTTAGTATGTTATCTTGTTAGGTGGTGAGTCTCCGGTCGAGTAGCTTGTTGCTCGTGGTTGGCCTTCGAAGTTCTTGGTGAAGGTGAGGAGCTATTATGTGAAAATGTTTCCAAAACTGTGGACACCTAAAGCCTTTCATGTTTGATGGTTTTAATCTCTGTTTTCAAAATGTATATATAGGCTCTATAAGCCAAGTTTGTGAGCTTTGCTCGTAGTATTGATATTTGCTTAAGATCAGCGGTTTACAAGTAAAGTATGAGTTTTGGTATATGGGATAGATACCCAAAATGCATTAGGAACTTTATTGGATATTATGTATACGCGTGTGTAGCGAGATGTTTTGGCTCATGCTATGAAAGTGGCATGGAGATTTGGTACCTTGCAGGGACGCTTGCATGGTTAGATTTGGATTTGAGAGCTCGGGGATGGAGTATGTAGGAATACCGGGAAGGCAAGGGCCGACGGTTACCTCTTACGAAGTTCCCACTTGGAAGAGATATTTTTGGTTCCAACGGAGTGTTGGGGCTGAGGTATACTCGAGGGTGGAATGTGGAGTTTCATGGACTCACTTCCCAATGTTTTGGACCGATGTTCGGGGGCTGCATCCCTCGACATCACGGCGTTGAGGATGGATTGGTTTGTTTTGGTTTGGATTCAGAAGTTTGGTTGTAGTGCTCGTTCTCGCCGAGCCGGGTGTTTTGTAGCTTATGATCCGTATATTTTGAAAACTTGCATTGTTTTGGAAAACTCCTTCGTATCATGAACAATCCTTGGTTTAGCATGCATTGAACCCCTTTTAATGTATTATGTAAACCTCTCCTCACCGGTTCCCTTTGAACTGATCTCCTTTACCTTTCGTGTCCGCAGGTCGCGTTTTGGAGTCGAGCTAGGTGGGGTCTTTTGAGAGTCTTGTCTTGAGTCTAGCTTGTACTTGTTTACGCTTGTAGCGTACTTTACTTTATGACTTATGTTATGTTCCGAGATTTATGGTTTTATTCCGTATGATGATTTTATGTTAGTTTGGGCCGTGATGGTCATTAGGAGGGATTTACATTTCCGCATTTTGAGCATTTCTTGCTGGACCGTGATGGTCAATACTTGTTGGATATTACTTTTACGATTATGAACGCAATTTGATTTAAGCTTCCGCATTACTTGTGTTTGTTACTCGCTTTGTGAGTCTAGCACCGCCTAGCTAGGATGTCCGTTTGTCACCGCTTACTTCGCGCTTGGCGGGTATATGGATAGCCATTCTATATACAAGCTAGGTACGTAGCGCGGGATAGGCGTGGATGCCCTCGTCCGGGCGTTACAAAATCAAATCAAGAACACATAAAGGAGAGAGGAGAGAGTGTAGATTACAATCATAAACTTACCTTTCAAATTTGAGAAACTTTGGTTGTGATTTGAGCTCAAAATCAAGAAAATGGCCAAAGGGGTTTCTTTTCTCTTACTTCCTTGCTTGGAGCTGATCGATTCTTGTGGGAGAGAGGAGAATGGATAGGTTCTGTTGGGGCTGAGAGGGGTGTCAACTCAAGGTATAACTCATGGTTAAGGGTTTGGTTAAGTTCAAGTGGGGTCCACAAAGCTTAGTTAGGTCAAAAGGTAGTTGTTAGGCGTAAGGCTCTCATTTCGGTTGAAATTCGAGGGTCTTAATGAACTTAGAAAAATGTGAGGTTTGTCCCATTGAACCCGAATCGTCGAAACGATTTCAACGGAGGTGACGGAATTCGAATCCGAATTCCCGAGCTCAAGATACGCGACCCGGAACCCAAGGTACGCTAAATGCTCTTTAGCCTGCTTTAGGTCCCGTCTCCAAAACGAACCAAAAAGGAAATCAAAACAAATACCAAAACATAAAACGAGTATATAATCGAGTCCATAAAGCATGTAATTAACTCATATAAAAATTCACAGAAGTTAGAATTAAATACGGATCCAAAACGAGCAAAATACCAAACAAGAAAGTTAAACGTTCGAACAATCAAATCCATATTAAAGCAAATAAGTTCAAGAAATTGCAATTAATCCACGTTAGCATTTAAATATCACGTAATCACTTAAGTAAATAATTAAATAACACACATAATAGGTTACCTGAAAAGTCTGTTCAGTCGGGATGTTACACTATATGTCTTATTACAGAGTTTGATGGTGCCGGTGGGCCCGAGGTTTAGAGTGTTTGGCCCTTCACACTCTCAGACTCCACTACCGCGAGGTGAGGTTTAGGTATTTGTATAGCTATGCGACCTATGGCCTTTACATGTTGATTTCTACCCTTGCATGCGAGTATACATTATTATAAATACATACGTGTTGGATATGATATGTTTACAAACTTATGCCTGCATTGTAACAGTACAGGACCGATCCAGTATGCAGATATTGTCCGCTTTGCACGCCCTTAATCGAAACGGCCTCACGGATTTGTTCCTCCCAATGGGTTGGGCCACTGGGAAAATGCGTCTGCAAGGAAAGGTTTCCATCCCCCCTTATAAGGAGGACTTCGTTCTCCTTCCCAACCGATGTGGGATGGGCGCACATCCACCCCCCCTAAGAGGAGCTCAGCGTCCTCGCTGAGGACCTGACACATCAGCTTCCTGGCACCGGCTCTGATACCATTTGTAACAGTACAGGACCGATCCAGTATGCAGATATTGTCCGCTTTTTCCACATATGAGGCACAATTTCAACCTTCTTCGACAATTATTGTAGGTATGGGTCGGTCCCCCGCAATAAGTACATTGAGGTACATCCGAGCGGGAATTTGTAGATGCCGGTGCCATAGGTAGAGCCTTCGGTCGAGTCGGTGCGGCCTGAGAACTCGTCTTTGAAATTCGGGGTTCCTGTAGGGACATGTCTTCGCCATATGGTCGCCTTTGCTAAACTTAGCATACACGTACACACACACCCATGCATGCATAAATCACATATATACTTCATATATATATAAATACAACTCATGCATGCAATATGTATACTATTATATATATATTGTATATTATTATATATGATTATTTATATATATTATGTTATATATTATATATAACTATTATATATTTTAAAAATTATTTGATTTAATTTAATTATTGAAATTAATTGATTTCCATTTCGCGTATTTATTCTACTGACTATTGTTTGAACGTTTTATTTGTTTTATTCCTAATTGTGAATTTGAATAATATGTGTTATGCTTATTAAATGAATTTTAGATTAATTGATATGCATTATAAATGTTTTGAATGTTATGAATTTATGAAATTTATATGAACATATGAATTTATGAAATTATGAAATTGAATGAAATATATGAACGAATGATTTGATTATACGATTTAAATTCTTTAATCGTGCACATGAACATTTTAATGATATAACATGATCACTTATGCATTCATGTCATATTTACTTCATTGTCGAGCGTCATATGTGGTCATTGTGTCTCATACCTTTTCTTTTGTACAGGTTCGGGTTTGGTCGGAGACGAGGGCGAGCATTGAGACGCTTGTGCCTTTATTTTGCTTTGGTAAAGGTGGGTTTTTCTTCTATTAGTTAAAACAACCCTATAAATCCCTTATGTGCAAAGTTTTAAGCCAAAATTATATATTTATATAAATCGAGTCATTCTGGGTAAATGATTTCAAACGTATGACCCCTTTTATTTATGAAACCCTACCTTATGTTTTGGCGAGATTGCATGTATGTTATGTTCACGGGCCCCGGGACTTAGTATATGTGGCTAACCGAGGAAGCAAGGGCTGACGGGGATCCCATATACTAGTGCCAACCAAATTTACGACGATACGGACCTCGTTAGGAGTTTTGACGAGGAAACGCAAGTCGGGCTTTTGAGGATTCATGTACCTCACTAGCCATAATGTATGATCCGGTGGTCAGGTCTAGCTAACTTGTCCACCACCCGGAGGAAGAAGGTGTATATGTATAATTATGATCATTTATGTATGTACACGAAAGATAGGTATGACAACCAATAATTATGATATGATTACACGAGGAGAAGGTTGGAGATTGTGCACGCTCACTCGCCGAGCTTAAACCCTTATGAACAATTATGAATGAATATGAACGTCGTAATCCCGTTGATGTTTTCTGTTGTTTTAACCACTTGGTAAATTCTTATCAAACTTCACACGGGATTAGGGCTTGCATGTAGATGTTTAATTTATGCGATATTATATATCTTATGCCCTGTTTTTATACCCACCAGTCTCTTTTAGACTGAACCCGGTTGTTTTCAGCTGTTTTGTGCAGGTATAGGAGTGCTGGGCGGGAATACAAGTCGTCTAGGTCTTGCATTTGTGTTTAGCACTTCTTTTCAGTCTCATATTCATACTCTTGTTGCTACTTTTGTATTTGATCCTAATATAGATTGGAGCGTTATGATGTTGTAGGCCGTGAGTGCCGTTGCACATTTGAATGCTCTTGTATATTGATTTTTGGAGCTTGGTGGCTCACTGTATATGCTTTATCGTTATGGCTTCCGCAAAACTTTCTTTAACTCTGATTCCTTATGTTTCTTGAGTTGATGGTTTAAGGGTTAGTCCCGCCTAGCATAGCGTGTGTGTTGTGTCCCCGTTCGCCGTGGATTTGGCACGTGTATGGACTTCCATTTCATATACGAGTCGGGTCTCGGTGCGGGGGATGTGGTACCTTACGCTCGGGTGCTACATCCTTAAGTGCGCCCATCCCACATCGGTTGGGAAGGAGAACGAAGTCCTCCTTATAAGGGGGGATGGAAACCTTTCCTTGCAGACGCGTTTTCCCAGTGGCCCAACCCATTGGGAGGAACAAATCCGTGAGGCCGTTTCGATTAAGGGCGTACAAAGCGGACAATATCTGCATACTAGATCGGTCCTGTACTGTTACAAATGGTATCAGAGCCGGTACCAGGAAGTTGATGTGTCAGGTCCTCAGCGAGGACGCTGAGCTCCTCTTAGGGGGGGTGGATGTGCGCCCATCCCACATCGGTTTGGAAGGAGAACGAAGTCCTCCTTATAAGGGGGGATGGAAACCTTTCCTTGCAGACGCGTTTTCCCAGTGGCCCAACCCATTGGGAGGAACAAATCCGTGAGGCCGTTTCGATTAAGGGCGTGCAAAGCGGACAATATCTGCATACTGGATCGGTCCTGTACTGTTACAATATGTGCCCCCATCCCACATCGGTTGGGAAGGAGAACGAAGTCCTCCTTATAAGGGGGGATGGAAACCTTTCCTTGCAGACGCGTTTTCCCAGTGGCCCAACCCATTGGGAGGAACAAATCCGTGAGGCCGTTTCGATTAAGGGCGTGCAAAGCGGACAATATCTGCATACTGGATCGGTCCTGTACTGTTACAAATGGTATCAGAGCCGGTGCCACGAAGCTGATGTGTCAGGTCCTCAGCGAGGACGCTGAGCTCCTCTTAGGGGGTGGATGTGCGCCCATCCCACATCGGTTGGGAAGGAGAACGAAGTCCTCCTTATAAGGGGGGATGGAAACCTTTCCTTGCAGACGCGTTTTCCCAGTGGCCCAACCCATTGGGAGGAACAAATCCGTGAGGCCGTTTCGATTAAGGGCGTACAAAGCGGACAATATCTGCATACTAGATCGGTCCTGTACTGTTACAAATGGTATCAGAGCCGGTACCAGGAAGTTGATGTGTCAGGTCCTCAGCGAGGACGCTGAGCTCCTCTTAGGGGGGGTGGATGTGCGCCCATCCCACATCGGTTTGGAAGGAGAACGAAGTCCTCCTTATAAGGGGGGATGGAAACCTTTCCTTGCAGACGCGTTTTCCCAGTGGCCCAACCCATTGGGAGGAACAAATCCGTGAGGCCGTTTCGATTAAGGGCGTGCAAAGCGGACAATATCTGCATACTGGATCGGTCCTGTACTGTTACAATATGTGCCCCCATCCCACATCGGTTGGGAAGGAGAACGAAGTCCTCCTTATAAGGGGGGATGGAAACCTTTCCTTGCAGACGCGTTTTCCCAGTGGCCCAACCCATTGGGAGGAACAAATCCGTGAGGCCGTTTCGATTAAGGGCGTGCAAAGCGGACAATATCTGCATACTGGATCGGTCCTGTACTGTTACAAATGGTATCAGAGCCGGTGCCACGAAGCTGATGTGTCAGGTCCTCAGCGAGGACGCTGAGCTCCTCTTAGGGGGTGGATGTGCGCCCATCCCACATCGGTTGGGAAGGAGAACGAAGTCCTCCTTATAAGGGGGGATGGAAACCTTTCCTTGCAGACGCGTTTTCCCAGTGGCCCAACCCATTGGGAGGAACAAATCCGTGAGGCCGTTTCGATTAAGGGCGTACAAAGCGGACAATATCTGCATACTAGATCGGTCCTGTACTGTTACAAATGGTATCAGAGCCGGTACCAGGAAGTTGATGTGTCAGGTCCTCAGCGAGGACGCTGAGCTCCTCTTAGGGGGGGTGGATGTGCGCCCATCCCACATCGGTTTGGAAGGAGAACGAAGTCCTCCTTATAAGGGGGGATGGAAACCTTTCCTTGCAGACGCGTTTTCCCAGTGGCCCAACCCATTGGGAGGAACAAATCCGTGAGGCCGTTTCGATTAAGGGCGTGCAAAGCGGACAATATCTGCATACTGGATCGGTCCTGTACTGTTACATGCATCCTGCATGGGTGGGAGCCCGAGGGCTTAAATTCCACAGCGTGGGGATATATATATGAAAATGTGTTTTTGAGGCATATGGAAGGTATTTTGGAAAACTTAGTTGTGTTTTGGTTCTGTAGCGAGTTGACCATGATATATGGTATCTGTTCTATTCTGTTCTGTTCTGTTGTGGATCCAAGGAGCTATGGGTAATGGGTCCCCCGGGACGGTTAGGGCCGTCGGGGTTTCAACCATGTGCGTAGTTCCATTTGAGATATCATTGCGTGACTCAAGGATATAGGCGAGGCGTGATATCTTGAGCCTTCGGTGTTTTATCCGGGGAGGACTCTTGTGGGATAGCTACCCCTTGAGGGCGGGTCAGTTCTAGATGATTTGGGGACGGTACATCTCCTCCATCATTGGTGTAGAGGATGGATTGATTTTGATTTATGTTCTGAGGTGTAAAGGTTGGAAGCTCGTACTCGTCGAGCATGTGTTTTGTTCTATTTGGGGAATCGTGAATCGAGATAGAGTTTCTGAAATGTTTTCTAACACTTATATACTTATCTTTTGGGGTACTTTTAGAAATATCTTTGGTATGCAACACCTATCTCTGGTTCATGATTCCCTCCTTTTGATCTTTGTTATGCTTTATACATATATTGTGGGTGTGCATTAGCCCCCTCACTCGGTCAAGTTGACTGACCCCTCATTTAACCTTTCAGTTGCAGGTCTGTTGGTTGCTAGGCGGGGACTGAGTCCTTTGAGTTGCACTTCGTCAGTCTAGCCTTTCTAGTTGCATTTGTCCTTCGTACACTTTACTTATGTTTTGACTTGTAGACTTGAGATTATACTTTACCTTTCTGTAACCCTGTGTGGTATTCGGATTCGGCCCTGTGTGGCACTTGTTGGTTATTACGTTATGCAGATTTGATATTCGGGATTAGGTATCTATGCTAGTTGAACAGGTCACTTGCTTTGAATGTTGATTTAGTTGTTTCTGCTATCTGATGTTGAATGTTTGAATTACTTTCGTGCTCTCAGTTTGTCGAGTTAGATCCGCCTAGCATAGCGTGTGTGTTTGTCTCCTGTTCACTTTGATGCGGATTCTGGCATGGATTTCCATTTCATGACCGGCTCTGGGTCTCAGTGCGGGGGATGTGGCATCCTCCGTTTGGGGTGTTACATAAGAGCTTCGTTTCGCCCGGTGTGGTCGACAAGGTGAGGTTTTTCTTCCTTTTTAGTTAAGTGACGTACAACCCTACATTTATTTTAAGCCCGCATGCGATATACGTATATATATATATATATATATATATATATATATAATTATGTAAATACGTGTTCGATTAGTATTTTGTGGGATTTGTCCCTTTTGCTATGAATTATTGGAAAAACGCTTTTATATATATATGTAACCTATTTTATGTTTATTTGATTTGAAAAAGGGTTGGTGTGTGTGAACGTTTTGAAATAGCGAGACTACGACTTTGAATATGAAGTTGGAACATTCTTAAATCTTGAAATTAGTAAAATTATGACTTTTGATCTTTGAAATGGGCCCCCAAGGTTTGTGTCAAGGAGCCCTGGGACGGTGTCGGGCCTTTGGGTCTACTCCTAAGCATGACCTCCATTTATTGGAAAGGATGTACCGGAACCCACCAGGAGATTTGGTCGGGGGATGGAGTCCGAGGGTTGGAGAAGCATTGAGCACTCCCCTCAACTGTTAGATGGTTAGGGTAGGATTAACCCTTCCATCGCCGGAGAAATGGTAGGCTTGTATGATTTTGATTTCGTTTGATTATGAACTGAGGAGTTGGATTCTAAACTCGTTCTCGTTGAGTCTTTTGATTTTGATTTTGGATACAGTTCGTGAAACTGGAGTGGATTATAAACTACTAAAATTCGATGATTTTGGCCTTCGGCCTTAAACCTTTTTCTTATATATAGTATCACGTGATAAAATGATTTAGAATGCAAAAACCACGCCCCGGTTCACGAACTACTTAATTTTGAGTATGCTATGTTCTTACGTTTATATACGTGTGCGTATGTTAGTCCCCCTCACTAGTCTTTAGGACTGACCCCTCTTCGTTGTTTTCTTTTCCCCTTGTCACTTTTGAGTTGCAGGTTTCCGTGGTAGTTGTGTGCTAAGCGGCGGTCGTTTGTCGAGTCTTGGGTTTTGTTCTTTTAGTTTTATGCAACTTTCTAGTTTATTTTGTATCTTTAAACCTATAGAAATTATGTATCTGCAAATATGAATTGGAATTTAAGAAAATACATAGAAACGTTTAAAATTTGAGATTTGAAACTTGCATATCTTGTTAATTATAAGCATGTATGTTCGTATATTTGAATTCCTGGGCCTTCTGCTTTTGCTCTGTTTATTATTGCGCACTCTAATTTAGGGTCTAGACCATCTAGCCTAGGTGTGATTTGGTTTGTCTCCCGTTCAATGTAGTTTGGCACGTGTGCTGAGTTCCCATTTCGTTATACGTGTTGGGCTATGGTGCGGGGGATGTAGTGCTCTGCGCTCCGGGGTGCTACATCCTAAAGTGGAATCAGAGCGCCGGGTTGCAAAACCGGAGCCCTAGCGTCGTGCCGGGTCTGTCTAGGTCGTTCGACTTAGGATTATGTGCTTATTTGCATTACTTTCATCAATTATGTGATCTATTTGTATTAATTGTATTATTTGTGTTAATCGTTCACATGAACATGCACTAAAAACCCCGCATGCATTGATATTTCTTGGAGATTGTGCCTTCATTTCAGGATATTGTTCCAGTAACAACAAGTATTACCGGGAAGAGGACAATGGACCCATGTGCTGTCAGTTTATGAGAAGCTTTAGGGGTTTTAATTTTATAGAGTTAGTCGAAGGTGGTAATGCCAAGATCGAGAACAGATATCCGAGTTGGAATGGGTTTGGAAGATTTGTTCGGGGATGTTTTGAGAACGGTGGGGGTGTGTTTTCTTATCCAAATTTCAAGATCAAGGTAAGTATTTCAAGAGAATGAAGCTAAATTAAAGATTCTAGGAAGGCGCGTAGGTAATTTTGTTCAAGAGTTCTCTCATACGTACATCTCTCCTAGTTTAATGATAAGAGACTTCAAGGAAATTCTTAACTTTTGAAGAAGATAGAAGGAAATAGGTAACCCTACCTTTGGAACTTGCGGGATTGGGCACCAAAGTTCGGGATTAATTACAAGCAAGTAGGAATGGGATCCAATCAATTTTCAAATTTCAAGAGCTTCAATATATCTCCAACACCAATTAAGAGCAGATTCTAATGCCGAAGAGGGAATACCAACTTTAAGAGGAATTTGGAATTATTTCAGGTGCCAATTATTGGGAGAATGTCTCAAGAAAGAATTATTGGAAGACGTGATAAGAGGCCCGGAATATAAGCGTAATTTCCAAAACTTCAAGTCCCCAATGATACCGAGAATAAGAGGATTCAAGTATCCAATAATGGACTTTATATTTCCTCACCGGAATTGATTTAGTATTCCAATTGTCGAGGCACGGGTCACATGAAAGGAGTTGTAGGAAGAAATCGGGGAATGCTTCAAGTATAGAGAAATTGAAGATATGGTGGGAGTTATCCGAGGAACAAGAATTTGAGATCATTAAAGAAATGCCATGACTTCAAGATCCCGGTTCAAGCACAAGATGACCCTCCCGAAAAGTAAGAAGTTGACACCGAACTCGACACTTCCACCATGGTTCAAGATACACTAACGCATACATGGCACTTCATACATGTATCTTTTATTTAATTTTGTGTTATCTTTCTTTCTTCGTTGCCTCTCGGTGTTTCTTGTGTTGCTTTTGGTTGCTTATTGTTGTTGCTTTCGTTGTTTCCTTTTTGTGGAACCCTCTTCTTGAAGAGGGTTAGCGAGTTGAGTGCCCGAGAGTGCTGGTGAGTTGTGAGCGCCGAGTTTGCCGAGTTTTCCCGGTGATTTCTTGAAGGCGCCCAGTTAAGGTACGGAGTTACCGTAGGAGTTGGTGCTTGCTTTTAGGAGGTCCCCCTGGGACTCAACGGTATCTACAGGAGATAGAGAGAAGGCTAACCCGTTGATATTTCTCGTAGAAGAGCCGAGCACACCTCAGAGCAAGAAGTTTATCGTGTTAGCGGAGAATACTAGGCAATCTTCTTTAAGAACACCAACCCATTGACATGTATGACAAATAAGAGGTACGACTTTCAGTGGGAAGAGGCGTTGAAGAGAGTTACCAATGATATCGGTTTTTGCCAACCCGGAGGTACAAAAGGCTACATTGTTTCCGACTGAGGCATAAAGGAAGGCGTTTGTCGTGTGTTGCTTGCAGAAGAGCCGTAGCCTACACCTTGATAAGTGCAGGGTCACAAGTTTATCCCACTCATGGTTGAGAGTTCTCCAACTACTCCCGAATCTTTATTTGGGAAGTGGGGCAAACGACTAGGACTTTGTGTCCGATTTACTAATTAAGGAGGTAAGTCTCGAGAAGTTTGTCGTTCTCCGAGATTGATGTAACGCCCCGAATTTTCAGACGCAAAGGTACGACGTATGTGTTTACCAATTTGCGCGAATTAATTGTTTTTACGTGTTTTATATTTAATTTTATTATAAATTGTTATTATTTTATTTTATTTTATTATATTTTATTTTAATTTAATATTATTTTAGAATATTTCGTTAATTTAAATAAATAAATAAATAAATAAATATATATATATATATATATATTTCTTTTATTATTATTAATTTAATGATTAATGCTAATTAAGTGTTATGTTAATTAATCATGCTTTAATTAATTAATCACGTTGACCTTAATTTATGTTTATAATTTAATTTAATCTATTTATTTAATTTTTATTATGCATGAATTTTAATGAATATGTGCATGAATTGCATGAAAATGTGCATGGTTGTTTAATTTGTGCATCGTTCTTATATGAAATGATATCGAAATGCCGTGAAATTGTAGTATGTCGTAAATATGTGTGTTATGAACATGCCCATATGATCGGTTTATGGTTTCGAATTCATTTGATATGTTAACGAATTTAATTTGATTCGTGGAACCAAATCGGGGGCTAATGAGCAATTAGCGCACCCTTGGTTCCGTACGTGATATCTTGAGCTCGGGAACTCGGATTCGAGTTCCGTCAACTTCGTTGAACTCGTATCGAAGATTCTAGTTTAATAAAATAAGCCTTATATTTTCCGAAATCATTTGAACCTCCGAAATCCAACCGAAAAACGAAACGGCATCAAAATGACCATCTTTCACTATATTGGCCATAACTTGATCAAAACTTAACCAAATTAACTATGGTTGGTGGCATTTTAACCATAGTTCAACCCTTTACCATTCCTTACCTGCCTCATCTCGATCTAACCCTCACACAAAGCAGACAGTTCAGGCAAAGCTTCTGCAACCCAGTTCTTCCCGTAACTGTGCAATCCTTGGGATTTTGGAGCTCAAATCTCAATCATCTTTCATCCAATCAACAAGGTGAGTTAGGATTATGTTGTACATGCATCTCTAGTTATTTTCATCCTTTCATCACTAATTTTAACTCAGATCTCATGAGGTTTTGAAGCATGAGAGTGAACAGTTAGGTTTTGAAGAATTGTGATGGTTTAAGGGTTAGTCCCGCCTACCATAGCGTGTGTGTTGTGTCCCCGTTCGCCGTGGATTTGGCATGTGTATGGACTTCCATTTCATATACGGGTCGGGTCTCGGTGCGGGGGATGTGGTACCTTACGCTCGGGTGCTACAATTTAAGTGTTTTAGTGAGAAGTTGGGCTTGTCTTCGGAACCGTTCAGGACCCTCTCAGGACCTGAGGACAGACCCTTTAGAAGGAGGGAAGTTTGTAAAATCCCGCTCGTCCGGCCGTACAGGTACGCGATTCGAGAGTGCTAAGTGCGCATTTAAATTATTTTAATTATGCATTTTACGTGTTTATTTTATGCCTTACGTGAAATACTTGGATGATTTGATTTAATATTTGAATTTTATATGAAACTTTAGTTGAATTATTTGAACGTTTATGCTTTATATGCCCTGTTTTTAATCCGTTTGTGGCCGTTCTTGTCTCTAATTTTTGTGATTACGTGATATACATGAACTATATATTATATGAACGCGTTTTTATATTCGTTGCATGTTTTCGTGTTTGTTTGATACGGTTTTCGAACTGTTTTATTTGTTAGGGACCTGAGGGCCTAATTTCATTTAGCGCACCTTGGGTTCCGGAAGGCGTATCTCGAGATCGGGAATTCAAATTTGAATTTTGGAAGTGACGCCGGACTCGTAACGAAGAATGGAAGCTAGAGAACTTGGCCTCTTAATTTTCTAAGCCCGTTTGACACCCTCATATTTTGCCTGAAACCGAGCCCTAGTGACAGATTTGCGACCCTCACCCGGTTCCCTCATATCTGACCCGTTTCTCATCCGATTCAACCCGTTTTTGAACCCACTTAACCCTCTTTTGACCCTCTATCTCACTTTCACTCTCTCATTTCGGATCAGGCTAAGGGAAAAGAAAGAAAGGAGCAGTAACCAAACAGTAAGGGAGAAAGTAAGAAAAGAGGGGCTTCACTATTCACCAAGTCCGATTTCTTGCTAGTTCGACCTCCATTTCTCATCAAATTCAAAAGGTATGTTCAGATTTCGAACCTCCATCTCATTGGCTTTCTTTTAAATCTGATTTGGTCCATTTTCATCCATTGTTTAGCATGATATGAGAAGTTATGTGAATAGGTAGGTTATTTCATAATTTTTGGAAGAATTCATGCCATACTTGGTTTAATCCTTGAATTTATTAATGATATTTGATCTCTTGACATTCTTGTATGATTATATGATATGAAATTTGTTGGAAATTGCCTAAAAGCCGAACCACCATTGTTGAATATTCATGAAGCTTGGAGATGATGATGTTGTGTGCTCTCTTGCTTTCCATCTTGTTTCCTTCTCGTTTATGGCTTGTATGGCTGTTGTTTTGTGTAGCTTTTGTTACCTTTTCCTTGCCTTTTTATTGCTTGAAGCTGCTGCTGTGAGGGTGAAGTTTGGAGAAGACGAACAGGCGAGGAAGATGCAATTTTCGCGACTGCACAGTGCAGTCGCGACCGCAACCGCGACCGGAATATGGGCGGGACCCCATTTTGGCCCTGTTTCGAGATAAAATTGCTGAACTTGCTGGAGGAGCTGGTGGTCACGCCCGCGACCACCTGGATGTTGTTCGCGACCCCATTTGAGGGGATTCTCGACCTGCTGCTGCTGTTGCTTTTCGTTCGTGTTTTTCGTTGTCTTCTTGCTTCTTTCTTACCTCTTTTGTGTTGATAACTTGTTATATTATTATATGTTAAATGTTTTATTATGAATTTATCTTGGGAATTCGATGCTCTTACGTGAAATAAATAGCTTACGTGCTTCATATATGTTTATATGTGCATGCATGAATCCCTTAGGTGGTTGTTTGTCTTGCATGTTGTTTCCTTGAGATTTTATGAAGTGTATGCATGGCGTACTTGTTGTAGTATGTGTTATATGCTCTGTTATGAATTTATTACGTGACTTCAATGATTTTATACGTGATATATGTGCCCTAACATGTGCTATATATCTTCATACGTTCATGCATGAACTAATATGATCTTTCTTTGAATCATTTGATGTTTTGTCGTTTATCTTCTTTTATGCATGCAATATTAACGTGTAATATTACGTGTTCTATTATGAATTTAATGTCTGAATTTGATGCTCTTATGTGCAATATTTGGCCTAATATGCTACATATGTTCTCCTATGTAAGTGCATGGATCTATATGACGTTTAAGTGTTTCGTTTGATATTTTCTTGTCTCTTGTCTTGTATGCATGCATGTCTAACGTATGATATAATGTGTTATGTGTAGTATATGAAGTTTATAAATTTATTTAACGTGAAATATGTGAACCTTGACTTGATATGATTAAATATGGCATAAATGAACCTGAATGACATCTCATTGCATTTTATTGCATTATTGCATAAATATGCATTTGCCGAGCGTCTAAGTGGTTCATATCGAGTCTAAGTTTGTCTCATGTCATTGTTTTGTCCTTAGGTTCATTCTGTGGTTGAAGAGGTGGTCTCTTAGGAGTGTTTTGAGTTCGTTTCGCCCGATGTGGTCGACAAGGTGAGGTTTTTCTTCTTTTTTAGTTAAGTGACCCACAACCTACATGTATTTTATGCCCGCATGAGATATACGTATATCTATATAACTATGTAAATACGTGTTCAATTAGTATTTTGCAGGATTTGTCCCTTTTGCTATGAATTATTGGAAAAATGCTTTTATATATATATGTAACCTATTTTATGTTTATTTGATTTGAAAAAGGGTTGGTGTGTGTGAACATTTTGAAATAGCGAGACTACGACTTTGAATATGAAGTCGGAAAATTCTGAAATTTCAAAATTAATAAAATTATGACTTTTGATCATTGAAATGGGCCTCGAAGGTTTGTGTGAAGGAGCCCTGCGACGGTGTCGGGCCGTTGGGTCTACTCCTAAGCATGGCCTCCATTTGTTGGAAAGGATGTACCGGAACCCACCAGGAGGTTTGGTCGGCGGATGGAATCCGAGGATTGGAGAAGCATTGAGCACTCCCCTCAACTGTTAGATGGTTGGGGCAGGATCAACCCTTCCATCAACGGAGAAATGGTAGGCTTGTATGATTTTGATTTCGTTTGATTATAAACTAAGGAGTTGGTTGGATTCTGAAGTCCTTCTCGCCGAGTCTTTTGATTTTGATTTTGGATATGGTTGGTGAAACGGGAGTGGATTATAAACTACTAAAATTAGATGATTTTGGCCTTCGGCCTTAAACCTTTTTCTTATATATAGTAGCACGGGATAAAATGATTTAGAATGCAAAAACCACGCCCCGGTTCATGAACTACTTAATTTTGAATATGCTAGGTTCTTACGTTTATGTACGTGTGCGTGTGTTAGCCCCCCACCAGTCTTTAGGACTGAACCCTCTTCGTTCCCCTTGTCTCTTTTGAGTTGCAGGTTTCCGTGGGAGTTGTGTGCTAGGCGGCGGTCGTTTATCAAGTCTTGGGTTTTGTTCTTTTAGTTTCATGCATCTTTCTAGTTTATTCTGTATCTTTGAACCCATGGAAATTATTTATCTGCAAATATGAATTGGAATTTATGAAAATGTATAGAAACATTTAAAATTTTAGATTTGATACTTTCATATCTTGTTAATTATAAGCATGTATGTTCGTATATTTGAATTCCTGGGACTTCTGCTTTTGCTCTGTTTATTATTGCGCACTCTGATTTAGGGTCTAGACCGCCTAGCCTAGGTGTGATTTGGTTTGTCTCCCATTCGCCGTAGTTTGGCACGTGTGCGGAGTTCCCATTTCGTTGTACGTGTTGGGCTATGGTGCGGGTGATGTAGTGCTCTGCGCTCCGGGGTGCTACAGGGTTGACCTAATTCTCATGGCTTCGGTGGTTCGGTGAGGCTTTGAGAGCTTCGTGATTCGGAGAGAAGACCTTTAGAGTTGAAGTTCGTCATCAGAGTTGACCAAGACCTTGACTTAGGTCCTGAGGATAGGTCCTGTTGAAGGAGGGAAGTTTGTAACATCCCGCTCGTCCGTCCGTATAGGTACACACTTTCGAGAGTGTTCCATACCCGTTTTATTTATTTATTTATGCTTTTACGTGCTTATTAAATCTTTTATATGCCTAAGTGATTACTTGAATAATTATTTGTTACACTTTGTTATGTATTTGTTCGTTTTAACCCTTGTTGGATTCCCTGTTCGATCCGTTTGACCCCATATTTGTTTCTAATTACGTGACTATGTGATATATATGAAATATGTTTGTTATGAACTTGCCTATGTGTTTGTTTTATGTTTTTGAGTTTGTTTGATACGTTTTGTTTTTAAACCGTTTTGACTGTTAGGGACACGAGGGCCTAACTCATTTTAGCGCTCCTTGTGTTCCGGAAAACGTAACTTGAGCTCGGGAATTCGGATTCAAATTCCGGAAGAGGCATTGGACTCCTAATGAAGAATGGAAGTAAAGGAACCTACTTTTGTAACTTTTGAAGCCCGTTTGATCCTTTGAATTTCGCCCAAAACCCAACCCTCGTGATAGCTTCGCCACCTTAGTCCGTTTTGATCATATGCGACCCGTTTCTTAACCGAATCGCCCCAAACTTGAACCCATATGACCCTAATTAAACCCCCTCTCACCCCATCAGCTCCTCATTCGGACCCCCTCCTAAAAGAAAAAGAGAAGCATCAATTAACCCAAGAGAGAAGGAGAAAAGGGGGAAACACTATTCACATTCCAAGTTTTGAGCTCGATACTCATCCTATTCGCCTCAAATTCGAAAGGTAAGTCTAGAATCTTGTTCTCCATCTTCTCCTATTTCTTTTAAGTGTTATGGCTGAATTACATGGAGAATTGATTGAGTTATGGCTTATGTGATGAATAGTAAGGGTTTGTTAGAATTTGATGAATTTGGCATGAAAACTCTTGATTCTTGTTTGATTGATGCATCAAAAATGACCCTAGGACATCCATTAATACTTATATGAACTCATTTCAGAGGTAGGTTGTAGTGCCCCAACGGTGGGCACCACACCCCCTGCACCATAGCTCAACACGTGTAACGAAAAAAGGACTCCGCACACAAGCCAAACCATAGCGAACGGAGACGAGCAAAAACACAACCAACCCTAAGCTAGGCGGGACGTACACCCTGCACACGCAATACTCAACCAATATACGGAAGCGTGATCATGCCAAACAAAAATCAAAACCATGCAAACAGTTGACGGGTTCAATCTAGCACAATTCCTAATCCCGAGGTTAAATCATAACATAAAACATAAATACAAACAGGTTCAATTCTGTCCCTAGAAGCCTGTCCCGAATTCAAATCATAAATGAACAAATCATACTTATCTATATTCGTACATAGGATCATAATAAGAATCTAAAACTGAATTCAAAATGCAAATGCAAAGACCCAACTAATATAAGACACAACTCCAAGATAGACTCACTGCGCCTAGCTCATACTCCAAAGCCAAAATTTGATATACTGTTAACCTAATAAAATATGTTTGGATATGTTTGCTCAGTCTTCATGTTCAAAACATGACGACTGAGCAGCAAAGTGGAACGAATGAAACTTAAATTATATTAATGCGTACGTTCAAAACATGACGACTGAGCAGCAAAGTGGAACGAATGAAACTTAAATTATATTAATGCGTACGTTCAAAACATGACGACTGAGCACACATATCCAAATATATTTTATTAGGTTAACAGTATATTAAATTTTATCGTAATTTGAGAATCTACCCCCGTTTCACGAACTTAAGACTAACATAACAAGACTCGTCGGGCACGATTGCAAACCTCACAAGATAAACCAAAACGAATACATACCCAGATGAGGGGAGTGCTCAATGCTTCTCAAACCCTCGGACTCCATCCCCAACCTATGCTCAGGTGGGTTCCGGTACATCCCTTACACGGAAGTTGGGGCCCCATTAAGCAAAACATATCACGCACAAAGCATAACAAAACTTAAGCCCGCTACAGACACACATACATAATTCATGCATATCGTACGTACATATCATGCAGACTGACTTCAAAATCATATCAAACCAAACTAAGCATGGATAGGCTCATACATAGCGTTTCGTACTTTCAAACTTATGACAAAACCATCAAAGTACATATTTCACACATATCTACTAATATATAAGGCTTACAAATAGCACACATTCGAAAACGAGCACATTGCACTAGGGTATAACTATATCCTAACCTCACCTTGTACCAAAAGAAGCCGAATACAAAGCACTTGATTCTCCCCGGAATCAACTTGATGAACAAAACACCAATCCGGGTGCACCTGGACAAACTAAAGGCAAAAGACAAGACTTAGACTTAAGAATGAATGACATGGACGCACGGCGTATGTTCATACATATAGGAGATGCAATCACGTAGGCATAACACATATTTGAATCAATTACACGCAATCCAAGTCATTAAGTTGCTCAACATAATAATTTATAATCATATAACACGTTCAAGTGCACAATTAATGCATATTACAAGGTGGAGATACATAACAAGGTGTTTAGGTGCTTCGTGCAATTAATTCATATTAAATAAGCAACATAAAACACAAATAGCTACAAGTACATACACATAAGCAAGATAAAACAAGTTATGAATGAGTTCAGAGGTGGCAAGGTGTAAGAAAAGCGGAAGAAAAGCACAAAAGATTGTTCCGAGCAAAAATGGGCAAAAGCTGGAAATTTTCCGAAACGGACAAGCTGTAGGAAAACAGTCATAACTTGAGTTTTAGAAATAGGAATTGAGTTTTGTCTCTTGGGACTGAAACTAGACACAAATATCTTTAAAATGGTATTTGGCTCAAAACGTGGTTCAAAGCGAGGCGAAAATGGCGTATGTTTGAATTTGAACAAGAGCAGAATTCCAGTGAAGTGGCGACACAAAATTTAACTATTATATCTCACAATCTAGAACGAATTTTGAGGTGATTCCAATTGGCGAATGTTCTAGACTCAAAAAAGTTTCTACCGTCCGAAATTCAGGCCAAATGGATCACAAACGACGGCTACAAAGCCGTGTCAAAATTGGCCTGGAAGCTGACACGGCCGTGTCGGAATTTAAAAAATTCAAAGTCGAGGGCTTGACACGGACGTGTTGGAAATGAACTAAAGTCCGACACGGCCGTATTGGTTCATCTTCTTCGAAAAGAAAGAGCAGAGAAGCAGGGGGTCTACGGAGGTGGATCCCAAACCACCCCAAACCACATTCCAATCACATAATACACCAAAAACACTCAAATTGAAGATATATCACATAGATATATATATATATATATATATATATATATATATATATAACATTAGAGCATAAATTGGACTTCGAAAAGAGCCCGAACACCCAAAACATGAAACCTATACTATTCATCATGTTCTCCGAGTTCAAGAAATCAAGCAATAAAACAAGATTCAATCGGTAGAAACGAAGAGTAGGACGAGAGAAATCCATATCTTACCTTCGTTCGTCGATTGGTCGAGAGTTGGAGTCAGAACTTGAGCTCGAAGGTTGGAGTTGGGAAAAACCCTCTTCTTCTCTTCTTCCTCTCCTCTCTTTCTTGTTGGGGCTGATTAAAATGGGAGAGAAAAGGGAATCCGGTCCCTTTTCTAGGGCAAAGAAACGGGTCTAGCAAAACGGGTAGGATCAAACGGTATCCAATCCATTCGGATTGGATTTTTAAAACGGTAGAGCTATCAAACGGCTTTTACAAAAATAAAAAGTTAATTTCATCGAATCCGAATCGTCGAAACGAACTCAATGAAGGGGTCGAAATTCGAATTTGAATTCCCGAGCTCAAGATTGCCACGAAGGCTAAAACACCCTAATTAATTAGGTCCCTAAACTTCAAGTATTGGGCATTCGAGCCCAGATAATTTAATTAAATTCTAAAGCGCATGAAACTTAAATAAATTACACGTTGACATTTAAAACATACGAATCACATAAATGCGAAATTAAACTCTCTCGTGACGCTTACCTGCAAAGCACGACCCTCAACTTACCCAAAACAAAAGCACCCATTTGCTCCAACTACCCCGTAGGGTAAACAACTACTCACAACAACACACAAAACAAGACTTAAAGTTGCATGATGCACGTGATATGCATGTTGCCTAGGTGCGTTTGCCTTGTGTTTTCTTTCTTGTTTTATGTTCTTTGCTCTCGTTTTTGACCTGCATGCTTTGTTAACTCTATGTATTACGTGTTACGTGCCACGTTATGAATTTATGGCTTGCTTTACGTGCTCGTTTTTTATTTATGCTCTCATACGTGCAATATGCTACTTCAACGTGCGTATATGACTTCGTGCTTCGTTTAAGTACCTTGCATGATTGCTCTTTGCTCTTGTATGATACAAAATGCTTTCTTACTATGTTGTTTGATATGTTATGCTTGTTATATGGAACTTATGAACTTATTTGATATGATTTATAAGACTTATGATTAGATATGAACATGCATGCGTTATATGTTAGTTCGTTGCATTTCTTATGCAACTCTTGCATCAATATGCATATGCCGAGAATCTATTTGGTTCATATATGAGTGTAAGTCTGTCTTTCATCCTTTTTTTTTTGTTCAGAGCTTTATCTCGGGGAAAGGAGGTGGTCTCTTAGGTGTTTTCCGGTTTGTTTTGTTCGGTGTGGTCGACAAGGTGAGATTTCTTTCTTTTAGTTATTATGACCTAAAACCCTTGATGTGATTTAAGCCCGCATGAATCTATGTATATGTATAAGTACTAGATATCTGTTTGATACGTATTTTTTGGGATTTTGGCCCTTTTGTTATGAAATATTTGAAAGTGCATTAATGTATACGTAAGAAATATTTTCGTTCATTTGTTTTGAAAAGGGTTGGTGTGAGTATGTTTTGAAACTGCAAGCTATGTTGGATTTTGAAAATTAAGAACTTCCAAACTTTTGAACAATTTGAACAATTAGATGGGCCCCGGAGATTTGTACGAAGGAGACCCAGGACGGTGTGGGTCGTCGGGTAGTTCCTAGTACGGTCTTCAACTTAAGGATCAACCATGAACCCACTAGGAGGCTTGGTGGGGGAAGGAGTCATCGGGCGTGAGAGTCATGAAACTCTCGACCCATACTGTGTATCCGATGGTCGGGGTGGTGCCACCCTACCATCACCCGGATGAGAGGTATGTTTATTTGATTCTGAATTATGTTTTGCTTTTAATTTAGATCTTTAAATTATGAACGGAGTTAGGGTGGTCTGACGCTCGTGCTCGCTGAGTCATGTGTGATTCGAAAAATGGTTTATGAAACGTGAGTGGATTCACAATTAATAAAATTTGGTAGATTTTGGCCTTCGGCCTTAGCTCTTTTTCCTTATACTTATTATCATGTGTTAAATGTTTTGGATTGCAAAAACCACACCCCGGTTCATGAACCCTCTAATTTCGAATATGCTCTGCTCTATGTATATGTATGTGTGAATGTGTTAGCCCCCTCACCAGTCTTTAGGACTGACCCCTCCTCGTTGTCTTCCTTTTCCACTTTTGTTGCATTGAGTTTGCAGGTGCAGGTTTGTGCGTGCTAGGCGACGGTCCTTTGTTTAGTTTTGTTCGAGTTTGTTAATCGAGTCCTTGCATCTTTACATTTTCGCATTTGTATCATGTTTAAGTTATGACTGAATTTGTATAAGTTATGATTTTGATTTCAAGCTTTGATCCATGTATGAATTATTTGACCTTGGATGGGCATAATATGTATTAATTTGAGCATGTATGTTTATATTTGAATCCAGGGCTTCCGCCTTTGATTTCAATTTTGTTATGCGCACTCTGTATTAGGGTCTAGACCGTCTAGCTAGAGTGTGTGTTTTTGTTTATCACCCGTTCGCTATACTTTGGTACGTGTGCGGAGTTTCCATTTCGTTACACGTGTCGGGCTACAGTGCGAGGGGTGTAGTGCCCTGCGCTCCGGGGTGCTACACGGAGGTGTCAGATTCACCCTTTAGCTTTTTCTTGGTCGGCAACGCTCCTCCGTGAGCACTTTTAGTAAAAGGTGAGGTTTTAGGTTTGTTTTCTTTTAGCTAATGCGACCTACAACCCTACGCGCTCGTTTTCAAGCCCTCTTGTGAATATACTATTATATTTATATAATAGATATGTGCTTATATGATACGTTTATGACTTTGTCATTCGATTAAAGGTTTTGAAACTATATATACGAGCCTATGTAAGCTTGAAAATGTTTTGCAACGAGGCTATGCTCCAAACCATGTGTCTTCATGCTAGCTATAGATTAGGATGACACGGGGAGGTACGTCCATAGCATATGCTAAGTTGCAATGTAAGGTATTCTCCGATGAGGTAGATAAGTTATGATTTTTATACGATATGATAAGTTTGATATGTAGGGAGTTATGATATGTCTTGTTATGATTTTCATTTGGGGGGCCCCCGAGACGTGGGTAAGGGAGACCCGGGATGACCATGGGGTCACCGGTTATGACCACTGTGTACGCTCTCATTTGAAGTACTTACGTGCGACTCGTGGAGGTTGAGGAGGCGTGGTGCTTTGAGCCAACGGTGGATAACCGGGGAAGGCACAACGTGGATTAGCTACCCCGTGTGTTTTTGGTAATGGTAATATGTAGTGAGGGTTGCTCCCCGAACTACATGGATGTTGGGGATGGATTGTTTATGATTTATGTTTCCGTTTTAATTTGTATGTTAAGAAGTGGGGAGTTAGTTAAGACCCGTACTCGCCGGGTGTAAGAATCGGTTTGATATGTTTGATTATGATAGGAATACATTAAGTTTCTTATGTTTCGTTAAGTATAAGTATAAGTTTGCTTTGAAAATGACTTTAGTATGCAAAACCCTATCCCGGTTCATAGTCTTTTGTTTATTACGTGCTTTGCTCTATATATATACGTGTGTGGGTGTGTGTTAGCCCCCTCACTCAGTCGATGGACTGACCCTCTTCTTTCAAGTTTTCAGTTTGCAGGTTTGGGTTCTTGCTAGGCGGAGTCGTGAGTCGGTGAGTTATATTCCCCTACTCGAGTTGCATTTTCATTTGTATTCGGACACATCTTGTATATGATTCAATTTTGATAATGGAAGTATGTATATGTTATGCATTTGTTAATGAATTATGTATGAATTCTTAATTTATATATCAGGGACAGGCTTCTAGGGATAGTTGAACCCGTTTTTGTGGATTTATCTTATTGACTTTAATGTGTGCTTCCGCTTTCTTTGGTTTTTGCACGCTCTGGTCTTGTCTTAGATCCGCCTAGCTTAGCGAGTACGTATAGGTTCCCGTTCTCTTAGTCTTGGGCTCACGTATAGATTTTTATTTCATATATGGGTTCGAGTCTAGGTGCGGGGGATGTGGTGGCTCCCCTCCGGGTGCTACATCTTTAAGTGGTATTAGAGCTCTGGGTTGCAAAACTAGAGTTCTACTGTCGTGTCGTGTCAATTATAGGTCGTACGGCGTAGGAACAACGTGTTAATGTGTGCATCGCATAAAAAAAAAAAATTTAATTTTCTTGCTTTATGTGTTTTAAAATTGTTACTTTCCTTTCACTAATTGTCATTGTTGCATACTTACGTGCACTAGTTCCATTTACGTTCCATAACCATGTACTAACCGCATACATCTTATTTTCGTCTCCCTTGTGTATTGTAGGTTAATATCTTACCACGATTAACCACTCGTGTCAACGACTATGGCCCCTAAGTTGAAGTTGGGATCAAGTAGAGATGAAGGTTCTTTGCAACCATCGAACCATCACACCATTAATCTATCTACCAAGATGATGGGCAAGATGACTCGATTCATTGGAAAAGATCTCATATTCTTACCGAGCACATCATTTCCCGAAGAAAAAGGCTCATGCACTGTAACTGTGACACCCCGACTTTCAGACCGTACAGGTATGACGTATGTGCGCATTTAAAATTATTAATTACGCATTTTATATTTATTCTAATTGTTTATTTGAATTATTTAATTTTAATTCTTATATGAATTATTTGAATGAATGTGCATGTGAATTATTCGTTTTAATTTGAGTGGACCTTATTTGAGCCTGTATTTGTTGAACCGAACCAACTTGAACCGGGAACCTTGAACCGAACCCGTGAACCGAACCGGCTCAGCCTTAAAGGCTGAACCATTTCTCTCCTCCCTCATTCCTCACGTTATTTCAGCTCAAGCCAAGCAACAAGAGAGCAAACCCCAAGCTTTGATCATCCAACTTCACAAGCCAATAACTCTCTCGTTTCTTCGTCTTTTCTCGAGCTTAGGTAGGTTTCGGAATCCCCTCGTCATGCTCTACGTTTCCATGGTTTAATTTCTGAGTTTGGTATGAGTTTGCTTTGCCTTTGCTCCCCTACGTGAATAGTAAGGGTTTAGCTATTATAGTGATTTCTTGCTCTTTGCTTGAGATGATTGATTTCTAGCTTCTTGTATGAGTTGTATAGGTTATATATGTTGCATTTATTGCATTTTATCTTTGGTTGGGTGAGCATTTATTGATGATCATGCTTCTAGCTTGAATTTTTCATTCATGTGATCATGGCTTTTAATTCCATTTTCTTGAGCTATTTGAGCGACAACATGTTAAGTATGATATATTTGAATTGTATGTGCATTTTGAGAAGTTATGGCAACTTTAAAGGTTGGATTTTGGCCATTTTTGGCATATTTTCGAGCTTCCCCTGTTTTCTGTGTAAAACTCTGCTCCAGCTTTTCGAACCAGGCCGGAACGGCCGTTCCCGCCCAGTTTTAAACTGGGAACGACCGTTCCCAGGCCTTACTATTCATGGACCGAGAGTGGGAACGACCGTTCCCAGTTGTACTGGGAACGGGAACGGCCGTTCCCATGGCCGAAAACTGCTCTACTGGAGCAAATCCGCGGGGGTGGATTTTTCCTTTTGGAAAAATCCGCGAGGGTGGATTTGAGGCAGTAGCTTCTGAAAAATCCATGGGGGTGGATTTTCCCCTTTGGAAAAATCCATGGGGGTGGATTTTCCCCTTTGAAGAATTCAAAACCTAGAAGTTGCTACTACTTCTCTTTGCTTTAATTATGCATTTTTATGACTTTAATTGCTTCTCTTTTGCATGATTAATTGTTATAACCATGCAATTATATGACTTGATTGTGATATTTTGTTGTGAACATGATCCATGCATTTTGCCGGGCGTCTTCTTTGGTACATTATTGAGTCTAAGTCTCGGGTCTTGTCTTCTTTTGTTTCAGAGCCTCTTCCGGAAGTTCGTGAGCCCGAGGTTTAAGTGTTCGTTCGCCCGTTTTGCCTTCCTTCTACTTTTGCAAAGGTGAGGTTAGGATCCTTTGTACTAGATAAGCGACCTAAGACCTATTACGTGTTGTTTTCTTACCCTGTATGCGAATATATACTTATATATATGTATTAAATACGAATGCTTAAGGTATGTTATGATCTTGTGAAATAAGCTTTACGTTTTCGAAATTGGTATAAGTATTGGCATAAGTAAGCTATATTTTGAAATTCGTTATCCGTATGTGGTATGTTTGAGCGAGTTGTACCCTGAAAGATGGGAGTTTGGTTTGATTTGGTTTGATGGGCCCGGAGACGTGGGTAAGGGAGACCCGGGACGACCACGGGGTCGCCGGTTATGACCCCTGTGCACGTTCTCATTTGAGATATTCACGTACGACCTAAGGAGGTTGGGAAGGCGTGGTATCTTGAGCCCTCGGTGGATAACCGGGGAAGGCATATCGTGGGTTAGCTGCCCCGTATGTGTTTGGTAATGTAGGTGTTAGGGTTTGATTCCCGATACACCATGGATGTGGGGTGGATGTGATTTGAATTCGATTTTATGTTATGTTTGATGGAGTAAGGGATAGTCCGTTCTCGCCGGACTTATGTTTATGTCATGTTTGATAGATTATGGATCGAGATAGGTTTTCCTTTATATTATATGCTATCTTTGGAAAATGATTTGGTATGTAAAACCCTAGCCTCGATTCATGTCTATCACCTTTGTAATATGCTCTGCTCTATATGTATTTAAGTGTGGGTGTGCGTTTAGCCCCTCACTCAGTCGAGTTTTGACTGACCCCTCTCTTTTCCCACCTTCAGTGCAGGTTGTTTCGAGCTAGGCGGGGAAGTGCGAGTCTTGGTCTTGTACTTGTGTGTCTAGGTCGAGTTGCATCCATACTTCTTGCATTTTGCGATACTCTTATTATGTATTTGATGTTAGAATTATATTTTGCTGAATTATGGGCTTTTGATGTATATATACTCGATCTTTTGGGCCGTGAGGCCATTGTATATGATATAAATGTTAGTTATAGAGCTCTTTTCGATCCTTATGTTATGGCTTCCGCATTTATGTGTTTATATATGCGCGCTCTGTCCGAGTTTTAGCCCCGCTTAGCCTAAGGAGTGAGTGTAGGTTCCGTTCGCTTAGACTGGGACTCATGTATGGAAATCCATTTCATATGTGGGTTCGGGTTTAAGTGCGGGGGATGTGGTGGCCCACCGCTCCGGGCGTCACATCCTTAAAGTGGTATCAGAGCCCTCGGTTGCAAAACCGGAGCTCTAGAGTCGAGTCGGGTGAGTCTAGGTCGTACGGCTTAGGACAACGTGGTTATATGCATTTATGTGATTATTGGTTATCTTCTTGTTAATCGTGTACATGAACATGTACTAACCCTCACGCATATGAATTGGAATCTTTTCCTTTGCAGAAATATGCCTCCCCGAAGATACCACCGCCGAGATAGATCTCCGGAACATCGTCATCACCGAGATCATTCTCCACACCCGGAAGATAATAATCCACCACCACCACCCCAAATGGATCCGGGCAATTTCATGGAGAGATTAGCGGTATATTTGGAACAAAGGGCTCAGGAAAGAAACAATGCACCTCCAGCTGGGAATCATGGAGGAAATCTAATTACAGCTACTCTCCGGGAGTTTAAGAACCAAAATCCGCCGGTTTTCGTGGGTGGAAATGATGTCCAAGCAGAAGAATGGCTCGTGCAAACTAACCGGATATGGAATCTCATACCGTGTGGGCCTATGGAGAAGCTACAATGCACACTTACCATGATCCAAGGCCAAGCTTATAGTTGGTGGTCAAGTTTGCAAGGAAGATTAGAGGCTACCGAGGAGGAGATCACATGGGAGGTGTTTGTTCGCGAATTCAAGAATAAATATATTCCCAAAGCTACAAGGAATCGAAGGGTGAGAGAATTTATGGAGCTCAAACAAGGAGGTATGTCCGTCACTGATTATATCAACGAGTTTGAGAGGCTTTCTCGTTATGCCCCGAACATTGCTCATGATGATGAAAGCAAGGCTTCTCAATTCCTCCAAGGACTTCGGGAGGATATGAAAGATGCTCTAGAGGCTTCTAACACAAGTACTTGGGCGAAAGTCACGGACAAAGCTCTAAGAGTTGAAGAACGGGTTGTGATGAGGAGGAAGAGTACTCATACCGGGCAAGGGTCTAGCTCGGGGAATTTCAATAAGTTTGGAAAGAGGCCGGCATTTCAAACTTTTCAACAAGCCAAGCCTCAAAACAAACAACCTCGACCCGCGGGACCCAATCAACCGAATCGACCCTTAGCACTTCCGGCTCCACCTAAAGTGCAATGTACCTATTGCAAGGGTCCTCATCACGTGGATAATTGCTTTAGGCTTCATAAGAGGTGTTTCATTTGTGGGGCTCAGGATCATATGGTGAACACATGCCCGAAGAAGCAAGATAACCCGAGGCCTGCAATCCAAGCTAGGGCTTACGCATTGGGAGTTGAGGAAGAGCAAACTGTGGAAATCGACCCAAATGCCGTGATCGAAGGTACTATAAGCATTCATGGCACTACATTACATGCATTATTTGATCCCGGGGCCACTCATTCCTTTATTTCCCGGGATATTGCCGCTTCTATGTGCTTGCCTATTTCCTTGTGTGCGCATGATTACGTGGTTAGCTCCCCTCTTGGTGGTAGTTTAGTAACTTGCAGGGTTTTTCGGGGTTGTCCGGTTAGCTTCGAAGGCCGAGTTTTCCTCGCAGATTTGATTGAAATGCCGATGCAGAGGTATGATATAATCTTGGGTATGGATTGGTTGTATGAACATGGGGCTCAGATGGATTGTCGGGTTAAGAAAGTTTCTTTTGGATCAGTGGTGTTTAAGGGCGAAAAGGTGAAGTTAAGCCCGTTTATTTCTTTTGTTGAGGCGAGTAAACTGGTCCGGGACGGGGCGACAGGTTTCGTGGCCTATCTTTTGAATAGACCGAAGGATCAGGCCAAACTTGAGGAGACGGAGGTCGTGCGAGAGTATATCGATGTTTTCCCTGAGACTTTGGGTTCTCTACCGCCTGATAGGGACATCGAGTTCGTAATCGACCTTTATCCCGGAGCAGAACCTTTCTCGAAGACTCCCTACAGAATGGCTCCTGCAGAGTTAAAGGAGTTAAAAACGCAGCTTGATGGGCTTTTGGCTTGCGGGTACATTCGTCCGAGCATTTCTCCGTGGGGTGCTCCCGTTCTATTTGTAAAGAAGAAGGATGGGACGTTACGGATGTGTATAGATTACCGTGAGCTGAATCGGATGACAGTGAAGAACAAATACCCTTTGCCTCACATCGAGGAGTTATTTGATATTCTGCAAGGCTCGAAAGTCTATTCCAAGTTAGATTTAAGGCAGGGTTACTACCAATTGCGAATTAGGGAGGAAGATATTCCGAAGACTGGTTTTAATACAAGATATGGGCACTTCGAATTCGTTGTTATGCCGTTCGGATTAACTAATGCTCCAGCCGTATTTATGGACATGATGCACCGAGTGTTTAGGCAGTTTCTTGACAAGTTCGTGGTTATATTTATAGACGACATTCTGGTGTATTCTAAGTCCGCTGAAGAGCACGCTCAGCATCTTCAGATCGTTTTGGAAACTTTGAGGGAACACAAGTTGTACGCGAAATTCAGCAAGTGTGAATTCTGGATCGACCGAGTGGTATTTTTGGGTCATATAATTTCAGGTGATGGGATTGAGGTTGATCCATCTAAGGTTGAATCCGTGCTTCGTTGGGAAAGACCTAGAAATGCCTCTGAGATTAGGAGTTTTATTGGGTTGGCCGGCTACTATCGAAGATTTGTTAAGGATTTTTCTAAAATCGCCGCTCCATTGACTCGTCTGACTAAGAAGGAAGTGAAATTCGAATGGGATGATAAGTGTGAGGCGAGTTTTCAGACATTGAAAGTGAAATTAACTTCAGCATCGGTTCTTACTTTACCCGAGGGTACCGAGGGTTATGCGGTTTATACAGATGCTTCGAAAGAAGGTCTTGGTTGTGTTTTGATGCAGCACGGTAGAGTGGTAGCTTATGCTTCGAGGAAATTGAAGGAGCATGAGAAGAATTACCCTACCCACGATCTTGAATTAGCTGCTGTTGTGTTTGCTTTGATGAAGTGGCGACATTATCTCTACGGTACCACGTTCGAGGTATTTACAGATCACCAAAGCCTCAAGTATCTCTTTTCTCAGAAGGATTTAAATGTAAGACAGAGGCGCTGGATGGAGTTGTTAGAGGATTATGATTGCACCATTCAATACCATCCGGGTAAAGCAAACGTGGTCGCCGATGCCTTAAGTAGAAAGGCGAATGTGGCTAATTTGGAAGCAGGTTCTTCAAGTTCGGGTTCAGAGACCTTGGTTTCGGGAACTTGGTTGGCCAATCTTACTGTTATACCAGATTTGAAAGAGCAGCTATTGGAAGCTCAGAATTCAGATGCGGAAATTCAGAGGTTGGTAACTCGTTCCAAGAACGACCCGAATTCTAAGTTTGGATTAGATGATTCCGGTTTGTTAAGGTTCGAAGCGAGAATATGTGTCCCAGAAGAGCTCAAGAGGATTGTACTTGAGGAGGCACATCGCTCGAGGTACTCGATTCATCCGGTAGGTACTAAGATGTATCGGGACCTGAAAGAGAAATTCTGGTGGAATGGCATGAAAAGGGATGTCGCGAACTTCGTGAAGCGATGTCTGACGTGTCAAAAGGTGAAGGCAGAACACCAGAAGCCGGGAGGAACTCTCCAACCACTTCCTATTCCCGAGTGGAAGTGGGAGCAAGTGACTATGGACTTCGTGTCCGGCTTGCCTAGAGTCAAAGGAGGGTTTGATGGAATTTGGGTAATTGTCGACAGATTGACTAAGTCTGCCCATTTCCTCAAGGTTCGGATGTCCGAGAAAGTTCCAAAGCTAGCCGAGTTATATGTTCGAGAGATTGTAAGACTACATGGAATTCCGGCTAGTATCGTTTCGGATCGGGATCCACGGTTTACTTCGATCTTCTGGCAGAATCTTCAGAAATGTTTGGGCACCAGGCTCAGGTTTAGCACCGCTTCGCATCCTCAAACGGACGGTCAATCTGAAAGGTTAATTCAGTACTTAGAGGATATGCTTCGGTCGTGTGCTTTGGATTTCCAGGATAAGTGGGATGAGCATCTGGCTCTAGTTGAATTTGCTTATAACAACAGTTATCAGGGTTCGATTAAGATGGCTCCTTATGAAGCACTTTATGGAAGGAAGTGTAGGTCGCCTTTGTTTTGGGATATCGAGGATTGGAGATGGACCGAAGAGAATAAACTGGAGAGGGCAGAGCCTAAGGAAAACATTGTTGCTACTATTGAGAAGGTTCATACGATTAGACAAAGAATGAGGGCAGCTCAGGCTCGACAGAAAAGCTACGCCGATAAGAGAAGAAGGCCCTTAGTGTTTGAGGTCGGAGATAGAGTTTTTCTGAAGGCATCTCCAAGGAAAGGCTTCACTCGAATAGGTAAAGGTGGAAAGCTCAGTCCACGATACCTAGGGCCATTTGAAATTTTGGAAAGAATTGGAGAAACGGCGTACAGATTGGATCTCCCACCGAATTTGACCGGGATACACAACGTTTTCCATGTTTCTCAGCTCCGCAAGTACCATCCCGATGAGGCAACTATTCTTCCAGTTGAAGAGGTTCAGTTAGAGACAGATTTAACAATAGAAAAGCATCCGGTTGCAATTCAGGACCGGAAGATGCAAGAATTGAGAAAACGGCAGATTCCTTTGGTCAGAGTACTTTGGAGGGATCAGAAATCCGAGGAATCGACTTGGGAAACTGAGGAGAAAATGAGGAATTTACATCCGGAGTTGTTTGAGGACTCGGTTCGGACTTGAGGGCAAGTCCTTTTTAAGGGGGAAGGATTGTGACACCCCGACTTTCAGACCGTACAGGTATGACGTATGTGCGCATTTAAAATTATTAATTACGCATTTTATATTTATTCTAATTGTTTATTTGAATTATTTAATTTTAATTCTTATATGAATTATTTGAATGAATGTGCATGTGAATTATTCGTTTTAATTTGAGTGGACCTTATTTGAGCCTGTATTTGTTGAACCGAACCAACTTGAACCGGGAACCTTGAACCGAACCCGTGAACCGAACCGGCTCAGCCTTAAAGGCTGAACCATTTCTCTCCTCCCTCATTCCTCACGTTATTTCAGCTCAAGCCAAGCAACAAGAGAGCAAACCCCAATCTTTGATCATCCAACTTCACAAGCCAATAACTCTCTCGTTTCTTCGTCTTTTCTCGAGCTTAGGTAGGTTTCGGAATCCCCTCGTCATGCTCTACGTTTCCATGGTTTAATTTCTGAGTTTGGTATGAGTTTGCTTTGCCTTTGCTCCCCTACGTGAATAGTAAGGGTTTAGCTATTATAGTGATTTCTTGCTCTTTGCTTGAGATGATTGATTTCTAGCTTCTTGTATGAGTTGTATAGGTTATATATGTTGCATTTATTGCATTTTATCTTTGGTTGGGTGAGCATTTATTGATGATCATGCTTCTAGCTTGAATTTTTCATTCATGTGATCATGGCTTTTAATTCCATTTTCTTGAGCTATTTGAGCGACAACATGTTAAGTATGATATATTTGAATTGTATGTGCATTTTGAGAAGTTATGGCAACTTTAAAGGTTGGATTTTGGCCATTTTTGGCATATTTTCGAGCTTCCCCTGTTTTCTGTGTAAAACTCTGCTCCAGCTTTTCGAACCAGGCCGGAACGGCCGTTCCCGCCCAGTTTTAAACTGGGAACGACCGTTCCCAGGCCTTACTGTTCATGGACCGAGAGTGGGAACGACCGTTCCCAGTTGTACTGGGAACGGGAACGGCCGTTCCCATGGCCGAAAACTGCTCTACTGGAGCAAATCCGCGGGGGTGGATTTTTCCTTTTGGAAAAATCCGCGAGGGTGGATTTGAGGCAGTAGCTTCTGAAAAATCCATGGGGGTGGATTTTCCCCTTTGGAAAAATCCATGGGGGTGGATTTTCCCCTTTGAAGAATTCAAAACCTAGAAGTTGCTACTACTTCTCTTTGCTTTAATTATGCATTTTTATGACTTTAATTGCTTCTCTTTTGCATGATTAATTGTTATAACCATGCAATTATATGACTTGATTGTGATATTTTGTTGTGAACATGATCCATGCATTTTGCCGGGCGTCTTCTTTGGTACATTATTGAGTCTAAGTCTCGGGTCTTGTCTTCTTTTGTTTCAGAGCCTCTTCCGGAAGTTCGTGAGCCCGAGGTTTAAGTGTTCGTTCGCCCGTTTTGCCTTCCTTCTACTTTTGCAAAGGTGAGGTTAGGATCCTTTGTACTAGATAAGCGACCTAAGACCTATTACGTGTTGTTTTCTTACCCTGTATGCGAATATATACTTATATATATGTATTAAATACGAATGCTTAAGGTATGTTATGATCTTGTGAAATAAGCTTTACGTTTTCGAAATTGGTATAAGTATTGGCATAAGTAAGCTATATTTTGAAATTCGTTATCCGTATGTGGTATGTTTGAGCGAGTTGTACCCTGAAAGATGGGAGTTTGGTTTGATTTGGTTTGATGGGCCCGGAGACGTGGGTAAGGGAGACCCGGGACGACCACGGGGTCGCCGGTTATGACCCCTGTGCACGTTCTCATTTGAGATATTCACGTACGACCTAAGGAGGTTGGGAAGGCGTGGTATCTTGAGCCCTCGGTGGATAACCGGGGAAGGCATATCGTGGGTTAGCTGCCCCGTATGTGTTTGGTAATGTAGGTGTTAGGGTTTGATTCCCGATACACCATGGATGTGGGGTGGATGTGATTTGAATTCGATTTTATGTTATGTTTGATGGAGTAAGGGATAGTCCGTTCTCGCCGGACTTATGTTTATGTCATGTTTGATAGATTATGGATCGAGATAGGTTTTCCTTTATATTATATGCTATCTTTGGAAAATGATTTGGTATGTAAAACCCTAGCCTCGATTCATGTCTATCACCTTTGTAATATGCTCTGCTCTATATGTATTTAAGTGTGGGTGTGCGTTTAGCCCCTCACTCAGTCGAGTTTTGACTGACCCCTCTCTTTTCCCACCTTCAGTGCAGGTTGTTTCGAGCTAGGCGGGGAAGTGCGAGTCTTGGTCTTGTACTTGTGTGTCTAGGTCGAGTTGCATCCATACTTCTTGCATTTTGCGATACTCTTATTATGTATTTGATGTTAGAATTATATTTTGCTGAATTATGGGCTTTTGATGTATATATACTCGATCTTTTGGGCCGTGAGGCCATTGTATATGATATAAATGTTAGTTATAGAGCTCTTTTCGATCCTTATGTTATGGCTTCCGCATTTATGTGTTTATATATGCGCGCTCTGTCCGAGTTTTAGCCCCGCTTAGCCTAAGGAGTGAGTGTAGGTTCCGTTCGCTTAGACTGGGACTCATGTATGGAAATCCATTTCATATGTGGGTTCGGGTTTAAGTGCGGGGGATGTGGTGGCCCACCGCTCCGGGCGTCACATCCTTAAAGTGGTATCAGAGCCCTCGGTTGCAAAACCGGAGCTCTAGAGTCGAGTCGGGTGAGTCTAGGTCGTACGGCTTAGGACAACGTGGTTATATGCATTTATGTGATTATTGGTTATCTTCTTGTTAATCGTGTACATGAACATGTACTAACCCTCACGCATATGAATTGGAATCTTTTCCTTTGCAGAAATATGCCTCCCCGAAGATACCACCGCCGAGATAGATCTCCGGAACATCGTCATCACCGAGATCATTCTCCACACCCGGAAGATAATAATCCACCACCACCACCCCAAATGGATCCGGGCAATTTCATGGAGAGATTAGCGGTATATTTGGAACAAAGGGCTCAGGAAAGAAACAATGCACCTCCAGCTGGGAATCATGGAGGAAATCTAATTACAGCTACTCTCCGGGAGTTTAAGAACCAAAATCCGCCGGTTTTCGTGGGTGGAAATGATGTCCAAGCAGAAGAATGGCTCGTGCAAACTAACCGGATATGGAATCTCATACCGTGTGGGCCTATGGAGAAGCTACAATGCACACTTACCATGATCCAAGGCCAAGCTTATAGTTGGTGGTCAAGTTTGCAAGGAAGATTAGAGGCTACCGAGGAGGAGATCACATGGGAGGTGTTTGTTCGCGAATTCAAGAATAAATATATTCCCAAAGCTACAAGGAATCGAAGGGTGAGAGAATTTATGGAGCTCAAACAAGGAGGTATGTCCGTCACTGATTATATCAACGAGTTTGAGAGGCTTTCTCGTTATGCCCCGAACATTGCTCATGATGATGAAAGCAAGGCTTCTCAATTCCTCCAAGGACTTCGGGAGGATATGAAAGATGCTCTAGAGGCTTCTAACACAAGTACTTGGGCGAAAGTCACGGACAAAGCTCTAAGAGTTGAAGAACGGGTTGTGATGAGGAGGAAGAGTACTCATACCGGGCAAGGGTCTAGCTCGGGGAATTTCAATAAGTTTGGAAAGAGGCCGGCATTTCAAACTTTTCAACAAGCCAAGCCTCAAAACAAACAACCTCGACCCGCGGGACCCAATCAACCGAATCGACCCTTAGCACTTCCGGCTCCACCTAAAGTGCAATGTACCTATTGCAAGGGTCCTCATCACGTGGATAATTGCTTTAGGCTTCATAAGAGGTGTTTCATTTGTGGGGCTCAGGATCATATGGTGAACACATGCCCGAAGAAGCAAGATAACCCGAGGCCTGCAATCCAAGCTAGGGCTTACGCATTGGGAGTTGAGGAAGAGCAAACTGTGGAAATCGACCCAAATGCCGTGATCGAAGGTACTATAAGCATTCATGGCACTACATTACATGCATTATTTGATCCCGGGGCCACTCATTCCTTTATTTCCCGGGATATTGCCGCTTCTATGTGCTTGCCTATTTCCTTGTGTGCGCATGATTACGTGGTTAGCTCCCCTCTTGGTGGTAGTTTAGTAACTTGCAGGGTTTTTCGGGGTTGTCCGGTTAGCTTCGAAGGCCGAGTTTTCCTCGCAGATTTGATTGAAATGCCGATGCAGAGGTATGATATAATCTTGGGTATGGATTGGTTGTATGAACATGGGGCTCAGATGGATTGTCGGGTTAAGAAAGTTTCTTTTGGATCAGTGGTGTTTAAGGGCGAAAAGGTGAAGTTAAGCCCGTTTATTTCTTTTGTTGAGGCGAGTAAACTGGTCCGGGACGGGGCGACAGGTTTCGTGGCCTATCTTTTGAATAGACCGAAGGATCAGGCCAAACTTGAGGAGACGGAGGTCGTGCGAGAGTATATCGATGTTTTCCCTGAGACTTTGGGTTCTCTACCGCCTGATAGGGACATCGAGTTCGTAATCGACCTTTATCCCGGAGCAGAACCTTTCTCGAAGACTCCCTACAGAATGGCTCCTGCAGAGTTAAAGGAGTTAAAAACGCAGCTTGATGGGCTTTTGGCTTGCGGGTACATTCGTCCGAGCATTTCTCCGTGGGGTGCTCCCGTTCTATTTGTAAAGAAGAAGGATGGGACGTTACGGATGTGTATAGATTACCGTGAGCTGAATCGGATGACAGTGAAGAACAAATACCCTTTGCCTCACATCGAGGAGTTATTTGATATTCTGCAAGGCTCGAAAGTCTATTCCAAGTTAGATTTAAGGCAGGGTTACTACCAATTGCGAATTAGGGAGGAAGATATTCCGAAGACTGGTTTTAATACAAGATATGGGCACTTCGAATTCGTTGTTATGCCGTTCGGATTAACTAATGCTCCAGCCGTATTTATGGACATGATGCACCGAGTGTTTAGGCAGTTTCTTGACAAGTTCGTGGTTATATTTATAGACGACATTCTGGTGTATTCTAAGTCCGCTGAAGAGCACGCTCAGCATCTTCAGATCGTTTTGGAAACTTTGAGGGAACACAAGTTGTACGCGAAATTCAGCAAGTGTGAATTCTGGATCGACCGAGTGGTATTTTTGGGTCATATAATTTCAGGTGATGGGATTGAGGTTGATCCATCTAAGGTTGAATCCGTGCTTCGTTGGGAAAGACCTAGAAATGCCTCTGAGATTAGGAGTTTTATTGGGTTGGCCGGCTACTATCGAAGATTTGTTAAGGATTTTTCTAAAATCGCCGCTCCATTGACTCGTCTGACTAAGAAGGAAGTGAAATTCGAATGGGATGATAAGTGTGAGGCGAGTTTTCAGACATTGAAAGTGAAATTAACTTCAGCATCGGTTCTTACTTTACCCGAGGGTACCGAGGGTTATGCGGTTTATACAGATGCTTCGAAAGAAGGTCTTGGTTGTGTTTTGATGCAGCACGGTAGAGTGGTAGCTTATGCTTCGAGGAAATTGAAGGAGCATGAGAAGAATTACCCTACCCACGATCTTGAATTAGCTGCTGTTGTGTTTGCTTTGATGAAGTGGCGACATTATCTCTACGGTACCACGTTCGAGGTATTTACAGATCACCAAAGCCTCAAGTATCTCTTTTCTCAGAAGGATTTAAATGTAAGACAGAGGCGCTGGATGGAGTTGTTAGAGGATTATGATTGCACCATTCAATACCATCCGGGTAAAGCAAACGTGGTCGCCGATGCCTTAAGTAGAAAGGCGAATGTGGCTAATTTGGAAGCAGGTTCTTCAAGTTCGGGTTCAGAGACCTTGGTTTCGGGAACTTGGTTGGCCAATCTTACTGTTATACCAGATTTGAAAGAGCAGCTATTGGAAGCTCAGAATTCAGATGCGGAAATTCAGAGGTTGGTAACTCGTTCCAAGAACGACCCGAATTCTAAGTTTGGATTAGATGATTCCGGTTTGTTAAGGTTCGAAGCGAGAATATGTGTCCCAGAAGAGCTCAAGAGGATTGTACTTGAGGAGGCACATCGCTCGAGGTACTCGATTCATCCGGTAGGTACTAAGATGTATCGGGACCTGAAAGAGAAATTCTGGTGGAATGGCATGAAAAGGGATGTCGCGAACTTCGTGAAGCGATGTCTGACGTGTCAAAAGGTGAAGGCAGAACACCAGAAGCCGGGAGGAACTCTCCAACCACTTCCTATTCCCGAGTGGAAGTGGGAGCAAGTGACTATGGACTTCGTGTCCGGCTTGCCTAGAGTCAAAGGAGGGTTTGATGGAATTTGGGTAATTGTCGACAGATTGACTAAGTCTGCCCATTTCCTCAAGGTTCGGATGTCCGAGAAAGTTCCAAAGCTAGCCGAGTTATATGTTCGAGAGATTGTAAGACTACATGGAATTCCGGCTAGTATCGTTTCGGATCGGGATCCACGGTTTACTTCGATCTTCTGGCAGAATCTTCAGAAATGTTTGGGCACCAGGCTCAGGTTTAGCACCGCTTCGCATCCTCAAACGGACGGTCAATCTGAAAGGTTAATTCAGTACTTAGAGGATATGCTTCGGTCGTGTGCTTTGGATTTCCAGGATAAGTGGGATGAGCATCTGGCTCTAGTTGAATTTGCTTATAACAACAGTTATCAGGGTTCGATTAAGATGGCTCCTTATGAAGCACTTTATGGAAGGAAGTGTAGGTCGCCTTTGTTTTGGGATATCGAGGATTGGAGATGGACCGAAGAGAATAAACTGGAGAGGGCAGAGCCTAAGGAAAACATTGTTGCTACTATTGAGAAGGTTCATACGATTAGACAAAGAATGAGGGCAGCTCAGGCTCGACAGAAAAGCTACGCCGATAAGAGAAGAAGGCCCTTAGTGTTTGAGGTCGGAGATAGAGTTTTTCTGAAGGCATCTCCAAGGAAAGGCTTCACTCGAATAGGTAAAGGTGGAAAGCTCAGTCCACGATACCTAGGGCCATTTGAAATTTTGGAAAGAATTGGAGAAACGGCGTACAGATTGGATCTCCCACCGAATTTGACCGGGATACACAACGTTTTCCATGTTTCTCAGCTCCGCAAGTACCATCCCGATGAGGCAACTATTCTTCCAGTTGAAGAGGTTCAGTTAGAGACAGATTTAACAATAGAAAAGCATCCGGTTGCAATTCAGGACCGGAAGATGCAAGAATTGAGAAAACGGCAGATTCCTTTGGTCAGAGTACTTTGGAGGGATCAGAAATCCGAGGAATCGACTTGGGAAACTGAGGAGAAAATGAGGAATTTACATCCGGAGTTGTTTGAGGACTCGGTTCGGACTTGAGGGCAAGTCCTTTTTAAGGGGGAAGGATTGTGACACCCCGACTTTCAGACCGTACAGGTATGACGTATGTGCGCATTTAAAATTATTAATTACGCATTTTATATTTATTCTAATTGTTTATTTGAATTATTTAATTTTAATTCTTATATGAATTATTTGAATGAATGTGCATGTGAATTATTCGTTTTAATTTGAGTGGACCTTATTTGAGCCTGTATTTGTTGAACCGAACCAACTTGAACCGGGAACCTTGAACCGAACCCGTGAACCGAACCGGCTCAGCCTTAAAGGCTGAACCATTTCTCTCCTCCCTCATTCCTCACGTTATTTCAGCTCAAGCCAAGCAACAAGAGAGCAAACCCCAATCTTTGATCATCCAACTTCACAAGCCAATAACTCTCTCGTTTCTTCGTCTTTTCTCGAGCTTAGGTAGGTTTCGGAATCCCCTCGTCATGCTCTACGTTTCCATGGTTTAATTTCTGAGTTTGGTATGAGTTTGCTTTGCCTTTGCTCCCCTACGTGAATAGTAAGGGTTTAGCTATTATAGTGATTTCTTGCTCTTTGCTTGAGATGATTGATTTCTAGCTTCTTGTATGAGTTGTATAGGTTATATATGTTGCATTTATTGCATTTTATCTTTGGTTGGGTGAGCATTTATTGATGATCATGCTTCTAGCTTGAATTTTTCATTCATGTGATCATGGCTTTTAATTCCATTTTCTTGAGCTATTTGAGCGACAACATGTTAAGTATGATATATTTGAATTGTATGTGCATTTTGAGAAGTTATGGCAACTTTAAAGGTTGGATTTTGGCCATTTTTGGCATATTTTCGAGCTTCCCCTGTTTTCTGTGTAAAACTCTGCTCCAGCTTTTCGAACCAGGCCGGAACGGCCGTTCCCGCCCAGTTTTAAACTGGGAACGACCGTTCCCAGGCCTTACTGTTCATGGACCGAGAGTGGGAACGACCGTTCCCAGTTGTACTGGGAACGGGAACGGCCGTTCCCATGGCCGAAAACTGCTCTACTGGAGCAAATCCGCGGGGGTGGATTTTTCCTTTTGGAAAAATCCGCGAGGGTGGATTTGAGGCAGTAGCTTCTGAAAAATCCATGGGGGTGGATTTTCCCCTTTGGAAAAATCCATGGGGGTGGATTTTCCCCTTTGAAGAATTCAAAACCTAGAAGTTGCTACTACTTCTCTTTGCTTTAATTATGCATTTTTATGACTTTAATTGCTTCTCTTTTGCATGATTAATTGTTATAACCATGCAATTATATGACTTGATTGTGATATTTTGTTGTGAACATGATCCATGCATTTTGCCGGGCGTCTTCTTTGGTACATTATTGAGTCTAAGTCTCGGGTCTTGTCTTCTTTTGTTTCAGAGCCTCTTCCGGAAGTTCGTGAGCCCGAGGTTTAAGTGTTCGTTCGCCCGTTTTGCCTTCCTTCTACTTTTGCAAAGGTGAGGTTAGGATCCTTTGTACTAGATAAGCGACCTAAGACCTATTACGTGTTGTTTTCTTACCCTGTATGCGAATATATACTTATATATATGTATTAAATACGAATGCTTAAGGTATGTTATGATCTTGTGAAATAAGCTTTACGTTTTCGAAATTGGTATAAGTATTGGCATAAGTAAGCTATATTTTGAAATTCATTATCCGTATGTGGTATGTTTGAGCGAGTTGTACCCTGAAAGATGGGAGTTTGGTTTGATTTGGTTTGATGGGCCCGGAGACGTGGGTAAGGGAGACCCGGGACGACCACGGGGTCGCCGGTTATGACCCCTGTGCACGTTCTCATTTGAGATATTCACGTACGACCTAAGGAGGTTGGGAAGGCGTGGTATCTTGAGCCCTCGGTGGATAACCGGGGAAGGCATATCGTGGGTTAGCTGCCCCGTATGTGTTTGGTAATGTAGGTGTTAGGGTTTGATTCCCGATACACCATGGATGTGGGGTGGATGTGATTTGAATTCGATTTTATGTTATGTTTGATGGAGTAAGGGATAGTCCGTTCTCGCCGGACTTATGTTTATGTCATGTTTGATAGATTATGGATCGAGATAGGTTTTCCTTTATATTATATGCTATCTTTGGAAAATGATTTGGTATGTAAAACCCTAGCCTCGATTCATGTCTATCACCTTTGTAATATGCTCTGCTCTATATGTATTTAAGTGTGGGTGTGCGTTTAGCCCCTCACTCAGTCGAGTTTTGACTGACCCCTCTCTTTTCCCACCTTCAGTGCAGGTTGTTTCGAGCTAGGCGGGGAAGTGCGAGTCTTGGTCTTGTACTTGTGTGTCTAGGTCGAGTTGCATCCATACTTCTTGCATTTTGGGATACTCTTATTATGTATTTGATGTTAGAATTATATTTTGCTGAATTATGGGCTTTTGATGTATATATACTCGATCTTTTGGGCCGTGAGGCCATTGTATATGATATAAATGTTAGTTATAGAGCTCTTTTCGATCCTTATGTTATGGCTTCCGCATTTATGTGTTTATATATGCGCGCTCTGTCCGAGTTTTAGCCCCGCTTAGCCTAAGGAGTGAGTGTAGGTTCCGTTCGCTTAGACTGGGACTCATGTATGGAAATCCATTTCATATGTGGGTTCGGGTTTAAGTGCGGGGGATGTGGTGGCCCACCGCTCCGGGCGTCACAGTAACGCCCGAGCGCGAGAGGTCACATTCCCCGCACCATGACCCGACCCGTATATGAAATGGATTTCCATACACGTGCCAAATCATAGCGAACGGGGACATACACACTCGCTAAGCCAGGCGGGACTAACCTAAAACTTAAACCCCAACAATAACAACAAAGTAACAGAACAACGGAAGCAATAATTCATATTCCATATATTGAGTTATACGCTCTAGATACCAACAGGTAATGCTCAAGTACGATCAGTAAATCGAATACAACACATGTACGCTCCATATTCATATTCAATATCCAAAATATCATCAATATAAACATATGAGTGTAAAGAAAAGAAATGCTAGACACTATGCAAGACTCTCGCTGACTTCTATCCCGCCTAGCATCCCTTCCTGCAAAAGAACTGAAACAACTCCGCGTTCAGTCTTAGACAGACTGTGGGTATAAAATAGGCATAATAGCATAATATGGCGGAATTTAAACACATACATGCAAGCTATAATCCTTATTCGAGGTTTTAGAATAATTTTCCCAAGCGGGAAGTGGAAATACAACGAAGAGGATTATAACAATTCATTTCATTCATTAGGTCCATTATGGCCCGACGAGGGGGCGTGCATTATCTCCAACCATCACCTCATGTAATTCATTAGTCATTCATTCATTCGTTCTTCATACATTACATTCTTTCGTGCACAAACATTCGATCATTCATATACTCCTTCTTCCTCCGGTTAGGGGACGGGTTTGCAAAGCCCGAACCCTCATTCATTGGTGCTAGAGGGGTACATGAATCCCCAAAAGCTCGGCTCCCCTTCTGTCACTAATCTCCTAGTGAAGTCTAGGTTACCGTAATTGATGGAACTAGTATATGTGGATCCCCGTCAACCCAAGCTTCCCCGGTTGACCAAATACACTAAGTCCCGGGCCCTCATTCATTGTCAACATTCAATTCTCGCCAAAAATTTTGGTAGGATTTATAAAATAAAGGCTTAACGTTGAAAACATTGATTCATTGTAAAACTCGATATAGATATATACATCTTTGGCCGAAATCTTGCATATTGGGTATATTGGGGTCATATCTTTTAACTAATAGAAGAAAAACCCACCTGGTAGACAAAAGAACCCAACAAAGACCCTACTGCTCGGCCTCATCTCCCACTGGATCAAGATCTGTGTGGTAAAAGAAGTGTGAGACTCAAATATGACCACATTTGACGCTCGGCAACGCAATGAAATGTGATGAAGTGCATAACATCTAATAATTTGATCATGAAGGCCATGGAATACAATTAAACACATAATTCATCAAATTCCATTCAATATACGATAAAATCGTATTCATTCACGTTCATGGCGTTCATAGCTTTCATTCTTGCATTCATGTAACTCTTGAGGTCATAAAGCAATCATAAAACATAGCTCTAATAGATTCACGTTACATATAATTCACGGATACGAACAATAAAGGTAATACAAGCAAGAAAAGAGGTTTCCCAACGTTGCCAATTCAAATGAGAAGGCCTTGTTACATTTTCAAAGGATTTGGACAGGTAAAAAATTAAAATTCCCAAGTCGAGGGCTTGACACGGCCGTGTTGAATTTTCAAAGCAATTGGACATGGCCGTGTCCAATTTTCAGAAAATAATTTTCGTAAGTCGAACGCCCAACATAGTCGTGTCCATTTTTAGTGCAAAGTTGACACGGTCGTGTCAGCTCGTCGTCTTGCGAGAAAAAACAGAGCAGAGGCTCTGTTTCGCGAGGGAAAAGCTTTGAAGAACAAGGCAGCCCCAAGGAAGCTCTTATATATCACCTAGACATGATTTCAATCCATATAATTCATACAAATCATGCAACCCAAGCTAAAACACAAGAATTCATACTCAAAGTTGGCAAAATCATCATCAATCCTCAAGTTCTCCAAGCATGGAGCTTCAAGCTACAACAATGGCAATTCATGCCCTAAACAAAAAATCTCAAACTTAAACATGTAGAATTGCTAGAAAGCTTACAAGAATCATCTTTCATGCATCAATTCTCAAATGAAACCAAGAAAATCAAATGTTCAAGATTAAACCCCCAATTCATTGCTCATATTCAAAACACATAATTCCCCAACTTCTATCATGCCTCACTTAGATGAAAATACAGAGGAGAAGAAGGAGATTACGCATCACCAAATACCATGGAAGAAGATGGAAGATTGAATTGATCTTGAGCTCAAGGTTTGAATGATAAAAAATGGAGGTTCATGGGGTTTCTCTTCTCTTCTTGTGGAGCTGATGATGATCGATGAAAAGGGAAGCATAAGGAAGGAATGAGAAGCTATCTCTAACATATAGAATCATTCGGGTAGGAGTCGGGTCGATCCAAGTCCGGTTCGTTTAAGAAACGGTTTAAACAAGTTATAAATGTCGATGCTATGGAAAGGTTCGTCGTCGAAGGCTCAAATGATGTCGAAAAGGTATAAGGTCAAGTTTAAAGAATAGGTATCGTCGAAATAAGTTCAACGCCGAAAACGGATCTCGATTTCGAGGTCCGGAGCTCAAGATATCGCGAAAACTGTTCAGGGTTGCCTATTATTCAAATAGGTCCCTAAACTTTCAGAAAGTGGCAATTAAGCCCAAACTCAATTTCCAATTGAGTCCAAAACATTCAAATAAGTTACAATTAAACTCTTGGATCACACAAAATACGTAATTTCGTTCAATTACCACCAAATTCATGAAATTCACATTTCCACAATTCATTCATATATTCATATGAAATTTAGACAAATAATTCAAATTATAAACGAATTTAAACAAATAACTAAAATATAAAATCACAAACTTAAATTAAATGCGCACATACCACTTACCTGTAGGTGTGAAATCGCGGGGCGTTACAACCTCTCCCCCTTAAAGAGAATCCGTCCTCGGATTCATTGCTAGTTCGAAAACAATTCGGGGTAGAACTTCTTCATCTTTTCTTCTGTTTCCCACATGGCTTCCTCCGTCTTATCACTTCGCCACAATACTTTCACCAAGGGAAACCGTCTGTTCCGAAGTTCTTGAAATTTCCGGTCCAGAATCTTAACTGGTTTCTGAACAAAAGTAAGATTCGGTTCAAGCTCAACTTCTTCAACCGGTATTACCACTGAATCATCGGGATAGTACTTCCGAAGTTGTGACACATGGAAGACATTATGGATACCCGTTAAACTTGGAGGTAAATCCAATCTGTAGGCTGTATCTCCGATTCTCTCTAGAATTTCATAACGTCCCAAATACCGTGGATTCAGCTTTCCTCCCTTTCCAATTATAATGAATCCTTTTCGAGGTGAAGCTTTCAGGAACACTCTATCCCCAACTTCAAATTCAAGATCTTTCCTTCGATTATCTGCATAGCTCTTCTGTCGATCTTGAGCTGCTTTCATCCGTTGCCGAATAATCTGAACTTTTTCGATAGCATCCTGAATAGCTTTAGAAGGTTTTTCTTTCTTCTCTCCTCGTTTCACACCTTCCTGTTTGCTCCATTTCCATTCTTCTAAATCGAAAAACAACGGGGATCGACATTTTCTTCCATAAAGAAACTCATACGGTGCCATTTCTATAGAAGCTTGATAACTGTTATTGTAAGCAAACTCAATCATTGGCAATTGTTCCTTCCATGAACTCGAGAAATCCAACGCACATGCCCTAAACATATCCTCAAGATATCTGATTAGCCTCTCAGACTGCCCATCAGTCTGTGGATGAAAAGTTGTACTGAATTGAAGCTTGGTCCCCAGACATTTCTGTAATTCTTGCCAAAATTTAGAAGTGAACCTCGGATCCCTGTCTGAGACAACACTAACTGGCACTCCATGTAATCGAACAATCTCATCACAATACTTCTTAGCCAACTTGTTTACCTTATCCAACATCCGAATTGTAAGAAAATGCGCTGATTTGGTTAATCTGTCCACAATTACCCAAATTCCATCAAATCCACCCTTCACTCTGGGTAAACCCGATACAAAATCCATTGCTATCTATTCCCATTTCCATTCTGGAATAGGTAGTGGCTGTAACAATCTCGATGGCTTCTGATGCTCAGCTTTCACTAACTGACAAGTCAGACACTGCTTCACATAATTCACCACATCTCTCTTCAACCCGTTCCACCAATAATACTGTTTCAAATCCCGATACATCTTGTTTCCACCAGGATGCACAGAATAGGCGGTTTTCTGAGCTTCATCTAAAATAACTCTTCTCAAATCCGTTGGAACTACCACTCTATTCTTGAACCGGAAGATTCCCATGTCATCAAATCCAAATGGACACTCAGGATCTGATTGAGCCTTTTCTATCAACTTTTGAATCTCAGTATCTGTCCTTTGTGCCTCAAATATCTGTTGCCTTAATCCTGGTCGTACTGAGATGTTACCAATACGAGCCTTTATCTTAACCAACTCTATTAGTTGTTCCACACCCAAAGGAAGTTCCATACAGATAATGTCTCCACTTTCCTAAGGCAAAAATCACCGCTGCAAGTTCAAGGTCGTGAGTGGGATAATTTTTCTCATGCTCTTTCAATTTCCTAGAGGCATAAGCAATTACTCTCCCATTCTGCATTAAAACACAACCTAAGCCTTCATGGGAAGCATCGGTATACACCACAAACCCTTCAATACCTTCCGGAAGGCCTAATATCGGTGCAGAAGTTAACTTATCCTTCAAAAGTTGAAAACTAGCTTCACACTTCTCATCCCATTTAAACTGAACCTCTTTCTTGGTTAATCGGGTCAATGGAGCTGCGATCTTAGAGAAGTCCTTAACAAACCTTAGATAATAACCGGCTAAACCCAAGAAACTTCGAGCTTCGGAGGCATTCTTAGGACTCTGCCACTGTGAAACTGCCTCTACTTTCGAAGGATCTACTTCCAATCCTTTGCTCGAAATAATGTGACCCACGAAACTTACCCTGTTAATCCAGAACTCACACTTACTGTACTTTGCATAAAGCTGGTTATCTCTTAAAGTCTCCAACACCAATCTCAGATGACGAGCATGATCCTCTTCCGATCTTGAGTATACAAAGATATCATCAATGAAGATCACAACAAACTTATCAAGATAAGGACGGAAAATTCGATGCATCATGTCCGTAAAAGCTGCCGACGCGTTAGTTAACCCAAATGGCATCACCACGAATTCGTAATGTCCATACCGGGTATTAAATCCTGTCTTAGGAATATCTTCCTCCTTAATCTTTAACTGATAATATCCCTGCCTTAAATCAAGCTTGGAATACACCCTTGACCCTTGTAACATATCAAACAAATCTTCTATATGAGGCAATGTATATTTATTCTTTAGAGTCATCCGATTCAACTCCCTGTAGTCAATGCACATCCTCAAAGCTCCATCCTTCTTCTTAACAAATAGAACTGGCGCGCCCCACGGTGATGAACTCGATCGAATATATCCATTCTTGAGAAGATCTTCCAACTGAACTTTTAACTACTGTAGCTCTGTCGGTGCCATCCGGTAAGGAGTCTTAGAATAAGGTTCAGATCCCGGGTATAAATCTATCACAAATTCAATCTCTCGATCCGGAGGTAAAGAACCCAAGACTTCTGAAATACCTCAAGATATTCCTTCACCACTTCTGTCTCTTCCAGTTTTGCCTGATCTTTCGGCTTATTCAAAATATAGGCAACATATCCCATAGCTCCATTCCTTATTAATTTATGAGCTTCAGTGAACGACAAAAGAGGAGCAGTTTTTGATTCTTTTCCCACTGTTACTTCTTCTCCCAACTTAACCGTCTTGGTAAAACAATCAACCGTGGCGTGGTACCGAAATAACCAATCCATTCCTAGAATAACCCCATATCTGTTCATCGGCATTACCACCAAATCGGCCTGATATTCTCTGCCTTCAAACCCCATCACACAATCTCTGACCACCTGATCCGTCTCAAGACTTCCACCCAAAGGCGAACTCACCACATAACAAGCATTTAAGCACGTAATAGGCAAACACAAAATATCAACTAATTTGCAAGATATAAAAGAATGAGTCGCTCTAGGGTCAAATAATGCATGTATGTTCGTGTTATGGATGCATATCGTACCTTCCACCATGGCATTGGGATTGGCTTCCACATCTTGCTCTTCACCCGCAAGGGCATACGCACGAGCCGGTATCATTGGCCTCTGAGCTCCCTGTTGATAGCCTGGAGTCTTGTCTGGACAAGTGTTGGCTATGTGTGTTGCTTTCCCGCATATCAAACACTGTCCCAACCTCTTTCTGTAAGTGTTATATGTGTGAATAGGGCCTCCACAATACAAACATGGTGGCCTATCATGTTGTGGATCAAAAGAAGCTGGAGGTGCTTGTGGTTTAGGTGGTGCAGTTCCCGCAGCTCGAAACTTCTTATTATGTCCTTGAAATGGTTGACAGGAGGACACCATAGGCCTTTTCCCTTTTCCAAATCCGGATCCCTGCCCTATTTGCATTCGTGGAATGGGATCCTTTTTCTTATATTCCTCTTCCTGTGTTAAGGCCCTTTGCACCGTATCAGCAAAAGATTCGAAATTATGGCCTGCATGTCCATGTCGAAGGTCCTGTCTCAATCCAGCAATAAACTTCCTTGCCTTCCTCTTTTCATCCCGTGTGATGTGGGGTGCAAATTTGCCAAGCCTATTGAAAAGAGAAAGGTACTGAGCCACCGTCCGAGTTCCCTGTTTCAAATCCATAAATTCTTGTTCCTTTCTTTCCCGAACGACCTCAGGCACAAAAGCCTCTCTGAATTCCCTTACAAAGACTTCCCAATTCACCGCTTCCTCTTCCACTTCAAGCTTTTCTCGTGTGTGTTCACACCAATCATAAGCTTCTCCATCCAATTGAAAGATAGCGAATTGAGCTTTCTCTTGAGATGTAAATTGTCTAACATTGAAAATCCTCTCAATCCTTGCTAGCCATCCTTCCGATATTGCATCATCTACCGAACCCGAAAACCTTGGAGGATTATAGCTCAAAAACAACCCATGATGATCTCTCGGGTTATTAGGAGGAGGTGCTTGCTGCCCAGCTGGTGGTTGTACCGGAGGATCCTGGGCCCTTCTTTGTTCAACATAATTATACACGGCTTCCATAAAATGCTCCATATTCATAGGCGGTTGGGGTGGATTAGGGGAACGATCACGGTGATGATGACGTCCCGGAGACCTTTCCCGATGTCTTCTAGGAGGCATCCTATCCAATCAAACACTAGCATGCATGCCAGATTTAGTCCATGCATGACAATGCAATGAATTCATTCAATTACAAAATCACGAAGCAAAGCACACGATCACATAAAAATGCAATCACTTCACCGTACCGAATAACTCTTAAAGCCAAACGACCTAACTGACTCAACACGACACTAGAGCCCTGGTTTTGCAAACCTGGCTCTGATACCACTGAAGGATGTAATGCCCGAGCGCGAGACGTCACATCCCCCCGCACCATGACCCGACCCGTATATGCAATGGATTTCCGTATACGTGCCAAATCATAGCGAACGGGGACATACACACTCGCTAAGCCAGGCTGGACTAACCTACAACTTAAACCCCAACAATAACAACAAAGTAACAGAACAACGGAAGCAATAATTCATATTCCATATATTGAGTTATACGCTCTAGATACCAACAGGTAATGCTCAAGTACGATCAGTAAATCTAATACAACACATGTACGCTCCATATTCATATACAATATCCAAAATATCATCAATATAAGCATATGAGTGTAAAGAAAATAAATGCTAGACACTATGCAAGACTCTCTCCGACTTGTATCCCGCCTAGAATCCCTTCCTGCAAAAGAACTGAAACAACTCTGCATTCAGGCTTAGACAGACTGGTGGATATAAAATAGGCATAATAGCATAATATGGCGGAATTTAAACACATAAATGCAAGCTATAATCCTTATTCGAGGTTTTAGAATAATTTTCCCAAGCGGAAAGTGGAAATACAACGAAGAGGATTATAACAATTCATTTCATTCATTAGGTCCATTATGGCCCGACGAGGGGGCGTGCATTATCTCCAACCATCACCTCATGTAATTCATTAGTCATTCATTCATTCGTTCTTCATACATTACATTCTTTCGTGCACAAACATTCGATCATTCATATACTCCTTCTTCCTCCGGTTAGGGGACGGGTTTGCAAAGCCCGAACCCTCATTCATTGGTGCTAGAGGGGTACATGAATCACCAAAAGCTCGGCTCCCCTTCTTTCACTAATCTCCTAGAGAAGTCTAGGTTACCGTAATTGATGGAACTAGTCTATGTGGATCCCCGTCAACCTAACCCTCCCCAGTTCACCAAATACACTAAGTCCCGGGCCCCCATTCATTGTGAACATTCAATTCTCGCCAAAACTTTTGGTAGGATTTATAAAATAAAGGCTTAACGTTGAAAACATTGATTCATTGTAAAACTCGATATAGATATGTACATCTTTGACCAAAATCTTGCATATTGGGTATATTGGGGTCATATCTTTTAACTAATAGAAGAAAAACCCACCTGGTAGACAAAAGAACCCAACAAAGACCCTACTGCTCGGCCTCATCTCCCACTGGATCAAGATCTGTGTGGTAAAAGTAGTGTGAGACTCAAATATGACCACATTTGACGCTCGGCAACGCAATGAAATGTGATGAAGTGCATAACATGTAATAATTTGATCATGAAGGCCATGGAATGCAATTAAACACATAATTCATCAAATTCCATTCAATATACGATAAAATCGTATTCATTCACGTTCATGGCGTTCATAGCTTTCATTCTTGCATTCAGGTAACTCTTGAGGTCATAAATCAATCATAAAACATAGCTCTAATAGATTCACGTTACATATAATTCACGGATACGAACAATAAACGTGATACAAGCAAGAAAAGAGGTTTCCCAATGCTGCCAATTCAAATGACACGGCCGTCTTACATTTTCAAAGGATATGGACAGGTAAAAAAATTAAAATTCCCAAGTCGAGGGCTTGACACGGCCGTGTTGAACTTTCAAAGTAATTGGACACGGCCGTGTCCAATTTTCAGAAAATAATTTTCGTAAGTCGAACGCCCAATATGGCCGTGTCCATTTTCAGTTCAAAGTTGATATGGCCGTGTCAGCTCGTCGTCTTGCGAGAAAAAACAGAGCAGAGGCTCTGTTTCGCGAGGGAAAAGCTTTGAAGAACAGGGCAGCCCCAAGGAAGCTCTTATATTTCACCTAGACATGATTTCAATCCATATAATTCATACAAACCATGCAACCCAAGCTAAAACATAAGAATTCATACTCAAAGTTGGCAAAATCATCATCAATCCTCAAGTTCTCCAAGCATGGAGCTTCAAGCTACAACAATGGCAATTCATGTCCTAAACAACAAATCTCAAACTTAAACATATAGAATTGCTAGAAAGCTTACAAGAATCATCTTTCATGCATCAATTCTCAAATGAAACCAAGAAAATCCAATGTTCAAGATTAAACCCCCAATTCATTGCTCATATTCAAAACACATAATTCCCCAACTTCTATCATGCCTCACTTAGATGAAAATACAGAGGAGAAGAAGGAGATTACGCGTCACCAAATACCTTGGAAGAAGATGGAAGATTGAATTGATCTTGAGCTCAAGGTTTGAATGATAAAAAATGGAGGTTCTTGGGGTTTCTCTTCTCTTCTTGTCGAGCTGATGATGATCGATGAAAAGGGAAGCATAAGGAAGGAATGAGAAGCTATCTCTAACATACAGAATCATTCGGGTAGGAGTCGGGTCGATCCAAGTCCGGTTCGTTTAAGAAACGGTTTAAACAAGTTATAAACGTCGATGCTATGGAAAGGTTCGTCATCGAAGGCTCAAATGATGTCGAAAAGGTATAAGGTCAAGTTTAAAGAATAAGTATCGTCGAAATAAGTTAAACGTAAAAAACGGATCTTGATTTCGAGGTCCGGAGCTCAAGATATCGCGAAAACCGTTCAGTGTTGCCTATTATTCAAATAGGTCCCTAAACTTTCAGAAAGTGGCAATTAAGCCCAAACTCAATTTCCAATTGAGTCCAAAACATTCAAATAAGTTACAATTAAACTCTCGGATCACACGAAACACGTAATTTCGTTCAATTACCACCAAATTCACGAAATTCACATTTCCACAATTCATTCATATATCATATGAAATTTAGACAAATAAGTCAAATTATAAACGAATTTAAACAAATAACTAAAATATAAAATCACAAACTTAAATTAAATACGCACATACCACTTACCTGCACGTGTGAAATCGCGGGGCGTTACATGCACTCATTGAGGAGGACTAAATCATAGTTATGGGTATTGTTGGAGAAGATTGCGCAAGTGTACTACGTGTGGCTCCTCAGAACACAAGATCAATGTGTGCCCTTGTATCTATTCAAGAAGACTGAACGAATCCGAAAGAGTGGCCCAATTTATGGATGGAATTAGAGAAGATCTTCGGGGAAATGAAAACCGAGACAGAGTTTGAAGCTTGGATTGAGACGACCCGGGAAGCCCTTCGGGCTGAATCCAGGAGGTTGAAAGAAAAGTGCCGAATAAGAAGAATTAGATCGGGAAGTAGCTCGGGATCGGGATCAAAGAGGAGCCAAGAAGATTCTCAAACGGGGCCAAAAGAAAAGAAGAAAATGAAGGAACTTCCATCTATGGAGCAACCACCGTGCGCTCATTGTAGGAGAAATTCTCTACTTATGAGAATTGTTGGAAGAGATTGGGGCAATGCTTTGGATACGGATCGACAAAACACAAGTTGGAAGAATGTGAACGAAGAAGGCCAAAGAAACACCTGGGAGGTAATTGTATCCATTACACGAGCATCCATCCCACATTGTATCTTTATACTTACTCATGATGTGTAATGTATATTGTTATTATTTATTGTTTTCTTATTTAATTGGTGATAACGTGATGCCCGGTATACGCAAATATAATTCGACATGCATGAGTTTAATGTTTTCATGACAGTTTGTGATTGAATGAAGTCTTCCTTCCGGATGGTGAAACCGGGGTAAGAAGAAAATGGTAACTCCAAAGGTCGGGTTGAGGATATAAACATAACAAAAAGGGGGAATATTGATACCACAAAACGTGAACCTTGTCCTTATTTACTTGATGTAGCGGATTGGGTTTCGAAAAGGAAGATCTCTTCAATGATGGGTAGTCAAAAGAGTATCAAAGTGAGAAGCGAAACCGGAAACAAGTATTTGAACCCAATTCCTAAGAGGGGAAGCGGTTGGTTCACTATTCAACATGAATACCGAGACCGAGTATGTAACGCCCCAGTTTTTCAGAGGTTTGAGCATGACGTATTCGTTTACCAATGTGCGCAATTTAATTAACGATATATGCTTCATTATTGTTTCCTTTATTGATTTTATTAATTGATTGTGAATTCTTGAGACGTTTGAGCATGTGTGTTTATGTTTGATACCGTTTCGATTTGATTCGAATTCCGTTTTTCATGGAAACATCGCATGAGTGAATTATGTGACTTATGATTATGTTTATATGCTCATTGCATGATTTTATTCTCGTATGTGTGAGTTTAGGATTCTTTTGTGTGATCGGAACCGAAAAGGGGCTAAAGAGCATTTAGCGCACCTTGTGTTCCGGGCGGCATATCTTGAGCTCGGGAACTCGGAATCGAGTTCCGTCACCTCCATTGGATCCAGATCGACGAATCGGAGACAATGGGACAAGCCTCATATTTTTATAAGACTAATTGGATTGCCAAATTTTAACCGAAACAAGCCCCTTGCGCCAAAAATGATAAATAATAGCTATTTCACGCTCACGGACCTATCCTAACGTTCCTAGACCCTAACCATTGACCTATACCCACTTGCACTCTCTCTACCCCATATCAGCCCCCCCACCGAACCAAACCCTCTCTCACTCACCAAACTTAGCCAAAAGAGAAGAAAGAAGGGGAAAGAATAGAAGAAAAGGGGAGAAGAAAGGAACTATTCAAACCTTGGGGTATTTGAGCTTCTACCCCCACCATTTCTACTCCAAATTGAAAGGTAAGACCATATTTGTGATGTACATCTTCTTGTAGTCATTTTGAGTTAAGGATTTCATGATTTCTTCAAGTTATGATCATGTATTGACATATAGGTTGATTAGTGAGGGTTTGGGAGAAATTGATGATTCTAGCTTGCCTTCTTGCGGATTCTTTGGATATGATGCATGTAAATTGCTCCTATGACGTCATTTTTGATATGTATGAACTTGCTTTGGTTGTTGAATTAGAATCCATGATTTTTCCATTTATGAAATTGAAGTATTGCTTGAGCTTGCTCCATATTCATTCCTTGCATGAGTTATTGCAACTTTGCACCATTAATTGGCTTGAAATGCATGAATTCTTGGTACCTTAACTTACCTATGTGTGTTAATTTGATGTTTATATGGTGTAGCATGAGTTTTGCCATGTTGGTTGTGCGTTTTTCGTCACTGACCTAAATCCACGAGGGGTGGATTTGAGTCAGTGAGTTTCTGACCAGAATCCATGGGGGTGGATTTTTTCCCTATGGGGGTGGATTTTGTCCAGCCTGTTTTTGTTACTCTAATTCCATTTTTTCTTCGTTTGTTTGATCTTCCTCTACCTCTTTTATGACTTCTACACTATGCTAACATGTATTATTATGTGTTATGATTATGAAATGGAATTCATGACTTGAATTGATATGTTTTGGTCGAGCAACGAACTACTATGATATTATATGACTTAAGTGCTAATGCGTGAAATGTTAAGTACCTTCTCATAATATTTTGATATCTTAAATGATATCTTTTGCTTCTATATTTATTATATACATTGTAAACTAGTTTTGATGTAGCTTCTATGAATACTATATGGAAGTTATGAACGAATGAACTTGATAACTCCATCTATTGAATGTACTTGAATGAATTACGTGATAATGCGACTCTTCTTGTAACTAACGCATCCCTTACGTGTTCAATGGATTCCTTTCACATCTAAATGATTCATGTGCATTGTAAACATGTTGATATTTATCTTATGATTATTGTATGGAATTTTTGGCACGTTTTGATTTGAATTATGAAAGATACGATACGATTGAACGTGAAACCTTCATGTATTGAATGTACAAGGGTTGAGTGCTTGATTATATGTCTCCATGACATTGTATTACTTCTTATGCATCTCATACCACGTTAATGCATTGTCGTGCATCTTATATGGTTCATTTGGAGTCTTGAGTCTCACAAAGTACACTACATTGTCTTCTGTTTAGTTTCTCCAGGGTGGAGACTTGCCGGGTTCATAAGGCACCATGAGTCTTCCTTCTTTTGGTATTGTTGGTAAGGTGTAACAGGTGGGTTTCTCTTCTATTAGTTAATGACCCTATATAATCCTAACATGTAAAGATTTCGGCAAAAATTATTATATACATATAGAGTTATTTATCGAGTCTATGATTTTGGACGTATAGCCTTTCTTTTATGAATACCTACCGAATGTTTTGGCGAGAAATGAAGCAATGAATGAAAGCACAATGGGGCCCAGGGACTTGGTGTTAGAGGCTATCCGGGGAGGCATGGGCCGACGGTGATCCCTTTCTACCAGTTCCATTTATATAACAGCGTAACCGGACCCCGTTAGGAGTTAGCGGGGAATGGACGCTGAGTGCCATCTGGGGAGTCATGAAACCCTTTTGGTCAATTCATGGATGGTTCGGGCCGATCACCCGGCCATCACCCGGAGGAAGAACGTGTAAATGTTTATGATTGTGCACAAAAGAATGATATGTATGAATGAATGAATGAACGAATGTATGAATGATTAATGGATTACACAAGGTGTTGGTTGGAGATAATGCACGCCCACTCGCCGGGCCACAAATGACCTAATTAATGGAATTTGATGGTTATAATCCCTTTTGATGATTTCTTTATCTCGCCCACTTGGGAAATACTTTGAAAACCTCATTTGGGGATTATAACTTGCATGTGAATGTTTAAATACTGTCTTATATTATATTATGCCCTGTTTTATACCCACCAGTCTCCTATAGACTGAACCCGGCTTTGTTTTCAGTTTTGCAGGTTTTGGTGTGCTGGGCGGGGTTCCGAGTCGGTCAAGTTCTATGTCTTAGTTTGAGTCACTTTGTACACATCTTTGTATTTTGATTAAGGGATGAAAGAATGTATGTATGAATCACGGTTATGATTGTGATTATGAATTAGGTTTACATTTATGTTTGAATTTCGGGACTAGGTATTTATGCTAGTTGAACCCGTCATTACTTCTTATGTTTATTATGAATGGTATGATTTGTTTTTGAAATTTCATGTATTTCAGTCTTGTTCTTTTGGTTTTAAGTTTAACTCCCGCCTAGCATAGCGAGTAAGTGAGTCCCCATTCGCTGCGATCTTGGTTCATGTATGGGTTTTCCATTTCATGTGTGGATCGGGCTCATAATGCGGAGGATGTGGCGCCTCTTGTTCCGGGTGCTACATCCTTAAGTGGTATTAGAGCCCGGTTGCAAAACCGGTGTTCTAGTATCGTGATTGAGTCAGTTTAGGTCGTGCGGCATAGGAATAACTTATCAACGTATGCATTGCATGGGCTTTTATTGTTATTTGCTGCTAATTGTTGAGATTGTTCGATATACATAACTTAATTTTAATCTCATTACTTTGGTATTTCATTTTACATTTAGTGTGCTTTCGTTGATTCAACTATGTGCCATAAGCATATCCTAACCGACATACATATATATTTGAGTTGAATTTTGATTATAAATTGTAATCATGTCAATCAAGCTACAACCTATTTCAACTACAAGTTACTTCTACTAGATCGACGGAGGGATTGTGGGAGCAAAAAGGGAATTGAAGGCTAGGTGTTCAATTTTCACGGCTTGCCAAATGGGATTTCATATCATGGCTCGATATCATGAGAGGAAGCTAATAGGAAGCTTGGATCATGGGAAGGTTCATCAATTTCATCCTTTTTACAAACCTTGAAGATTATCAAAGTACAAGTATGGTGGAGACTCAAAATTTCCAATTTAAGGGAGTTGTGAGACAACAAGATGGATGTGGAACTTCTTACCACCCAATTATAAAGGCGTTCAATACGAGATCAAACTCTCCAAGGTCCACCGTGGAGACCTCCGAGTTCGAGATGGTTGAGCAATTGGAAGGTCAAGTTGGGAAATTTCAAAGGACCAAATGCAAGATGTGTTGGAGGCTTCGACTCAACTAAGATGAAAAGAGTGGAGAGCCGTTAATTGTAGGATTTTACAAAAAGGAGTCAAGTCAAGAAGCATGGGAGAATGGTTACAATTGAGGATTAACAAATGGATGCAAAGCAAATATAGCCAGGAGTCTCGAAGAATTCAAATCGCATCAACTCCTTGGAATTTTGGAACATGGTGATATCAAGAAGCAAGCAAGGATGGGAAAGCATCACCAACGATTGAACAATGTTCAACCTTGCAAACTATGCTCATGATAATGGAATCAAAGGACAAGATATCGAGCTAAAACCACCACTACGGTGACAGGTTCATAGCATTCATAGCACGTGCATCATACGCCATTTCAAATTATTTCAATTTCTTTATTTATATGTACATTGTGATTAATATAATTGCTCCAATGTGTTTTAACATTCCAATTGTTAAATTGTTATTGCATACTCTTTTGTGGAATTATGTGTCTTGGGTGTTATAATTGATGTCTAGATGTTATATTTCTTTTGTTGAAATATGTGCTGCACGCATTGAAAATTCTAACCCAACATGCAATGTTTGAGTGTATACTTGTTAGGATACTTTCTCAGTTTAATGCCTCAACTACTAATTCAAGCGAATCCTTACCGAAGCTCCACTGAAGAGGGTCAAAAGGGAAATTTTTGGACGATAGGGATATGCCGGAAGTGAAAGTTAAATTTTGGGAGATTTAGGGTTGGAATGGACTTAGAATTATTTGGATCAAATAAGAAAAGAGAAGAAGACTTCGGATTGCAAGAAAAATTGGAAAGAGGGAAGTCAGGGGGCAAAGGAAGATGGATGTTATTCCAATTCAAACGTCTTGATTTGATATGAGTAACTCACTGAACCATTTCTTAGCTAGAGTTACTCAGTAGAAGGAGATTGGGATTTTCGGCGAAAAGGATATGGATAGAGTTCGAAATAGGGGGTTTTCTATAGAATCGGGTATCATACTCTGAAGATGGTGGAATTATGGAGGAGCTTCTGCGGGACTGTTATAGCACCCCGTGACATGAGCACCACATCCCCCGCACTATGAGTTCGGTCCACATATGAAATGGCTAGTCCATACATGAACTAAACTCACAGCGAACGGAAGACAATAAAAAAAAAGACAGTCCTAGTTAGGCGGAATCTAACCCTAAAACAATCAATAATGACCAAGGTGCGGAAATAAAGTAATTATCCAACCAATATCAATAAAATGAATGCAAGTTTAAGGAAATTAAATACGGGTTCCACTAAGATAATACACCTGTCCTAACCTGTCCCGGATCAATTCAATACAATATCATAAAACTGGTTCAACTAAAGCCCTAGAAACCTGTCCCGATTTCAATTAATTCAGTAAATACCATACTAATTCAATAGCAAGCTCAATACGGTAATTAAAATACAATATGCAGTGAATGTAAGTGATGAGACTGGAACAAGACTCGAAAGGAAAGACAAGACACAACTCTGACTCCCGCCTAGCACACCACCTGAAAAATTGAAAAGTGAGGTGTCAGTCTCCACGAGACTGAGCGAGGGGCATAATAATATATAAGCGCAGATACATGCACGTCATATTCTCGGGTAAAGATTTATAAAAGATAAATATAGGAGTTCAATATCAATATAGCTTCGCCCGAGAATACAACGGTCAATATTAATTACTTGTTCCTTTTCATGCAATCAATAAATATGCTTACTTGTTTGTTAATCATTAGGTGACCACGCAATTCAATTATCGTGCAATCATGCAGTAGTGTAATCATATAACACGTTCACGGAATGGAGTGCATGCAATCACTACATGGCTGGCTTGTAACATGGTAGGGTTATTTCTCCTGTGGTTGGACGGACAACCACCAGCTCTAAAAACCAGCCCAGCGCCCTCCCTAAGGAGAACCTGGCCAGGAGAACACGGGTACACGATAGGTCTTTGTTCTTCTTGTGGTTGGACGGACAACCACCAGCCCGAAGACCAGCCCAGCGCCCTCACTAGGGAGAACCTGGCCAAGAGAGCACACGATCACGATACGGTATTGTTCTTCCTGTGATTGGACGGACAATCACCAGCCCGAAGACCAGCCCAGCGCCCTCCCTAAGGAGAACCTGGCCAAGAGAACACACGATCACGATACGGTATTGTTCTTCCTGTGATTGGACGGACAATCACCAGCCCGAAATCGTTGCCGAAGTTTCTGCTGGTGCGTCATCGCCGGAACCACCACTTGCGGTGGTTTTTGTGCTGAACGGAGGCCGGAAATGGAACGAGAAGGTCCAAAAACGTAGGGTAGGGTCAAGCTCCGCTCGCGAAACTCGCCGGAACGCCGCCGGCGAAGTGGTGGCGCCACCCGCCACTTTCAGGCCGCTGATGCGCCGCCGTCGGTCTTCGGTTGGCCACGATATTGGTACGGTTGTGACGGGCTCGTCGAGCTGATAAATTTGCACTATTGATTCGTCGAATTCCATCGAGAAACGAGGGAGAACGGCAAGTGTGTGTTTTCACACCTTCACTCTGTGAACAGTGACGGGTCGCGGGGAAGAAGACGATGGCTGGAGCTGCTGTGATATGGCACCAAAATGAGGAAATCCGGGTATATATCTCGGGGCCTCGTACGTAAAAACGATCGGAAGAACAGGCTAACGAAGTCAGAATTGGGCAAACTTAGAGTCTACGGACTCGTTTCGCTGCCCCGGACTCGTTAAAGGGATCAAAGAAGTCAAAATCTCTACCGAACGAGAAGTGACCGAAAAATCCCCTAAAAGAAGAAAATTACAAAAAGGGCCCTAACTCTAAAAGAGTTCAAAAGTGGGCCACACAACGCACCAGACACAAAATTAAATACATAAAAAGGTTAGAAGGTGACGTACCTTATTTATCGAATGAGCGGGGCGTTACAATCTTCCCTCCTTCAAAAAGGACCTGTCCTCAGGTCCTACTGCTGGACCTGAAAAAGTTTCAAATTGAAATGTATCGATCTATTCCCCGAAATTGCTTAGCATCTTAGCCCTGGTTGTGAAGTTTACTCCCCTTATTTGTATCAACCCCTTCAGAGTCTGGTAGTCACAAAGATCTGCTCGAACACTTGACCGTTAATCACTTCAAAACTCGTTCGACTACTACTAGTCCATTGCCTCGTCACTTGTTATCCGTTGTCTGTCCAGGCGTAACGCAAACACGACAACCAAGAGAGAATCCCATCTCTCAACACACAAGTGAGGAAACCCCGTCCTTCAGCACACACAAAAGAGAGAACCCCGTCTCTCGGGCACAGAATTGAGAGAACCCCGTCCCTCAAACACAGAATTGAGAGAACCCCGTCTCCCAGCCTAAGTCTGTTAGATTCCACCTCCTTCCAGACATTCTAGTTTGAGAAAATCCAGCATTTCTCAAACTCCTAAATCCAAGAGAATCCAACATCCCTCGAATACCTAAGTACAAGAGAATCCAGCATCTCTCGTGCACAGAAAACAGAAAGAATCCAGCATCTTTCTGACACATAAACAGGGAGAATCCACATCTTCCTGGCACGTAATCAGAGATAATCAAATCTCCCTTTCACTCAAGCACACAAGCAGAAGCAAGGTTCACAATAATCAATACACATCCCATCGGGCCAGGGTATCACAAAATAACAAAATTTTAAATATATAAACGATGCATGTATGCTCGTGCGATGGATGTTAGTGTACCGTTCACCGAAGTAATGGATTTGATGTTGTGACTTTACTTCTACGATTTGGATAATCTGATCTCTAGCTGGCTTGATTCCCAACTTGTCTCTCATATCTTTAGTATATGTGACTGAGAAAGTCAGACCCTTGGTTGGTCCTATTCTCGATTCCCTTCGGATCCTTACTCACAGTTATCTTCTATAATTAACCGAGCACTAATTTATTCCGCCTACGATCAGAACATTTATCTTTGTACCAGGTTCATTATATTCTCTTTGGCCGTACAAGAATCTTAAATTTTAACTCCCACTTCATACATTGTCACCAACTGGTTAAGTCCTTTGTTGAAGATTTGGTCATCTGGAACTAGTGGACATCCTTCTTAAAGGTGATAAATTTGACCAATTTTCCTTTCTTGAAACTAATTTAGGAATCCATCAGAAGTTCCCTGATAATATCATCATCCTCGCTGTCTGAATCACGTACTTATAACTTTCCAAACGAACCACTCTCTCCCATGCCTTATGAAGATCTTCATCCCAGTTATATTAACTTAACTTAAACTTTGAAGGTTTAAACTGATAACGCCGCCTTATTCTTTTCCTGTCACTATCATTAGATCATTCATGTCCGTCATGGCTTGCATTTTTCTCTGCTACGAGGAGTAACTTCCTTGAGCACAACTGTGAATTTAAGTTTCATGTCCGGTCGTGCTCTCCCCCAAGAAATTCTATCTCAACTCCTTAAACTTTTTCTACAGCTTCTCGGATCAAAACACCTCAATTTCTTCAACCTAGCTTCCTCGGTATAAGTGGTTCTAATCACTCCACTTGTCTAGTGATAGTCCTCACATTTCCTTTAAAGCAATTAGTAGGAATGACAACCTGCTTCTCTCGTTCCCACTTTCGATTCTATTTTCCAAACCTCAGAATTTTCCATTTCCTTTTTTTTTTTTTTTTTTTTTTTAAAACCAACCAGTGCAACCCCGAATTTCTTCTTTTCTTGATTCCAGCAAGAATCAGTCGGAGTACCACTTGATAAATGAGATGTGGGAAATTCCTATCAAGTAAACACTAAAATGCATGTCGGGTTAGGGTGCCAATGTCGTATCACACTTGTAAACAATTAAAGATGCAACACATTGGAACAATTATACAAATTAGAGATGCGCATATGAATAGAGAAATTTAAATAATTAAAGCGATGTATGATGCATGTGCTTATGAATGCATAGAACCTGTCACCGTAGTTGTAAACTTTAACTTGGCATATTTCTTTGTTTCTCAAATTGCAGGTTTGTCTTGAATTAATTGTTCACCTCTTCTTTACCCACGGTCTTCCAAATCTTCAAAGTTCCCGTGTATTAACTTATGGATCTCCCAAGTCCGAGTTTGAAATCTCTTGAACCCAAATTCTTCAGCACCCATGAAGTTGGTATCCTGACTTCTCTTGAAAAATCAATCTCCAATTGTTGTCCCAGTCCTTACCATAGTTGTTCCTTTGATTAAAGCATTTCTGGTTTATTCCTTATGAGTTCGAATAGTTGTATGAGCTCAACCCCCCAATTGTTTACAGTCGAATACATAATTTCCCTCCAATAGTTCGTTGTCTTTCTTTATCGTTTCCACGTTGATAGAAACCTCGAATCTAAAACATCTTCGAGATTTCTCTTCTTTGGAATCTGGTTGACAAATCTTCGTAGTGTAAGCAAACACGTTAATCTCGTGAAACCAAATCATTACACACCATAAATCCCGTCTCATCATGGATTCACCATCGGTAATAGAGCTTGCAAACTTCTCCTTCGAACTGACCTCTTATTCTGGACTTTATCACTCGAGCCCTAACCTCATTTTAGAAAAGGTTTAACTCATAAATTTCTGTAGAAATTCCCAAGGCATTCCTTACAGCTTCCGAGCTAGAAAGAAGAGCTTGTGGTAGCCTGTGGTTGTCGTAAAGATTGGCCGTGGTTTGATATTGTCTTCATATCCTACGAATCACAACTCATTTTGAAAATAAATGCATGCGCTTAGTATATGCTCATGCCACATAATTAACACCAAAAGAATGGATTCAATGCAAAATGCAACAAATAATCTAATAAAGTTTTAAAAAAAAACACAATTCAGTATTCAAGGATGATGCAATGCACACATTGACAATTAGTTCCTATGCCGTGCGACCTATACTTGAGACAACACAACCCAGAGCACCGGTTCTGAACCTGGTAGCTCTGATACCACCTAAGGATATAGCACCCCGTGACATGAGCACCACATCCCCCGCACTATGAATTCGGTCCACATATGAAATGGCTAGTCCATACATGAACTAAACTCACAGCGAACGGAAGACAATAAAAAAAAAGACAGTCCTAGTTAGGCGGAATCTAACCCTAAAACAATCAATAATGACCAAGGTGCGGAAATAAAGCAATTATCCAACCAATATCAATAAAATGAATGCAAGTTTAAGGAAATTAAATACGGGTTCCACTAAGATAATACACCTGTCCTAACCTGTCCCGGATCAATTCAATACAATATCATAAAACGGGTTCAACTAAAGCCCTAGAAACCTGTCCCGATTTCAATTAATTCAGTAAATACCATACTAATTCAATAGCAAGCTCAATACGGTAATTAAAATACAATATACAGTGAATGTAAGTGATGAGACTGGAACAAGACTCGAAAGGAAAGACAAGATACAACTCTGACTCCCGCCTAGCACACCACCTGAAAAACTGAAAAGTGAGGTGTCAGTCTCCACGAGACTGAGCGAGGGGCATAATAATATATAAGCGCAGATACATGCACGTCATATTCTCGGGTAAAGATTTATAAAAGATAAATATAGGAGTTCAATATCAATATAGCTTCGCCCGAGAATACAACGGTCAATATTAATTACTTGTTCCTTTTCATGCAATCAATAAATATGCTTACTTGTTTGTTAATCATTAGGTGACCACGCAATTCAATTATCGTGCAATCATGCAGTAGTGTAATCATATAACACGTTCATGGAATGGAGTGCATGCAATCACTACATGGCTGGCTTGTAACATGGTAGGGTTATTTCTCCTGTGGTTGGACGGACAACCACCAGCTCTAAAAACCAGCCCAGCGCCCTCCCTAAGGAGAACCTGGCCAGGAGAACACGGGTACACGATAGGTCTTTGTTCTTCTTGTGGTTGGACGGACAACCACCAGCCCGAAGACCAGCCCAGCGCCCTCACTAGGGAGAACCTGGCCAAGAGAACACACGATCACGATACGGTATTGTTCTTCCTGTGATTGGACGGACAATCACCAGCCCGAAGACCAGCCCAGCGCCCTCCCTAAGGAGAACCTGGCCAAGAGAACACACGATCACGATACGGTATTGTTCTTCCTGTGATTGGACGGACAATCACCAGCCCGAAATCGTTGCCGAAGTTTCTGCTGGTGCGTCATCGCCGGAACCACCACTTGCGGTGGTTTTCGTGCTGAACGGAGGCCGAAAATGGAACGAGAAGGTCAAAAAACGTAGGGTAGGGTCAAGCTCCGCTCGCGAAACTCGCCGGAACGCCGCCGGCGAAGTGGTGGCGCCACCCGCCACTTTCAGGCCGCCGATGCGCCGCCGTCGGTCTTCAATTGGCCACGATATTGGTACGTTTGTGACGGGCTCGTCGAGCTGATAAATTTGCACTATTGATTCGTCGAATTCCGTCAAGAAACGAGGGAGAACGGCAAGTGTGTATTTTCACACCTTCACTGTGTGAACAGTGACGGGTCGCGGGGAAGAAGATGATGGCTGGAGCTGCTGTGATATGGCACGCAAAACGAGGAAATCCGGGTATAAATCTCAGGGCCTCGTACGCAAAAACGATCGGAAGAACAAGCTAACGAAGTCAGAATTGGGCAAACTTAGAGTCTACGGACTCGTTTCGCTGCCCCGGACTCGTTAAAGGGATCAAAGAAGTCAAAATCTCTACCGAACGAGAAGTGACCGAAAAATCCCCTAAAAGAAGAAAATTACAAAAAGGGCCCTAACTCTAAAAGAGTTCAAAAGTGGGCCATACAACGCACCAAACACAAAAATAAATACATAAAAAGGTTAGAAGGTGACGTACCTTATTTATCGAATGAGCGGGGCGTTACAACTGTTATGTTAGCTCAAAAGAAAAGGAACCGAATCAGATTGGCACAATTCGTGATGACAACTATAAAGGTTGATTTTGATTGAGGGTTGGAGGAGCTCGGATGACACCTAACAAATTAAGATCCAACTATGTACTTGTTGATTTTCCATGATGACTCAAAAGAAGTTAAGGAGAAAGGAATAGTAGGGAGCAATTATGGAAGGACTTGAATTGGACCCTAGGGAATTGAAGGAGCCGGAACCGAATGCATCTTTACAAATAGATTCTTGGGCCAGTCGTGTATATGGGATTCAGATACCGAAGATGGTGATATTATCAGGGAACCTCTGATGGGTTTTGAAAATAACTTTGGGAAAAGGAAAACTCAATTTAATCGTCATGCTTGAAGATGATGGTAACCACTCCTAAGTTAACTAAGTCCTCAACAAAAGAATTCAAGGGGTGAATAAAAGGAAAAGAGATAAAATGTACGTATAAAGATTGAAGATGAAGTAATTCGAGAGAATAGCAAAAGACATCACTAAGTATTGAAGGAATGTGGATAACACGACATACAAATTTCACCGAGTTGTCGGTCATTCTTCTATGAAGACTTCCAAGGATATTATGTTGAGGGAAATCGGGAAGTAGAGATGGTGAAATTATGTGGACTAAGTGTAAAGGAGTAAATGGATCAAAACTGGATGTATCACTACCGTTCAAAGAGAAGGAAGAATTACCATGGCAAGAGATGAGGAAGGATTCATATGAAGGATTAGCACTTACTACAATGTCAAAATTTTAAGTGATAGAAACTGTGAGGTTAATCGCGGAAGGGATTATAATTGGATTACCGTGTTCCCTGACTTGAAGACGAGGGGTTAAGAAAGGTAGTGAATAACAGGAATCGATCCAATCACTATAATTAGTGATTGATTTTGTAACGCCCCAATTTCCGGAAGTTCAGGTAAGCACTCCACGAGCCGGTCTTCGGGAGTTGGGAGGTTAAATTACTTGTTTGTTCATTTAATTACACGTATCATCATATTACTTGCCATATGTTCCCATACATTTATATGAATTATAAGAAATAAGTGAAATAAGTGCCATACCGGTATTATATGATCCTTAATTGTTCCCTTATGTGAAATTGTGTAATGAGTGTATATCATGACTTGAAGTTAATTGCATCAATAGTTGGAGATTTTACTTATGTGCATCAATTTATATAAATGAGGGACTTTTATGCAAATAGGGAAGAATCACATATTTCCACACATGACTTTAGGATATATCATGAATTGTGTCTCATTTCTTCCATTATGTCCCATATGATTCAAGAGAAAAACTCACACACACATACACCTAGTGAAAACCGACATTTACACCTTGAGAAGAGGAAGAAGACATCAACCTTAATTCAAGCTAGAATTGAAGGAAGTGTGAAGTAGGAGCATCATCAACAATATATCATCATCTCATCACCATTTCTTTTGATTCAAGGTAGAAATTAGAAATTTCTTGAAATTCTTGAATATTTGATCAAGCATGGAATTATGAATTTGTTGATGAATTCTTGCAAGATTAGAGTAGAAAGTATGATACTAATCTTTTGGAGTAAGGATTGCATGAAAATATGGGATTTCATGGAGATTAGAAGCATGATCAAATATAGGGGTTTCAAGCTTGATCTTTGCCATTTTAATGTTTATTTCTTGGTTAGTTTGATGAATACTTGAAGTATGATGTTTGTTGGATGAGTTTCAACATTTGTTTTGGTTGGAATTTGGAGATATATTGATTTGGGTTGGTTTTGCATGAAAACCCCTGTTTCTCCCCTGTTTTTTCTGTTACGCACAGCTGACACGGGGGTGTCAACTTTGCTTTGTGCTGGCGACACGGGGGTGCAGGTTGGTTTGAGTTTCTGTACCGTGACACGGGGGTGTCACGGTTTGCCTTATATTGACGACACGGGCGTGTCACTTTCCTGCATTTTGCCCAACTTCGGACGAACGCCATTTTCACCTCGGTTTGAATTAGAAAGCGTGCCATATAGCGTTGGAAAGGTCTATGTGTCTACTTTCATTCCCAACAAGCAAAACTCAATTCCCGATTCTAGAATTTAAGATATTCCAGTTTTCCCACAACATGTACATTTCCCAAAATTGCCAAGTTTTCCTAAACTTCACCAAGACCTTTCATATTGCATTCTTTTCATTGTTCTGGCTTCCATATATGAACTATATGCTCACTTTATTGACAAGTATGCTCCTATTTGACACTCATTGATTATAAATTCATGATTGAGTTACATATCATTGCCGTTCGTCATAATTGGTTCATTCGAGTCGAGTCTTATGTCACACTTGTCCTTGTTGCACAGATCTCGGTCCCGGAGACGAGGAGCACGCTCCATAGGGTGTTTCTTTGTTCCTTTTGGTTGGTTAAGGTGAGGTTTAAATTCTAAATATATAGAGCCTTGACAACCCTTATGTGATTTTCGGCCAAAACATATCTATATATATCTATAGTTTTCTAACCTTATGATCTTTAAATGATTTCATGAAAATGGATTGATGGATTGATTGATTAACGAATTGATTGTTTTGGCGAGTAACTATTGTTCACGTTGGGCCCGAGGGTAGTGTATTGAGCCAACCGGGAAAGCAAGGGCTGACGGGTAACTCTTGCACTATCCTCACCATTGTGGGATCACCTCTGAATCCACCAGGAGGTTTGGTGGAGGAAGAAATCCCGTGCGTGGGAGTCATGTTCCCGACGTACACCATGATTGGATGGCTGGGTCTTGCAAGCCCGCCATCACCCGGAGGAAGAAGGATTTATTGATTGAAATTGCTAATTGTGCACGGAATTGTTGTGTGATCACCTAATCCACTAATAAATTGAAGTATTATACACAGTCGGTGAAAGGTTGGAGATTTGCCCTCACTCGCCGGGCCACAAATTGATTGTATTGAATTGATTGAATTGATAAAATGGATTAGTTGTAACCTCGGGCGATATTATCTCTTCTTTTCTAAATCGTGTTGTTATTTTCCAAAATCATTACCCGAGATTATAACTTGTATGTATGTGCGCGAATATTTATTTATACCCCCTCGCTCAGTCCATGTTGGACTGACACCTCAACTTTTCAGCTTTTGCAGGTTCGTGGTAGGCGGGAATTAGAGTCTAGCCTATCTTTTATTCGAGTCTAGCACTTCACCTTCATATTGTAGCTCATGTATTGACATTTCTTATATTTTGTATTATGCTTTACCTAATATTGGAGGTGATATTGTATTGTATGAAATGTTGGTATCTATTAATAAATACGTAAATATGGTACCTATAAGTATTGAGTGTTATTGCTTCCGATTTTATTGATACAATTGTTTAGTGGTATTAATTGAGGGTACCCGCCTAGCTCTTGAGTTTTATTGTCTCCTGTTCGCTATAGTTTTGGTTCATGTATGAATTACCGTTTCATATGTGGAGTGAGGCTATAGTGCGTGGGATGTGGCGCCTAGCGTTCCGGGTGCTACATCCTAAGGTGGTATCAGAGCCCAGTTGCAAAACCGAGGTTCTAGTGTCGTGTCATGTGAGTCTAAGTCGTACGGCATAGGATTACTTGATTACTTGAGAGTCTTGCATCGTATTTGAAACTATCTGGCCTTATTTGAATTATGTGACTTACGTGTTCTATGGACATTAATTACATTTATTCATACTTGTTAATCGACCATGCATGCACAGTGTTGGAATTTCAGGATGCCTCGTGGAAGGCCTCGCAGAGAGCATTCTCCCGGTCATGGGCATCATCGTCGTGATCGAACTCCACCTCCACCCCCTCAAGCGCAACCTCAAGATTTCTTAAACTCTATGGTACAGCTTATTGATCAAAGACTAAGAGATTATGTGCCTCCTGCACCACCAGCTCCTCCACCAGCGCCACCGGCCCCAATTTCAGCTATTTTGAGGGAATTTCAAAATCAACATCCACCCAGATTCTTTAAAGGGAACGATATGATAGCTGAACAGTGGCTCAAAGAAATTGAGCGAATTTGGGAGCTTATCCCTTGCGAGACTCGAGAGAAGGCTAGGTGTACCCTTACTTTGATCCAAGGAGAAGCTTATTCTTGGTGGGAAAGCACCAAGATTGTTCTAGATGCCGCTGAAGAAGAAGTTACATGGGAGGTTTTCATAAGGAAATTCAAGAACAAGTTCATTCCTCCCTCCTCTCGCACTAGAAGGCTTAGGGAATTCACGGAGCTCAAGCAAGAGAATAGATCTGTTGCCGAATATATAGCCGAGTTCGAGAGATTGTCTAAATATGCACCCAATATCGCCGGTGATGATTTCCATAAGGCTATGCAATTCGTTCAAGGTTTAAGGCCAGACATCCAAGCCGCAATAGAAGCTGTTAATACTAGCACTTGGAAGAAAGCTACTCAAAAGGCCTTAAAAGTGGAAGATTCGGTAAATGCTCGGAGATCTACTTATAGATCGAGTCAGGGTTCCGGCTCGGGATCGAGGTCGAATTATAATCCCGGGAAGAGGCCAATCACTTATGATGTTTCCCCACCGCAGTCTAAGGGCCCGATGAAGAAATTCAAGCCTCAAGTACCACAAGTGCCGGTTCAGAAAGCTCCCCGGGTTACTCCTGCCGCACCACCATCTACCGGGAAACCGGGATGTTCTTATTGTGGGTGGCCTAGCCATACCTATGAGAATTGCCGGCGTCGCCTGAATCTTTGTTTGATTTGTGGGAAGGCCGATCATAAAGTGGATACATGTCCAGATAAACGGGATCCATCGCCTGGGGGTCAGAGGCCACTTATCCGAGCCCGTGCTTATGCCTTGGAGGGAGAGGAAGCGGATGCAGATGTGGACCCCGCTGCCGTTGTTGAAGGTACCATTTACATTCATGGCACGAACATACATACTTTGTTTGATCCGGGGGCTACCCATTCTTTCATTTCTCGTGATATATCTATGAAATTGCCTCTATGTGTTACTCTTTCCTCTACTTATTATGTTGTGAGTACTCCTTTTGGTGGTAGTGCAAAAACTAATCGGGTTTTTAGAGAGGTGCCGGTGAGTATTGAGGGTCGAGTTTTCTCTACGGATTTTATTGAATTGTCAATGTCACGCTATGGATCTATATTGGGGATGGATTGGTTGTTTGAGCATAATGCCACCGTGGATTGTCGAGCCAAGAGAGTCCGGTTGGGTTCAGATGTTATTACTGGTTGGAGTTCGAAATCGGTACCTCTATTATCTTTTGCAGAAGCTCAGAAATTGGTTCGTGATGGGGCTACGGGATTCATAGCTTATATACTTAATCGACCCAAGGATCAGGTAAAATTGGAAGAAACAGAGGTTGTTAAGGGATTTCCCGAAGTGTTTCCGGAAAAATTGGATTCGTTGCCACCAGAGAGAGAAATTGAATTTGTGATCGACTTATATCCGAATGCCGAGCCGTATTCCAAGACTCCATATCGGATGGCTCCGGCGGAATTAAAAGAATTGAAAGTCCAACTTGATGCTTTATTGGAAATTGGGTATATAAGACCGAGTTTGTCACCGTGGGGAGCGCCGGTATTGTTTGTAAAGAAAAAGGATGGTACTTTGAGGATGTGCATTGATTATCGGGAATTGAATCGGATGACAATTAAGAATAAATATCCTCTTCCCCATATCGAGGAGTTGTTTGATATACTCCAAGGATCCAAAGTATATTCGAAACTTGATTTGAGACAAGGTTATTATCAGTTACGGATCCGAGCCGAAGATATTCCCAAAACGGGTTTTAATACAAGATATGGGCATTATGAGTTCATGGTTATGCCGTTCGGTTTGACAAATGCTCCCGCCGCCTTTATGGACATGATGCACAGGATTTTCCGGCCGTTCCTTGATAAGTTTGTAGTTATTTTCATTGATGATATTTTGGTTTTCTCCAAGTCGGCCGAAGAGCATGCAAGGCATCTTGAACTTGTGTTGAGAACTTTAAAGGAACATCAATTATTTGCCAAGTTCAGTAAGTGTGAGTTCTGGATCGATCGGGTATCGTTCTTGGGGCATATAATTTCGGGAAAAGGGTTGGAAGTTGATCCTTCCAAGATCGAGGCCGTCTTGAAGTGGGAGAGACCTAAGAATGCCTCCGAGATTAAGAGTTTCTTGGGATTGGCGGGATATTATAGGAGGTTTGTTCAAGATTTTTCTAAAATTGCCGCTCCTTTAACTCGGTTAACTAAGAAAGATGTTAAGTATGATTGGGATGACAAGTGTGAGACAAACTTCAATGAGTTAAAGAAGAGATTGGTGTCAGCTCCAGTTTTAGCTCTTCCAGACGGGTTAGAAGGATATGCAGTTTACACGGATGCATCTAAAGAAGGTTTGGGATGTGTTTTAACTCAGAAGGGCAAGGTTATCGCTTATGCTTCCCGAAAGTTAAAAGATTACGAAAAGAATTATCCGACACATGATCTAGAGCTTGCAGCGGTGATATTCGCACTTGGAAAATGGAGACATTACTTATATGGAGTATCTTTTGAGATTTTCACGGATCATAAAAGTCTCCAATACCTATTCACCCAGAAAGATCTTAACTTGAGACAACGAAGATGGATGGAACGGTTAGAAGATTATGACTGTGTAATCAAGTATCATCCCGGGAAGGCTAATATAGTAGCCGATGCTTTGAGCCGGAAAGTTGGAATTTCAAGTTTGGAAGTTGGTGGAAGTAGCCACATTGAGCCTATTGTGATAAAAGGTCGGGTGTTCAATATCACCATTCAACCGGAATTAAAATTTAGACTGTTTGAGGCTCAAGGAAAGGATCCGGAAGTTCAGAAATTAATTACTAAGGCAAGAGAAGATCCGGAAAGTCCATTCGGGTTTGATGAAGCTGGTTTTCTTCGCTTCAAGAACCGATTAGTGGTACCCGATGAATTGAAACGAGTATTGTTAGAAGAGGCCCATAAATCAGCCTATTCGGTGCATCCAGGAGGGAACAAGATGTATAAAGACTTGAAACAATTTTATTGGTGGCGTGGATTAAAGAAGGATGTAGCCGAGTTCGTGAAACGTTGTTTGACATGTCAACAAGTTAAAGCTGAACATCAAAAGCCCGGAGGTCTTTTACAGCCGTTACCTATCCCCGAGTGGAAGTGGGAACAGGTGACAATGGATATTATAACCGGGTTACCAAAGGTGAAAGGAGGGTATGACGGTATTTGGGTGATTGTGGACCGATTGACTAAGTCTGCTCATTTCTTACCGGTCCGTATGTCCTTCAAGATTAAGAAATTGGCCGAGATTTATGATAGAGAGATTGTTCGCCTTCATGGAATTCCGGTGAGCATTGTTTCGGATAGAGATCCCCGCTTTACTTCTAAGTTGTGGAGAGAATTGCAAGATATATTGGGAACAAAACTTCAGTTTAGCACGGCTTTTCATCCCCAAACCGATGGTCAATCCGAGAGGGTGATAAGATATTTAGAAGATTTGCTCCGGTCGTGTGCTTTGGATTTTTCAAATTCATGGTGTGACCAACTCCCCTTGATTGAATTTGCTTATAACAATAGCTATCAATCTTCTATCGGCATGGCTCCGTATGAATTACTTTATGGACGAAAATGTCGGTCCCCGTTATATTTTGATCTAGAGGAATGGAAGTGGACAAAACAAGAGGGAGTAAGGAAGGAAGGAAAATTGGAGAAACCTTCTAAAGCCGTGGAAGCTATGATTGAAAAGGTTCAGTTAATACAACAACGGATGAAAGCTGCACAAGATAGACAGAAAAGCTACGCCGATATCCGTAGAAGGGATCTTAAGTTTGAAGTTGGAGATCGGGTTTTCTTGAAAGTATCTCCAAGAAAGGGGTTTTCTCGTATTGGAAAGGGAGGAAAGCTTAACCCTCGCTATTTGGGTCCATTCGAGATTCTTGAGAGAATTGGGGAAGTGGCTTATAGATTGGACCTACCTCCTAATCTTACCGGGATTCATAATGTATTCCATGTCTCACAGCTCAGAAAATATTATCCAGATGAAACAGAAATTCTCCCCGTTGAAGAAGTTGAGTTAGAACCAAATCTCTCTTTTGTTCAGCAGCCGGTTAAGGTGTTGGATAGAAAGTATCAAGAATTAAGAAATCGACGGATTCCTATGGTCAAGGTGTTATGGAGAAGTGATAAATCCGAAGAGATGACTTGGGAACCGGAAGAAAAGATGAAAAGGTTCCACCCCGAGTTGTTCAACTCCAATCAATGAATCTGGGGACCAGATTCTTCTAAGGGGGGGAGAGTTGTAACGCCCCAATTTCCGGAAGTTCAGGTAAGCACTCCACGAGCGGGTCTTCGGGAGTTGGGAGGTTAAATTACTTGTTTGTTCATTTAATTACACGTATCATCATATTACTTGCCATATGTTCCCATACATTTATATGAATTATATGAAATAAGTGAAATAAGTGCCATACCGGTATTATATGATCCTTAATTGTTCCCTTATGTGAAATTGTGTAATGAGTGTATATCATGACTTGAAGTTAATTGCATCAATAGTTGGAGATTTTACTTATGTGCATCAATTTATATAAATGAGGGACTTTTATGCAAATAGGGAAGAATCACATATTTCCACACATGACTTTAGGATATATCATGAATTGTGTCTCATTTCTTCCATTATGTCCCATATGATTCAGGAGAAAAACTCACACACACATACACCTAGTGAAAACCGACATTTACACCTTGAGAAGAGGAAGAAGACATCAACCTTAATTCAAGCTAGAATTGAAGGAAGTGTGAAGTAGGAGCATCATCAACAATATATCATCATCTCATCACCATTTCTTTTGATTCAAGGTAGAAATTAGAAATTTCTTGAAATTCTTGAATATTTGATCAAGCATGGAATTATGAATTTGTTGATGAATTCTTGCAAGATTAGAGTAGAAAGTATGATACTAATCTTTTGGAGTAAGGATTGCATGAAAATATGGGATTTCATGGAGATTAGAAGCATGATCAAATATAGGGGTTTCAAGCTTGATCTTTGCCATTTTAATGTTTATTTCTTGGTTAGTTTGATGAATACTTGAAGTATGATGTTTGTTGGATGAGTTTCAACATTTGTTTTGGTTGGAATTTGGAGATATATTGGTTTGGGTTGGTTTTGCATGAAAACCCCTGTTTCTCCCCTGTTTTTTCTGTTACGCACAGCTGACACGGGGGTGTCAACTTTGCTTTGTGCTGGCGACACGGGGGTGCAGGTTGGTTTGAGTTTCTGTACCGTGACACGGGGGTGTCACGGTTTGCCTTATATTGACGACACGGGCGTGTCACTTTCCTGCATTTTGTCCAACTTCGGACGAACGCCATTTTCACCTCGGTTTGAATTAGAAAGCGTGCCATATAGCGTTGGAAAGGTCTATGTGTCTACTTTCATTCCCAACAAGGAAAACTCAATTCCAGATTCTAGAATTTAAGATATTCCAGTTTTCCCACAACATGTACATTTCCCAAAATTGTCAAGTTTTCCTAAACTTCACCAAGACCTTTCATATTGCATTCTTTTCATTGTTCTGGCTTCCATATATGACTTATATGAACTATATGCTCACTTTATTGACAAGTATGCTCCTATTTGACACTCATTGATTATAAATTCATGATTGAGGTTACATATCATTGCCGTTCGTCATAATTGGTTCATTCGAGTCGAGTCTTATGTCACACTTGTCCTTGTTGCACAGATCTCGGTCCCGGAGACGAGGAGCACGCTCCATAGGGTGTTTCTTTGTTCCTTTTGGTTGGTTAAGGTGAGGTTTAAATTCTAAATATATAGAGCCTTTACAACCCTTATGTGATTTTCGGCCAAAACATATCTATATATATGTATAGTTTTCTAACCTTATGATCTTTAAATGATTTCATGAAAATGGATTGATGGATTGATTGATTAACGAATTGATTGTTTTGGCGAGTAACTATTGTTCACGTTGGGCCCGAGGGTAGTGTATTGAGCCAACCGGGAAAGCAAGGGCTGACGGGTAACTCTTGCACTATCCTCACCATTGTGGGATCACCTCTGAATCCACCAGGAGGTTTGGTGGAGGAAGAAATCCCGTGCGTGGGAGTCATGTTCCCGACGTACACCATGATTGGATGGCTGGGTCTTGCAAGCCCGCCATCACCCGGAGGAAGAAGGATTTATTGATTGAAATTGCTAATTGTGCACGGAATTGTTGTGTGATCACCTAATCCACTAATAAATTGAAGTATTATACACAGTCGGTGAAAGGTTGGAGATTTGCCCTCACTCGCCGGGCCACAAATTGATTGTATTGAATTGATTGAATTGATAAAATGGATTAGTTGTAACCTCGGGCGATATTATCTCTTCTTTTCTAAATCGTGTTGTTATTTTCCAAAATCATTACCCGAGATTATAACTTGTATGTATGTGCGCGAATATTTATTTATACCCCCTCGCTCAGTCCATGTTGGACTGACACCTCAACTTTTCAGCTTTTGCAGGTTCGTGCTAGGCGGGAATTAGAGTCTAGCCTGTCTTTTATTCGAGTCTAGCACTTCACCTTCATATTGTAGCTCATGTATTGACATTTCTTATATTTTGTATTATGCTTTACCTAATATTGGAGGTGATATTGTATTGTATGAAATGTTGGTATCTATTAATAAATACGTAAATATGGTACCTATAAGTATTGAGTGTTATTGCTTCCGATTTTATTGATACAATTGTTTAGTGGTATTAATTGAGGGTACCCGCCTAGCTCTTGAGTTTTATTGTCTCCCGTTCGCTATAGTTTTGGTTCATGTATGAATTACCGTTTCATATGTGGAGTGAGGCTATAGTGCGGGGGATGTGGCGCCTAGCGTTCCGGGTGCTACAGATTTAGTGAGGATTAATACAATTCGTTGTGGGAAGGGATACTATGATTTAATCAAGATGGGTTACCGGCTTTTCAAATGTTTTCTGTGGCAAGTTGGGGATGCTATTTCGGTGAGAGAATAAATTCGAGAATCCGAGAAAGGGTCGAGTGTGATTCATGAATAAAGACTGGCTATGGAATGGGAATGGGGTAGTTGTTACGATGTCAACACGCCGAGGATTCCAAAGCTTAATACTACGAGCAAAAAAGGAAATTCCAAGAATTAATCAAGAGCCAAATCGGAGCCTCCAACCGCATTATGAATTATCAACTTTCAACCTCATTGCTTCGGTGAACGGTATAAGAAACATTCATGGCATATGCATACATGCAATTGTAATTCAAATAATTTTGACGATGTGTACCTTGTTTCCCTTTCGTGATAATTGCTTTGCATGATTGATGACTTATGTGCTTGCTTTATATATATTGCTTTGTCTTATGTGTTTTATATGATTTCAATTCTTGTAATTGAGTCTGTTGCCTCCTGTTTGATGTTTGCTTTTTGATGTTTCTGTGTGGGTTGTGTGGCTCGGGAGTATTGGAGACTTCCTTGCTTTGTTGCTTTTAAGAGACGGGGTTCTCTCTCTTTGTTGCTCTTGAGAGACGGGGTTCTCTCTCTTTGTTGTTTGAGAGGCGGGGTTCTTTCCTTATTGTTTCAGAGACGGGGCTCTCTCTCTATTTCCTTCGAGAGACGGGGTTCTCTCTCTTTGTTGTTTGAGAGGCGGGGTTCTCTCTTTGTTTGCATAGGTTGTAGTGAATCCGAGGACGGATCCTTTTTAAGGGGGTGAGGTTGTAATGTCCCAGTTTTCAGAGGTTTGAGCATGACGTATTCGTTTACCAATGTGTGCAATTTAATTAACGATATATGCTTCATTGTTATTTCATTTATTGATTTTATTAATTGATTGTGAATTCTTGAGACGTTGAGCATGTGTTTTTATGTTTGATACCGTTTCTATTTGATTCGAATTCCGTTTTTCATGGAAACTTAGCATGAGTGAATTATGTGACTTATGATTATGTTTATATGCTCGTTGCATGATTTTATTCTCGTATGTGTGAGTTTTGGATTCTTTTGTGTGATCGGAACCGAAAAGGAGCTAAAGAGCATTTAGCGCACCTTGTGTTCCGGGCGGCATATCTTGAGCTCGGGAACTCGGAATCGAGTTCCGTCACCTCCATTGGATCCGGATCGATGAATTGGAGAGAATCGGACAAGCCTCATATTTTTATCAGATTAATTGGATTGCCAAATTTTACTCGAAACAAGCCCCTTGAGCCAAAAATGACAAATAATAGCTATTTCACGTTCACGGACCTATCCTAACGTTCCTAGACCCTAACTGTAGCACCCTAGACCCCAAGGCGCCACATCCCCCGCACTGTAGCCTCAATCCACGTATGAAATGGACAGTTCATACATAAACCAAGACCACAGCGAACGGGTGACAACAAAAATGACGCTCTAGGCGCGACACTCTCCCCGACAAATCAACAATCATGAATAGAAAAGCGGAAGCAGTAAAGTCATTCGTATATATAGGTACCATATTTATTACATAGATACATATAGGTACCATTTCACTATCCATACATTATCATTTCTCAATTATATACATCGGTAAGTATCCAAAATGTGTCAATCGTGAACATAACATGATATCCGGAAAATATACATGAAAGGTGCAACACTAGACTCGTGATAATGCAGGACTCGACCAACTCCCGCCTAGCACAACCCCGCTCAAAGTGTACCTGAAAAGTGAAGTATCAGTCTACCGAAGACTGAGTGAGGGGCAATAAATATATATGTCACACGTCACATGCAAGTTGTAGCCTCGGGTGAAGACTTTAGCGTAAAATAGGTATGTAATTCAAGGAGTTAATCTTTGCCCGAGATTACAACCAATCATTTTAACATGTTTATTTAGTCATGCTTGTCAATATCATGAACATGTGGCCCCGGCGAGCAAGGGCAGTCTCCAACCGAACTCCCAATCGTGAACAATACGTGATCATGCTTGCTTGCTTGATAATTACGTGATCATGCAATTTAATTAGTGCTCATATAAACAAGTTCATGCTTGAAATCATGCAATAACCCGAGGATAACCCGACACGCCGGATTAATCCCCAGTCTCCTTCCTCCTCCGGATGATAGCGAGTTTGCAAGGCTCGACTATCCACGACATGGTGTGTGTAGAGGACATGACCCTCTAGACACGGAACTCCTTCCACCACTAATCTCCTAGTGGCTTCGGGGTTGATCCCAACAATGTGAGGATAATTCAGGAGTTACCCGTCAGCCCTTGCTTTCCCGGTTGGCTCAAGAATTACCCTCGGGCCCACGTGCAATCATGTACTCGCCAAACATGCTTGAAAATCATGACAATCGATACATTCTTGCTTGAAATATTTATCACTTTAAAAATGTTTATAAGTATATTAGGTTTTGGCCGAAAACTAGCACATAAGGGTTATAGGGTTCGTTTTATCAAAACAAAACCTCACCTTTCTTGCAAAATAAAATAAAGAAGCGTTCTAAGGAGCTTGCTCCCCGTCCACGCCCTCGTGACCTGTGCAAATACGATGTACAAACATGAGACATGAACTAAAATGGCCAAAAAGTGACGAACAGCGAAAATGTGTCGAGACGACCTCGAAAATGCAATGTGGTATGATAACTTTTCGTTTCACATCATATTAACACATATTATAGCAATTCGGGGTCAAAGAAGTCGTCGGATCGAGGGGTCATTTTCGTAATTTTATGCAGTGAATTTTGTTCTGTCAGCCCCTTGGGAACGGCCGTTCCAAGCTTCCTTTGTACTTGGGAACGGTCGTTCCCGTTGCCCAGAAAAACACGGCAACGTTTTTAATTTTAAAAGCGCGCCTAGCCGGGAACGGCCCTTCCGGCTCCAAGGCCAAAATGGGAACGGCCGTTCCCATGGTCGGCCGCGCGGTTTTCATTTTGAAAGAAGGGAACGCCCGTTCCTGCCTTGCCTTGAGGCTAGGAACGGTCGTTCCCAGTTCTGCAACTGGAAAAAAAACAGAGCAGAACAGAGTATGCTCTCGGGAAGAAAGCAACAAAGCAACAACAATTTTGATTTTGATCCCAAATACCATAATTTCTGGAAATATGATGCATACACCTTCAAGAAGTGATAATATAACACTTAGACACTTAAACCATAAAATATCCTCAAGAATTCATGCTTTCAAGTTCATGATCAAACTTGATCATTCAAGCCATAAATCCAAGAATTTCATGAACAAACCATGCTATAATTCAATAAATGATCACATATTCATGCTTCCATGTCCAACCAATCCATCTAGCATATAAATTCCAAACCCTAACCATCTCTAATCTGATCAAGAATCATAACTCATGCCAAACCAACCTTGAAGATAGAAGAAATGAAGAAGTATGATGATGATGATGATGATCTCTCAATTTCTTGGAACACTTCTTGAAATCTTGATGATTGATGCAAAAGATCACTCTTCCTTTTTCTCTTCTTTGGAATACCGAGAGAGATGAATATGTTGGGAAATATTTTGGATGAAATGAGCTCATGGAAGCTAGAGGAAGCTTATACCGTTTCATTCCATTCTTGGTTTTTGTGAATTAAGCTAATTGCCAATAAATCCTCTAACTCATGAGAGTATGTAATTGAGTGTATAAGCTTTTGAAATATAATCAATTAGGTCCTTAGAAATCATGCAATTAAGTCCCTAACATTTTAGAAAATATTTAATTAGGGACAATTTGGTAATTTTATCGCTCTCGGTATTAATTTTATGCAACAAATATTTTTCGTGTCATGAAATAATATTTGCAATGATATGAATTTAAAGAATTAAGATAAATAATGTTTCATGAATTTTATAAAAATGCGAATGCCACGTAAGAATATATTATAAATTAAAGAAATAAAATAAACCTACGCTCAAAACGCACACGTGGCGTGCTTACCTGTTTATCCGGAAACCGGGGCGTTACAACTCTTCCCCCCTTAAAAGAATCTGGTCCCCAGATTCTCTAGTCTTGCTCGAACAACTCCGGGTGGAACCGTTTCATTTTATCCTCTGTTTCCCAAGTAGCTTCCTCGGTTTTATCGCTTCTCCACAAAACCTTAACCATGGGAATTCTCCGGTTTCTCAACTCTTGAAATTTCCGATCCAAGATCTTAACCGGCCTCTGAACAAATGTCAAATTCGGTTCCAGCTCAACTTCTTCCACGGGGAGGATTGTAGTCTCATCGGGGTAGTATTTCCTTAATTGTGAAACATGAAACACGTTGTGAATCCCCGTAAGACTCGGTGGTAGGTCCAGTCGATAGGCTACCTCGCCTATTCTTTCCAAAATCTCGAACGGACCTAAGTAGCGAGAATTAAGCTTTCCTCCTTTCCCGATCCGGGTGAAACCTTTCCTTGGTGACACCTTCAAGAATACCCGGTCACCCACTTCAAATTCTAAATCTCTTCGGCGCTTATCGGCATAGCTCTTTTGCCTATCTTGCGCGGCTTTCATCCGTTGTTGAATCATTTGAACCTTTTCAATCATAGCTTGAACAACTTTGGAAGGCCTTTCGAATCTTTCACCTTTCTTTACCCCTTCCTGTTTCGACCATTTCCATTCTTCCAAGTCGAAAAACAATGGAGATCGGCACTTTCTTCCATAAAGTAACTAGTAAGGAGCCATTCCGATCGAAGCCTGAAAGCTGTTATTTTAAGCAAACTCGATCAAGGGAAGCTGTTCTGCCCACGAGTTCTGAAAATCCATCGCGCAAGCCCGAAGAAGATCTTCCAAATACCTGATTAACCTTTCAGTCTGGCCGTCTGTTTGCTGGTGAAATGCTGTACTGAACTTAAGTTTCGTTCCCAAGACAGCCTGTAACTCTTGCCACAACTTAGAAGTAAACCTCGGGTCTCGATCTGAAACTATGCTCACCGGAATACCATGAAGTCGAATAATCTCTCGGTTATAGATTTCGGCCAACTTCGGAATCTTATAGGACATCCGGACCGGTAGAAAGTGAGCAGACTTTGTAAATCTATCCACGATCACCCAAATACCATCAAACCCGCCTTTAACCTTCGGTAACCCAGAAACAAAATCCATTGTTACTTGTTCCCACTTCCACTCGGGAATAGGTAACGGTTGTAGAAGTCCCGCGGGTTTTTGGTGCTCCGCCTTCACTTTCTGACAAGTCAGGCAATGTTTCACATACTCTGCCACGTCCCTCTTCATCCCGTTCCACCAATAATATTGTTTCAAATCCTTATACATCTTATTTCCTCCTGGGTGGATCGAGTAAGCTGACTTGTGAGCTTCTTCGAGTAGGACCCGTCTCAACTCTTCAGGTACTACTACTCTGTTCTTAAACCGAAGCAACCCGGTCTCATCAAACCCAAACGGACTCTCCGGGTCATCCTTAGCTTTACCTGCAAGCTTCTGCACTTCCGGATCCTTATTCTGAGCCTCAAACAGCTGATGCTTTAATTCCGGCTGAATTGTGATATTAGAAACCCGAGCCTTTAATACAATCGGGGTAACTTCCTCACTTTCCTTTATTTCCAAACTCGATACATTCGCCTTCCTGCTAAGTGCATCGGCGACCACATTGGCTTTCCCGGGATGGTATTTAATTGTACAATTATAGTCTTCCAACTTTTCCATCCAACGCCGTTGCCTCATATTCAAATCCTTCTGTGTGAATAAATACTGGAGGCTCTTGTGGTCGGTAAAAATCTCAAAGGAAGTCCCGTAAAGATAATGTCTCCATTTCCCGAGAGCAAAGATCACGGCTGCAAGTTCTAGGTCGTGTGTTGGATAATTCCTTTCATATTCCTTTAGCTTCCGAGAAGCATAAGCGATCACTTTTCCTTTCTGAGTCAAAACACAACCTAAGCCTTCTTTAGAAGCATCTGTATACACTGCATACTCTTCTGAACCTTCGGGTAAGGTTAATACCGGAGCTGAGACTAACTTTTCTTTCAGAAAGTTGAAGCTTTGATCACACTTCTCGTCCCAGACAAACTTAACATCCTTCTTTGTCAACTGGGTTAACGGTGCCGCAATCTTGGAGAAATCCTGAACGAATCTCCTGTAATAACCGGCCAATCCCAAGAAGCTTCTAATCTCCGAGGCATTCTTTGGTTTCTCCCACTTAAGCACGGCCTCGATTTTCGAGGGATCGACTTCCAACCCTTTTCCTGAAATCACGTGCCCCAAAAAGGAAACCCGATCGATCCAAAATTCACACTTACTGAACTTAGCAAACAACTGATGCTCTTTTAGTGTCTGAAGAACGAGTCTGAGATGTCTCGCGTGCTCCTCGGCTGATTTCGAGAAAACCAGAATATCATCGATAAATATTACCATGAACTTGTCGAGGAAAGGCCTGAATATCCGGTGCATCATATCCATGAAAGCTGCAGGAGCATTAGTCAATCCAAACGGCATAACCACGAACTCGTAGTGCCCGTACCGAGTATTGAATCCCGTCTTTGGAATATCCTCTGCTCGGATTCGCAGCTGATAGTATCCCTGTCTTAAATCCAATTTCGAATACACCTTAGAACCCTGAAGTATATCGAACAACTCCTCAATATGTGGGAGGGGATACTTGTTCTTAATAGTCATCCTATTCAACTCCCTGTAATCGATGCACATTCTTAAAGTCCCGTCCTTTTTCTTTACAAACAATACCGGTGCTCCCCACGGTGAAGAACTTGGCCGAATGTACCCAACTTCCAACAAAGCCTCAAGCTGAACTTTTAGTTCCTTTAATTCGGCTGGAGCCATCCGGTACGGAGTCTTTGAATACGGCTCAGCATTCGGAAAAAGATCAATCACGAACTCAATCTCCCGCTCAGGAGGCAAGGAATCCAATTTCTCTGGGAATACCTCGGGGAATTCCTTTACCACTTCTGTGTCCTCTAATTTCACCTGATCTTTGGGCTTGTTCAGAATGTAGGCAATGAATCCTGTAGCCCCGTCCCTGACCAACTTCTGAGCCTCTGAAAACGAGAGTAGGGGCACGGTCTTCGAAGTACTACCCGTAACAACCTCTGAACCCAACTGAACCTTCTTAGCCCGGCAATCTACGGTAGCACAATGCCTGTATAACCATTCCATCCCCAATATAGCTCCGTACCTCTCCATCGGCATAACAATAAAATCTGTCAGAAACTCCCGGCCTTCAATTACCACTGGAACATCCCTGTAAACCTGATCCGTCTCTCACCTACTACCGAAAGGAGTACTAACTAGATAGCGCACAGAAGTACACATAGCAGGAAAAGGCAAAGTAATAGCAATAGAGTGCGCAAGAAAGGAGTGTGTAGCTCCTGGATCAAATAATGTATGGATGTTCGTGCCATGAATGCAAATAATACCTTCAACTACTGCGACGGGGTCAATATCAGCCTCCTGCTCCTCTCCCGCGAGTGCATAAGCCCGAGCTCTCACCAGGGGTCTCGGTCCTGCAGGTGGTGGATCCTGACGATCCGGACAACCATCAACCAGGTGCTCGTTACTCCCGCAAATCAAACATAGACCCAACCGGCGTCTGCAGTTATCATAGGTGTGCGTAGGATGTCCACACCATGTACATCTCGGTCTCTGAGGTGGCTGAGGTGGTGCTGGAGCTCTCGGACCCTTCTGTGATGGCCCTGTAAACTTAGGTTTCTTCCCGGAGTCCCTCTGCGCTGGAGGTGCAGAATACACCATCGGCCTTTTTCCTGAACTCGAGCCCTGGCCTGACCTCGAGCCCGAAGCCTGTCCTGCTCGCTGAGTAGCCCTCCTAGCACTATCGGAATCTTCAACTTTTAGGGCTTTTACTGTAGCTTTTGCCCAGGTGCTGGTATTAGTAGCTTTCAGTGCATCCTGAATGTCTGGTCTCAACCCCTGAACGAACTGCATCGCTTTGTGAAAGTCATCGTTCGCTATGTTAGGTGCATAGCGAGAAAGCCTCTCGAACTCGGCGATGTACTGGCCCACGGACCTGCTTCCCTGCTTTAGCTCTGTAAACTCCCTCAACCTGCGGGTACGGGAAGCTGGAGGAATGTACTTGTTTCTAAACTCCCGTACAAAAGTCTCCCAAGTAATCTCGGTCCCAGCTGCCTCCAGAACAATCTGAGTGCTCTCCCACCAGGAGTAAGCCTCGCCCTGAATAAGAGTGAGGGTGCAACGAGCCTTCTCCTGACTGTCGCAAGGAATAAGCTGCCAAATCCTCTCGATCTCTTTCAACCACATCTCTGCCTGCATATCGTCTCCCTTATAGAACTTCGGGGGACGCTGATTCTGAAACTCTCGCAAAATAGTAGAAATGGAGTTCTCCGGAGGTGCTACCTGCACTGGTGGTGGTGGTGGAGGTACCCGTTCCTGTAATCTCTGATCAATTAGCCCCACTACGGCATTCATGAAATCCTGGGGCTGTGCCGGAGCAGGTGGAGGAGGTGGTGATCTCTCGTGGCGATGATGTCGACGGTGATGATGCCTATGCCTCGAGGATCGGTCACTGGAACGTCTATCGTGCTCCATCCTGAAATCAGATCACTAAGCATGCGTGGCTTGATCAATAAATGCAAATGTGTGCACACAATTTCCATAGTATCAAATAGCACACGTTCAAGGAGGATCAAGTAGCTCAATTAATCCAAAGGAATAGGTAATTCAGGTAAGTCAACCAAATGCAGACTCCCAAATACCACATAATCCTATGCCGTGCGACCTAGACTGACTTGACACGACTCGAGAACCTCGGTTTTGCAACCGGGCTCTGATACCACCTGTAGATGTAGTACCCTAGACCCCAAGGCGCCACATCCCCCGCACTGTAGCCTCAATCCACGTATGAAATGGACAGTTCATACATAAACCAAGACCACAGCGAACGGGTGACAACAAAAATGATGCTCTAGGCGGGACACTCTCCCCGACAAATCAACAATCATGAATAGAAAAGCGGAAGCAGTAAAGTCATTCGTATATATAGGTACCATATTTATTACATAGATACATATAGGTACCATTTCACTATCCATACATTATCATTTCTCAATAATATACATCGGTAAGTATCCAAAATGTGTCAATCGTGAACATAACATGATATCCGGAAAATATACATGAAAGGTGCAACACTAGACTCGTGATAATGCAGGACTCGACCAACTCCCGCCTAGCACAACCCCGCTCAAAGTGTACCTGAAAAGTGAAGTATCAGTCTACCGAAGACTGAGTGAGGGGCAATAAATATATATGTCACACGTCACATGCAAGTTGTAGCCTCGGGTGAAGACTTTAGCGTAAAATAGGTATGTAATTCAAGGAGTTAATCTTTGCCCGAGATTACAACCAATCATTTTAACATGTTTATTTAGTCATGCTTGTCAATATCATGAACATGTGGCCCCGGCGAGCAAGGGCAGTCTCCAACTGAACTCCCAATCGTGAACAATACGTGATCATGCTTGCTTGCTTGATAATTACGTGATCATGCAATTTAATTAGTGCTCATATAAACAAGTTCATGCTTGAAATCATGCAATAACCCGAGGATAACCCGACACGCCGGATTAATCCCCAGTCTCCTTCTTCCTCCGGGTGATAGCGAGTTTGCAAGGCTCGACTATCCACGACATGATGTGTGTAGAGGACATGACCCTCTAGACACGGAACTCCTTCCACCACTAATGTCCTAGTGGCTTCGGGGTTGATCCCAACAATGTGAGGATAATTCAGGAGTTACCCGTCAGCCCTTGCTTTCCCGGTTGGCTCAAGAATTATCCTCGGGCCCACGTGTAATCATGTACTCGCCAAACATGCTTGAAAATCATGACAATCGATACATTCTTGCTTGAAATATTTATCACTTTAAAAATTTTTATAAGTATATTAGGTTTTGGCCGAAAACTAGCACATAAGGGTTATAGGGTTCGTTTTATCAAAACAAAACCTCACCTTTCTTACAAAATAAAATAAAGAAGCGTTCTAAGGAGCTTGCTCCCCGTCCACACCCTCGTGACCTGTGCAAATACGATGTACAAACATGAGACATGAACTAAAATGGCCAAAAAGTGACGAACAGCGAAAATGTGTCGAGACGACCTCGAAAATGCAATGTGGTATGATAACTTTTCGTTTCACATCATATTAACACATATTATAGCAATTCGGGGTCAAAGAAGTCGTCGGATCGAGGGGTCATTTTCGTAATTTTATGCAGTGAATTTTGTTCTGTCAGCCCCTTGGGAACGGCCGTTCCAAGCTTCCTTTGTACTTGGGAACGGTCGTTCCCGTTGCCCAGAAAAACGCGGCAACGTTTTTAATTTTAAAAGCGCGCCTAGCCGGGAACGGCCCTTCCGGCTCCAAGGCCAAAATGGGAACGGCCGTTCCCATGGTCGGCCGCGCGGTTTTCATTTTGAAAGAAGGGAACGCCCGTTCCTGCCTTGCCTTGAGGCTGGGAACGGTCGTTCCCAGTTCTGCAACTGGAAAAAAAACAGAGCAGAACAGAGTATGCTCTCGGGAAGAAAGCAACAAAGCAACAACAATTTTGATTTTGATCCCAAATACCATAATTTCTGGAAATATGATGCATACACCTTCAAGAAGTGATAATATAACACTTAGACACTTAAACCATAAAATATCCTCAAGAATTCATGCTTTCAAGTTCATGATCAAACTTGATCATTCAAGCCATAAATCCAAGAATTTCATGAACAAACCATGCTATAATTCAATAAATGATCACATATTCATGCTTCCATGTCCAACCAATCCATCTAGCATATAAATTCCAAACCCTAACCATCTCTAATCTGATCAAGAATCATAACTCATGCCAAACCAACCTTGAAGATAGAAGAAATGAAGAAGTATGATGATGATGATGATGATCTCTTAATTTCTTGGAACACTTCTTGAAATCTTGATGATTGATGCAAAAGATCACTCTTCCTTTTTCTCTTCTTTGGAATACCGAGAGAGATGAATATGTTGGGAAATATTTTGGATGAAATGAGCTCATGGAAGCTAGAGGAAGCTTATACCGTTTCATTCCATTCTTGGTTTTTGTGAATTAAGCTAATTGCCAATAAATCCTCTAACTCATGAGAGTATGTAATTGAGTGTATAAGCTTTTGAAATATAATCAATTAGGTCCTTAGAAATCATGCAATTAAGTCCCTAACATTTTAGAAAATATTTAATTAGGGACAATTTGGTAATTTTATCGCTCTCGGTATTAATTTTATGCAACAAATATTTTTCGTGTCATGAAATAATATTTGCAATGATATGAATTTAAAGAATTAAGATAAATAATATTTCATGAATTTTATAAAAATGCGAATGCCACGTAAGAATATATTATAAATTAAAGAAATAAAATAAACCTACGCTCAAAACGCACACGTGGCGTGCTTACCTGTTTATCCGGAAACCGGGGCGTTACACTAACCATTGACCTATACCCACTTGCACACTCTCTCTCTCTACCCCATATCAGCCCCCCACCGAACCAAACCCTCTCTCACTCACCAAACTCAGCCAAAAGAGAAGAAAGAAGGAGAAAGAAGAGAAGAAAAGGGGAGAAGAAAGGAACTATTCAAACCTTGGGGTATTTGAGCTCCTACCCCCACCATTTCTACTCCAAATTGAAAGGTAAGACCATATTTGTGATGTACATCTTCTTGTAGTCATTTTGAGTTAAGGATTGCCTGATTTCTTCAAGTTATGATCATGTATTGACATATGGGTTGATTAGTGAGGGTTTGGGAGAAATTGATGATTCTAGCTTGCCTTCTTGTGGATTCTTTGGATATGATGCATGTAAATTGCTCCTAAGACATCATTTTTGATATGTATGAACTTGCTTTGGTTGTTGGATTAGAATCAATGATTTTGCCATTTATGAAATTGAAGTATTGCTTGAGCTTGCTCCATATTCATTCCTTGCATGAGTTGTTGCAACTTTGCACCATTAATTGGCTTGAAATGCATGAATTCTTGGTACCTTAACTTACCTATGTGTGTTAATTTGATGTTTATATGGTGTAGCATGAGTTTTGCCATGTTGGTTGTGCGTTTTTCATCGCTGACCTAAATCCACGAGGGGTGGATTTGAGTCAGTGAGTTTCTGACCAGAATCCATGGGGGTGGATTTTTTCCCCATGGGGGTGGATTCTGTCCAGCCTGTTTTTGTTACTCTGATTCCATTTTTTGTTCGTTTGTTTGACCTTCCTCCACCTCTTTTATGACTTCTACACTATGCTAACATGTATTATTATGTGTCATGATTATGAAATGGAATTCGTGACTTGAATTGATATGTTTTAGTCGAGCAACGAACTGCTATGATATTATATGACTTAAGTGCTAATGCCTGAAATGTTAAGTACCTTCTTATAATATTTTGATATCTTAAATGATTTCTTTTGCTTCTATATTTATTATAAACATTGTAAACTTGTTTTTATGTAGCTTCTATGAATACTATATGGAAGTTATGAACGAATGAACTTGATAACTCCACGTATTGAATGTACTTGAATGAATTACGTGATAATGCGACTCTTCTTGTAACTAACGCATCCCTTACGTGTTCAATGGATTCCTTTCACATCTAAATGATTCATGTGCATTGTAAACATGTTGATATTTATCTTATGATTATTGTATGGAATTTTTGGCTCGTTTTGATTTGAATTATGAAAGATACGATACGATTGAACGTGAAACCTTCATGTATTGAATGTGCGTGGGTTGAGTGCTTGATTATATATCTCCATGACATTGTATTACTTCTTATGCATCTCATACCACGTTAATGCATTGCCGTGCATCTTATATGGTTCATTTGGAGTCTTGAGTCTCACAAAGTACACTACATTGTCTTCTGTTCAGTTTCTCCAGGGTGGAGACTTGCAGGGTTCATAAGGCACCATGAGTCTTCCTTCTTTTGGTATTGTCGGTAAGGTGTAACAGGTGGGTTTCTCTTCTATTAGTTGATGACCCTATATAATCCTAACATGTAAAGATTTTGGCTAAAATTATTATAAACATATAGAGTCATTTATCGAGTCTATGATTTTGGACGTATAGCCTTTCTTTTATGAATACCTACCGAATGTTTTGGCAAGAAATGAAGGAAAGAATGAATGCACAATAGGGCCCAGGCACTTGGTGTTAGAGGTTATCCGGGGAGGCATGGGCCGACGGTGATCCCTTTCTACTTGTTCCATTTATATAACGGCGTAACCGGACCCCGTTAGGAGTTAGAGGGGAATGGACGCTGGGTGCCATCTGGGGAGTCATGAAACCCTTTTGGTCAATGCATGGATGGTTCGGGCCGATCACCCGGCCATCACCCGGAGGAAGAAGGTGTAAATGTTTATGATTGTGCACAAAAGAATGATATGTATGAATGAATGAATGAACGAATGTATGAATGATTAATGGATTACACAAGGTGTTGGTTGGAGATAATGCACGTCCACTCACCGGGCCACAAATGACCTAATTAATGGAATTTGATGTTTATAATCCCTTTTGATGATTTCTTGATCTCACCCACTTGGGAAATGCTCTGAAAACCTCATTTGGGGATTATAACTTGCATGTGAATGTTTAAATACTGTCTTATATTATATTATGCCTTGTTTTATACCCACCAGTCTCCTATAGACTGAACACGACTTTGTTTTCTGTTTTGCAGGTTTTGGTGTGCTAGGCGGGGTTCCGAGTCGGTTAAGTTTTATGTCTTAGTTTGAGTCACTTTGCGCGCATCTTTGTATTTTGATTAAGGGATGAAAGAATGTATGTATGAATCACGGTTATGATTATGATTATGAATTATGTTTACATTTCTGTTTGAATTTTGGGACTAGGTATTTATGCTAGTTGAACCCGTCATTACTTCTTATGTTTATTATGAATGGTATGATTTGTTTTTGAAATTTCATGTATTTCAGTCTTGTTCTTTTGGTTTTAAGTTTAACTCCCGCCTAGCATAGCGAGTGAGTGAGTCCCCGTTCGCTGTGAGCTTGGTTCATGTATGGATTTTCCATTTTATGTGTGGATCGGGCTCATAGTGCGGGGGATGTGACGCCTCTTGTTCCGGGTGCTACAGAGTAGATGTGTTGTATTAGAGAGAGATCAATAGATTTTCCTTTCTTGAGTACCCAAATATCTGACGGAGGAGAACTTTATAGGGGAAGTTTAACCAGATTAATTGAAGGTGCTCTTTATAACAACTCCGAGGGTTATGACGACGAGAGCATTTCTCATCAACGAGGGACTTATCACAGATATCGTTACTAAATGAAGGCGTGGGAATTGTAGAGGGGCTAGGAAGTTGGAAGTTCAAATTTACCGGAAAAGCGAGGTGGTCAACTCGACATTCAAGAATATAAAAAAGATAAGAAGAATGAGGTTTAATTTATCTTGGAGAAAGGATGGTGTTCAACACATGAACCAAAAGAAATCAATCAATTACCAAGGGGAGCTCGAGCTCCCCTATATATAGCCAAGAGGAGGGGCAGCCGATCCTAGTCCTTATGGACTAAGGAGTTGGTCTCTCTCTCTCCTATTACTTGATCATCAAGTAATTTTGACTTTGACTTTGAATTCGAATTCAAATCAACTTTTAAGAGAGCTAAAATATCCAAACCCTTTTGGATATTATTATACTTTATTTATTAATAAATAAATAACTTGTTTACCTAATTAATTAATTCATAATTAATTCACTGGATTATTTTTCTCCAAAATAAGATTTTCTATTTAATTCAAAATTAAACCAAAGTCTATTAAATAATTAATCAATTAAATAATTAATCACATTAATTATTTAACACATATATCACATATATATATATATATATACACGTGTGAGACACGTGTCATAAGGACACGTGTCACTCACGAGACCCACACGTGTGGTTTCACACGTGTGGAACCCTCTTGGCCCGATTAACTCGTTTAATCATTTTAAAGCCTTAACTCATGTAACAAAGTTGTTGTGTGTGACCCTCTAGGTTCTCAATTCAATTAGAAGTGACCCTAATTAATTAATCAGTCCACAGATTAAACGATCATAGTCTAGCAACAGGTGTTTAACCCCTAGCTGAATTGGAATGTTCGGATTCGATAGAACCTTTAAGCCATTGATTCATGTGAGATACAATCCTCCTACTTGCTATCTCTCAACCAAGATCTAGGGTAAGGGAATAATCAGAACCCTAATAATCCGGTCATAAAGCAAAGTGCATTTCATATCCATTTGATCTCAATCCAAGAAACCCTTTTCTTGATGTCTTGATCTACTGCCTCGGCCAAGGACTCCATATGGCATATGATGACTTACACAATAAGAGATCAACTTGCAGATGCAAGTGTAGGTCCTTTCTTGATTCTCATTCACTTTCATGAGTCACTTGTGCAGCCCCAGCACAAGCCTTGAATCAATTGTCTAAGGCGACACCCTTTAAAGTTTATACCTAAGACTACAGAGTTAGCTCATAAAGTGACATGGAACCTCAAGTCTAAGGATCAATTAATCACATGAATGACTCGTGAGATATTTCCTAATCTGGAAGTTTCTATTTCCCGAAATAGAAACTTCCTTTCCCATTTAGGAATATTCTCACACGGGGCAGCTCAGTGAACTTACTTATTGAAGTAAGCACCATCATATATCACGCACGTATCAACTATACACTTTGCACCTCCATGAAACAAGGTGGTCCTTCTTAAGGGCGTGATCCCACAAGCAAGCCTTAGAGGAGTCAGGTTGACACTCCCACTGTCGGTAGGACTCATCGGGTTGGAGTATTTTACTAATCATGACTTATGTGATATAGGGATCGTTTCATGAACCATTTCACCTAAATGGTAGAGTCCTAAAGTCATCAGGATTAGGGGAGTTCTCATACATGCACAGATAAAGTAAACACATACCAAACAAGAGCATATAAAGAAGGGTTGCCTCAATTCGTTATTTTATGCAAAGATTGTCTGTGATTACAATAAGGAAAAGCACAAAGCCGATATACAATCGGCTTTCTAGGGCACTATTCCAAACAATCTCCCACTTGCTCGTCAAAGCCATTCTAAAGCTACTCTAAGTCCCATCTTCTGAAGATGACCTTGGAAAGCTTCTCGACTAAGGGGTTTAGTAAGTGGATCTGCCACGTTCTCTACGGATGTGACCCTCTCAATTTGCACATCTCCTCTTTTGACAATATCACAGATTAGGTGATACTTCCTCATAATGTGCTTGGTCCGTTGGTGAGATCTTGGTTCTCTTGCTTGAGCAACCGTCCCATTGTCACAAAACACAGTAATGGGGTCTTTCATGCTAAGAACAACATTCAACTCTTGAATGAAGTTTCTAATCCAAACACCTTCTTTAGCTGCATCATTTGCAGCCAAGTATTCGGCCTCAGTGGTCGTTTGCTGGGAACTCTTCCAACTTACTGCTCCACCGTTTAGGCAGAAAATGTATCCTGACATTGACTAAAAATCATCTAAGTCAGATGCAAAGCTTGCATCGCAGTATCCTTCGACAGTAAGATCTTCCTGACCTCCGTAAACTAAGAATAAATCTTTAGTACTTTTCAAGTACTTAAGAATATTCTTCACGGCAGCCCAGTGACCATCTCCAGGGTCAGATTGGAAACAACTTGTTACACTAAGTGCATAAGCCACATCCGGTCGAGTACATAACATTGCATACATTATGTTACCTATTGCTGATGCATAAGGTGTATGAGTCATTCTTTCCTTCTCAAGGTTAGTCTTAGGACACATCTTCTTAGAAAGACATGTTCCTACACTCATAGGAAGGTTCTTAATCTTTGCTGACTCCATATTGAATCTCCTCAATACTTTGTCAATGTACATCGACTGTGATAGTCTTATTAACCTTCTAGATCTATCTCGATAGATTTTAATTCCAAGTATATAGGACGCATCAACAAGATCTTTCATCTCGAATTGGTTCGATAACCATAACTTATTTACTTTCATGTCATCCTTCGAATTTCCAATAAGAAGAATGTCATCAACATAAACTACTAAGAATTGCACTGAGGTCTCCAATTCCTTTCTATACACTCATGATTCATTCAAAATTTGAATGAAGCCAAACGCTTTGCCTGATTCATCAAATCGAATGTTCCCATTCCTAGAAGTCTGCTTCAATCCATAGATTGATCTTTGGAGTTTGCAAACCTTTTGCTCACTCCCACTGAATGTGAAACCTATGGGTTGCTCCATATAAATGTCTTTATCAATGTCACCATTGAGAAAGGCAGTTTTCACATCCATTTGCCATATCTCATAGTCATAATATGCAGCAATGGCCAGCATGATCCTTATAGACTTTTGCATTGCAACTGGTGAAAAAGTTTTATCAAAGTCCACGCCGGGTCTTTAAGTGAATCCTTTTGCAACCAGTCTTGCTTTGTAGGCTGCAATGCTTCCATCAACTCCAAGCTTTCTCTTAAAGATCCATTTGCAACCTATGGGTTTGACCCCATCAGGCAAATCTACCAAGGTCCAAACTTGGTTGGAGTTCATGGAATCCATTTCGGATTTCATGACTTCTATCCACTGTTCAGAGTCAGAATCTGAAAGTGCCTCCTCATATGATAAAGGATCATTATCCTTTTGAGAGATATCATGGAAGAATACATACCATCTCTCCGGCTGTGTAGGAGTGCATTCAGAACGCCTTAGAGAAGGATTTACGTGTGTATCGAAATTCGTGATTGGTTGTGGTTGATCAGAAGGGGACGTTTCTTCAGTGGGTGGCGTGGGGTCACTTTGTACTTCCTCTAATTCTATGATCTTGCCTTTTTTTTCTTTAAGGAACGATTCCTCAAGAAAAGTAGCATTTCTGGAAACAAACACCTTTTGCTCACATTGATCATAGAAGTAGTATCCTATGGATTCCTTAGGATAACCTACAAAGTAGCATAAGTTAGAATGAGATTCTAACTTATCTCCCCACTGTCCTCTTCACATAAGCAAGACAACCCCAAATTCTTAAGTAAGAATAACTAGGGATTTTACCATACCACTTTTTATAGGGCGTTTTAGGGACTGACTTAGAGGGAACTTGATTGAAAATCTTTGCCGCACTTTCTAGGGTATAACCCCAGAAAGAAGGTGGTAAGTCAGTGAAACTCATCATGGAACGAACCATATCAAGTAGAGTTCGATTCCTTCTCTCAGAAACTCCATTTAGTTGAGGAGTTCCTGGTGGTGTCCACTGAGAGATAATCCCATTATCTTTGAGATGGTTAAGGAATTCTTCACTAAGATACTCGCCTCCTCGATCAGATCGAAGTGCTTTGATCTTATGACCAGTTTGGTTCTCAAACTCCTTTTGAAATTCTAGGAATTTCTCAAAAGCTTCAGATTTATACTTCATTAAGTATACATAACCATATCGACTAAAGTCATCGGTAAAGGTTATGAAATACTGATGATTGTTTCTAGTGCTTACACTGAGCGGTCCACAAACATCAGAATGGATCAAATCCAAGACCTTACTGGCACGTTCCACAGTTCCTTTAAAAGGAACTTTGGACATTGTTCCTTTGAGACAGGATTCGCAAGCAGTTAACTCTTTGAGATCATTTTCAGAGAATGATCCAAAAGTGCTTATCTTGCTAATTCTGTTCTTGGAAATGTGTCCTAATCTAGCGTGCCATAAGGGAGCTGAAACTTTGTCATCTCTCTGACGTTTAGTTTCTCGTTCTATATTCATAATATTAATATTCTGAGTTAGATAAAGTCCGTTACTAAGAGTACCGATGTGAACGAAAAGTTGTTCCGTTTGATAAAGTATTTACCATTCTTAATATAAGTTTCATAACCTTCACAATCTAAAATTGGAACTGAAATTATATTACGAATAATGCTCGGCACATAAAGGACTTTATTTAAAACTAACTCAAAACTACCTAAATCTAATCTAATTGTGCCTAAAGTTCGAGCTTCAACATTTGAGCCATCGCCGATCTTCAAGACACATTCTCCTTCTTTGAGTTGTTGGACTTCACTTAGCATCTGTACATCATTACAGATATGAGTTCCACAACCGGTATCAAGTACCCAAGAACTAGAATTAATAGAAAGATTTATTTCAACGAGAAACATACCTTTCTTTAGAGTAGCCTTGTACTGTAGGCAGTTTCTCCTCCAATGTCCCGCTTTGATACAATGGAAGCAAACATCCTCTTTCTGATCACGCTTCTTCTTTTGGGCCTTCCCCTTCGAAAGTCCGCCAGTGGGCCTAAGGGGTTTCTTCTTCTTCTTTTGGGCTTTCTTGCCCTTACCTTTAGATGGCCTAGAAGAGGAAGATGGAGCATTCACCATCAGAACCTTATTGTCCTTCTTGATTGTGCTTTCAGCAGTCACAAGCTGACTAATCAGCTCAACTACAGTAGCACCAGCATGATTCATATTGAAGTTAAGGACAAATGGGTTGAATGATAGTGGGAGCGAGGCTAGAAACAGGTCCACTGAAAGCTCATCTTTCAGTGGCATGTCCATGGAAGCAAGTTTCTCAGAAAGGGCGAGAAACTTGAGTCCATATTCATAGACTGTAACATCCCGACTGATCGGACTTTTCAGGTAAACTATTATGTACGCTATTAAATTATTTCCTTATGTGATATTTCATTGCTAACGTGAATTATTGAAGTTATTTGAACTTATTTGCTTTAATATGAATTTGGTTATCTTTGAACGTTTAATTTTCCTTGCTTTATATTTGTTCGTTTTGGATCCGTATTTAATTCTGATTTCTGTGAATTTGTGATATCTGTTAATTATATGCTTTATGAACTCGATTATGTGCTCGTTACATGTTTTGGTATTTGTTTTTCTTGCCTTTTTGGTTTCGCTTTGGAGTCGGGACCTAAAGGAGGCTAAAGAGCATTTAGCGCACCTTGGGTACCGGGACGCGTATTTTGAGCTCGGGAATTCGGATTCAAATTCCGTTACCTCCATTGAACTCATTTCGATGATTCGGGTTCGATGGGACAAGCCTCACATTTTTCTAAGTTCATTAAGACCTTCGAATTTCACCAGTAACGAGCCCCTTTCGCTTGTAAGACATCTTTTAACCTAGCTTTGAGTTGGGGACCCCACTTAAACCCAACCAAGCCCTTAACCATGAGTATTAACTTGAGTTGAGCCCTCCCTTGCCCTTATGTTGCTGAAACCGAACCAAACCTCTTCTCTCACTCCCTCAATACCGATCAACCAAGCAAAGGAGAAGGAAGAAGAAACCCCTTTTTGCCAACCTTGTGATCTTGAGCTCAAATCTTCACCTTAGCTTCTCCAATTTGAAAGGTAAGTCCATGGTTGCAATCTACACTCTCTCTTATCTCTTTTATATGATCTTGAGCTGAATTTCTTTGGTTGAATATTGAGATATAGCAAGCATGTGAATAGTAATAGTTGGGAGAATTTGTTTGATTCTTGCTCCTTTCTTGATTCCTTGAGACTTGATGATGATATATGACTTCTAGAGCATGCTTATTGATGTTTATTGTTTCTCCTCTTTTGGTAGTTGAGATAGGATCAATTTTCCATTAATGTAACTTGAGCTTTGATGATATACTTGATGCATTTCTTTCTCCCTCATTCTTGCCTTGTATTGCTTACATTTTGGGGCTGATTTGTGGCTACTTGTTGGGCATGAAACTTTGGTGAATTGTTGTTATTTTGATGCTTGATAATTGTGTTTTGAAAGGCATAAGAGTTCCCTTGAAGCACCCAACCGAAAATGCCCTGTTTTTGCTTCCTTTTTCGGCCATTTTTTCGCCAAAATTTTTCCAGGCTGAAGGCCTGACACGGCCGTGTCAAGTTTCAAAGGAAAATGGGCACGGCCGTGTTGAGCCCTCGACATTGTTTTTCTGAATTTTTCCGCCTGACACGGCCGCGTCAGTTTACAAAGGAAAATGGACACGGCCGTGTCAAGCCCTCGGAAATATTTTTTTTCGAATTATTTCGCCTGACACGGCCGTGTCCGTTTCCCTTTGTTTTCTGACACGGCCGTGTCAAATAGGGTGGCATCCGGGGAAATTTCTTTCCCTTTTCGTTGCTTCTTATTGGTCCTTCTTGCCTCGTTTTTGGTATGTAGGCATGACTAACTTGTCATATGATGTGCTAAGCCTTATGTTATGAATTTGTGCTTTGATTTACCTCCTCGTTTGTGATATATGTTCTTATATGAATTGTTTGCTCGTAAATGGCATAAATGTGGGTGCATTTCATATCATTTGCATCATAAGCATACATATTCATGTACCGAGCGTCAATGTGGCTCATATTGAGTCTAAGAGTGTCCCTTGTTGTTTGTCTTGTTCAGAGGATCTTCCTGTAGAGGACGAGCTTGCTCCGTAGGTGTCCGGTTGTCACGCTTTTGGTCTCCACTACGTCCGTTGACAAGGTGAGGTTTTGTTCTTCTAGTTACTTGACCTACTACCCTAATTGGTTTCAAACCTCGCATGCGAATACGTATAATATATGGTAAATAAGTGCATGATACGTATGTTGCGGGATTTTTCCCATTTGTTATAGGAGTTTGGAAAACGTTTTGTATATGTATATAAGCTATTTTGCTTTTGTTTGGAAAAGTTTAGTTTTGTGCAAGTGTGTGTGTGTGCGCGAGCTGTGGCTTTGAAAGATAAGCTTTGAGATATGTTTGTGTGACTTTCGTGATATGTTTGGGCCTCGGAGTGTGGTATAGTAATCTCGGGATGGCCGAGGGGTCGCCGAGCTCTTCCATCAACACCTCCATTTGAGAGTCCCACCCAACCTTAGGAGGTTGAGGAAGAGTGTTTCTCTTGAGCCGACGGAGGCAACCGCCGAAGGTTTCAAGGTAGTAATTAAACCTTGTCTCGTTTCTGTGTGTGGATAATTAAACCCTTCTATCAACCGGTGTTGGGGATGGATGATGATTTGTTTTGTTTTGCTTTGATCTTCGTATATGAGAGTTTGGTGTGTGACTCGTACTCGTCGAGTTGGTTTAGTTTTGTATGATCTGTGAAACGAGAGTGGATTTCTAAGTACTTAAAATTTGGCAGTTGCTCCTTTTGCCTTCTCTTTACTTTATGTATATATATATATAACACGGGAACTAATTTGGCTTGCAAAAACCACTCTCGGTTCAGGGATCCTTCCGTTTTGATAAATTCTTTGATCTATATGTATATCGGGTGCGTGAGTAGCCCCCTCACTAGTCACTAGGACTAACCCTCGTTGTTGTTTTCCCCTTTTTCCTTTCTTTTGAGTTGCAGTTTCTTCCGAGTCAAGCTAGGCGGCAAGTGTCTTTTGGAGTTTACTTGTGGTTTAGCTTGAGTCTTCATGCATTCGTAGTGGTTTACTTTCTCTTTTGGTTATGTACTTGGAGATTATGTATTCTGATTACACTTTTGCTATTTTGGCCGAGAGGGTATTGTACATATTGTATATGTTCTAAGCATGACAGTTGGAATTCTCGACCCTACCCTCTTTTTGATGATGTATATATATATGTGATGATCTTGGGATATATGTTTAGCTTGTGAATTGCTTCCGCTACTCTGATTTTATTTTGCGCAGTTCTTGAGGGTCTAGGCCGCCTAGTGAGGGTGTGAGTTTTGTGTGTCTCCTGTTCGCTACGGTTTGATACGGGTGCGAACTTCCATTTCGTTACTCGTGTTGGACCCTAGTGCGGGGGATGTGGCACCCTTCGCTCCGGGGGTGTTACATGGACACTGGAACCTTCCCTCATTCTCAAGTGGAACAATTCCTTTGAAGTGTTATACCTTGTAACACGTTCATGAGGGCGGTAAAGTTGCTCTAAGTGGTCTTAAATCTCCCAAGCGGATTCCATGGCCTCATGTTGTCTTTGCAAGTCCGGAGACTTGTTAGCCAACATAAGGCAACGGGCTTGGAGATTATCATCCTTCCACTTTTGGATCGCTTCCAGCTCGGCCCGAGTGGGAGCGTCCCCTTCAGGATTAGGCTCCCCTTCGAAGAGAACATATGTTTTCTTCGAAGGATCCAAAATGATTTTCAGATTCCTCAGCCTATCAGAATAGTTGGGACCAGTCAACTTGTTCGACTCGAGGATCGATACAAGAGGGTTTTTGGTTGCCATTTCAAAATACGTAGAGAATCACAGAATCTACGACCTATAATTGTAAAACAGAGAACTATTGAGCATGCTGAATTATAACGATATACAAAAATAAGGTCTTTAATCTAATGTAGCTCCCACTGTTTTTCAAAGATCTATAATTCCCAAAGACCTAAGAGGAATGCGATTCCCAATGGGTAGTAAGATCATAAGGATTTTACCTCGAACCCACGACTCGCGGACATTCTAAGTAAAACCCTAGGTAGGTACAACTTACCAATTCTAACACCTTTAGAACTCTTAGTATGTAACGCCCCGACTATTCGGCCGTACAGGTATGATGTATGTGTTTACTACTTGCGTACTTTAATTGTTTGAACTTTCGTTGTTTATCTTATTCTTGTTATATTTGAAGTATTTTCTTATTTCACTTGAATTTTATTTGGATTTTAAACGTATTTGCTTATGCGTGTATGATTATGCCTTGTTTGATTTCGTTTCGATTTCCATTTTTTGTGGTAACTTGGTATGATTGAATTTTGTGTATTATGAACTTACCTATATGTTCGTTGCATGATTTTACTCTAGGTTGCTTGAGTTGTGAATTTGGTTTAATTCTCGGAAACAATTAGGGGCTAAAGAGCATTTAGTGCACCCTTGGTTCCATATGTGATAACTAGAGCTCGGGAACTCGGAATTGAGTTCCGTCACCTCTTTTGGACTCGTATCGACGATTCGGGTTCAATAGGATAAGCCTCCTATTTTTCTAAGACCATTTAGATTCCCAAATCTCAACCGAAACGAGCACCTTGCGCCTAAAACTACAAACTCTTAACTTTTCTTTAAGCTACGGCCCTAATTAACGCCCCTAGACCCTAAACCCTTGACCTAAGCCACAAAGAACTATCTCTCTCCCTATCAGTCCCAACCGAAATCCCACCCCCTCATTCCCCAAAATTCAGCCACAAAGAACAAGAAGAAGAGAGAAGAAGAAGAGGAAAACCCCATAGCCAAAACTTTGGAGAATTGAGCTCATCTCCCTACCATTTCTCACCTATTTTTGAAGGTAAGCATATTTTTGAGTAGTATAGCTCTTGGTATTCATTTTTGATGAGTTTTTCTTGGTTTCATCCATTCATGTAGTAGATTGGGAGATGATGTTGAATAGTGTGTTTCTTACCCCTTTTGGTTGATCATTTGAATCCTTTAATTTCCTTTGAATTTCATGAATATTATGTGTTCCTAAGGCATGTAATTAGTTGGTTATGAACTTGTTTTGCTTGATTATGGTGGATGCTTGAACTTGACTTGTTGAAGCTTGAAGATATGAATTTGATTGATGACTTCTTGATGCATTACTTGAAGTTCTTGTTGTTTAATGTGATATAGCTTGAATATATGAGTTCATGACCTGATTTAGGGTGTTTTTAGGTTGAGTTTTGTGTTGGCTTGGTGAATTTTGGCTTCCATTTCATTTTTCCCCCATTTGTGTGTTTTTTTTGGCTACTGACCCAAATCCATGGGGGTGGATTTTTCCAAAAGGAAAAATCCATGGGGGTGGATTTGAGTTAGTAGGCTTCTGGATAGAATCCATGGGGGTGGATTTTTCCCTTTGGAAAAATCCATGGGGGTGGATTCTGTCCAGCGTTTTTTCGTTACTCTGGTTCCATTTTTCTTGTTTTTCTTCGCTTGTTCGATCTTCCTCCACCTCTTTTATGACTTCTATTCCTTGCTAACGTGTATTATTACGTTTTATGATTAATGTACCATGTTTATGATTCCTTTTAATATGATTTGTGAAAGTTATGAACGATTGAATGTGTAACCTTCAAGCATGGAACGTTTTGAATGAATTATTTGTCTATATGGCATCATAACATGATTTTCACATTTTATGCATCTCATATCATATGCATAACATGGCCGAGCGTCGTATATGGTCATGTTGAGTCTCACACTACCTCTTTTGCATAGATTCGGGTTTGGTTAGAGACGGGGGCGACCTTTGAGGCTCTTGCTTTTCTTCTTTTGCCGCTTCAAGGTGGGTTTATCTTCTACTAGTTAAAAATGACCCTATATACAACCAATGTGCAAAGTTTACGCCAAAATGTATAATATACGTATTTAGAGTCTTTTCTCGAGTAAATGATTTCCGATGTAAGCCTTTTATTTATGAATCATACCTTATGTTTTGACGAGAGCATGATAATGAATGCACGGGCCCGGGACCTTGCACATGTAGCTATCCGGGGAGGCAAGGGCCGACGGTGATCCCATGTGCTAGTCCCAACTATTTAACAAAGATCGGACCTCGCTAGGAGATTAGCGTGGAATGGTAGTTGAGCGCCCTTGGGGGATTCATGTACCCCCCTGGGTCAATGCATGAGGTGGTCGAGCCTTGCAAACCCGCCCACCACCCGGAGGAAAAAGGTGTATATATATGATTATGATCATGAATGTATGTGCACAAAAGACATGTATGGTAACTAATGAATTATGATATGTTTACACGAGGAGAAGGTTGGAGATAATGCACGCCCACTCGCCGGGTCTTAAACCCTATGATTAATTATGAATGAAAATGATAGTCATAATCCCGTTGATGTCTTCTTTATTTTGCCACTTGGGAAAGATCCTTTTCAAACTTCACACGGGATTAAGACTTGCATGTATGTGTTTAAATTCCATTGTATTATATATTACGCCCCGTTTTTATACCCACCAGTCTCTTTTAGACTGGACCCGGTTTGTTTTCAGTTGTTTTGTGCAGGTTTGGGAGTGCTAGGAGGGAATACGAGTCGTCTAGTCTTGCATTGGTGTCTAGCATTTCCTTTACACTCATATATACTTGTTCTTATTACTTTTGTATTCTGTTCATGTATGGAGAGTTGTGTTTTGTTTGGGGCCGTGATGGCTACTGTACAGGTTGTAAGTGTTGGTACCTATATGTAAATACAATATGTATTGATATGTGTTGGTACCTATAAATATATATGTTGAATTGTTTCCGCTTTATTTATTGCAACTCTGATTTTTTCTATATTCCGTTGTTGAATGGTCTAAGGGTTAGCTCCCGCCTAGCTTAGCGTGTGTGTTGTGTCCCCGTTCACCGTGATTTGGCACGTGTACGGATTTCCCATTTCATATACGGGTCGGGTCTCGGTGCGGGGGATGTGGTGCCTTACGCTCAGGCGCTACATCCTTAAGTGGTATTAGAGCCTAGGGTTGCAAAACCCGAGCTTCGTGTCGTGTCGAGTCAGTTTAAGTCGTTCGGCTCTAGGAACAACTTGTTAACGTGATTGCTTATGCATTTCCTACGTGTATGTGTTTCAACTTTTGGTTTTGATTGAATTAAGTGCACTCTCATGCATGAACTAACAATGGCATGCATCTCAATGTGTTATTGACTTCATGCCTCCAAGGAGAGATAGAAATAGATCACCAGGTCGACGTCGTCGACAGGATCTGCGATGCCCCGACGGGATCCCCGGACCTAGAAGGCCCCGTGGAGTGCCGCCCGTACGGCCTACTCAAGGTTTGCTAATCGCTTACCCTGATTCAGCCGCATAAGCGAAAAACGAAACTACGGTAATCTAGAGTAACAACTCAAAGTGAAACCAAAATAACTAAAAACAGCGAAAACGATAATATAACTTAATATAAAAGGTAGTGGTCCTAAAACATGAGTCCAAAACAAAAAAAAAATAACTTAACTTACATACCGACCCCGAGGAAGATGACGACAAAACAAGAACCAGATAAAAGTGAACGCTTTCACCCTTATGCGGGGCTTAAGCTTACAAACCATATAAATTTATACATCCCCCGAGGTGGGGTGTTGTACATCAACAGCAAAACAGCAGGCAAGACAGCTCTAACGTCTCTAATCCAAGGGCTGCTCACCTAACTCCGGGCCTCGCTCAACAAGATCTGAAATATGGGTCAAAAGAGAGGAGTAAGTCAAACTGACTTAGTGAGGTAGGCGGAAGAATACATAACAGTAAATAATGACAAAACCATAATCAATGCATGAGCAGGCAAGGAACAGTATACATATGATATACATGCATATGAACGAGCTATTAACAATCTCTCCCCTTTTATCGCCTAAAACCCAAATCATAAAATAACTCCAGACACCAGAGTCGGGGTATCCCCCCACTAACAGAGGTCGAGAGTCCCACGTGCCCGTGAGATCATCTCTTCGGCTCACCACTCGAGACCATCTCCGAATCGCCAAGTGGTAGCGTCAACATGTGGGCATTACCTCGCACAGTTACAACCGCGGCCCGATACCGCCCAGCCGATCTGATATTGAGAGTAGCCCCATCGCCTAGAACTACCCCGTGGGCATCCCCACGAGTGCAATCAAATAATAATGGAACAGAATAGCTCGTTAACAAGAACGGTAGATTCTTTTCAAATAAAACGAAGGATTTGATGTAGTACTTATAGGTAAGAAACCATGTTTCCTAACCAAATCATTTGTCTTAAAACTAGTAATTGATAATCAAATATTTACATGCGTAGGTATAACATGAAGGGAATAGAAATCGGAATCGTCAAATAAAGGTCTTATGAAGGCTGGTATAATAATATAAATATACGTATTTCAGTTTTAAAGGTAAAGTTTCCTCACCGTAACGATTCGCAACTGGTCCTAGCTCTCCTGACAAAAGGACAAACACGACTCTAGGTCAAAAGGTGTTAAATTATAAATCCTAATCTAACGCATTACTAGCAGTTAAATAATTAAATTTTAATCACAGTTGCACCTCACATGCACGACCGCAGTAAATATAAGTATACAGTCAATTAGCGAAACTCCAAATAATCACATAACTTAATATTACGAAACTAATTCCGTCCACTTAACTCCATATTCCAATTTCACCAATAAAGAACCATCACTCATTGAATTTAAAATATAAAGTCATGCAATCCACTAACTAATTTTAGGAGGCATGTTTAGTATATAAAAAAATTCATTATTTAGTATATTAATTAACTACATGCTCACGTTAATGATGCTAGAATTGGGTCTAACATAATTTATAATAAAATGAGCAACTATTTCAATGCAATGTCCTGGGCATCGTTATGATTATTAAAAATTACGTAGGCTTCAATCAACACATAAGATAGATTATTTAAAATAAGATTTAACAAAAACAAATAATCAAATTATAAACTAACCAATTAATTTCAACTAGAAGTATAATTTTATGAACACAATGCATGTATAATTTCCTTTATTTATATTACGAAATAATTTTAAAAATTTTAGTTCTTATACGTAGAGTTGAAGGAAAATAAAATTATAAAAAAAAACCATTAACATTACTGACTATTTGTTATTTATTTAGGAATTAAATTATTACTATTTCATATTTAACTAAAATCACTAGAGCATGAAAGGTTACGTGCAATTAGTAAAAATTGAATTGAGTAGTAAATGAGGTTAAGAAAATTAATCATCAAAATTTAAATTTTTTTCTACACGTAAACCTCCTGGTATGAAAACATTAATAAATTCATTTACAGTAACAACACTGTACAAAATATATTCAAATTTTTTTTTTTTTTTGAAGTACTAAAACAAATTTATTTAGTATCTCCATGCTATTATTAAAATTTACTAATTAGTATAACCCAATTAATAGCTTATAATTTGCACGAAAGACTTTTTAACAACAATTTAATCTGTTTTTGTATCACATAATAATCATATACTTCCTAACTTATTAACAATATCTTTTGCAGGTGGGTATTGACAAAGTTCATCAAATAAGAGTAGGGAAATTAGAAATTACTATGAACACATACACGTAAACTCATATTAAAACAATTAAAGAATGAAAGGAAGGTTCAGAGAACATACCTGTATTCCGTGAGTTTGTGTGAGTATTCCTAACACCTTATTTATTTAGTTTCTAACAGTGTTTTCAAAATCGGACCGGACCGGCCGGTTCGACCGGTTCAACCGGTGACCGGCACGAGGTCCAGTCCGAATGACCCTCTTAAACCGGCAATGTTCGGACCGTTTCAGGACCGGGAAAACCGGCCGGTTAACCGGCGGTTTTGGTCCTGAAAATCGGACCGGACCGCCGGTTTGCTCAAATGACCTATTTTTTAAAAAAAAAAAAAAAAATTCCTGCGAATTTTAATTGCCTCTTTCGGGCGATTCAGTGTTATGTTTCATACCTCCAGATTTCTCTTCCCAACCAAAACAAAATATTGACAGTACAAAACAAATCTTCAAAGTGTGCCTTCAATGGTGTTAGATCCTTCAAAGTCTTCACATCTTCAATTGATTTATTCTCCTCACTTTGTGATTTTGAAAAGTGAAAGAACAAGAAGACCTGTTAGATCCTTCAATGTCTTCACATCTTCAATTGATTTATTCTCCTCACTTTGTGATTTTGAAAAGTGAAAGAACAAGAAGATGACTGGCTAGCCGGCTAGGTTTTGAAAAGAGGAGAAGTGAAAGTGGTAAAGAAATAATAAATAGTATGTTCGTTTTGGAGAATGTAAAAGTTTAGTGGAGAATTGGAGATATTCTTGGGATTTGTTTTTTCTTCCTTGTTTTTCTTGATTTTCTATCCTCCTTCATTTAACTGAGTTTCTTTTTATTTTTTTTTTCTTTTGCATAGTGTAAATAAATTTGTGATTATATTTTTAATTTATATAATTTTATTGGATATAGTATCAAAAAATTAATTTCGTTAAATATTTTAATTAAAAATGTATTTTATAATTTTGTAATATTATATAAATATACATAAATTTAATTAAAATAAATAATATTTTATTTATTACATCATACCGGTTCGACCGCTGGTTGAACTGGTCGAACCGATCCGACCGGTAACCAGTAAGGCCACCGGTTTGTCTTCCGGTCCGGTTTTGAAAACATTGGTCTCTAAATGATTCAAGACACTTGGCGATTGTTAGTCCTAATTGAGTCAATGTGGGATTAGTGTATATCTCCATTTATTTACACGTGTATTTTTAAAACTTAATGGAAAAGTTTGTCAAAAGAAAATGATCCGAAAAAGAAAGTTTTAAATGTTTATTATTTATTTTAGTTATACATTAATAATAATTTATTTTTTTTATACAAAAAAAATATTTAAAGTCTTATTTTCTAAAATGTGGGTCCCTAAAATACTAGGTAACCAATTAATTCTTACGTAATTTAAATAAATCAAATCTACAAATTATATGTTACAATTCTATATTTATATCTACTATAATTATTTTTATTAAATGAAATTTAGTTAAGTAGGTCTATAAATTTAACCAAATAAATTGCACAGTTAATATGCCAAATAATATGTATGCATGCTGTAATATGATATTTTTCCTAATTTATCTTTATCTTACTTTTCCAAATTTCAGGGTGTCACAGGATCGTTCTCCTACACCTGAGCAACAACCTCAACAACCACCTCCAATGAACATGGAGAATTTCATGGAAGCGGTTTACAACTATGTTGAGCACCGAAGGGCTCAGGCTCCTCCACCACAATAAGCTGAGCAACAAGTCCCTCCACCGAATAACAATAGGGATTCTCATGGAGTGTTTCTAAGCTATAATCCTCAACGATTCTTGGGATCTATTGATGATGCAGTCTCGGAGGGTTAGTTCACAAGATTAGAGAGAATATATGAGGTTCGACAATTTACTACTCAAGAGAAGGCACAATTCGCCATATTTCAACTTGATGGCGAGGCGTATGATTGGTGGCAGAGGACAAAGGAGAAGCTAGAAGTTGATGGAGAAGAGGTAACTTGGGAGGTTTTTAAAAGAGAGTTTCGAGAGTGTTTTGTGCCCGAGGTGGTAAGGGAAAGAAAGGAGCAGGAATTTATGGAATTAAAGCAGGGCAATCGCACAGTAGCTCAATACATTGCCATTTTCAATAGGCTTGGGAAGTATGCTCCCCACATTACTCGGGATGAGAAGAGAAAGTCTAAGAAATTCATAGCGGGACTACGACAAGATTTGAGACATGGTCAACCTGGGCATAACTACTTCTCCTTTGTAGACATGGTACAGAGAGCATTGGAACAAGAGGAGGAATTTAAAAAGAAAGATTCAGTTTTTAGGGGAAGAGACCTATGATTCAAACAGGTCCACCTAAGGGTCCTTTCAAGAAACCTCGAATTAGAGGACAGGCCCCGCAAGCCCCGAAAACTTTACCAGTGGAACTGACATCTATAGCACATCGCCGAGAAGTACCCCCATATCTTTATTGTGGAGGTTCGACTCATGCCCACAATAGCTGTCGGAAGAGGTTGAATTTATGCCTCATATGTGGGAAAGCCGACCGTAGGGCCGATGTGTGTCCCGATAAGACTCCAGGATTTCAAAGAGGAGCTCAAAAGCCAATGATTCAAGCTCGTGCTTATGCCCTTGAGGGTGAGGGGCAAGATGCTGAGGTTGATCCGACAGCCGTGGTGGAAGGTACTATATGTATTCACACCACGAACATTCATGCATTATTTGATCCGGGTGCTACTCATTCTTTCATATCTCGTGATTTATGTGCTTCTATGTGCCTACCTGTTACTTGTGTGAATTTTTGTTATTTTGTGAGTTCTCCTCTTGGAGGAAATTTGCAGACGGATCAGATTATTCGGGGTTGTCCAGTATTGATAGAAGGGAAAGGTTATCCGGCGGATTTCATCGTGATGCCTATGAAGAGATATGGGGTAATCTTCGGTATGGATTGGCTATGCCGGCACCGGGCCGAAGTTGATTGTTTTAAGAAGAAGAGTAAGTTGGGGAAAGAGTTGATTGGAGAAGTGGGATCGAAGAACGTACCCATCCTATCATTTATGGAAGCTAGTAAGTTAATAAGAGAAGGAGCTATGGGATTCATCGCCTATCTTCTTAATAAGCCAAAGGATCAAGTCAAGTTTGAGGAAACTTCGGTTGTAAAGGATTTTCCTGACGTATTCCCAGAGAATTTGGGCTCGTTGCTGCCGGACCGTGAGATTGAATTTGTAATAGATTTGTATCCGGGATCTGAGCCGTATTCTAAGACTCCTTATAGAATGACACCGGCCGAGTTGAAGGAATTAAAGATTCAACTTGAAGAGTTACTTAAGATTGGATATATTCGACCTAGTTCTTCACCATGGGGCGCACCGGTTCTTTTCGTTAAGAAGAAAGATGGAACTTTAAGAATGTGCATAGATTACTGGGAGCTTAACCGGATGACGATAAAGAACAAGTATCCTTTACCCCACATTGAGGATTTATTTGACATGTTGCAAGGTTCGGGGGTGTATTCAAAGTTGGATTTAAGGCAAGGATACTACCAATTGAAAATTCGGGAAGAGGACATTCCGAAGACGGGATTTAACACCTGGTATGGGCATTATGAGTTCGTAGTGATGCCCTTTGGATTAACTAATGCCCCGGCAGCTTTCATGGACATGATGCATCGGATATTTCGACCCTACTTGGATAAGTTTGTGCTGATATTCATCGATGACATCCTAGTTTACTCGAGGACTCTGGAAGATCATGCTAGGCATCTCAGAATGGTGTTGGAAACTTTAAGAGAACATCAATTATTTGCTAAGTTTAGCAAATGCGAGTTTTGGATTGATCGGGTATCGTTTCTAGGTCATATTATCTCAAGAAAAGGGTTGGAAGTGGATCCTTCTAAGATTGAGACGATTTTACAGTGGCAGAGTCCAGAGAACGCCTCGGAAGTAAGAAGTTTCTTGGGTTTGGCGGGCTATTATCGAAGGTTTGTTAAGGATTTTTCGAAGATTGCTACACCTTTAACCCGATTAATTAAGAAGGAGGTTAAGTTTGAATGGGATGATAAGTATGTGGCAAGCTTCCAAGTTTTGAAGGAAAAGTTGACAACTGCACCGATATTAGCACTTCCTGAGGGTACTGCAGGATACATGGTCTATACGGACGCCTCGAAGGAAGGCTTGGGATGTGTTTTGATGCAGAATGGAAAAGTAATTGCCTACGCCTCAAGGAAACTGAAGGATCACGAGCAGAATTACCCCACTCATGATCTCGAGCTAGCGGCTGTGATCCTCGCTTTGGGAAAGTGGAGACACTATGTCTATGGAATTTCGTTTGAGATCTTTTCCGACCACAAGAGTCTTCAGTACTTGTTTTCTCAAAAGGAGTTGAACAACAGACAAAGGCGATGGATGGAGATTTTAGCGGATTATGAGTGTACGATCCAGTACCATCCCGGCAAAGCCAACGTGGTCGCGGATGCGCTTAGTAGGAAGGCTAGCGTGTCCAATGTGAAAGTGGAAATTGGATGTGAGGTTGAATAGTTTAAGTTAAGAGCTAGTATTCGAATTATCACGGTTCAACCGGACCTTCGGCAGAGATTGTTTGAAGCTCAGAGAAATGATCCGGAGGTTCAGAAATTGACAGAGAAGGCTCGAACCGATCCCGAATGTTCATTTGGGTTTGATGACATGGGACTTCTACGGTTCAAGAATAGAGTTGTAGTGCCGGAAGAATTGAAAAGGATTATTCTTGAAGAAGCCCATCGGTCAGGATATTTGATACATCCCGGAGGGAACAAGATGTATAAAGATTTGAAGCAGTTTTATTGGTGGAATGGATTAAAACGGGATGTGCTTAATTTTGTAAGGCATTGTATGACTTGCCAAGTGGTGAAGGCTGAGCATCAAAAGCCATCGGGATTACTTCAACCTTTACCTATTCCGGAATGGAAGTGGGAGCAAATAGCTATGGATTTCGTTTCCGGGTTACCCAAAGTGAAGGGTGGGTTTAATGGAATTTGGGTGATCGTGGATCGATTAACAAAATCTGTTCATTTTCTTGCCATTAGGATGTCCGACAAGGTAAGTAAGCTAGCTAAGAAGTATAAGGATGAGATTGTACGACTTCATGGAGTACCGGTTAGCATTGTGTCGGATCGGGATCCAAGGTTCACTTCAAGATTTTGGCAAGAATTACATAAGTGTTTGGGAACAAGGCTTCAATTCATCACAACTTTCCACCCTCAGACAGACGGGCAGTTGGAGAGGTTGATTAAGTATTTGGAAGATATATTGAGAGCATGTGCATTGGATTTTCAGAGCTCTTGGAACGAACAATTGCCATTAATCGAGTTCGCTTATAATAATAGTTACCAAGCCTCGATAGAGATGGCACCTTATGAGGCTGTCTACGGACGTAAGTGTAGATCTCCCTTGTTTTTCGACTTGGAATAATGGAATTGGACTAAACAAGAGGGCGTGAAGAGAGGGGAGAAAAAGGAAAAACCCTCTAAAGCCGTTCAGGATGCCATTGATAAGGTCCAAATTATAAGACAACGGATGAAAGCAGCTCAGGATCGACAAAAAAGTTATGCGGATCTTCGGAGAAAGAATCTTGAGTTTGAGGTTGGAGATAGAGTTTTTCTTAAGGCTTCTCCACGTAAAGGATTTTCGAGGACCGGGAAAGGAGGGAAGTTGAATAGTCGATATATGGGTCCATTTGAGATTTTAGAGAAGGTTGGAGACACGGCTTATCGTTTGGATTTGCCTCCTAATTTGACCGGAATTCACAATGTGTTCCACGTTTCACAACTCCGGAAGTACTACCAAGATGAGTCTGAGGTTTTACCGGTTGAAGAGGTAGAACTAGAACCAAATCTAACCTTTGTTCAAAAGCCGATTAAGATTTTGGATCGGAAGTTTCAAGAACTCAGGAGTCGGCGTATTCCACTAGTTAAAGTTCTTTGGAGGAGTGATAAGAGCGAATAAGCTACATGGGAGACCGAAGAAAAGATGAAGTTTGTAGCACCCGAGCGCAAGGTACCACATCCCCCGCACCGAGACCCGACTCGAATATAAAATGGACGATCCATACTCGAGCTATGTCACGGCGAATGGGGACAAACACACACGCTATGCTAGGCGGGCTAACCCTTAAACCATAAAATTCAAAGTAAACATTAAAGTGGAAGCATAGACTGAACATATAAGCAATAACTGCCATAATATAAACAATGAGCGTTCAAGCTCCAAAAATAAGCCATGTACCTCATCAAATGCCATCAAGGCTCAAAACATGTACGCTCCATTAATATTCATATACAATGATCAAAAGTGCAATATGCAAGTGTAAGACCAAAATACAAGAGTTAAAAGTGAATGCAAGACCTATAACTCGAATTCCCGCCTAGCTCCCGACACCTGCACAACACAACTGAAAATCAAACGGGTTCAGTCCAAAAGGGACTGGTGGGTATAAAAACAGGGCATAAATATAATATACGACGGTATTTAAACAGTCAGATGCAAGCTATAATCCCAAGTGAGGTTTTTAAAGAATTTCCCAAGTGGGTGAATAGAAATCATCAAAAGGGATTATAACGATTCATTTACATTAGGTCATTATTAGCCCGGCGAGTGGGCGTGCATTATCTCCAACCAACACCTTGTGTAGTTCATTAAACATTCTTTCTTTCTTTCTTTCTTTTCATGCAAAACATTCTTTCTTTCGTGCACATTCAATAACATTTCCACCTTCTTCCTCCGGGTTGGTGGTGGGTTTGCAAGGCCCGACCACCCATTCATTGACCAAAAGGGGAACATGACTCCCCGGATGGCACTCAGCGTCCATTCCTCGCTAACTCCTAACGTGGTCCGGTTACGCCGTTCATTGGTGGAACTAGTGTGAGGGATCACCGTCAGCCCTTGCCTCCTCGGGTCACCACTCACACCAAGTCCCTGGGCCCCATTCTGTGCATTCATTCATTCATTCTCGCCAAAATATTAGGTAGGTTCATGAAAGAAAGGCTTTACTTTAAAATCATTGACCCTTGAAAACGACTCTATACATATATATATATACTTTTGGCTGAAATCTTTACACATTGGAAGTATATAGGGCCATTTACCTAATTAGAAGAGAAACCCACCTTAAACGGCAAAAGGATAACACAAGAGCCTCACTGACCAGCCTCGTCGCCAACGGAATTAAAATCTGTGCAAGAAAGGTGAAGTGAGACTCAATATGACCAAATAAGACGCTCGGCAATATGATGATCATGATATGAATGTATAAAAGATAAGATTATATCATGAAAATGTTCATGTGCACTATTAAGGAATTTAAATCATATAAACAAGCCATTCAATCATTCGTTCACTTTTCTTCAAATTCATAAATTCACATTTCAATCAATTTAATCAAAGAATTTGAATATGATCATAGTACTTATTAAATAAAACATGCAATAGGTAACAATTAAATTCGGTAACCCGGTGGCACTTTAATTGGTATGATGGCACAATGAAATAGGTAACAACTAAACGTACAGAAATAACGGAGGAGAGATTGTAACGCCCCGACTATTCGGCCGTACAGGTATGATGTATGTGTTTACTACTTGCGCACTTTAATTATTTGAACTTTCGTTATTTATCTTATTCTTGTTATATTTGAAGTATTTTCTTATTTCACTTGAATTTTATTTGGATTTTGAACGTATTTGCTTATGCGCGTATGATTATGCCTTGTTTGATTTCGTTTCGATTTCCGTTTTATGTGGTAACTTGGTATGATTGAATTTTGTGTATTATGAACTTACCTATATGTTTGTTGCATGATTTTACTCTCGGTTGCTTGAGTTGTGAATTTGTTTTAATTCTCGGAAACAATTAGGGGCTAAAGAGCATTTAGCGGACCCTTGGTTCCATATGTGATAACTTCTGCTCAGGAACTCGGAATCGACTTTCGTCACCTCTATTGGACTCGTATCGACGATTCGGGTTCAATAGGATAAGCCTCCTATTTTTCTAAGACCATTTAGATTCCAAAATCTCAACCGAAACAAGCACCTTGCGCCTAAAACGACAAACTCTTGACTTTTCTTTAAGCTACGGCCCTAATTAACGCCCCTAGACCCCAAACCCTTGACCTAAGCCACTTGCATCACTCTCTCTCTCTCCCTATCAGCCCCAACCGAAATCCCACCCCCTCATTCCCCAAAACTCAGCCACAAAGAACAAGAAGAAGAGTGAAGAAGAAGAGGAAAACCCCATAGCCAAAACTTTGGAGAATTGAGCTCATCTCCCTACCATTTCTCACCTATTTTTGAAGGTAAGCATATTTTTTAGTAGTATAGCTCTTGGTATTCATTTTATGATGAGTTTTGCTTGGTTTCATCCATTCATGTAGTAGATTGGGAGATGATGTTGAATAGTGTGTTTCTTGCCCCTTTTGGTTGATCATTTGAATCCTTTCATTTCCTTTGAATTTCATGAATATTATGTGTTCCTAAGGCATGTTATTAGTTGGTTATGAACTTGTTTTGCTTGATTATGGTGGATGCTTGAACTTGACTTGTTGAAGCTTGAAGATATGAATTTGATTGATGACTTCTTGATGCATTACTTGAAGTTCTTGTTGTTTAATGTGATATAGCTTGAATATATGAGTTCATGACCTGATTTAGGGTGCTTTTAGGTTGAGTTTTGTGTTGGCTTGGTGACTTTTGGCTTCATTTTTCCCCGGTTTGTATGTTTTTTTTGGCTACTGACCCAAATCCATGGGGGTGGATTTGAGTTAGTAGGCTTCTGGACAGAATCCATAGGGGTGGATTTTTCCCTTTGGAAAAATCCATGGGGGTGGATTCTGTCCTGCGTTTTTTTCGTTACTCCGGTTCCATTTTTCTTGTTTTTCTTCGCTTGTTTGATCTTCCTCCACCTCTTTTATGACTTCTATTCCTTGCTAACGTGTATTATTACGTGTTATGATTAATGTATCATGTTTACGATTCGTTTTAATATGATTTGTGAAAGTTATGAACGATTGAATGTGTAACCTTCAAGCATGGAACGTTTTGAATGAATTATTTGTCTATATGGTATCATAACATGATTTTCATATTTTATGCATCTCATATCATATGCATAACATAGCGGAGTGTCGTATATGGTCATGTTGAGTCTCACACTACCTCTTTTGCATAGATTCGGGTTTGGTTGGAGACGGGGGCGACCTTTGAGGCTCTTGCTTTTCTTCTTTTGCCGCTTCAAGGTGGGTTTAACTTCTACTAGTTAAAAATGACCCTATATACAACCAATGTGCAAAGTTTATGCCAAAATGTATAATATACGTATTTAGAGTCTTTTCTCGATTAAATGATTTCAAATGTAAGCCTTTTATTTATGAATCCTACCTTATGTTTTGGCGAGAGCATGATAATGAATGCACGGGCCCGGGACCTAGCACATGTGGCTATCTGGGGAAGCAAGGGCCGACGGTGATCCCATGTGCTAGTCCCAACTATTTAACAAAGACCGGACCTCGCTAGGAGATTAGCGTGGAATGGTAGTTAAGCGCCCTTGGGGGATTCATGTACCCCCCTAGGTCAATGCATGAGGTGGTCGGGCCTTGCAAACCCGTCCACCACCCGGAGGAAAAAGGTGTATATATATGGTTATGATCATGAATGTATGTGCACAAAAGACATGTATGGTAACTAATGAATTATAACATGTTTACACGAGGAGAAGGTTGGAGATAATGCACGCCCACTCGCCGGGCCTTAAACCCTATGATTAATTATGAACGAAAATGATAGTCGTAATCCTGTTGATGTCTTCTTTATTTTGCCACTTGAGAAATGTAGCACCCGAGCGTAAGGTACCACATCCCCCGCACCGAGGCCCGACCCGTATATGAAATAGAAGTCCATACACGTGCCAAATCCACGGCGAACGGGGACACAACACACACGCTATGCTAGGCGGGACTAACCCTTAAACCAATCAACTCAAGACAATATAAAATCAGAGTTATAATTAAACGCGGAAGCAAGATCACCACATAATATATACAACGAGCCACCAAGCTCCAAAAATAGATATACAAAAGCATTTAAGTATTCAACGGCACTCACGGCCTACAAATTATAACGCTCCATAATATGCTATGATCATATACAAAATAGAAATAAGAGTATGAGTATGTGAGACTGAAAAGAAGTGCTAAACATAAATGCAAGACCTAGACGACTTGTATTCCCGCCTAGCACTCCTATACCTGCATAAAACAACTGAAAACAAACCGGGTTCAGTCTAAAAGAGACTGGTGGGTATAAAACGGGGCATAAGATATAATATTGCAGAAAGTAAGCACATATATGCAAGCCTTAATCCCGTATGAAGTTTGATAAGAATTTCCCAAGTGGTTAAAACAAAAGATAACAACAACGGGATTACGACGTTCATATTCATTCATAATTGTTCATAAGGGTTTATGGCCCGGCGAGTGGGCGTGCACAATCTCCAACCTACACCTCGTGTAATCATAATCAATTAATCAATCATTATCATACATATCTTTTATGCTCATACATATCATGATCACAATCATTCATATACACCTTCTTCCTCCGGGTGGTGGATGGGCTTGCAAGACCCGGCCACCGGTTCATACATAGGCCAAAGGGGGTACATGAATCCCCCAAGGGCACTCAGCTCCCATTCCTCGCTAAACCTCCTAGCGAGGACCGTTATCACCGTAGTTTGGTTGGGACTAGTATATGGGATCCCCGTCAGCCCTTGTTTCCTCGGTTAGCCACATATACTAAGTCCCGGGGCCCGTGCAATCATAATCATGTCTCGCCAAAACATAAGGTAGGGTTTCATAAATAAAAGGGTCATATGTTTGAAATCATTTACACGAAATGACTCGATTATATATAATATACTAATTTGGCTTAAATCTTGCACATAAGGGATATATAGGGTTGTTTTAACTAGTAGAAGAAAAACCCACCTTTTAAAAGCAAAAGAAAAGCACAAGCGTCTCAATGCTCGCCCTCGTCTCCGACCAAACCCGAATCTGTGCAAAAGAAAAGGTATGAGACTCAACGACCACATATGACGCTCGAAAATGAAGTGAATATGACATAAATGCATAAATGATCATATTATATCATGGAAATGTTCATGTGCACTATTAAGGAATTTAAAACATATAATCAAACCATTCGTTCATTCATTTCATTCAATTTCATAAATTCATAAATTCATAACATTTATAATGCATATCAATTAATCTAAAATTCCATTTAATAATCATAGCAAGTAATATTCATATTCACAATTAGAAATAGAATAAATAAAACGTTCAATCAATAATCGGCAAATTAAATACGTGAATTAGAATCAATTAATTTCAAAAATTGAATTAAATCAAATAATATTTAAAATATATAATATATATATATATAATCAAATAACATTTAAATATAATATATATATATATACTCACACGCACCCATGCATATATATATAGGGCAAATTACACCAAGGTCCCCTGAGGTTTAGCATAATTATAAATTAATCCCTCCATTTCTGGAAATTACGGATTAGTCCCTATAAATACTGTTTCAAATGAGGTCCCTAGACGCCGTTAGGGTTCCGTTAATTTTGACATTTGAATTTTCAAAAAATATTACAAAAAAAGTCCCTGAACTATGAATTTTCTTACAAAACGACCCCTTAACTAAATCACATCAACAATGTAGTCCTGTCAAAATTAACGGAATCCTAACGGCGTCTAGGGACCTCAATTGAAACAGTATTTATAGGGACTAATCCTTAATTTCCAGAAGTGGAGGGATTAACTTGTAATTATGCCAAACCTCAGGGGACCTTGGTGTAATTTGCCCTATATATATATATATATATATATATATAGTACATGCATGCAAAATATTACAAAAGCCATGCATGCACGTACACACACAAATATATATAAAGTTAGTATACATGCATGCAAATAGGGTAAAAAGCCATGCATGCACACACCACATCCTACATATATATATACACACACTCTTTGCATAATTAGGAGCAGCAACAGCAGCATACACACATGCAAATAGGGAAAAGAAAACGCAGGCAAAAGATTGAAGGAACAAGGTTACACCCCCGTGTCACCACCCAAGCACAAACCGAGACACCCCCGTGTCTCGGTACAGAAAAAACTGGACAAATAGCACCCCCGTTTCTCGCTGGAACGAACAAAAACGACACCCCCGTCTCGCCTGCAACAGCCCCTGTTTTAACAGGAAAATGGCGCAGAAAAAGGGCAGCCATTCCAGCATGAAATGCAGGCAACATATGCAACATTACAAGGTATAAAATGCAGCAAGAACTCATCTGAAACTAATCCCACAAAGCCAAGAAAATTGACAGCAAAAGCAAGGCAGAACAGCAGCAAAATGACAGCAAAAACCAGTCCCAAAAACAGAGCAAAGGTCACGCAAAACAGGGCAGGAAGGATTCTCTTCATCTCCATCTATTCATATCAGTTTAGGCCAACAAATACTCAGCCAAGAAACACAAATTCAACATATATATCAGTTCCTAAAAGAGCTCAACCGTGAACAGCAGTCGTACGTGACATTTCATGAATGTTTTCCCAAAGTGCCATAAATGATATCTCATTAATACATCAACCACCAAGAAATCAATGATCATAAATGAAATGAGGATGTCAAAATAATCATTCTCAAGCTTGGAATCAATCAAAACCATTAAGAATTGAATAGGATCAACAAATTTGCTCAAAACGTTCTATATTCGAATTCAGCCCAGAAATCCGTGAAACCATGATCAAATTTGGGAATGAAAGGATGGAAATGATCAGGAATGAACATATATTACAACCCTAAGCTTACCTTGTTGATTGGATGAAGTTTGGATGAGATTTGAGCTCCAAAATCTCTAAGGAATGAAGGGTTACGGGAATGACTGTAATTCCAGTGACTTTAGCTGAGATTTGGGAATTTTTGGAGGATTGGTTTGGTTAGGGCATGACATATCCGGTTAGGGGTTTGAGTTAGGGTTCAATAGAATCAAACCATGGTTAATTTGGTTAAATTTTGGATAAGATATGGCTATTTTTGTGCAACAAGGTCAGTTTGGTCACCGTTTCGTTTTTCGGTTGAATTTCGGAGGTCCAAATGACTTTGGAAAAATATAAGGCTAAGTTTACTAAACTTGAATTTTCGTTACGAGTTCAGCGGAGTTGACGGAACTCGAATCCGAGTTCCCGAGCTCAAGATATTAAATTCGGAACCAAGGGTACGCTAAGAGCTCGTTAGCCCCCGATTTGGTTCCACGATTCAAATTAAATTCGTTAACATACCAAATGAATTCGAAAACATAAACCGAGCATATAGGCATATTCTTAACACATATATTTACAACATACTACAAATTCACGACATTTCGATATCATTTCATATAAGAACGAAGCACAAAATAAACAACCAAGCTTATTTCATGCTATTCATGTACATATACATTAAAATTCATGCACATTTCATAAGTTCCATGCATAAAATTTAAATCAAAGAATTAATTCTAATTTTAGATAAAATAAATTAAGGTCAACGTACATATTTGAATAAATTAATTAATATGGTTAAACATGATTAATTAGCATAATGCTTAATTAACCACATAATTAACATTAATAATTAAATTAGCAATAATTAAAAAATATATATATATATATATATATTTTTTTTTTTTTTATAATACGAAATATTTTATAATAATAATAATAAGTTAAAATAGAATATAATAAAATAAAATAATAACAATTTATAATAAAATTAAATATAAAACACGTAAAAACAATTAATTCGCGCAAATTGGTAAACACATACGTCGTACCTTTACGTCTGAAAAGTCGGGGCGTTACAGGAAAGGTCCTTTTCAAACTTCACACGGGATTAAGACTTGCATGTATGTGTTTAAATTCCGTTGTATTATTTATTACGCCCCGTTTTTATACCCACCAGTCTCTTTTAGACTGAACCCGGTTTGTTTTCAGTTGTTTTGTGCAGTTTTGGGAGTGCTAGGCGGGAATACGAGTCGTCTGGTCTTGCATTGGTGTCTAGCATTTCCTTTACACTCATATATACTTGTTCTTATTACTTTTGTATTATGTTTATGTATGGAGCGTTGCATTTGTTTGTGTCCGTGATGGCTACTGTACATGTTGTAAGTGTTGGTACCTATATGTAAATACAATATGTATTGATAAGTGTTGGTACCTATAAGTATATATGTTGAATTGTTTCCGCTTTATTTATTGTAACTCTGATTTTTTCTATATTCCGTTGTTGAATGGTCTAAGGGTTAGCTCCCGCCTAGCTTAGGGTGTGTGTTGTGTCCCCGTTCGCCGTCATTTGGCACGTGTATGGATTTCCCATTTCATATACGGGTCGGGTCTCGGTGCGGGGTGTAACGCCCGAGCGCGAGACGTCACATCCCCCGCACCATGACCCGACCCGTATACGAAATGGATTTCCACACACGTGCCGAATCATAGCGAACGAAGACACACACACTCGCTAAGCCAGGCGGGACTAGCCTATCACTTAAACCCCAACAGCAACAACAATCAGAGTAACAGAAAGGCGGAAGCACTAACTTATATTCCATATTTTGAGCTATATACTCTAGATAGCAACATTTAAATTCAAGGAAGGTCAAAACTAAATACATGTACGCTCGAATTCATATACAGTATCCAAAATGATCAAAGAGTAAGCATATGCGTGAAGAGGAAAGAAAGGCTAGACACTATGCAAGACTCTGCCAGACTTGTATCCCGCCTAGCATCCCTTCCTGCACAAAAAACTGAAACAACTCCGGGTTCAGTCTTAGACAGACTGGTGGGTATACAAATAAGCATAATATCATAATATAGCGGAATTTAAACACATGCATGCGAGCTATAATCCCTATTCGAGTTTTAGAAGCATTTTTTTCCCAAGTGGGAAATAAAATACAACGAATAGGATTATAACTATTCATTTCATTCATTAGGTCATTTGTGGCCATGCGAGAGGGCATGCATTATCTCCAACCAACACCTCGTGTAATTCATTAATCATTCATTCATTCATTCATTCATTCGTTCATGCATTCATTCTTTCGTATACATTCATTAGATCAATCATTCGATCATTCATATACTCCTTCTTCCTCCGGTTAGGGACGGGTTTGCAAGGCCCGAACCCTCATTCATTGGTGCTAGAGGGGTACATGAACCCCCAAAAGCGCGGTTTCGCTTCTTTCACTAATCTCCTAGTGAAGTCTAGGTTACCGTAATTGGTGGAACTAGTGTATGTGGATTCCCGTCAGCCCTAGCTTCCTCGGTTCACCAATCCACTAAGTCCCGGGCCCCCATTCATTGTGAACATTCATTTCTCGCCAAAACTTTTGGTAGGATATTCAACTTAAAGGCTTAACGTTGAAAACATTGATTCGTTGAAAATTCGATATAGAGATATATATCTTTGGCCAAAATCTTGCACCTTGGGTATATTGGGGTCATATTTAACTAATAGAAGAAAAACCCACCTGGTAGACAAAAGAACCCGACACAGACCTCACTGCTCAACCTCGTCTCCCACTGGATCAATATCTGTGTGACAAAGGTAGTGTGAGACTCAATTATGACCACATTTGACGCTCGGCGATGAAATGACATGATTGTCATTTTTGTTTCAGTAAGGACTTATAGTATTTTGCTCTTTTGTGTCCTGCATATGTTATATGGCTGCATCACTTTATGTTTCTGAATATTTGAGTATTTTTGTAATACTCTTTCTGCTACTCTACTACCGATACCTTGAACTCTGCTATATAGGTATCAATATGTGAATATGTTATATGTTCTGACATGCCAAGTCTCTCTTACCGATAAACATGTTCTTTCTTGTTTACATACCACCACGCACATGTTTTCAAAAGTTTTAAAATACTCTGATTTTCCACTGCATAGCCACATCGTTATACATGTATAGTTCTGAGATTGATAGCCATTCGGTGGAGTGTTTCTTGAGTGATGGCTCACACCATTACTTCAGAGGTGCTTCAGTGCGGGGGTTGAGACGCCGCTCTCCTCATGTTCTGGTATGGGTGGGGGCGTTACATAAATCAACTTGGACCCTGCTGTCGTGCGAAACATTTTAGTTGCTCCTAGCCCGGATCAAGCGATGAGGAATTGTTCCATCAAGATTTCAAGAAGTGATCAAACCCCTTGTGTATGAAGGCCTTTCTCGAGCTAACCCTTGTCGGGACATCATGAACCTCGAACTTGGGTGAATACAGAAAGTTGTTCGAGCTTGAACCTCGAGCAGGCGAAACTGGGGACCAGGTTCTCTTATGGAGGGGGGGGGGGAGTTTGTGACACCCCTTCTCTCCGGCAATCCAGGTATGACGTCACAAGAGAGTTTACCTTAGTTTCTTCATGACTTATGTAAATTCGCATGCCTTACATTTCAATCTACATCTTATTTTAATTATATACACATTAGAATTTAATTAAATGTACTTGGACTCAATCGTCCAATATTCGTAAATTCGGGACCTAATTGTAATTAGGGTGTTTTAGCCTTCTTGGCTACCTTAAGGTCGGGAATTCGAATTCAAATTTCCACTTCGCCATTGAATTTGATTTGATGATTCGGGTCCAACGGGACTACACTTGTCTTTTTCTAAAGTCGTTTGACCTTCCTACCGATTTAATTTCTAACCGATTGAACCGAACCCGTCTTAAACCGAACCGAACCTGTATACCCCAGAGCGAAGGACACCACGTCCCCGCACTAGAGTCTAACGCGAGTAACAAAATGGAGACTTCGCACCCGTGCGAAACAATAGCAAACGGCAGACACACCAAACACACCCTCGCTAGTCTGCCTAGACCCTCAAGAACTGAGATAGTTAAAATCAGAGTAGAGGAAGCGATAAAACAATCACACAGAAATCCCAAGATTACAAATATACATATCAAAAAGGTCAAGTTAACAAACTAGTCACGCTAGATTTTATACAAGATATACAATGCCCATCGAGGCCAAAACATCATAAGTATTCATATTACATAAACCCAAAAGTGCATAAGTAACTAAAATGTAGAACCACTACAATGCATGACGACTCAAGCTATACCACAAGTAAAACCCAACTGACACTTGCCGCCTAGCTTGACTCGGAAGTACCTGCAACTCAAAGAGAAGGGAAAAAGGGGAAAAGAAAAATGAGGGTTAGTCCTAGTGACTAGTGAGGGGTTAACTCACAGGATACATATATAGCAAAGTAATTAATCAAATGGAAAGGATCCTTGAACCGAGACTGGTTTTTGCAAGCCAAAGCGATTCCCGTAATATAGATATACATAGGTTTAAATGAGGAAAGTTAAGGCCAAAGGCCAAACATCACGTGTTATATATTTAGAAGTCCACTCTCGTTCCCTAGATCAACAAAATCAACCAACTCGGTGAGTACGAGTCACACCTTCCAACTGCCATATACAAAGGAACATAACAAAGCAAAGAAAAAATCATAATCCATCCCCATACCGAGTGATAGAAGGGTTGACGACCCTAACTATCCATATACACACGAGACAAGGTTTAATCACGACCTTGAAACCTTGGACAGTTATCTCCGTCGGCTCAAGAGAAACACCCTTCCCCGATCCTCCCAAGGTTGGGTGAGACTCTCAAATGGAGGGTGTTGATGGAAGAGCTCGGCGACCACACGGCTGTCCCGAGATTGCCATACCACTCTCCGGGGCCCAAAACTTATCACAAAGATCACACATACATACCATAAAGCTTATCTTTCAAAGCCACATCTCTTTTACACACACACACACACGAATAGCCAAAGTTTTTCAAACAAAGGTAAAATAGCTTATATACTTATACAAAACGTTTTCAAAATCTTATAACAAATGGGACAAACCCTCAACATACGTATCGTACACTTATCTAACATATAATATATATATTCGCATGCAAGGCATCAAATCAATTAGGGTTGTAGTAGGTCATTTAACTAAAAGAACAAAAATCTCACCCTAACAACCCGTGTAGTGGAGACAAAAGTGTAATCCAGACGCCTAAAGGGTAATCTCGTCCACAACGGGAAGGTCCTCTGAAAAAAACAAACAACAAGAGACACTCTTAGACTCAACATGAACCAAATTGATGCTCGGTAAATACGTATATATGTTTATGATGCAATTGATATGAAATGAATCCATACTTTGGTCATATATGAGCATACATTGTATATAAGCTCATATCACACAACACAACATAAAGCCTAACACATAATATAAGAAGTTAATCATGTATACAGGTTATAAATGAGAGAAGAAAAGCCAACAAAAAGACGAAAAAAACTCCCCCCGGACATCACCTACGAAGTGGACACGGCCATATCCAAAATACATATGAAACGGACACGGCCGTGTCCGATTTAAATTAAATCAGGACCCCAAGTTGAGAACACAACACGGCCATGTCAAGTTTCAAGTGTTTTAGGACACGGCCGTGTCCAACTCTCAGTCTTGAAAAAAAATAGGCGCAATATTCGGTATTTGGGGCACAAAATAGCGCAGTTCGTTTGCAAGCCTTAGGCAGTCTATTAGGCCATGAAACCTCACATTTCATACATGAAAATAACACCAAATCAACATATATTCATGCCATAAAAAGCTAGCAACAATATCAGCTCCAAACATTCAAGAAAACAAGGCAAGAAAGTAAATGAATTCATCAAGCGATTTACATCAAGTTCTCAAGTGTTCATTAATGGTGGATCATCCTAATCTCAACTACCATGTAAGAGAAAGTAGTAAATGCAATAAATAAGGTCTTAGGATCAACATATATTCATCAAAACTCAAGAAATTCAAGCATGAAACAAGAATTCCATCAAAATCTCCAACATGCACTATTCATCAAGATAGCCAAATTTAATCAAACCTCCATGGATTTCAGCCCAAAAGCACATAAAAGAAAGAGGAAAGAGTTTAGAATCACATCATGAACTTGCCTTTCAAATTTGAGAAGATTTGGAGGTGATTTTAGCTCAAAATCAAAAAATGGCAAAAAGGGGTTTATTCTCTTCTCTCTTTTCTTCACTTGGAGCTGAAATCTTGTGGTGTGGGAGGGGTTTGCTTCCATTATCTTGGGTTATGGGGCTGAGATGATGTTAACTCAAGGCTAAGAGTCAAGGTTTAGGTTTGGTTAGGGTTAAGAGGGACCCCACTACTCAAGGTTAGGTTAAAAGATGTCATTTATGCGAAAAGTGCTAGTTTCGGTTTAATTTCGGAGGTCTAAATGAACTTATAAAAATGTGAGTCTTATTCCATTGAACCCGAATCTTCGAAAGGAGTTCAACGTAGGTGACGGAATTCAAATCCAAATTCCCGATCTCAGGATATGCCGCCCGGAACCCAAGGTGCGCTAAATGCTCTTTGGCCTCCTTTAGGTCCCGTCTCCAAAATGAACGAAAAAGGCAAACCAAACAAGTTCCAAAACATAAAACGAGCATATAAACGAGTTCATAACTTACATAATTAACACATATAAAAAATTCACAAAAATCAGAATTAAATACGGATACAAATTAAGCAAAATACAAGGTATGAAAGTTTAAACGTTCAAAATAATCATATTCATATTAAAGCAATTAAATTCAAATAGCTTCAAATATTCACGTTAACATTTAAGTATCACGTAATCACACAAGTAAATAATTAAATCGCGCACATAATAGGTTACCTAAAAGTCCGATCGGTCGGGATGTTACAAACCTCCCTCCTTCAAAAGGACCTCTCCTCAGGTCCGAAGCGAGGCCTTGAAAAGCTCCGGATACAACTGTTTCATCTTATCCTCGGTCTCCCGAGTTGCTTTCTCAGATTTCTGATCACGCCACAAGACCTTTACACGAGGGATTTGCCAGTTTCTCAGCTCTTGCATCTTCCGGTCAAACAATTCAACCGGGTACTTCTTAAAGGTCAAATCCGGCTCTAACTGTACCTTCTCAACTGGAAGAATAGAAGACTCATCGGGATAATGTTTCCGAAGTTGTCAGACATAAAAAACATTGTGAATCCCGGTTAAGCTCGGTGGTAACTCAAGTCGGTAAGCTACTTCCCAAACTCGATCAAGGATCTCAAAGGGACCTAAGTAGCGCAGGTTAAGCTTCCCACCCTTACCAATCCGGGCATACCCTTTTATAGGAGATGCCTTTAGAAAGACCTTATCTCCAACTTCAAACTCCAAGGGTCGTCTTCTCTTATCCGCATAACTTTTCTGTCGGTCTTACGCCGCCTTCAACCTTTGTCGAATCACTTTCACCTTGGTAATGGTATCTTGAATTTCCTTTGGTTTCTTAGCTCTTTCGAGCTTTCCATCTTTGGTCCATCTCCACTCGTCAATATCCCAAAAGATAGGGGACCGATATTTCCTCCCATATAAAGCTTCATACGGTGCCATACCAATTGAAGACGGAAAAATGTTATTGTAAGCATACTCAACTAAGTCCAATTGCTCATCCCACGAATCTTGATAATCCAAGGCACAAGCACAAAGCATGTCCTCGAGATACCTTATTAACCTCTCGGATTGACCATCCGTCTGTGGGTGAAACGCAATGCTAAACTGAAGCTTCGTCCCTAAACATTTCTGTAGTTCTTGCCAAAAACTTAATGTGAACCGAGGATCCCTATCTAAAACAATACTGACCGGTGCACCATGTTGTTGGAAAACACGAATCAGAAAGCAGCAGAATTTAAAAAATTTTCCAACAAAAGGATCTTGGACTCGCAATCGTGTAACCAAATTCGTAGAGATAGAAAACTTACTTTTCTTTTATTCTTTCTTGAAGCGTTTCAAGCCACCCAAGAACGCTCTTCTCGCGGCTTGACAACCCGTCCCTCGAAAATCTCTTTCTACTTCAGAATCCATTGTCGGGATAGCAATCCACACCAACCTAGATTCAATTCATGTTAGAGATGTTCTTAACAATATAACATAAAGAAAGAAACATGAAACGAGAAAAGCAGGATTGAAACTCCCTTCGAAAACAGTTTTGCGAAAGTAGAAATCTTCCAGCCATAAAACCCTCGTGAAAAAACTCATCCTTCAGGATATGGACGAACGGTTTTCGCCATCTTCTTTGGTTCGATTTTTTCACTCATTTTCTGTTGGGATCAGAATCGTTTCATCATCCCTTCTGATCGTTTTGCTTAATCCCCACTTTTGGTAAAGCTCGAATCTTCAAAACTTCTAACTTGAAGTCTCTAGAGATAGTCCACCAACTTGGCTACAATCTAACTAGTAAGGATGCTAGTTCTCTAGTTAGTGTTTAGGCTTAACCTAGGGTTTTATTTTATCTTGAAGAAAGGAAGGTGTTCAACACATGAACCAAGAATTGTCAATTAGCTCTAAAGGGGAGCATGAGCTCCCCTATATATAGGAAAGGGAGAGGGGCGCCGATCCTATTCCTTGTTGGGAAAGGATTTGGTTCCTCTCTCTCCTATTACTTGATCATCAAGTATTTTCCAACTTTGACTTTGAATTCTAATTCTAGTCAACTTTGAAGAGAGCTAAAAATATCCAAACTATTTTTGGATAATTTTATACTTTATTTATTATAAAATAAATAACTTATTTTTATCTAATTAATTAATTCATAATTAATTAACTAGATTATTTTCTCCAAAATTAGACTTTCTTTTTAATTCAAAATTAAACCAAAGTCTATTAAATAATTAATCACATTAATTATTTAATACATAAATAAATATACACATATATTTATACACGTGTGTGACACGTGTCACAATGACACGTGTCACTCACGTGAGCCACACGTGTGGTTTCACACGTGTGGAACCCTCTTGGCTTGATTAACTCGTTTAATCATTTTAAAGCCTCAACTCATGTAACCAAGTTGTTGTGTGTGACCCTCTGGGTTCTCAATTCAATTAGCAGTGACCCTAATTAATTAATTCACTAATTAATTAATCAGTCCACAGATTAAACGACCATAGTCTAGCAACAGGTGTTTAACCCCTAGCTGAATTGGAATGTTCGGATTCGACAGAACCTTTAAGTCATTGATTCATGTGAGATACAATCCTCCTACTTACTATCTCTCAACCAAGATCTAGGGTAAGGGAATAATTAGAACCCTAATAATCCGGTCTTAAAGCTAAGTGCATTTCATATCCATTTGATCTCAATCCAAGAAACCCTTTTCTTGATGTCTTGATCTACTGCCTTGGCCAAGGACTCCATATGGCATATGAATGACTTACACAATAAGAGATCACCTTGCAAATGCAAGTGTAGGTCATTTCTTGATTCTCATTCACTTTCATGAGTCAGTTGTGCAGCCCCAGCATAAGCCTTGAATCAGTTGTCTAAGGCGACACCCTTTAAAGCTTATACCTAAGACTACAGAGTTAATTCATAAAGTGACAAGGAACCTCAAGTCTAAGGATCAATTAATCACATCAATGACTCGTGAGATATTTCCTAATCTGGAAGTTTCCATTTCCTGAAATAGAAACTTCCTTTCCCATTTAGGAATGTTCTCACACGGGGCACCTCAGTGAACTTACTTATTAAAGTAAGCACCCTCATGTATCACGCACGTATCAACTATACACTTTACACCTCCATGAAACAAGGTGGTCCTTCTTAAGGGCGTGATCCCACAAGCAAGCCTTAGAGGTGTCAGGTTGACACTCCCACTGTCTGTAGGACTCATCGGCTTGGAGTATTTTACTAATCATGACTTATGTGATATAGGGCTCGTTTCATGAACCATTTCACCTAAATGGTAGAGTCCTAAAGTCATCAGGATTAGGGGAGTTCTCATACATGCGCACGTAATGGAAACACACAAAACACGTATTGGCATATAAAGAAGTGTTTGCCTATAACCAATCGTATATTATTCAAAGATTGTCTGTGATACAAGAAAAGTCCCAAAGCAGATTACATCGAATCGGCTTTCTAGGGCACTATTCCTAACAATCTCCCACTTGCCCGTAAAAGCCATTTAGGTATTCTAAGTCCCATCTTCTCAAGATGCACTTTGAGAGCCTATTGACTTTGGGCGTTTCCAAAGTGGATTTGCTATATTCTCTGCTGATGTGACCCTCTTGTTTACATATCTCTTAGGAAACACCTTTTCCTTATAAAGTGATTCGTAATCACCTGTTCAGTCTCTTGGTGAGGTCTTGGTTCTCTTACTTGAGCAACCATCCTTTTTATCATACAATATGATCAAGGAGTTGTTTTCATGCTAGGAACTTCATCTAACAAGTTAGATGGAGTTTCTTACCCAAACACTTAACTTAGTATTATATAATACGACTAAGTTCTCAACTACGATAGTTGAGTTTTGCAATGTCCGTCCTTGGAACCCCTTTCCAACACATTGCATTACCATTCTGGTAGAAGTTGTATCCTTTCAATGATTTCATAATCATCTATGTTTGATGAACGGTTACATCAAATATCCTTCTAACAACAAGATCTTTTGGGCTCTGTAAACTAATACATATCCTCATTTCTTCTCAAGTACTCTGAGGACATCCTTTACAGAGATCTAATGACCTTCTCTGAGGTCATATTAGATTCGGCCTACTACGCTTAGTGTTGCGCCATATCTAATTTAGTACATAACCTTTTATACATTATGCACCCTTTCACTTAAAGGGATTTTGGACATTCTAACTTTCTTAAAGTTGTCTTAGGACACATACTCTTCAAAAGAGATGTTCCATTGTCCATACTAAACTCCTTTTAGTACCGTGGTTATGTACTCATTTTGTGATAATCCTTTTATTCTCTTAGATCTATCTTCTATAGATCCGAATGTCGAGAATATAGGATAATCACTAAGATCTTTCCTGTCAAATTGTTTCTTAAACAAGAATTGGTAACTTTCACGTCGTCCTTGACATTCCTAATGAGAAGGACATCGTCTTCTAAAGAACCAAAATTGACTCTTACATCACTAACTTTCATATGTACACTCTGAGACTTATTCGACTTCTATCTGTGTCAAATGATTTGACTGTGGAATCGAATTGTCTAACTCCTAGAAGCCTTTATCAATCCACAGATTGACTTTAGGGATTTGCATACCTTATGCATACTCCCACTGAATATGAGATTTATAGAAATACCTTATTCCAGTCTCTTTCAATCTCATATTGAACAAGATAGTTCTCATATTCATTTATCACATCTCATAGTCAGAATATGAGGATATGGTAAACACAATCCAAATGGACTTTTGCATTTCAATCGTCAAGAAGGTTGTAATGCTTTCCATTTACTCGAAGCTCCACGAGCTTGATCCTATCAGGTGGATGAACCAAGGTCAAAACTTGGTTTGAGTATATGGAATCCATATTGGATTTCAAGGCTTACTTACACTACTCAGATTCCAAATCTGACAGTGTCTCCTCTTCAAGTAATTCCTTGGCTATCTAGGAACGCGTTCTAAACGCATCTTAAGAGAAGGGTTTTCACACGTGTACATTCTCTAAAATTTGGCTAAGTTTTATCAGATGGGCTCGTTTCTTCTATATGTGGCATGGATATTTTTCCTCAAATTTCTTTGAGGTCTGCTTGCTTGCCTTTCTTCTTCTATAGGAACGATTCCTTAAGAAAGATACATTCCTTGAGACAAACAACCTTTGTCTAAGGGAATCGCAGAAACGATATCCAATATCATTGCATAAACTTGAACTCATTTCAAGCTTATCTCCCACTATCCTCTTCATGTAAGAGGATTCCATTGAATTCTTGGATAAGAATAATTAGGGAATTTAGTATGCGACTTTGCATAGTGCAACTAAAGGACTGATTTTGGAAGGTACTAAATTCAAAATCTCTAACTGCATATTCTAGTAGTTTATTCCTAGAATGATTATAAGTCAGTAAAGCTTACTATGGAATCGACCATATCCTATTAGGTTTCATTCCATCATTCGGAAACATTAATGTGTTCTCGAATTAGTTTACTGAGAGATAATCCTATTATCTCTAGGATGACCAAGGAATTAGTTGCTAAGATATTGGCTATCTTTTTCATATCGATTTACCTATAACTTACGACTACTTCGGTTCCTAACCTCCTTTTGAAATTCTAAGAATTTCATATAAGTTTCGAATTTGTACTTCAATAAGTATATTCATTCATAATGATTAAACTGATGATTGTATCTAGTGCTTACATTAAGCATCTTACACTCATCAGCATGGATCGATATCCACTAGAATTTTGGCACGTTCCACGTTTCACGCAAACTATGTTTCGGGAACGTTTCCCTTTGAGATAGGATTCACAGGAAGTCAACTCTATAGGTTCATTTTCATAGAATGATCCTAAGGTGTCTGACTTGCTAATCCTTTTATATCTCAACGTTCCAAAGTAATTCGAAGCTTTGTCATCTCACTTACTTTTGTTATCTCGTTGTATGTTCAGAACATTAGTGCCTTGAGTCTTTGCACAACGGATTATGCAGAATTGACTCAAGACTAGTGAATTCTATTCCTAGTAGAATTACTAAACGAGGTAACATTTCAGAGTACTCATACTCTATGCAGTTCCCTTTCAAAGTCCTTATTTGCTACCATAGAAGCAAACGTCCAATTTGATCTCTAGTATCTTTTGGGCGTACCCCTTACATGCCCCTCCATTGGGCTCTTAAGGGTTTCTTCTTCTTTAGGCGTTCAAGCCTTTAACTTAGGGAGTTTAGAAGAAGAATTGACCATCTCAACCTTTTATTCCTTCTTAAGGATGCTCTCAATCATTATCAACTAAATAATTAACTATGCTACATTAGCATCATTCTAGTTGAGCATAAAGGGTTTGAATGATGGTGGAAGCAATGTAAGCAATCAGTGCATTGAGAACTCTTTTCTCAGTTGATCATCGAGACCATAAGATCTTCAATTAAGATCTTTAGACCTTGTTCGTGTGCACTTGTTTCCTTATTTGGAATATTGAATAATTCCATAATGTTATACCTTGTAACATTTTTATGAGGTGGTTCAATTGCTTTTAAGTGGTTTGGAAAAATCCATTCACCTCAGATTGCTTCTCTTTTGGCCCGGGTCGACTTTTCACAATTGAAAACTTCGCCCTTTAGAGAACGCCTTTCTCTAGTCGGATTCTAAAATGAATTTTAGGATCCGAAGCCATTTAGAGTTAGTCAGGACTTAGTCAACTTATTTGACTTAAGGATGGATACGAATGGGTTTGCATTTCATATTGTAGAGAATCACAGAACTACAACCTAAATGCTAAGCAGAGAAAATGTGGGCATGCTGAATTATAACGATATACAAAAGATAAGGTCTTTAATCTAATGTAGCTCCCACTGTTTTTCAAAGATCTATAATTCCCAAAGATCTAAGAGGAACACGTTTCCCAATGGGTACTAAGATCCTAGGCATTTTACCTCGAACCCACGACTCGCGGACATTCTAAGTAAGAACCCTAGGTAGGTACAACTTACCAATTCTAACACCTTTAGAATTCTTAGTAATTGTTTTTTGCATCACCTATCTTTCAATATGGACCCACGACTCGTGCGACATCCATATTTACTTAGGCGTTAAGCTAGACCCATCAATCATAAGATCATGACCAAAACTTAGTTCGAACGACCCACGACTCGCGGACATCGCCCTTGCTAAAATTGACCACGAAATATTGATCATTTAAAATGATCAATTAGGTAACTAAGAACTAATAAGCTCCACTAGCTATCCCACGACTCGCGGACAATAACTAGCTTTACTTACTAAACTTAAAACCTATTGATGGAATGCTAGGAATTTAATTCAAAATTTGCATCTCGAATTAAATACCTATTATTCGAAATGAGCTTAATATTTAATGGGAATTTTCGAATCAACCGAAGAGTTGTTCGGTTCGACCTCACCAACATATATGTTATCCAATTTAATTAGTCTTGATTAATGCAAGTACAACTTAAATGCATTTCAAACAAGCACATAAACAGATAACATGTCCTAGCATGATACTAACATGTAATGATCATGGGTTCTACCTATCTTATGCGTGATATGTGGGAGCCACTCCACAATCACAAGTTCTAACATACATGCCAGATAAACAGTTTAAATCACATAAGGGAAAGCGGTAACAAAATACGAGCCCTATCTCTATTACATTTAACAATTGAGATTCCCCTCCCTAACATTTTGAGGGGTCTTCACTTATGGCCTCCTTGTTACTTGAATGTGGTCCATCTTACTCCTTGGGTGCATTGTCTCCAAAATGAAAATAAAACCTCACCACCTATCTCTACTCTCAAATTACAATAAAAAGAAAAAGACATAAAGTAATAAGGCTCAATCTTCATATTGGCCTTAGACAATTACACGGGGCATACCCCGGCCTCAAAAACAGTAATATGGAAAGCCACATAATAAATCACATAACAGTACGCACATAAGTGAGGCTCCAACCTCAATTGAAAAACGCAACTATAGGGCTCCAACCCCAATTTAAACCATCCATGTGCATAAATTAAAACCATACATAGATCTAAACCCATGATCACCTAACATGCTTTTGCGAGAATTTAAATTTAGCCAATAAATTAAAATTCCCGTTTCAAGTCCTAATGACTTAAAACACGACTTGATGCGAGTCTTATTTATAAAAGTTTTCAATAAATCCCAATTACCAAAACAGATAAAATTCCAATTAATTTCTGAAAATTAATAATTTTATCAAAGATGTATTTTCCCAAAATATAAACCGTTTCAATTTCTCAAAAATCCCAATTTTAAGTTTTATTCAAAAATTAAAATAAATATTCAAAAATAAAATTTTAAAATTAAAAATAAAATTGGGACTGGATTGCACGAAACATGAAAAACACGGACTACGAAAACGGGGCCCTTGCACGAGACGGGCTGCTCGTTGCGGGCGTGCGCGCGCGCGCACGCGACAGGCGCACACTGCGCGCGGCCAAGGCCGCGCTCCTGCGCGCGCTGGGCGTGTACGCCGCGCGCTCCTGCGCGCAGCTCTTCTCGGCAAGGATGGCGGGCGACAGCGGGCGGCCTGGGCGAGCTATCCCGCACGCCTTGCGGGATTCTCGCCCAGCCTGGGCGAGACGGCGGGCGGCCTGTCTCGGCCGCCCTGGGCGGGCGCGCCTAGGCGCGCCCGGGAGGCTCCCGCACAGGCGTGCGGGAGGAGCTGGGCGGCTGGCCGGTCTGTCCCGGCCAAGCCTGGGCGGTTGCCCTTGCGCACGCCTAGCACAGGCGGGCGGCGGCGCGCGAAGCCCGCGTGCGCGACTCCTTCGCGCGCGGGGTTTCGCGTGTTCGTCGTAATCCGGGTTTTCGTTTCGTGTTTTCGTTCAAAAAGCAAAACCAATCCAAGAAATCCAAAAACAGTTTATACAGTTTCAAATCTAAAATAGTTTTCAAAAAATTAAATTTTGCAAAAACCAATTTTCAGAAACTTTCAGGAAAAAATATAGTTTCGTAATTCAGGCTTTCTAAAACAATTACAAATACTCATTCGCATCAAGCCTAAGAATTTCTACCAAATTCAGAATAATTGAGACGAATCAGAAACACGATTAACGAGGTGGCTCTGATACCACTTGTTGGAAAACACGAATCAGAAAGCAGCGGAATTTAAAAAATTTTCCAACAAAAGGATCTTGGACTCGCAATCGTGTAACCAAATTCGTAGAGATAGAAAACTTACTTTTCTTTTATTCTTTCTTGAAGCGTTTCAAGCCACCCAAGAACGCTCTTCTCGCGGCTTGACAACCCGTCCCTCGAAAATCTCTTTCTACTTCAGAATCCATTGTCGGGATAGCAATCCACACCAACCTAGATTCAATTCATGTTAGAGATGTTCTTAACAATATAACATAAAGAAAGAAACATGAAACGAGAAAAGCAGGATTGAAACTCCCTTCGAAAACAGTTTTGCGAAAGTAGAAATCTTCCAGCCATAAAACCCTCGTGAAAAAACTCATCCTTCAGGATATGGACGAACGGTTTTCGCCATCTTCTTTGGTTCGATTTTTTCACTCGTTTTCTGTTGGGATCAGAATCGTTTCATCATCCCTTCTGATCGTTTTGCTTAATCCCCACTTTTGGTAAAGCTCGAATCTTCAAAACTTCTAACTTGAAGTCTCTAGAGATAGTCTACCAACTTGGCTACAATCTAACTAGTGAGGATGCTAGTTCTCTAGTTAGTGTTTAGGCTTAACCTAGGGTTTTATTTTATCTTGAAGAAAGGAAGGTGTTCAACACATGAACCAAGAATTGTCAATTAGCTCTAAAGGGGAGCATGAGCTCCCCTATATATAGGAAAGGGAGAGGGGCGCCGATCCTATTCCTTGTTGGGAAAGGATTTGGTTCCTCTCTCTCCTATTACTTGATCATCAAGTATTTTCCAACTTTGACTTTGAATTCTAATTCTAGTCAACTTTGAAGAGAGCTAAAAATATCCAAACTATTTTTGGATAATTTTATACTTTATTTATTATAAAATAAATAACTTATTTTTATCTAATTAATTAATTCATAATTAATTAACTAGATTATTTTCTCCAAAATTAGACTTTCTTTTTAATTCAAAATTAAACCAAAGTCTATTAAATAATTAATCACATTAATTATTTAATACATAAATAAATATACACATATATTTATACACGTGTGTGACACGTGTCACAATGACACGTGTCACCTACGTGAGCCACACGTGTGGTTTCACACGTGTGGAACCCTCTTGGCTTGATTAACTCGTTTAATCATTTTAAAGCCTCAACTCATGTAACCAAGTTGTTGTGTGTGACCCTCTAGGTTCTCAATTCAATTAGCAGTGACCCTAATTAATTAATTCACTAATTAATTAATCAGTCCACAGATTAAACGACCATAGTCTAGCAACAGGTGTTTAACCCCTAGCTGAATTGGAATGTTCGGATTCGACAGAACCTTTAAGTCATTGATTCATGTGAGATACAATCCTCCTACTTACTATCTCTCAACCAAGATCTAGGGCAAGGGAATAATCAGAACCCTAATAATCCGGTCTTAAAGCTAAGTGCATTTCCTATCCATTTGATCTCAATCCAAGAAACCCTTTTCTTGATGTCTTGATCTACTGCCTTGGCCAAGGACTCCATATGGCATATGAATGACTTACACAATAAGAGATCACCTTGCAAATGCAAGTGTAGGTCCTTTCTTGATTCTCATTCACTTTCATGAGTCAGTTGTGCAGCCCCAGCATAAGCCTTGAATCAGTTGTCTAAGGCGACACCCTTTAAAGCTTATACCTAAGACTACAGAGTTAACTCATAAAGTGACAAGGAACCTCAAGTCTAAGGATCAATTAATCACATCAATGACTCGTGAGATATTTCCTAATCTGGAAGTTTCCATTTCCTGAAATAGAAACTTCCTTTCCCATTTAGGAATGTGCTCACACGGGGCACCTCAGTGAACTTACTTATTAAAGTAAGCACCCTCATGTATCACGCACGTATCAACTATACACTTTGCACCTCCATGAAACAAGGTGGTCCTTCTTAAGGGCGTGATCGCACAAGCAAGCCTTAGAGGAGTCAGGTTGACACTCCCACTGTCTGTAGGACTCATCGGCTTGGAGTATTTTACTAATCATGACTTATGTGATATAGGGCTCGTTTCATGAACCATTTCACCTAAATGGTAGAGTCCTAAAGTCATCAGGATTAGGGGAGTTCTCATACATGCGCACGTAATGGAAACACACAAAACACGTATTGGCATATAAAGAAGTGTTTGCCTATAATCAATCGTATATTATTCAAAGATTGTCTGTGATACAAGAAAAGTCCCAAAGCAGATTACGTCGAATCGGCTTTCTAGGGCACTATTCCTAACACATGTAACCTGACAATCTCCTTCCGATACAACCGGGCCAATTTAGGCACTTTACTGGACATCCTTACCTTGAGAAAATGAGCTGACTTCGTCAACCGATCAATAATGACCCATATTCCATCGAAACCTCCTTTGTTCCTTGCCAAGCCGGACACGAAGTCCATTGTCACTTGCTCCCACTTCCATTAGGGAATTGGAAGTGGTTGGAGAGTTCCTCCCTGTTTTTGGTGCTCTGCTTTCACCACTTGGCATGTTTGACACCTTCTTACAAAATTAGCAACGTCCCTTTTCATGCCGTTCCACCAATACAAAGTCCTTAAATCTTTATACATCTTGGTGGTGCCAGGATGTACCGTATAAGCTGATCTATGTGCCTCATCAAGTACCAACTGCTTGAGTTCTTTCGGAACACAAACCCGAGCCTTAAACCGAAATAACCCGGAATCATCAAACCTGAACTTGGTTTCAGGATCAATCCTTGCCTTAGCCACCAATTTCTGAATTTCTGGATCCATAGATTGAGCTTCCATCAATCTTTGCTTCAAATCCGGTTGAACCAAATTATTCGGCAAACGAGCTTCCGAAATCAAAACCACTGAACTCTATTGACTAGTACCTGCTTCCAAACTTAAAACACTAGCTTTACTCAAAGCATCTGCAACCACGTTAGCCTTACACGGATGGTATTAAATTTTGCAATCATAGTCCTTAAGTAATTCCATCCAGTGCCTCTGCCTTACGTTCAAATCTTTCTGAGTAAACAAATACTTAAGGCTTTGGTGGTCGGTGAACACTTCAAAAGTAACTCCATAGAAATAATGACTCCATTTCATCAAAGAAAACACCACTGCGGTGAGTTCCAAATCATGAGTGGGATAGTTTTTCTCGTGATCCATTAACTTTCTAGAGGCGTAGGATACTACTTTGCCATTCTGCATCAGCACACAACCGAGACCTTCCTTCGATGCATCGGTGTAAACTGAGTAGCCTTCTAAACCCTTGGGTAGGGTTAGAACCAGTGCAGTAGTCAATCTCTCCTTAAGAGTTTCAAAACTCTTCTCACACGCCTCATCCCACTCGAATTTAACCTCTTTCTTTGTTAACCTGGTCAACGGGGAGGCAATCTTCGAGAAATCTTTCACAAAGCGCCTATAATACCCTGCTAACCCGAGAAAACTTCTCACTTCTGAGGTAATTTTCGATTGCTTCCAAAACATAACCGTCTCAATCTTCGCCGGATCCACTTCTATACCAATTCCCGAAATGAGGTGACCCAAAAAGGAAACCCAATCTAACCAGAACTCACACTTACTGAACTTAGCAAACAATCTGTGCTCCCGAAGTGTAGACAAGACGATCCTCAAATGCCGCGCATGCTCTTCCACAGACCTCGAATACACCAGAATATCATCTATAAAGATGACCACGAATTTATTGAGGTAGGACCGGAATATTGGTGCATCATATCCATAAATGCGGCTGGGGCATTAGTAAGACCCAAAGGCATGACCACGAACTCGAAATGCCCATATCTAGTGTTGAAACCCGTCTTCGGTATGTCTTCCTCCCGGATACGCAACTGATAATACCCTTGTCTACAAATAGGCCGGAGCACATTCACAAAGTCCCATCTTTCTTCTCTACAAATAGGCCGGAGCACCCCACGAAGAAGTGCTCGGGCGGATGTAACCACACTCTAAGTGTAGCGCCCGGAGCGGTAAGCCACCACATCCCCCGCACCTAGCCCCGAACCCATATATGAAATAGAAATCCATACGTGAGCCTAAGACTAAGCGAACGGGAACCTACACTCACTCGCTAGGCCAGGTGGAGCTAAGACAGGACCAGAGTGCACAAGAATAAGAAAACGGAAGCATATAACAAACTCGAAGAAGATAAATCTACAAAAACGGGGTTCAACTATCCCAAGAAGCCTGTCCCGAAATATACAAAAGAGAAATTCATACAAATGCATAACATACACATACTTCAATTACCACGATCGAATCATATACAAGTGCATGACTGAATGCAAAAGAAAATGCGACTCGAACTAGATGACTCGAACCCGACTAACTCAAAACTCCACCTAGCACGCCCAACCTGCAAACTAAAAAGTTAAAAGGAGAGGGTCAGTCCATCGACTGAGTGAGGGGGCTAACGCACACCCACACACCTATATATATAGAGAGCAAAGCACATAGTAAACAAAAGACTATGAACCGGGAATAGGGTTTTACACACCAAAGTCATTTTCCAAATTAATCTCATACTTATTCATATATTCGTACATACTGAAGTTTGAAAACTCGTAAGGATTCATAGATTGAAGAATGCATACAGATTCATAAATATTCAAATGGATTCATAAATTCATAAATTTATAAATTCGGAATTTACTCGTATAAATCTCTTATTGAATCGAAATCTCCTATCCTGTTTCATAATCATTATAGCAAAAGAATTCAAATACCCAGCGAGCACGGGTTTTCAACATTACCCCTTAAGAAAGATTCATAAGAAAACCACAAGGAAACGTAAATACATGAGATTCATAAGACTCATACTCTCGTATTCCATCCTCATTCGGAAGTCTGCACGCGGGTTACGGGCCCTCATCGTTCAACTCTATATACGTGGGGTAGCGATCCCGGAACGTACCTTCTTCGGCCTCAGTCGAAGGCTCAACGCACCGCACCTTCTCCATCTCCCTCAGAGTCGCGTGTAGGTACTTCAAAGAAGCGTGTGCACAGGGGTGATAACCGACGACCCCAACAACCGCACCGGGTCTCCCTTACCCATACCTCCGGGGCCCAGGGATTCAAATAGACTCAAAGGACTCATAAGACTCATAGGAAACATTCCTAACTCGCGAAAACTAGGAACATACGATTCATACTTAAGAAACATATCTTACCGTGGAACTCGGCATATGCTATACACGTACCTCTCCGTGTCTTCCAAATTGATAATATGCTGAAAAAATCCATAGTTTGCTTGACGATACATGGTTTGGAGCATAGCCTCATTGCAAAACCATTTTAAGCTTATATATGCCCATACGTATAATTTCAGAACAGTTCACATGAAATCGCATAACAAGAATCACAACATAACATAAGACACATATTTAATATACATATAATAGTATGTTCACATGGGGGCTTGAAAACGAGCACATAGGGTTGTAGGTCGCATTATCTATAACAAACATAGAACCTCACCTTTTACCGAAAGAGCTCCCGGAAGAGCGTTGACGGCCAAGAAGAAGCTTAAGTGGTGGAACCGACACCTCTGGAACTCAACTCTGAGAAAACGAGCACATACTTAAGACTTAGACTTGATCATGAACCAATTAGACGCACGGCGATGCATATGAATGAAATGAAGGCATATGAAATGCAAGAATGCATCATTTAGGTCATTTAAGTTCATAGCTCAAATAAAACGTATCAAATAAATTCATAAGCGTAATTCATAAAATGTAACAAATAATTAAATCATAAAATCACATTTAGATTACACATTTCATCCATAAGAATTCATATAAAACCATAGGACCACCTTTATAAATTAAATCATCAAATTTAAAGCACTTAAACTCCTTTAATTAAACATATAACATAATAGATATATTTATAACATATATTACATATATTACATATACGTAACATGCATCATTTATATCACATTGAAAATCACATGCATGGGAAAAGAATTTTAAACACTCTTAGTATGCATGAAATCCCATACCATGCATTGTCACGTTAACTACCATGCAAAGTTCACAACTTATCATGCAAAATAGAATGAAAAAGGATTAAACATGCAAAGAATGAATTGAAGAGCAGCAGATCATCACGATCACCCACCCGGGGGAGATTTTCTTCATAAAAGTACCCTCCAGGGTACATTTGATGCAGAAACTTTCTGCATAGCACGTACCCGGCCGAGTACTTTCTTGAGTAAAATCTCCCCGGCCGGGGAGACAATTCAGTCGCGGAAAATGGCGATTTTCACCCCTGTTCAGCCCTGGTTTCCTACCAATCCAACTACCAACTCAAGGAGACATGTAAAGGCAGTAAAATCAGCAGCAAATCAGCACAAAAACTTCCTCAAATAGGCTGGAAACGAAGAGCAGCAGCTAAGGTAAGGAAATGGCACCAATTCATGCATATCTCGACTTGAAATCATAAGATCATTAATGATAATTCACTCACTACCACCAAAGTCAGGTATATTCAACAATAAATGAAGCATAAATGATCCATATTCCAGCTCCAATTCAAGCCAAACACCAAAGAATGTGATGGAATTCAAAAATGGCATAAAACCTAACTATTTATGTCTAGGATCAAATCTCAATCAAACAAAGCTCAAAATCTGAAATTCTTGGATGAAAATGACCACACAAGTATGGAGATATCAAATATGTACTAACCTCTTGAAGATCATGGAGGAAAATGAAGATTGAAGCTCAAAACTCTCCTTGGGTGCAAAGTGGCGAGAATGAAACTGTTGCTGCTCCAAAAATCAGATTTTTCCTTTCCTTCTCTTGTACGGATCGAGACTAGGGGAGCAAGATATAATAAAGCATTGAGTTGGTGAGTTGTGGGACCAAGAATCACTTGAAAAGGCCAAAAGATGAGGGACTTATGTGCAAATTAGTGAAAGATGGTCATAATGGTGCGAGTCAGTTTTTTGGTTGAATTTCGGAGTACCAAACGGGCTTAGAAAAATATGAAGCTAGGTTTCTTAGCTTGAAAATCTCGTTATGAGTCCAGTGCCACTTCCGGAATTCGAATCCGAATTCCCGAGCTCAAGATATAAATTCCGGAACACAAGGCGCTAAAACTAGTTAGGCCCTCGAGAGTCCAAAACAAATAAAATGGTGCGTTACCATTTCAAACAAGTCCGAAAATGTAAAACGAGCATATAAACAAATTAATAACTCACAAATCTCCAACATATCAGAAAAGCACGAAATTTCGATCTCAAATCAAATACAAACGTAACACAATTCAACAAATAATTAGAATTCAAATATTCAAAGAAATCAATATTAAGAATTCAAATATTAAAATTAATGGAAATAAACATAGAAAAACTAAATATAAAATTCATAAATAATAAATTATACGTCGTACCTGTACGGCTGAAAAGTCGGGGTGTCACACTAAGAGCTCATCATGTTGCGTCTTCAGCTCCTTCAAATCGGCTGGAGTCATCCTATATGGAGATTTTGCATAAGGTTTTGCTCTGGGATAGAGATCAATTACAAACTCAACATCCTGATTCGGAGGTAAAGATCCCAAATTCTCCGGGAACACATCAGGGAACTCCTTCACGAACTCCGTCTCCTCGAGTTTGGCCTGATCCTTCGACATATTCAAAAGATAGGCCACAAAGCCCGTCGCACCATCCCGGAACAATCTGCTTGCTTCCATAAAGGAAATAAATGGGCAGGTCTTCAAACTCTGACCCGAAAATACCGTAGAACACAAAGTCACTTTCTTTGCAAAACAATCCATCTTCGCTCGGTGTTGAAACATCCAATCCATGCCCAAAATCACCCCATACTTCTTAATAGGCATCTTAATCAAATCTGCCGGATACTCTTGATCTTCCACAACCACCGGACAGCTACGGTAGACACAGTTCGTCACCAAATTTCCCCCGAGGGGAGAGGTCATAACAAAAGAATCATCAAAGCAAGCAACAAGCAAGGGAAGAGTAGAAACAAGCGGGGAAGAAATAAATGAATGCGTTGCTCCCGGATCAAACAATGTATGCAATGGAATGCCATGTATGTTGATAGTACCTTCAATAACGGCGTTGCCATCCACTTCCACATCCTCTTCTTCTCCCTCCAAAGTGTAAGCCCTTGCTTGGATAAGTGCTCTCGGAGTCATCACGTTCAAAGGCTAAGGACCTCGAGGTTGAGGGGCTCTCATCTGAGGACAAGTACCAATCATATGGTCGGGTTCTCCACACTTATAGCACCTCTTCAATCTCTTCTGGCATGTCTCCTCGGTGTGGTTGGGACCCTTGCAATAAGCACAATGTATGGGTACAGCGGGTGCTGCCGGTACCGGAGGTCGGGCTCTCTTATTGGAAGTATTAAGACCTTGGGGTTTGAAGACTGGAGGCCCACTTTGTGATGCAGGCCTCTTCCCCAAATTAGAACCCGAACCTTACCCCGAAGAATAAGTTGGGGGCCTCAGCCTTAACCTATTAGCTTCCACTTTTATTACCTTCCTTGTAGCTTTCTCCCAAGTATCCATGGTAGTAGCTTATAGACCATTCTGAATCTCATACCTCAAACCATGAATAAAATTCCGAGCTTTCTGAGTATCATCATTAGTAATGTGGGGAGCATACGGAGCAAGTCTTTCAAATTCCAAAATATACTCTTCAACTGTTCGGTTCCCTTGTTTCAACTCCGAGAATTCCTGAAGTCTCCTCTCGCCGGCACTTGGTGGGATATACTTGTGACGAAATTCCCTAGCAAAGCTTTCCCGGTTAAATCCTTCACCCATTCTTTCCAATCGGGCTCTCATAGCCTTTAACCAATTTGCTGCGGGACCTTGAACAAACCGGGCCGTGCAAACGACTTTCTCATGAGAAGGAGCAGGGCAATTTCCCAAATTCCCAAAATTTCAGACAACCATTCCTCTGCTTTGATGTCGTCACCTCCATACCATTTGGGTGGGTTGTTGTTTCTAAATTCCTTGAAGGCCGGAGTAACTTGTCCTCCTTGCCTTTCCCATTGAGGGTTATCCCTTTGATTCTGTTGAAGTTGATTGAGAAGAGCTTTTAATGTTCTCAGCATTCATTGGTGGGGGTGGTGGAGGAGGTTGATTAAGATCTGGGTTTGCTCCCTATCCATTCTCCTTCGTGTAGGCATCCTGAGATTCACAAATCAAGAAAATATCGATGAATGGGGTTCAGTACATGTTTATGAGATCAATTGTCATGAATTAAAGAAAATAAGTCACATAAATATGTAAATGAATGCAAATGGTCACATAATCCTAAACCGAACGACCTACACAAACTCAACACGACTTCAGAGCTCCGATTTTACAACCGAGAGCTCTGATACCACGAAAGGATGTAGCACCCCGGAGCGAAAGACACCACATCCCGGGCACTAGAGTCTAACGCGAGTAACGAAATGGAGACTTCACACCCGTGCCAAATAATAGCGAACGGGAGACACACCAAACACACTCTCGCTAGGCGGCCTAGACCCTCAAGAACTGAGATAGTTAAAATCAGAGTAGCGGAAGCAATAAAACAATCATACAGAAATCCCAAGATCACAAATATACATATCAAAAGGGTCAAGTTAACAAACTAGTCATGCTTGATTAGATACAAGATATACAATGCCAAAGATCACACACACATACCATAAAGCTTATCTTTCAAAGCCACATCACACTTACACACACACAAACGAAAAGCCAAAGTTTTTCAAACAAAGGTAAAATGGCTTATATACTTATACAAAACGTTTTCAAAATCTTATAACAAATGGGACAAGCCCTCAACATACGTATCATACACTTATCTAACATATAATATACATATTCGCATGCAAGGCTTCAAATTAATTAGGGTTGTACGTCATTTACCTAAAAGAACAAAATACTCACCTTAACAACACGTGTAGTGGAGACAAAAGTGTAATCCGGACGCCTAAAGGGAATCTCGTCCACAACGGGAAGGTCCTCTGAACAAAACAAACAACAAGAGACACTCTTAGACTCAACATGAACCATATTGACGCTCGTTAAATGTGTATGTATGTTTATGATGTAATTGATATGAAATGAATCCATACTTAGGTCATATAAGAGCATACATTGAATATAAGCTCATATCTCACAAACGAGAGCATAAAACGAGCCACAAAATCACAACATAAAGCTTAACAAATAATATAACAAGTTAATCATGTATACAAGTCATAAATGAGATAATAAAAGCCAACAAAAAGCAACGAAACGGCGAAAGAAACTCCCCCACGGACATCACCTATGAAGTGGACACGGCCATTTCCAAAATACACATGAAATAGACACGACCGTGTCCAATTTAAATTACATCAGAACCCCAAGTCGAGAACACAACACGGCCGTGTCAAGTTTCAAGTGTTTTAGTGTAGCAACCCGAGCGAGGAGCACCACATCCCCCGCACCATAGCCCGACACGTGTGACGAAATGGGAGCTTCGGTCACGCACCAAGCTATGGCGAACGGGTGACAAATAAAACACACCTAAGCTAGGCGGTCTAGACCCTGAAACAGAGTGCGCAATAAATCGAAAACTAGAAGCGGAAGAACAAGATCAACATACTCACATGCAAGGCCACAGGCCGGCAGAAATTAAAGCATACGCGCCACATGCAAACTTGGGCACACAAGCCAACTTTTGGGACATAAGGTAAGGGCCAGCAAGGGCAATTCTAATCATATACATATCAGATTTGAATCAAATTACAAACTTATACATAACCTCAGAATGAAAAGGCAAAAATAATGAAGATGCAGAATGTAAAGACTCGACCCGAACTACTCAAAAGAAGACCGCCGCCTAGCAGGAACACAAACGTAGCACCTGCAACTGAGAGGGGAAAGAGAGGGGTCGGTCTACAACTCGACTGAGTGAGGGGGGCTAACGCACACCCAACACGTATCTACATATAGAGCAAAGCACGTATTAAGCAAAAGACTATGAACCGGGAATAGGGTTTTACATACCAAAGCCATTTTCCAAAAGTACTCATACTTATTCATATATTTGTATATTCTTAAGTTTGAAAACTCGTAAAGATTCATAGATCCAAGTACGCATATGGATTCATATTAAAAACTCATAGGGATTCATATTGTAACTCATAAGGATTCTTTTATTCAGATCGAGTCATAACATAGCGTAGAAATCTCATATTGAAAACAAACTCTCCTATCCCGTTTCATAATCAACGTAACAAAAGAATTCAAATACCCGGCGAGTACGGGTCTCCAACCTTACTCCTTAATCAAAAGACTCAAAAGATTCATAAAGAAGCATAAACTCATAAATTCATAAGATTCATAAATTCAAAGATTCATATTCCCATATTCCAACCTTCTCCGGAAGTCTGCACGCGGGTTACGGGCCCACATTGTGCAACTCAATATACGTGGGGTCGCGAACCCATAACGTACCTTCTCCGGCCTCAGCCGAAGGCTCAAAGCACCACGCCTTCTCCATCTCCCTCAGAGTCACCCGTAGGTACTTCAAAGGAGCGTGTGCACAGGGGTGATAATCGGCGACCCCAACAACCACACCGAGTCTCCCTTACCCACACCTCCGGGGCCCAGGGATTCATAAGATTCGTAAGAAACATAAGACTCATATGAAACATACCTAACTCGCGAAACCTAGAAACATACGATTCATACTTAAGAAACATACCATAAGAAACATACCTTACCGTGCAACTTGGCATATGCTATACACGTACCTCTCCATGTCTTCCAAATTCATAAGATGCTAAACGAGATCCATAGTTCACTTGACACCACACGGTTTGGAGCATAGCCTCGTTGCAAAACCATTTTAAGCTTATATATGCCCATACGTATAATTTTAGAAGAATTCATATGAAATCGAATAACAAGATTCATAACAAATCATAAGACACATATTTAATATACATATAGTATATATATTCGCATGAGGGGTGAGAAAACATCACATTAAGGCCATAGGTCGCTTATCTAAAAGAAAAGATCCTAACCCTCACCTTACACCGACGTGGCCAAGAAAGAGACAAATGATTCACCCCGGAATCAACTCGAATCACGAAACACCACCTCGGGTGCACCTAGATAAACTGAAGACAATATGCAAAAACTTAGACTCGAGGACGAACCATATAAACGCACGGCATATGCTTAGTCACGTAAGAGATGCAAATACTTAGTCAAAAGCTCATACACGTATCAAATTCATACAAGACGTGCAAAAACATGCATATCATAGCTTAACAAATTCATAATATGCATTAAAGCAAGTTCATGTGCACAATTAATGCATAATGAAGCATCTAAAAACATAACAAGGCGCATAAGCGATTCGTGCAAACAACTCACATTACTTAAGAAACATAAAATGCATATAAAGAGCAAATACCTACACTTACACATGCTAAAACAAGTTAGGAATAAGTTCGGAGGTGGAAAGATACAAGAAAAACGGAATAAGAACACAAAAAGGGGTTCCGAGTGAAATTGGACCAAAGCTGACAGATTTCCGAAACGGACAAGCTGTACGAAAATAGGAATATCTTGAGATTCAGGAATGGGAATTGAGTTTTGTTTCTTAGAAATGAAACTACACACATAGATCTTTAAAATGGTAGGTGGCTCGAATCCTGGTTCAAAGTGGGGCGAAAATGGCGTAGGTGTGAAGTTGAACGAATGCAGAATCTCGGCGAAGTGGCGACACCAAATTAAAACAATTATAACTCACAATATAGAATGAATTTTGGGGTGATTCCAATTAGAGATTGTTCTAGACTCAATAAGGTTGAACATATCCGAAAATCAGCTCAATCCGAGGTCATATGAGGGGGTACCCGGCCGGGGAAAAACACGGCCAAAATCTACCCGGCCGGGTAAAAACAGTGCAGAAACTTTCTGTACTAAATCTACCCGCCCGGGTAGTCCTTCTGGACGAGAAAAAGAAGCAGAAACAGGGGCTAACATGGAGGAAACCAAAAATGATCAAAACTACCTCAAAACTCAACCAAATGCAATGAAAATGAAGGCACAAATGTGTGCGGGTGTGCGTTAGCCCCCCACTCAGTCGAGTTGTAGACTGACCCTCTCCTTTATCCCCTTTCAGGTTGACCGAGCTAGGCGGGGAAGTGCGTCGTCTAGAGTCGTACTTGTTGGGTTAGATCGAGTCTGCATATGTTCGTATTACATTTTGGATACTCTTACTCTTTTATGATTCTGTATATGGATTTGTATTATGGTACCTTTGGATCCTCGATCTTATATTTTGGGCCATGTGGCCATTGTATATAAGTTATATGTTTTATTGACTTCGTTTATGGATCCTGCTATTGCTTCCGTTTATGTATTTGAATGTTTTTGCGCGCTCTGTGTGCTTTTAGCCCCGCTTAGCTTAGTGTGTGCGTGTAGGTCCCCGTTCGCTTAGACTTGGGCTTATGTATGGAAATCCATTTCATATGTGGGTTCGGGTCTAGATGCGGGGGATATGGTGACCCGGCGCTGCGGGTGCTACAATGAGGGAGGAGAAGTAGAAATATATATATATATACTTATATACTATGATATTAAGTGAGATAGACAAATGTGGTTTCTTGAACTATTTATTTTTTTTTTCTATTTATTTTTTTTCACAACTCTCACAACGGTTAATTCACACTCCAAAAATGTGATAACTTCTCTTTTTTCTCACCTCACTTTAAATTTTTGCTAATAATTTTGTTAATCTTTTTCCCTAAAAATTTATAATCTATATTTTAATTACTATTTTTACTAATATAATATTATCAAATTTATTTATTACAATTTAATAGTCATATTAAAAATAGTTATAAGAATATATAAATATGAATATTTTAATAATTATTATTATTTCGTTGCACATGCATCGAATGTGCAGATGTTATGAGTATACATATATATTTTTAAAAAGAAATAAATAGCTTATGTGGTTCTAGTGTGTCCATGTGTGCTAAATATGACACACACAATTTGAATATGACGCGTGTTGTACGCATGTGATTTTCCGACGTACACATTATCTTTCAGACAATTTTTGTCCTTAAACTGAAATTTTTTTATCCTTACTGAAATATTTTTCCACCAGAAAAAATAGTGTACCAAAAGTGCAAAGTGTGGGTAGTTGGTATTCCATTTTTTCAATTTTTCCTTTTAAATAGTTTGTGAATTATACAGATTTTTATATAGACTTCATCATAGTTTTGTCTGGATATTTAATTGAAGTTGGTAGGTACTGGATATTTAATTGAAGTTGGTAAGTACTGCATTTAATAGTTAAATTTAAGGCATGAATGACCCTCGTTAAGTGCAATGCCGAGGGAGAAAAATGTATATAGCTAATTAACTACTCATCTGTCATTAAATAGACAAATACCAAAATCAAACTTGAACCTAAGCATCTGATGACCATAAATATTACTCACTGCAATTTCAATAGAACCGTCCTATATCGAAAAAGTACCAAGGGCGTCCATTCTATTCTTTTATTCATATACTTCATGTAAAGTATTACAATTATATTAGATATGTAAATTTATGAAAAGAAAAGCTATGATTTTGACATTTCTATATGAATGACTAATAATAGTATATGTCATTATAGTTACAATTAGTCCCTAACTAGTAAGCATATTGATTGATTTTGATATGTAAGCAATCATCGGCCGATTTATACGGCTAATATATATCAGTGTTTGAAGCAATCCCTACCTGCAACCAACCTCCATCCAAGTTCACATCTCTCAGATCACTTAGCTTCCTAAGCTTCATCTCACATGATCCCTTTTTGCCACTATTGTCGTCAGTTTCAATGGCTCTCTGTTGGCTGTGGTTGGTCAACTTTTGTAGATAAAATCTCGTGTCACGAAAATTCCCTACATTGGCAGGAAGGTTTAGATTGAGATCAAGATCATGATTATATTCATGATGATTATCGTCAAGATCGCGCTCATGATGATGAGGGTTTGTGAGCATGGGCTTCTTGTAGATTTGTTGGCTTTGATGATGATGCTGATCATACTGAAAATCATGAAAATTTGGAATGAAAGCATTGTCTGCTGAAGTTGTGAGCCAGTGGCACCTCTTATGGCCACCTAAGGCCTGCCCGGATGAAAACACCCGACGACAAACAGAACACTCATGCATCTTTGTCCTAGGTTTTCTAGTGTTTGATGTGGTATTGGTAGGATTGGGCTCTGGTGCAGAGGATGGTGTCATGCTGACATCATGCTCGTGATGATGATGATCTTCATGGGTCGGTTCATCATCAAATTCATCATTGAGGGGGCCAATTATATCTATCTTTGCAGCAAAACAACCTTTAACCTTCTTATGACTCGCTCTATGTCCCCCCAATGCTTGATGAGAGTTGAAAACTTTCTTGCAAGCTTTACACTGGAACATACCTTTTTCAAAAGCTGCTTCTTTAGCCTTGTTTTCCTCATTATTATTACAACATGATTTATTGTTGGACAACATGACGAGACAATTTGCTAGATCCTCTTCTTCGCTCAAAGCCGAATTGTTCTCATGATGGTCTAGATTTTGAGATTTGAACCTGCTTGTAGATGATAACAATGGCGACACTCTCTCCTTATCCAAGGCATATTTGACAAATGGAAATGATGATGATTTTCTCAAGTATTCCCCATCTTCGAATTCACTTACGTGATAGCCCATGAAACGGGGCGTTTTGGCTCGAAGAAAATATGAATGCTTGTTGTTGGCCGGTTCGGGCTTTTCATGATCACCGTTAGGAGGAAAAGGAGGATTGTTGTGATTATGTTCATCACTAACATCTCCCATAGTTACATGGGCTCTCATGTGGCCACCAAGAGCTCCTGCACAACCGAAACCCTTATTACAAATCTTGCAAAAGTGTTTAATGATATGAGTATTGATTCCTTGTTTATCTTCTTCGGCAACGTTCTCCACCATTTCATTACCCATTACCGTAAGTGAGATTTGTTATCTGCAATATCTCAGATCATACGCAAAAAGGTAATTACTCTAATTACAATAATTATTTTATTTACTATGTATATGTATGTTTTTGGGTGATGTGTGTGGAATGTTTTTAGGTTTCGTGCAAGTTTTTATGATATGGCGAGTAATTAGTCGTTATATAGAGTGTGTGACAGTATTGAGTATAATGTGGGGTGTTTTAGGATACTTTGTAAGAATGGGGAGTGGGGAAGTCCTAGTTTTTAGTTGAAATTTGTTGCTTGTGGATGAGAAAGGATGGACTGTGAGAGAGAGAAGAATTAGTTGAAGAGTGAAGGAAGGGGAGTAAAAGCCAGTATGTGACAAGTGGAGGTTATGTTAAGCGGTGGAGAGACTATTTCTATCGATTTTGTGGTTGTGATTTTAATATTGATTTAGAATATTTTCAACGATAAAGTAGGAAGGTAGTACGAAATGAATCTTGCTATACCAATATAAATACAAGGTTTTGATTAATTTTTTACTTGACCGAGTACCTAATTTGGTTGACGATAATTTGTGATTTTGTGTTCTGTCTCAGCAGTACCTCTTAAGAGAAATAGAAATATGGCATGCTTAATAGTGTAAACACTGAATACAATTTAATATACATATAATATAAATATATACATACGCTCACGACCTCACAACGTTAGGTAAAGAGAGATACTATTTGTGCTGTCAATAACATAGATAAGATTTAGGGATCTTGTCTGAAGTTGTCCAACTCGGACGTGCAACTATCTTTCTAATGATATTTTTAAGTATATTTATCTTTCATAAATCTAATATATGTTTTAAAAATTATATTTTATTTTCATAATAAACAATGATAAAAGTATTTTAATCACCTTAAATAGAAAAAGTAAAAACTTAATTTTGAGACTGTAGAAATACTATTCCGTAATGCTAGGACATGTTGGGTGGAAATGTCCTTTTTATTCTTTCAGTCAATTGGCTCACTAGTTACAACAACTTAGCATTTATATAATTAATAGAGTTATAAAGAAACCACGCATTTTTCCTCACACATGTGACCTATAGGGGTGCGTTTCGAGTCGAGTTAAGTAAAAAAACTCCAGCTTGAGCTTGAGTTTGAAAATTATTTATATGGTTTGAGTTTGAGCTTGAGCTTGTCAAGCTTATTTTTTCGGGGGCTTGAGCTTGACTTGCCTAAAGATCGAGCCGAGCTCCATTCGACTCGACGAGCCAACAAATTTTTGTAATACATTTTTTAGCTCTCATTGAAGAATAATATTAAACAATAACAAGGCTATTAAAATACATAATATATACAGTATACTAATATTTTTAAGATTTATATCATTATTAATGCATTATTGTACTTGATATTTTAGATTATGTATGAATAATATTAATTATATTATAATAAACTATAAATCATGTAATTACATAATACAAATTATTAACTAATATTTTACTAAGAAATATACTTATTTTATTAATTAGTTATTATAGTATATGATATTTATTATTTTGTTATATTAAATATTTGAATGAATATTTTATGAATATATTTTTATATTAGTAATATTATATGGTCTAATGTGTTATTGTAAAATAATATAGTATTAAGACATATGATGATACAAAATTTAGTAAGGATCATATATGTATTATAGATAATATATAATATAGTATAAATTATGTTATATATGTTATAATTATACCAAACAAATTATTAATGAATAAAAACTTCTTTCCTTAACAAAAAGAAAAAAATAATAATAAATAAATTCTATATAACTTAGAGTCCCGTACACCGATTTAACAAATGATAGTCATTAAAGTAACCTTTATAATTATTTGAATATAATACACTAAGAACATATATTTAAGAGATAATTGTATTTTTAGTCTTACTGTTCATAGAAATATTTTTTCTCGTCCTGTACATTTTTTTGGTAGTCTCGGGCATTTTATTTTTCACCAAATTCCAAAACATCAAAATATATACTTTTCATCCCAAATCGAATTAACATCCGTTAGTCACTCTTCTTTGTGATTAATAAATATTAAATAATTTATATAAAACAAATATTAAGAAAAGGAACAGCCCCACACCACCCTTGTAACAGCCCGAAAACCCGCCTGTAGATATTATCCGCTTTGCTATCCATAAATCGGCATAGCCTCACGGTTTTGTTCTTCCTGGTGGAATTTAAGCCAAAGGCACCCACCCAGGAAAAGGCCTCTACAGGGAAGGCTTCGTTCTCCTTTTCCTCCGATGTGGGACATTACAACCCTTGATTTTATAATTCAAATATATTTAATTTATTCTTTTGAATATATTTATTTATTTAAAATATAATATTTATGGATGGATGGTAATATAAAAAATATTTTTTTAATAAGGTTATTCTATATGAATTTTTAATATTTTTTATTTATTTTAATATAATATTTATAATTAAAATATAATAATATATTATTTATATTTTAATACTAATAAAAAGAAAAAATATTATAAATATTTATAATTAACAAACTAATTATTAATAAAGAGAAATTTAAACTAATAAAAATAAAAAATTTCGTAAGTGTTTAATTCTTCTTTTTTTTCTTTTGAGTTTGATAAAAAAAACTCATTTGCTAATTCACATTAATTTTACTAATAAGTTAAATACATACAGAAAATATTATTATGACAATCCCATTATTTCCCAGTAAAATCAATGTTTAATTATAAAAAAATTTATAAAAGAGAACTCCAAAAAAGACCTTCTCCAACCACAAATCCACCACCCCTCTAGAGAGCCATCTCTGTCGGGCATGGAAGACCCACTGTGACACTCCGCTTTTCTAATCGTCTGAGTTGGGGTCACGTGTGATCTACTCTGTGTGTTTGTTTGTTTAATTTGCACTTGTTTGATGTTTAACGTACCTTTTATGTGTTTAATTTTGTAATTTTGTGCATTGTGTGGCCATGTTTTAAACTCATTAGAAGTTTAGGGGCTTGTTTGCAATTTTCTCTTTATAGGAGTGTTTTGGTCATTTATCGTTCGATCGAGATTTTGACCTAACGGACCTCTTAAACGCGTTCGGGGCATCGATCTGTAAACTCTAAGTTTGCCCAATTCTAATGTCGTTAGCCCTTCCTACTGATTATTCTCGCACGTTAAGGACCCGGGGTAAAACACCCAGATCCATGGTTGACCGGGTCAAACCTTCCCTCTCACTCCCTCTCCTCATGCGGCTCTCCCCCTCTCTCATACTACACACTTTTCACACACTAGAAACATGCACAAGAATAACTTGGCCTATACTCGACTGATTTCGACGAATGAGTAGAGTAAATCGAAGAGCTCGACGAGACGAACACAACGGTACTAGAATCATGGCCCGACGACAAGCGGTGGCAGAGAGATTTTACAAATTCAGTCGCGCTGGAGACCCGCAACTTTCAACGGTGGTTCACGGAGGTTTTTGGCTATGTGATCGAACGACGAGTGGTTGGGCCTGGAGCACAACATCCTAGCACACCTTTTCGCAATGGTGGCGAGGACTGTTGGCCGGTGACAGAGGCACACGCGCCCCCTGAATTCCTACGGAGCACTGTAGCGGCTTCCATTTCGCCTCTTCGGCGACCAATTTCGGCGAAACTCAGATGGGCTTTGTGCGTCTTACTCTAACGGACATTTCTGGAGTGGTGGCATGGCTTGATTCCCAGCATCGGCGACGCATGCGCCGATTGAAACCAACGGCGGTGGCACGTGCTATTGTGTCACTGTTATTTTCTCCGTTCCGACGACCTTTTCCTATGGTTCTTTATGGGTTCCTACCTCTTTCGACCTCCTAAACACGTTTTTGGCATTAGATCACCTTGAAGAAGGTCGTAGGCGGCGGTTTCAGTGGCGGTCAATGGCTTTCATCATTTCGGTGACTTTTTTCGGCAAACACTTTAGGGGTTTCGAAGTACTCGACAAGATCTTTCCAACGGTATGCTCGGATTTAATTTTCGTCAAGCGGTTTGGATTTAATTTTGTTTCTTGGCTTCTAGGGTTTGATTGTTGATTTGGATCGTTTTTTCTCTTATTAAATCCAGTGGGTTTCGTATTTTTAGAAATTGATTGAGGGGTTTTCTTGTGCTTGCTGAGAGTAACATTTTACCGTTCACGGGGATTTTTTTTTTGCCACCAGAGGTGGCGGTCCGGTTGCTGATGGTGGGGGTTCGGCCAGCTCCGTCGGCGGCGTTCCGATGCCTTTTGGACAGCAGGTCCGTTCCGTTGTGGTGAGTCCAACGCCACTTTCCATTTGTCATTCGGATGCCCGATTGATTTATTATGGATTTTTGAAGTTATTGTATTTTTAGTCAATTATTGTTTTAATTGTAATTCGATCATGAATGTATGATCAATTGTAAAGTTATAAATTGTGACACCCTAAACGGAGGGCACCACACCCCCCACACTATGAACCCGGTCCACACATGAAATGGAAAGTCCATACATGAACCAAGCTCACAGCAAACGGGGACAAAAATAAAAATATCCTACGTCAGGCGGGACTAGACCCTATACTAACAAATCAACATGAACAAGAATGCGGAAGCAAAGCAATCATTCACTCAAAATCAAGGAAGTAAATGCATTTCAAACGGGAAAGTAATCACGGGTTCAACTAAAGCCCTAGAATTCTGTCCCGAGTTCAATAAAACAATAAAGATACAAGGTGGCTTACAAAGCGTGAATACAAATAGGAAATGAAAGTGCAGGACGATGCGGTGTGTACAGGACCAAGACTCGAACAAAGACCTCAACTGACTCCGGCCTAACGACTACTGAACATACAAGACAGAACTAAAAACAACGAGTGGGAGGGGTCAGCCAACTGACTGAGTCAAGGGGTTAACACACGCATACATATATAAGCAGGCAATCATGCGTAATTCCACTGTACGTTATTTGTTATCAAAGCAAGAGACAAGAATCAGGAATAAATCAATACGTACGGGTGGAATTACGTTCATACATTCAGGTAGGTTGTTGTTAGGAATAGTGCCCTTAAAGCAGATGTTTACTTTACTATATCTGTAGCACCCGGGACGATAGGCACCACATCCCCCGCACTATGAGTCTAATCCACATATGAAATAGGCAGTCCACACATGAATCGGACTCACAGCGAACGGGTGACAATCAAAAGTACAGTCCTGACTAGGCGGAAGCTAACCCTGGAACCATCAACAAAACCCAAAATGCGGAAGCAAGGAAATCATTCATGTAATATTCATGAAATAATGGAAATCCAATACGAATATAAATACGGGTTCCACTAATCAGTACACCTGTCCTAACCTGTCCCGAATCAATACAAGAAAACAACATCACAACTGGTTCAACTGGCTCCAGAACCTGTCCTGACCTGTCCCGAATCAATATCAATTCAATAAGGGCACACCGGTCATCAATAATAAATCAGTAATAAATCAATACAGTACTTAAAGACAATAGAATATGCAGTGAGTGTAAAAGAGTGAGACTAGAACAATGACTCGACACTCTAACTCTGCCTAGTAACCAAAGCCTGCAAAAGAAACTGGAAAAAGGGGAAAGAGGGGTCAGTCTCTAGAAGACCGAGTGAGCAGGAGCGATACATATAATATAGAAACATGCACATGCAAGTCATAAATCCCGAGCAAGGTTTTAAAGTTAGTTACCTCGAAGGGCTAGAAATTAAGTAAGCAATGCTCAGACTTTACGACTATTCATATTAAATTCATTAAGTTCATAAATCATACTCAATCAATAAGGTTTGGCGAGTGAGCGTGCACAATCTCCAACCAAACTCCGACCGTGTACGACAAATATCATTAATACATTAAATAGGTGATCATGCAATATATCATAATACACTCAGATCACATGCCATGTCCTAAATATATTTGTTTGGGCAATCCGATTCTCGGCCTTCCCGCACAGTGCCTATCAATCATTTTAAATCATAAATAAGTTCCAACCTTCTTCCTCCGGGTTGGTGGTGGGTTTGCAAGGCCCGACCACCCAATCATTGGCCAAAAGGGGTTACATGACTCCCCAGATGGCACTCAGCTCCCTTTCCCCGCTAATCTCCTGACGAGGTCCGATACCGCTGTTCAATATTGGGACTAGTGTGAGGGTTTACCGTCAGCCCTTGCCTCCTCGGGTCCCTACTCACACCAAGCCCCTGGGCCCCAATCAGTGCAATCAATCAATCATTCTTTCTCGCCAAAACATTTGATTCATAAGAATCATACCATATTTCATAATCCATTTGAAAAGGGTTTACTCGATCAATATTTACTCGATCAATCAATATTTACTCGATCAATATTTTACTCAATCAATCAATATTTACTCGATAACTCTCCTTTTAAAAGTAACATATATATAATTATAAGGTTTTGGCCAAAGCTTTTCACATAAGGGTTGTAGGGTTTGATATGTAACTAGAACGTAAACACCCTCACCTGGAACCACGAGACAAGAAACAGGAGCAATACGGGTGCCTATTCAATTTGGAAGTCTCCGCCCTGGAAACAAACTGTACAAGAGAAGGAACAATGTGTACTGGTGAGAATTGACTCAATATGAAACCACATAGACGCACGGCAATGCTAAACACATGATATGAGATGTATAAGAAGTAAAATGATGTTATGGAGTTACACAATCAAGTAATTCTTTCAAGTACATTCCATACATGAGGGTTTCAAGCCCAATCATTTCATATCTTTCATAATTCCTTGCAATCAAGTCATGAACTTCATATAACATTTATAATTCAAGTATATCATGTTTACAATTGTAAAATAGGCAAATAGAGACATTCAATCATTTAAATCTCACAAAGTCGCATATCAATTCCAACTATATCAATTTTATATAATTCACACATGGCATACTCAATTCATATATCACTAAATGGATTCAATTACAAGGTTACCTAATTAAATCAAACAATATTCATATTGTTTACAAAATTACACAAACACCCCCTTCAAGTTAGACAATTAGCTTAAATACGGCATATCGGAGTTCAAATTGCAAATCAAAGCATCAACATATATCATAGATCATTTAATACATGCTTTCGTACACATTGGAATTCATATTGATCGACAAATCAAGCAATTGACAATTTATTGCAATTAAAACAATTAATTTCAATTAAATAGAAATACACAAAATAAATCACAACAAATCAACCGGGCATCCGATTGACGAACGGAAAGTGGCGTTGGACTCACCACAACGAAAGGGACCTTCTGTCCGAAAGTCACCGGAATGCCGCCACCGTAGCCGGTCGAACAACCACCGGCCGCCACCGGAACACCGCCTCCGATGGTCGGAAAAATCCTCGGAAGGATAGAAACGTGCGTCTCGGCCTGCTCAACAAAAGCCCTCAATCAATTTCAGAAAATGCCAAACACGCCGGACTTCGTTGATGAAAAACCAAACTTAAATCCAAGGACGAAAACTGAAATTAAACGTAAACCGTAAAACGAAAATGAAATCCGGGCATACCGTTGGAAAGCTTGTAACAAGCCCTACAAAAGCCCCAAGTCAAATCGCCGGAACAGTAACCGGTTCAGACCCGCCAGTTCACCACTGGTTCACCGCCGGTCCGCCGCCAACGGCCGGTTCCTGGAACGCCGCCGATGCCCTCCGCTAAGTCTCGTCAATCCAAGCAACTTTCGTGAAGGCTCCACCACCAAAACCGGTCGGGAAGAGGGCCCAATCCGCCGCCGAAGTTCAGCCGCTGCGCCACCGCCGAAACCACCACCTACGCCGCGATTCGCTCAAAAAGGAGGTCTGAAATGGAACGGGAAGGGTCGAAAACATGGGGTAGGGTGGTTGTTGGCCGGCGAGAGTCGCCGGAACGCCGCCGACGAGGAGGTGGCGCAACCCGCCACCGTCGAACCACCGCTGCGCCGCCGCTGGTCACTTTCAGGCCACAAAACTGGTACGGTTGTGACGGGCTCGTCGAGCTGATGAATTTCCACTATTGATTCGTCGAATTCCGTCGAGAAACGAGGGAGAACGAGCTAGTGTGTGTTTTCACACCTTCACTGCATATGAATAGTGCCTGTCGCTGGAGGAAGACGATGAAGGCTGCTGATCTGATTTGGCACGCAAAACGAGGAAACCCGAGTATATATCTCTGGTCCTCGTACACAAAAACGATCGGAAGAACGGGCTAACGAAGTCAGAATTGGGCAAACTTAGAGTCTATGGACTCGTCTCGATGCCCCGAACGCAAAGGAGGGGTCAAAGAAGTCAAAATCTCTACTGAACGAGAAGTGACCGGAAAAACCCCTTAAAAGAAGAAAATTACAAAAAGGTCCTTAACTCTAAAAGAGTTCAAAAGTGGGCCACACAACGCACCAATCACATAATTAAACACATAAAAAGGTTGAAAGGTGACGTACCTTATTTATCGAATGAGCGGGGCATTACAATATCCTTGTAAAATCACAAACAGTCTTTGAATAATAAACGAGATGATTTTGTTCATAAGCAATCACTTCTTTATGTGTTTATTTATGTCTGTTTGGGTTGACTGTGTTTTGCACGTATTGAACTCCCCTAATCCGATGAGGCCGTTAAGAACTCTGTCGTTATGGGAACGGCACATTAAGCAAGTTATTAACTCCATAGGCGAGGATTAGAAACTTCTCCAAGTCAATGAGTCCGACAGACAGTGAGAGTGTTGACCTTGACTCTCCTGAGACTTGCTTATGTGATTATGTTCGTTTTGAGGACCACTCAGTTTCATGGAGTGATAAGTGCATACGTTGATGCGTTCATAATACATAAGGGCGATTGTTACAAGAACTTCATCACTGAGATGTCCCGCGTGAGAACATTCCTAAATGGGAAAGGAAGTTTCCTGAAACTTCCAGATTAGGAAATATCTCACAGGTCAATGACGTGATTCATTAATCCTTAGACTTGAGATTCTGTAATGTCTCATATGAGCTAACTCTGTAATCTTTGATATAGGCTCAAAAGGGTGTCGCCATATAGACACCTGAACCATGGCCTATGTTGGGATTACACAAGTGGCATATGTAGAATTAGTAGAATCGATAAAGGACCTACACTTGTTAAGAACAAGAATGATCTCTTACTGATTGAGTTGTTCGTAGTCCATTAAACATTAAACCCTTGGCCAAGGTGGATAAAAGATCAAGACATCTAGAAAATGGGGTTTTCTAGGATTGAGATCGAAATGGATATGAAACGGACTTAACTTTAAAGATCAAGAATATTTAGGCTCTGAGAATATTCCCATGCCTTAGTTCTTGATTGAGAGATGGAGTTGTAGGAGGATCGTGTTTCACTGATTGTCATTAACTGAAAGGTTCTTCGATTCATTTCGTTATTCGGCTAGGGGTCACACACCCATTGCTAGATTACGTTAGTGTGATCTGTGAAGTGATTAATGTTAGGAATAGTGCCCTAAAAGCCGATTGTATATCCGTTTTGTGCTTTTCCTTATTGTAATCACAGACAATCTTTGAATAAAATAACGAATTGAGGCAACACTTCTTTATATGCTCTTATTTGGTATGCGTTTACTTTAGCTGTGCATGTATGAGAACTCCCCTAATCCTGATGACTTGAGGACTCTACCATTTAGGTGAAATGGTTCATGAAACGAGCCCTATATCACATAAGTCATGATTAGTAAAATACTCCAAGCCGATGAGTCCTACAGACAGTGGGAGTGTCAACCTGACTCCTCTAAGGCTTGCTTGTGGGATCACGCCCTTAAGAAGGACCACCTTGTTTCATGGAGGTGCAAAGTGTATAGTTGATACGTGTGTGATACATGAGGGTGCTTACTTTAATAAGTAAGTTCACTGAGGTGCCCCGTGTGAGAACATTCCTAAATGGGAAAGGAAGTTTCTATTTCAGGAAATGAAAACTTCCAGATTAGGAAATATCTCACGAGTCATTGATGTGATTAATTGATCCTTAGACTTGAGGTTCCTTGTCACTTTATGAGTTAACTCTGTAGTCTTAGGTATAAGCTTTAAAGGGTGTCGCCTTAGACAACTGATTCAAGGCTTATGCTGGGGCTGCACAAGTGATTCATGAAAGTGAATGAGAATCAAGAAAGGACCTACACTTGCATTTGCAAGGTGATCTCTTATTGTGTAAGTCATTCATATGCCATATGGAGTCCTTGGCCAAGGCAGTAGATCAAGACATCAAGAAAAGGGTTTCTTGGATTGAGATCAAATGGATATGAAATGCACTTAACTTTAAGACCGGATTATTAGGGTTCTGATTATTCCCTTGCCCTAGATCTTGGTTGAGAGATAGTAAGTAGGAGGATTGTATCTCACATGAATCAATGACTTAAAGGTTCTGTCGAATCTGAACATTCCAATTCAGCTAGGGGTTAAACACCTGTTGCTAGACTATGGTCGTTTAATCTGTGGACTGATTAAATAATTGGTGAATTAATTAATTAGGGTCGCTGCTAATTGAATTGAGAACCTAGAGGGTCACACACAACAACTTGGTTACATGAGTTGAGGCTTGAAAATGATTAAACGAGTTAATCGGGCCAAGAGGGTTCCACACGTGTGAAATCACACGTGTGGCTCACGTGAGTGACACGTGTCACTGTGACACGTGTCACACACGTGTGAATATATATATATTATATATATATGTATTAAATAATTAAATGTGTTAATTATTTAATAGACTTTGGTTTAATTTTGAATTAAAAAGAAAGTCTTATTTTGGAGGAAATAATCTAGTTAATTAATTAAGAATTAATTAATTAGATAAAAATAAGTTATTTATTTTATAATAAATAAAGTATAAAATTATCCAAAAATAGTTTGGATATTTTTAGCTCTCTTAAAAGTTGACTTGAATTAGAATTCAAAGTCAAAGTTGGAAAATACTTGATGATCAAGTAATAGGAGAGAGAGGAACCAAATCCTTGCCCAACAAGGATTAGGATCGGCGCCCCTCTCCCTTTTCCTATATATAGGGGAGCTCATGCTCCCCTTTAAAGCTAATTGGCAATTCTTTTGGTTCATGTGTTGAACACCTTCCTTTCTCCAAGATCAAATAAACCCTAGGTTAAGCCTAAACACTAACTAGAGAACTAGCATCCTTACTAGTTAGATTATGATCAAGTTGGTGGACTTTCTCTAGAGACTTCAAGTTAGAAGTTTGAAGATTCGAGCTTTACCAAGGAGAGGGGATCAATCCGCGAGAAGAGCGTTCTTGGGTGGCTTGAAACGCTTCAAGAAAGAACAAAAGAAAAGTAAGTTTTCTATCTTTACGAATTTGGTTTCACGATTGCGAGTTCAAGGTCCTTTTCTTGGGAAAATTTTTTAAATTCCGCTGCTTTCTGATTCGTGTTTTCCAACAAATGGTATCAGAGCCACCTCGTTAATCGTGTTTCTGATTCGTCTCAATTATTCTGAATTTGGTAGAAATTCTTAGGCTTAGATGCGAATTAGGTATTCATGAGATCTTTTAGAAAGCCTGAAATACGAAACTGTAATTTTTCCTGAATTTCTAAAACTGTTTTCTCAAATCGTGTTTTTGAAAATTGTTTTAGTTGAAATTTATCTAAATCGAATTTTTTATTGAAACGGGTTTTGGAGAAACTTTAAAAATACGAAACGAACACGAAATAGGACGAGCCTAGGCGTGCTAGCAAGTCGCACGCCCAGCCCGTCGCCACCGCCCAGCCCTCCCGCAACCGCGGGGGAGGCCGTCCCGCCCGCGCCTAGGCGCGACTGCTCGCCTGTCCCGCAACCGCACGGGACAGCCGCCCGCACCGTCCCGCAACAGAGCGGGACGCCCTGGCCGAGACCGCCCGCCATCGGGCGGGCATCGCTGAGCGCGACAAGCGCACGAGGCGCGATCCCAGTGCGCGCACGCGGGCGGCAATTGTCGCACGCTGTGCGCGCAGCTGGCGCGCGCGCGCGTGCGTCTTATGCCGCGTGGCGGTGCCCTCCTTTGGGCGGATGGTTTCGGGCCAATCTTCGTGTTTCGTGTTTCGCGTTTTCGGTCCTTGAAAATCCCGATTTAATTTTATTTTAAAAATCAGTTTTGCTAAAATAAAATTATTTTAAAATTTTGATTAAATTGGGATTTTTGAGAAATTAAAGCGATATGGATTTTGGGAAAATTATGAATTTTATTTTCTGAAAATAATGAAAGAATAAAATTATTAATTTTGGAAATTAATTGGAATTTTATTGGTTTATTGTTTTTCGGGTTTTATTGAAAAGGCTCTTGAACAAGAATTGCATCTAAATTTAAATTCTCGCAAAAGCATGTTAGGTGATCATGGGTTTAGATCTCTATATGGTTTTAATTTATGCACATGAATGGTTTAAATTGGGGTTGGAGCCCTATAGTTGCGTTTTTCAATTGAGGTTGGAGCCTCACTTATGTGCGTACTGTTATGTGATTTATTATGTGGCTTTCCATATTACTGTTTTTGAGGCCGGGGTATGCCCCGTGTAATTGTCTAAGGCCAATATGAAGATTGAGCCTTATTACTTTATGTCTTTTTCCTTTTATTGTAATTTGAGAGTAGAGATAGGTGGTGGGGTTTTATTTTCATTTTGGAGACAATGCACCCATGGAGTAAGATGGACCACATTCAAGTAACAAGGAGGCCATAAGTGAAGACCCCTCAAAATGTTAGGGAGGGGAATATCAATTGTTAAATGTAATAGAGATAGGGCTCGTATTTTGTTACCGCTTTCCCTTATGTGATTTGAACTGTTTATGTGGCATGTATGTTAGAACTTGTGATTGTGGAGTGGCTCCCACATATCACGCATAAGATAGGTGTTGGAAAACACGAATCAGAAAGCAGCGAAATTTAAAAATTTTCCCAACAAAAGGACCTTGAACTCGCAATCGTGTAACCAAATTCGTAAAGATAGAAAACTTACTTTTCTTTTATTCTTTCTTGAAGCGTTTCAAGCCACCCAAGAACGCTCTTCACGCGGCTTGATCCCCTCTCCTTGGTAAAGCTCGAATCTTCAAACTTCTAACTTGAAGTCTCTAGAGAAAGTCCACCAACTTGATCACAATCTAACTAGTAAGGATGCTAGTTCTCTAGTTAGTGTTTAGGCTTAACCTAGGGTTTAATTTAATCTTGGAGAAAGGAAGGTGTTCAACACATGAACCAAGAATTGACAATTAGCTCTAAAGGGGAGCATGAGCTCCCCTATATATAGGAAAGGGGAGGGGCGGCCGAACCTAGTCCTGATGGACAAAGGATTTGGTCCCTCTCTCTCCTATTACTTGATGATCAAGTATTTCCCAACTTTGACTTTGAACTCTAATTCAAGTCAACTTTTAAGAGAGCTAAAAATATCCAAACTATTTTTGTATAATTTTATACTTTATTTATTATAAAATAAATAACTTATTTTATCTAATTAATTAATTCATAATTAATTAACTAGATTATTTTCTCCAAAATTAGACTTTCTTTTTAATTCAAAATTAAACCAAAGTCTATTAAATAATTAACTAATTAATTATTTAACATATATATATATACACACGTGTGTGACACGTGTCACAGTGACACGTGTCACTCACGTGAGCCACACGTGTGACTTCACACGTGTGGAACCCTCTTGGCCCGATTAACTCGTTTAATCATTTTCAAGCCTCAACTCATGTAACCAAGTTGTTGTGTGTGACCCTCTAGGTTCTCAATTCAATTAGCAGTGACCCTAATTAATTAATTCACTAATTAATTAATCAGTCCACAGATCAAACGACCATAGTCTAGCAATAGGTGTTTAACCCCTAGCTGAATTGGAATGTTCGGATTCGACAGAACCTTTAAGTCATTGATTCATGTGAGATACAATCCTCCTACTTACTATCTCTCAACCAAGATCTAGGGTAAGGGAATAATTAGAACCCTAATAATCCGGTCTTAAAGCTAAGTGCATTTCATATCCATTTGATCTCAATCCAAGAAACCCTTTTCTTGATGTCTTGATCTACTGCCTTGGCCAAGGACTCCATATGGCATATGAATGACTTACACAATAAGAGATCACCTTGCAAATGCAAGTGTAGGTCCTTTCTTGATTCTCATTCACTTTCATGAGTCACTTGTGCAGCCCCAGCATAAGCCTTGAATCAGTTGTCTATGGCGACACCCTTTAAAGCTTGTACCTAAGACTACAGAGTTAACTCATAAAGTGACAAGGAACCTCAAGTCTAAGGATCAATTAATCACATCAATGACTCGTGAGATATTTCCTAATCTGGAAGTTTCCATTTCCTGAAATAGAAACTTCCTTTCCCATTTAGGAATGTTCTCACACGGGGCACCTCAGTGAACTTACTTATTAAAGTAAGCACCCTCATGTATCACGCACGTATCAACTATACACTTTGCACCTCCATGAAACAAGGTGGTCCTTCTTAAGGGCGTGATCCCACAAGCAAGCCTTAGAGGAGTCAGGTTGACACTCCCACTGTCTGTAGGATTCATCGGCTTGGAGTATTTTACTAATCATGACTTATGTGATATAGGGCTCGTTTCATGAACCATTTCACCTAAATGGTAGAGTCCTAAAGTCATCAGGATTAGGGGAGTTCTTATACATGCACAGCTAAAGTAAACGCATACCAAACAAGAGCATATAAAGAAGTGTTGCCTCAATTCGTTATTTCATTCAAAGATTGTCTGTGATTACAATAAGGAAAAGCACAAAGCGGATATACAATCGGCTTTCTAGGGCACTATTCCTAACAATCTCCCACTTGCCCGTCAAAGCCATTCTAAAGCTACTCTAAGTCCCATCTTCTGAAGATGACCTCGGAAAGCTTCTTGACTAAGGGGTTTAGTAAGTGGATCTGCCACGTTCTCTGCTGATGTGACCCTCTCAATTTGCACATCTCCTCTTTTGATAATATCACGGATTAGGTGATACTTCCTCATAATGTGCTTGGTCCGTTGGTGAGATCTTGGTTCTCTTGCTTGAGCAACCGCCCCAGTGTTGTCACAAAACACAGTAATGGGGTCTTTCATGCTAGGAACAACATTCAACTCTTGAATGAAGTTTCTAATCCAAACACCTTCCTTAGCTGCATCATTTGCAGCTAAGTATTCGGCCTCAGTGGTTGAATCTGCAGTGGTAGTCTGCTTGGAACTCTTCCAACTCACTGCCCCGCCGTTTAGGCAGAAAATGTATCCTGACATTGACTTAAAATCATCTAAGTCAGATGCAAAGCTTGCATCGCAGTATCCTTCGACAGTAAGATCTTTCTGACCTCCGTAAACTAAGAATAAATCTTTAGTACTCTTCAAGTACTTAAGAATATTCTTCACGGCAGCCCAGTGACCATCTCCAGGGTCAGATTGGAAACGACTTGTCACACTAAGTGCATAAGCCACATCCGGTCGAGTACATAACATTGCATACATTATGCTACCTATTGCTGATGCATAAGGTGTATGAGTCATTCTTTCCTTCTCAAGGTTAGTCTTAGGACACATCTTCTTTGAAAGACATGTTCCTACACTCATAGGAAGGTTCTTAACCTTTGCTGACTCCATATTGAATCTCTTCAATACTTTGTCAATGTACATCGACTGTGATAGTCCTATTAACCTTCTAGATCTATCTCTATAGATTTTAATTCCAAGGATATAGGACGCATCACCAAGATCTTTCATCTCGAATTGGTTCGATAACCATAACTTAGTCACTTTCATGTCATCCTTCGCATTCCCAATAAGAAGGATGTCATCAACATAAAGTACTAAGAATTGCACTGAGGTCTCCAATTCCTTTCTATACACACATGATTCATTCGAAATTTGGATGAAGCCAAACGCTTTGACCGATTCATCAAATCGAATGTTCCAATTCCTAGAAGCCTGTTTCAATCCATAGATTGATCTTTGGAGTTTGCAAACCTTTTGCTCACTCCCACTGAATGTGAAACCTATGGGTTGCTCCATATAAATGTCTTTGTCAATGTCACCATTGAGAAAGGCAGTTTTCACATCCATTTGCCATATTTCATAGTCATAATATGCAACAATGGCAAGCATGATCCGAATAGACTTTTGCATTGCAACTGGTGAAAAGGTTTCGTCAAAGTCCACACCGGGTCTCTGAGTGAATCCTTTTGCAACCAGTCTTGCTTTGTAGGCTGCAATGCTTCCCTCAACTCCAAGCTTTCTCTTAAAGATCCATTTGCAACCTATGGGTTTGACCCCATCAGGAAAATCTACCAAGGTCCAAACTTGGTTGGAGTTCATGGAATCCATTTCGGATTTCATGGCTTCTATCCACTGTTCAGACTCAGAATCTGAAAGTGCCTCCTCATATGTTGAAGGATCATTATCCTTTTGAGAGATTTCATGGAAGAATCCATACCATCTGTAACGCCCCAGTTTTTCAGAGGTTTGAGCATGACGTATTCCTTTACCAATGTGCGCAATTTAATTAACGATATATGCTTCATTATTGATTTTATTAATTGATCGTGAATTCTTGAGACGTTTGAGCATGTGTGTTTATGTTTGATGCCGTTACTATTTGGTTTGATTTCTGTTTTTCGTGAAAACTTGGCATGAGTGAACTATGTGACATATGATTATGTTTATATGCTCGTCGTATGATTTTATTCTTGTATGTGTGTGTTTTGGATTCGTTCGTGTGATCGGAACCGAAAAGGGGGCTAAAGAGCATTTAGCGCACCTTGTGTTCCGGGCGGCATATCTTGAGCTCGGGAACTCGGAATCCAGTTCTGTCACCTCCATTGGATCCGGATCGATGAATCGGAGCCAATGGGACAAGCCTCACATTTTTCTAAGATCATTTGGGTTGCCAAATTTTAACCGAAACAAGCCCCTTTACTATTATAGCTATTTCACGTTCACGGACCTAACCTAACGAACCTAGACCCTAACCCTTGACCTATAACCACTTGCACACTCTCTCTCTCCCCCATATCTGGCCCCCAACCGAACCAACCCCTCCCATTTATCCCCAAACTCAGCCAAAATGAGAGAGAAAGAAGAAATAGGGAGAAAGAAGGAGGAAGAAGATGACACTATTCAAACCTTGGGGTATTGAGCTCCTACCCCCACCATTTCTACTCCAAATGGAAAGGTAAGCCCATATTTGTGATGTACATCTTCTTGTAGTCATTTTAAGTTAAGGTTTGCATGATTTCTCCAAGCTTTGGGTTAGACATGGCATGTATGATGAATAGTGAGGGTTTGGGGGAAATTGATGAATTCTATCATGTCTCCTTGTGGATTCTTTTGTTATGATGCATTTATATTGCTCCTAAGATGTTATTTGTGATATGTATGAACTTGCTTTAGTTTCTAGGTTAGAATTCATGGCCTTACCATTTATGGAATTTGAAGAGATAGCATGAGTTTGTTCCAATTTCATTCCTTGCTTGAATTGTTGCATCTTTGGATGTTTTAATGGATTGAAATGCATGAATACTTGCTATCCTAACTTACCTATGTGTGTTAATTTGATGTTTATATGGTTTAGCATGAGTTTTGCCCTGTTTGTTGTGTGTTTTTCGCCACTGACCTAAATCCGCGAGGGTGGATTTTTCCCTTTGGAAAAATCCACGGGGGTGGATTTATGGCAGTTTTCTGGACCAAATCCATGGGGGTGGATTTTTCCCTTTGGAAAAATCCATGGGGGTGGATTTTGTCCAGCCTGTTTTTGTTACTCCGATTCCATTTTTCTTCGTTTCTTTGATCTTCCTCCACCTCTTTTATGACTTCTATGCTATGCTAACATGTATTATCTTGTGTGTTATGAACTTTTATTATTTTTCGTGGAATATTTTATGAGTTATGATTCAAATATCTTCATTGCTTTTAATATGTGCATGCATGGATGATTGCTTCCAATGTGAACCCTAATCGCTTATATATCTCCTCTTTTATGACTTGTATGATGTGTATACATGTTATATTACGTGTTATGCTCGTTAATTGAATTTCTTGGATTAATTTGGTATGGATTATGAAAGTTATGAACGAATGTACTTGAATGAATTACGTGACAATGCGATTCTTCTTATAACTAACGCATCCCTTATGTGTTCAATGGATTCCTTTCACCTCTAAATGATTCATATGCATTATATACATGCCTAATTGATCCATATGCCTTGTTAACATGTATTGTAATATATTATGAATTGAATGATTAAAACATGTATGTGTCTAAATGGCTTTGTTGGTGTGCATGAACATGATCACATCAACTCATGACATCTTATGATCTATTGTATATTGAAACATGATATAGAATTTCACGAACACCTCATGTTAATGCCGTGCGTCCTAATTGGTTTCATATTGAGTCGTTTCTCACGAGTACACATTATGTCTTTCTCTTGTACAGTTCATCTCCAGGGTGGACATATCGTGATCGATAGGCTCACGGCCTAGCTTGTATCCTTGTATCGTCATCTTCCAGGTGAGGGTGTTTTCGTTCTAGATATGTATTAAACCCTACAACCTTATGTGATAAGTTTTGGCCAAAAACCTATGTATATCTATATATTGTTTTCAAATGGAGTCATCGAGTAAATCTTTTCTCAATGATTATGAAAGGGAATAAGTATGTTATAAATGTATTATGTTTCTCATGAATTGAACGTTTTGGCGAGAACATGAATGAATGCACGGGCCCGGGATCTAGCACATGTGGCTACCCGGGGAGGCAAGGGCTGACGGTGATCCCATGTGCTAGTCCCAACCATTTAACAGAGACCGGACCTCGCTAGGAGATTAGCGTGGAATGGTAGCTGAGCGCCCTTGGGGGATTCATGTACCCCCCGGGGTCAATGCATGAGGTGGCCGGGTCTTGCAAGCCCGTCCACCACCCGGAGGAAGAAGGTTGGAACATATTTTATGATTATGATTATGTTTATGTTATGATTGTTATGCACCGTGCGGGAAGGCCGGTACACGGATCGCCCAAACGCCTATATCTTAGGTTATATGGATTGCATGTATTATAAGATATTGCATGATCACGTATTCAATATATTATTGATATTTGTCGTACACGGTCGGAGTTTGGTTGGAGATTATGCACGCTCACTCGCCGAGCCTTTATGATTATGTATGAAGTATATAACGAATTTAATATGAATTTAGTCATAAAGTCCGAGCATTGCTCGTTAATTTCTTGCCCTTCGTGGGAACTAACTTTGAATAAAATCTTGGTCGGGATTTATGGCTTGCATGCGCATGTTTCTATAGTATATGTATCGCTCCTGCTCACTCAGTCTTCTAGAGACTGACCCCTCTTTCCCACTTCTCAGTTTCTTGCAGGTTTTGCTAGGCGGAGGTCAAGTTTTACTTCTTTTGTTAGATCACTTGTACACTCGAGTCACATCTTACATTATTATGTTCTAATTGGATATTCCTATGTAATTGGGCCTTTGTGCTAGTTATGGAATTATTGGATATTGATTCGGGACAGGTTGTGTGCTTAGTTGAACCCGTTGTTAGGATGCATGATGGATTTAATTTTATGTATTGGGAATTCGAGCTTGTAGCCTTTGCTGAAATCTATGAATTGCACATTAATGCTTCCGCACAGCATTTTGATTATATGGTACGGGGTTAGTTTCCGCCTAGCAAGGTTGTTTTTATTTTGTCACCCGTTCACTATGAGTCTGGTTCATGCTGAACTATCCATTTCATGTGTGGACTAGACTCATAGTGCGGGGGATGTGGCGCCTATCGTCCCGGGTGTTAAATCCTTAAGTGGTATCAGAGCCCGGTTGCAAAACCGGTGTTCTAGTGTCGTGATTGAGTCAGTTTAGGTCGTGCGGTATAGGAACAACTTGTCAACGTATGCTTTGCCTTGGCTTTTATTGTTATTTGCTGCTAATTGTTGAGATTGTTCGTTATACATAACTTAATTTTAATCTCATTACTTTGGTATTGCATTTTGCATTTAGTGTGCTTTCATTGATTCAACTATGTGCCATAAGCATATCCTAACCGACATACATATATATTTGAGTTGAATTTTGATTATAGATTGTAATCATGTCAATCAAGCTACAACCTATTTCAACTACAAGTTACTTCTACTAGATCGACGGAGGGATTGTGGGAGCAAAAAGGGAATTGAAGGCTAGGTGTTTAATTTTCGCGGCTTGCCAAATGGAATTTCATATCATGGCTCGATATCATGAGAGGAAGGTAATAGGAAGCTTGGATCATGGGAAGGTTTATCAATTTCATCCTTTTTACAAACCTTGAAGATTATCAAAGTACAAGTATGGTGGAGACTCAAAATTTCTAATTTAAGGGTGTTGTGAGACAACAAGATGGATGTGGAACTTCTTACCACCCAATTATAAAGGCGTTCAATACGAGATCAAAATCTCCAAGGTCCACTGTTGAGACCTCCGAGTTCGAGATGGTTGAGCAATTGGAAGGTCAAATTGGGAAGCTTCAAAGGACCAAATGCAAGATGTGTTGGAGGCTTCGACTCAACTAAGATGAAAAGAGTGGAGAGCCGTTAATTGTAGGATTTTACAAAAAGGAGTCAAGTTAAGAAGCTTGGGAGATACGGTTGCAATTGAGGATTAACAAATGGATGCAAAGGAAAGATAGCCAGGAGTCTCGAAGAATTCAAATCGCATCAACTTCTTGGAATTTTGGAACACGGTGATATGAAGAAGCAAGCAAGGATGGGAAGCATCATCAATGATTGAATATGCACGTGGATTGGAATCAAGGGACGAGATATCGTACTAAAATCCATCATGATGGTGACAGGTTCAATACATTCATAGCACGTGCATCATACGTTGTAATTTACTTATTTAAATTCCTACCTATGTGTTTTAATATTGTAGTCAATGATTGGATGTTGCATCTCCTTGGTTGAAATATGTGCTGCACGCATTGAACATTCTAACCCAACATGCACTGTTTGAATGTTTACTTGTTAGGATACTCTCTCAATGTAATGCCTCAACTATTAATTCAACCGAATCCTTACCGAAGCTCTACCGAAGCGGGTCAAAAAGGAAATTTTTTGGGTGATAGGGAGATGCTGGAAATGAAAGTTAAATTTTAGAGATTAAGGGTTGGAATGGATTTGGAATTATTTGAATCAAATGAGAAAAGAGAGGAGAGTTCCGGATTGCAATAAGATCCGGAAAGATAGAAGTTGGGGATAAAAGAGAGTGGATGTTATTCCAATTTAAACGTCTTGATTTCATGTGAGTAACTCACCGAACCATTTCTTAGCTAGAGTTACTCAGTTGAATGAGATTAGGATTTTCGGCGAAAAGGATATGGATAGAGTTCGAAATAGGGGGTTTTCTATAGAATCGGGTATCATACTCTGAAGATGGTGGAATTACGGAGGAGCTTCTGTGGGACCATTATGTCAACTCAAAAGAAAAGGAACCGAATCAGATTGGCACAATTCGTGATGGCGCCCCTAGAGGATAATTTCGATCGAGTGTTGAAGGAGCTCGGATGACACCCAACAAATTAAGATCCAACTATGTACTGGTTGATTTTCCATGATGACTCAAAAGAAGTTAAGGAGAAAGGAATAGTAGGGAGCAATTATGGAAGGACTTGAATTGGACCCTAGGGATTTAAAGGAGCCTAAACCAAACACATCTTTACAAATAGATTCTTGGGCCAGTCGTGTATATGGGATACAAATACCGAAAATGATGATATTATCAGGGAATTTCTAAGGGATTCTGAGAATAGCTTTGGTAAAAAGGAAAACTCGATCGAATCGTCATGCTTGAAGATGATGGTAACCACTCCTAAGTTAACTAAGTCCTCAACAAAAGAATTCTAGGGGTAAAAATAACGAAAAGAGATAAAATGTACGTATAAAGATTGAAGAGGAAGTAATTCGAGAGAATAGCAAAAGACATCACCAAGTATTGAAGGAATGTGGATAACACGACATACAAACTTCACCGAGTTGTCGGTCATTCTTCTATGAAGACTTCCAAGGATATTAAGTTGAGGGAAATCGGGAAGTAGAGATGGTGAAATTGTGTGGACTAAGTGTAAAGGAGTAAATGGATCAAAACTGGATGTATCACTACCGTTCAAAGAGAAGGAAGAATTACCATGGCAAGAGATGAGGAAGGATTCATAAGAAAGATTAGCACTTGCTACCATGTCAAAATTTTAAGTGATAGAAACTGTAAGGTTAATCGCGGAACGGATTATAATTGGATTACCGTGTTCCCTGACTTGAAGACGAGGGGTTAAGAAAGGTAGTGAATAACAAGAATTGATCCAATCACTATAATTGGTGATTGATTTAGTGAGGATTAATACAATTGGTTGTGGGAAGGGATACTATGATTTAATCAAGATGGGTTACCGGCTTTTCAAATGTTTTCCGAGGCAAGTTGAGGATGCTATTTCGGTGAGAGAATATATTCGAGAATTTGAGAAAAGTTCGAGTATGATTCGTGGATAAGGACTTGCTATGGAATGGGAATGGGGTAGTTCTTCCGATGTCAACACGCCGAGGATTTCAAAGCTTAATACTACGAGCAAAGGGAATTCCAAGAATTAATCAAGAGCCAAATCGGAGCCTCCTACCGCATTATGAATTATCAACTTTCAACCTCATTGCTTCGGTGAACGGTATAGGAAACATTCATGGCATATGCATACATGCAATTACAATTCAAATAAATTTGATGACGTGTACCTTGTTTTCCTGTCGTGATAATTGCTTTGCATGATCAATGACTTATGTGCTTACTTTATAAATATTGCTCTGTCTTTTGTGTCTTACATGATTTCAACTGTTGTAATTGATTCTGTTGCCTCATGTTTGATGTTTGCTCTTTGATGTTTCTGTTTGGGTTGTGTGGCTCTGGAGTATTGGAGACTTCCTTGCTTTGTTGTTTCAGAGACGGGGCTCTCTCTATGTTTTTTGAGAGACGGGGTTCTCTCCTTGTTGTTTTAGAGACGGGGCTCTCTCTTTGTTATTTGAGGGACGGGGTTCTCTCCTTGTTGTCTCAGAGACGGGGCTCTCTCTTTGTTGTTTTCGAGAGACTGAGTTCTCTCTTTGTTTGAATAGGTTGTAGTGAATCCGAGGACGAATTCTTTTTAAGGGGGTGAGGTTGTAACGCCCCAGTTTTTCAGAGGTTTGAGCATGACGTATTCGTTTACCAATGTGCGCAATTTAATTAACGATATATGCTTCATTATTGATTTTATTAATCGATCGTGAATTCTTGAGACGTTTGAGCATGTGTGTTTATGTTTGATGCCGTTACTATTTGGTTTGATTTCTGTTTTTCGTGAAAACTTGGCATGAGTTAACTATGTGACATATGATTATGTTTATATGCTCGTCGCATGATTTTATTCTTGTATGTGTGTGTTTTGGATTCGTTCGTGTGATCGGAACCGAAAAGGGGGCTAAAGAGCATTTAGCGCACCTTGTGTTCCGGGCGGCATATCTTGAGCTCGGGAACTCGGAATCCAGTTCCGTCACCTCCATTGGATCCGGATCGATGAATCGGAGCCAATGGGACAAGCCTCATATTTTTCTAAGATCATTTGGGTTGCCAAATTTTAACCGAAACAAGCCCCTTGCGCCAAAAATGACAAATAATAGCTATTTCACGTTCACGGACCTAACCTAACGAACCTAGACCCTAACCCTTGACCTATAACCACTTGCACACTCTCTCTCTCCCCCATATCTGGCCCCCAACCGAACCAACCCCTCCCATTTATCCCCAAACTCAGCCAAAATGAGAGAGAAAGAAGAAATAGGGAGAAAGAAGGAGGAAGAAGATGACACTATTCAAACCTTGGGGTATTGAGCTCCTACCCCCACCATTTCTACTCCAAATGGAAAGGTAAGCCCATATTTGTGATGTACATCTTCTTGTAGCCATTTTAAGTTAAGGTTTGCATGATTTCTCCAAGCTTTGGGTTAGACATGGCATGTATGATGAATAGTGAGGGTTTGGGGGAAATTGATGAATTCTAGCATGTCTCCTTGTGGATTCTTTTGTTATGATGCATTTATATTGCTCCTAAGATGTTATTTGTGATATGTATGAACTTGCTTTAGTTTCTAGGTTAGAATTCATGGCCTTACCATTTATGGAATTTGAAGAGATAGCATGAGTTTGTTCCAATTTCATTCCTTGCTTGAATTGTTGCATCTTTGGATGTTTTAATGGATTGAAATGCATGAATACTTGCTATCCTAACTTACCTATGTGTGTTAATTTGATGTTTATATGGTTTAGCATGAGTTTTGCCCTGTTTGTTGTGTGTTTTTCGCCACTGACCTAAATCCGCGAGGGTGGATTTTTCCCTTTGGAAAAATCCACCGGGGGTGGATTTATGGCAGTTTTCTGGACCAAATCCATGGGGGCGGATTTTTCCCTTTGGAAAAATCCATGGGGGTGGATTTTGTCCAGCCTGTTTTTGTTACTCCGATTCCATTTTTCTTCGTTTCTTTGATCTTCCTCCACCTCTTTTATGACTTCTATGCTATGCTAACATGTATTATCTTGTGTGTTATGAACTTTTATTATTTTTCATGGAATATTTTATGAGTTATGATTCAAATATCTTCATTGCTTTTAATATGTGCATGCATGGATGATTGCTTCCAATGTGAACCCTAGTCGCTTATATATCTCCTCTTTTATGACTTGTATGATGTGTATACATGTTATATTACGTGTTATGCTCGTTAATTGAATTTCTTGGATTAATTTGGTATGGATTATGAAAGTTATGAACGAATGTACTTGAATGAATTACGTGACAATGCGATTCTTCTTATAACTAACGCATCCCTTATGTGTTCAATGGATTCCTTTCACCTCTAAATGATTCATATGCATTATATACATGCCTAATTGATCCATATGCCTTGTTAACATGTATTGTAATATATTATGAATTGAATGATTAAAACATGTATGTGTCTAAATGGCTTTATTGGTGTGCATGAACATGATCACATCAACTCATGACATCTTATGATCTATTGTATATTGAAACATGACATAGAATTTCACGAACACCTCATGTTAATGCCGTGCGTCCTAATTGGTTTCATATTGAGTCGTTTCTCACGAGTACACATTATGTCTTTCTCTTGTACAGTTCATCTCCAGGGTGGAGATATCGTGATCGATAGGCTCACGGCCTAGCTTGTATCCTTGTATCGTCATCTTCCAGGTGAGGGTGTTTTCGTTCTAGATATGTATTAAACCCTACAACCATATGTGATAAGTTTTGGCCAAAAACCTATGTATATCTATATATTGTTTTCAAATGGAGTCATCGAGTAAATCTTTTCTCAATGATTATGAAAGGGAATAAGTATGTTATAAATGTATTATGTTTCTCATGAATTGAACGTTTTGGCGAGAACATGAATGAATGCACGGGCCCGGGATCTAGCACATGTGGCTACCCGGGGAGGCAAGGGCTGACGGTGATCCCATGTGCTAGTCCCAACCATTTAACAGAGACCGGACCTCGCTAGGAGATTAGCGTGGAATGGTAGCTGAGCGCCCTTGGGGGATTCATGTACCCCCCTAGGTCAATGCATGAGGTGGCCGGGTCTTGCAAGCCCGTCCACCACCCGGAGGAAGAAGGTTGGAACATATTTTATGATTATGATTATGTTTATGTTATGATTGTTATGCACCGTGCGGGAAGGCCGGTACACGGATCGCCCAAACGCCTATATCTTAGGTTATATGGATTGCATGTATTATAAGATATTGCATGATCACGTATTCAATATATTATTGATATTTGTCGTACACGGTCGGAGTTTGGTTGGAGATTATGCACGCTCACTCGCCGAGCCTTTATGATTATGTATGAAGTATATAACGAATTTAATATGAATTTAGTCATAAAGTCCGAGCATTGCTCGTTAATTTCTTGCCCTTCGTGGGAACTAACTTTGAATAAAATCTTGCTCGGGATTTATGGCTTGCATGCGCATGTTTCTATAGTATATGTATCGCTCCTGCTCACTCAGTCTTCTAGAGACTGACCCCTCTTTCCCACTTCTCAGTTTCTTGCAGGTTTTGCTAGGCGGAGGTCAAGTTTTACTTCTTTTGTTAGATCACTTGTACACTCGAGTCACATCTTACATTATTATGTTCTAATTGGATATTCCTATGTAATTGGGCCTTTGTGCTAGTTATGGAATTATTGGATATTGATTCGGGACAGGTTGTGTGCTTAGTTGAACCCGTTGTTAGGATGCATGATGGATTTAATTTTATGTATTGGGAATTCGAGCTTGTAGCCTTTGCTGAAATCTATGAATTGCACATTAATGCTTCCGCACAGCATTTTGATTATATGGTACGGGGTTAGTTTCCGCCTAGCAAGGTTGTTTTTATTTTGTCACCCGTTCGCTATGAGTCTGGTTCATGCTGAACTATCCATTTCATGTGTGGACTAGACTCATAGTGCGGGGGATGTGGCGCCTATCGTCCCGGGTGTTACACCATCTCTCCGGCTGTCTAGGATTGCGTTCAGAACGCCTTAGAGGAGGATTTTCATGTGTATCGAAATTCGTGATTGGTTGTGGTTGATCAGAGTGGGACGTTTCTTCAGTGGGTGGTATGGGGTCACTTTGTACTTCTTCTAATTCTATGATCTTGCCTTGCTTTTCTTTAAGGAACGGTTCCTCCAGAAAAGTAGCATTTCTGGAAACAAACACCTTTTGCTCAGATTGATCATAGAAGTAGTATCCTATGGATTCCTTAGGATAACCTACAAAGTAGCATAAGTTAGAACGAGATTCTAACTTAGCTCCCACTGTCCTCTTCACGTAAGCAGGACAACCCCAAATTCTTAAGTAAGAATAACTAGGGATTTTACCATGCCATATTTCATAGGGCGTTTTAGGGACTGACTTAGAGGGAACTAGATTCAAAATCTTTGCTGCACTTTCTAGGGCATAACCCCAGAAAGAAGGTGGTAAGTCAGTGAAACTCATCATGGAACGAACCATATCAAGTAGGGTTCGATTCCGTCTCTCAGAAACTCCATTAAGCTGAGGAGTTCCCGGAGGAGTCCACTGAGAGATAATCCCATTATCCTTGAGATGATTAAGGAATTCTTCACTAAGATACTCGCCTCCTCGATCAGATCGAAGTGCTTTGATCTTGTTACAAGTTTGGTTCTCAACCTCCTTTTCAAATTCTAAGAATTTCTCAAAAGCTTCAGATTTATACTTCATTAAGTATACATAACCATACCGACTAAAGTCATCAGTAAAGGTTATGAAATACTGATGATTGTTTCTAGTGCTTACACTAAGCGGTCCACAAACATCAGTATGGATCAAATCCAAAACCTCAGTGGCACGTTCCACAGTTCCCTTAAAAGGGACTTTGGACATTTTTCCTTTGAGACAGGATTCGCAAGAAGTTAACTCTTTAAGATCATTTTCAGAGAATGATCCTAAAGTGTTTATCTTGCTAATTCTGTTCTTGGAAATGTGTCCTAATCTAGCGTGCCATAAGGGAGCTGAAACTTTGTCATCTCTCTTACGCTTCGTTTCTCGTTGTATATTCATAATATTGATATTTTGAGTTAGGTAAAGTCCATTACTTAGAGTACCGATGTGAACGGAAGAGTTATTCCGTTTGATAAAATATTTACCATTCTTAATATAAGTTTCATAACCTTCACAATCTAATATTGGAACTGAAATTATATTACGAATAATGCTCGGTACATAAAGGACTTTATTTAATACTAACTCAAAACTACCTAAATCTAATCTAATTGTGCCTAAAGCTCGAGCTTCAACGTTTGAGCCATCGCCGATCTTCAAGACACATTCTCCTTCTTTTAGTTGTTGAACATCACTTAGCATCTGTACATCATTACAGATATGAGTTCCACAACCGGTATCAAGTACCCAAGAACTAGAATTAATAGAAAGATTTACTTCAACGAGAAAGATACCTTTCTTTAGAGTAGCCTTGTACTCTGGGCAGTTTCTCCTCCAATATCCCGCTCTGCCACAATGGAAGCAAACATCCTCTTTCTGATCACGCTTCTTCTTTTGGGCCTTCCCCTTCGAAATCCACCAGTGGGCCTAAGGGGTTTCTTCTTCTTCTTTTGGGCTTTCTTGCCCTTACCTTTAGAAGGCCCAGAAGAGGAAGATGGAGCATTCACCATCAAAACCTTATTGTCCTTCTTGATCGTGCTTTCAGCAGTCACAAGCTGACTAATCAGCTCAGCTACGGTAGCACCAGCATGATTCATGTTGAAGTTAAGGACAAATGGGTTGAATGATGGTGGGAGCGAAGCTAGCAACAAATCCACTGAAAGCTCATCTTTCAGTGGCATGTCCATGGAAGCAAGTTTCTCAGTAAGGGCAAGAAACTTGAGTCCATATTCATGGACACTTGAACCTTCCCTCATTCTCAAGTGGAACAATTCCTTTGAAGTGTTATACCTTGTAACACGTTCATGAGGGCGATAAAGTTGCTCTAAGTGGTCGTAAATCTCCCAAGCAAATTCCATGGCCTCATGTTGCCTTTGCAACTCCGGAGACATGTTAGCCAACATAAGGCAACGGGCTTCGAGATTATCATCCTTCCACTTCTGAATCGCATCCCGCTCGGCCCGAGTGGGAGCCTCCCCTTCGGGACTAGGCTCCCCTTCGAAGAGAACATAAGTTCTCTTCTCAGAATCTAAAATGATTTTTAGATTCCTCAGCCAATCAGAATAGTTGGGACCAGTCAACTTGTTTGACTCAAGGATCGATACAAGAGGGTTTTTGGTTACCATTTCAAAACACGTAGAGAATCACAGAATCTACGACCTAAATGGTAAATCAGAGAACTAGTGAGCATGCTGAATTATAACGATATACAAAAGATAAGGTCTTTAATCTAATGTAGCTCCCACTGTTTTTCAAAGATCTAGAATTCCCAAAGATCTAAGAGGAACACGTTTCCCAATGGGTACTAAGATCCTAGGCATTTTACCTCGAACCCACGACTCGCGGACATTCTAAGTAAGAACCCTAGGTAGGTACAACTTACCAATTCTAACACCTTTAGAACTCTTAGTAATTGTTTTTTTTTGCATCACCTATCTTTCAATATGGACCCACGACTCGTGCGACATCCATATTTACTTAGGCGTTAAGCTAGACCCATCAATCATAAGATCATGACCAAAACTTAGTTCGAACGACCCACGACTCGCGGACATCGCCCTTGCTATAATTGACCACGAAATATTGACCATTTAAAATGATTAATTAGGTAACTAAGAACTAATAAGCTCCACTAGCTATCCCACGACTCGCGGACAATAACTAGCTTTACTTACTAAACTTAAAACCTATTGATGGAATGCTAGGAATTCAATTCAAAATTTGCATCTCGAATTAAACACCTATTTGTTCGAAATTAGCTTAATATTTAATGGGAATTTTCGAATCAACCGGAGAGTTGTCCGGTTCGACCTCACCAACATATATGTTATCCAATTTTATTAGTCTTGATTAATGCAAGTACACTTAAATGCATTTCAAACAAGCACATAAACAGATAACATGTCCTAGCATGATACTAACATGTAATGATCATGGGTTCTACCTATCTTATGCGTGATATGTGGGAGCCACTCCACAATCACAAGTTCTAACATACATGCCACATAAACAGTTCAAATCACATAAGGGAAAGCGGTAACAAAATACGAGCCCTATCTCTATTACATTTAACAATTGAGATTCCCCTCCCTAACATTTTGAGGGGTCTTCACTTATGGCCTCCTTGTTACTTGAATGTGGTCCATCTTACTCCATGGGTGCATTGTCTCCAAAATGAAAATAAAACCTCACCACCTATCTCTACTCTCAAATTACAATAAAAAGAAAAAGACATAAAGTAATAAGGCTCAATCTTCATATTGGCCTTAGACAATTACGCGGGGCATACCCCGGCCTCAAAAACAGTAATATGGAAAGCCACATAATAAATCACATAACAATACGCACATAAGTGAGGCTCCAACCTCAATTGAAAAAACGCAACTATAGGGCTCCAACCCCAATTTAAACCATCCATGTGCATAAATTAAAACCATACATAGATCTAAACCCATGATCACCTAACATGCTTTTGCAAGAATTTAAATTTAACCAATAAATTAAAATTCTCGCTTTAAGCTCTAATAGCTTAAAACACGACTTGATGCGAGTCTTATTTATAAAAGTTTTCAATAAATCCCAAATTACCAAAACAAATAAAATTCCAATTAATTTTTGAAAATTAATAATTTTATCAAGATGTATTTTCCCAAAATATAAACCGTTTCAATTTCTCAAAAATCCCAATTTTAAGTTTTATTCAAAAAAAATTAAAATAAATATTCAAAAATAAAATTTTAAAATTAAAATAAAAAATTGGGACTGGATTGCACGAAACACGAAAAGGCCGAATCACGAAAACGGGTTGCCTGTCCCAAGTGCGGCGTGTGCGCACAGCATGGGCGCACACGCGCGGCCAAGGCCGCGCGAGTGCGCGCTGGAGCGCGCAGCTCCTGCCGGACATTGGGCGGCCAGTCTCGGCCGCCCTGGGCGGGCGCGCCTAGGCGCGCCCGGAAGGCTCCCGCACAGGCGTGCGGCAGGTGCTGGGCGACTGGCCGGTCTGTCCCGGCCAGGCCTGGGCGGCGATGGGCGGACGGCGTGCGGGAGACTGGCCGGTCTGTTTCGGCCAGCCCTGGGCAATGATGGGCGGGCACGCCTAGGCGCGCCCGGGAGGGCCTCCCGCGCGGTTGCGGGAGGGTGGGGCGCGAAGCCCGCGCGCGCGACTCCTTCGCGCGCGGGGTTTCGCGTGTTCATCGCGATCCGGGCTTTCGTTTCGTGTTTTCGTTCAAAAGCAAAACCAATCCAAGAAATCCAAAAACAGTTTATACAGTTTCAAATCTAAAATTGTTTTTCAAAATTAAAAACCAATTTTCAGAAACTTTCAGGAAAAAATACAGTTTCGTAATTCAGGCTTTCTAAAACAATTACAAATACTCAATCGCATCAAGCCTAAGAATTTCTACCAAATTCAGTATAATTGAGACGAATCAGAAACACGATTAACGAGGTGGCTCTGATACCACTTGTTGGAAAACACGAATCAGAAAGCAGCGGAATTTAAAAAATTTCCCAACAAAAGGACCTTGAACTCGCAATCGTGTAACCAAATTCGTAAAGATAGAAAACTTACTTTTCTTTTATTCTTTCTTGAAGCGTTTCAAGCCACCCAAGAACGCTCTTCACGCGGCTTGATCCCCTCTCCTTGGTAAAGCTCGAATCTTCAAACTTCTAACTTGAAGTCTCTAGAGAAAGTCCACCAACTTGATCACAATCTAACTAGTAAGGATGCTAGTTCTCTAGTTAGTGTTTAGGCTTAACCTAGGGTTTAATTTAATCTTGGAGAAAGGAAGGTGTTCAACACATGAACCAAGAATTGTCAATTAGCTCTAAAGGGGAGCATGAGCTCCCCTATATATAGGAAAGGGGAGGGGCGGCCGAACCTAGTCCTGATGGACAAAGGATTTGGTCCCTCTCTCTCCTATTACTTGATGATCAAGTATTTTCCAACTTTGACTTTGAATTCTAATTCAAGTCAACTTTTAAGAGAGCTAAAAATATCCAAACTATTTTTGGATAATTTTATACTTTATTTATTATAAAATAAATAACTTATTTTATCTAATTAATTAATTCATAATTAATTAACTAGATTATTTTCTCCAAAATTAGACTTTCTTTTTAATTCAAAATTAAACCAAAGTCTATTAAATAATTAACTAATTAATTATTTAACATATATATATATACACACGTGTGTGACACGTGTCACAGTGACACGTGTCACTCACGTGAGCCACACGTGTGACTTCACACGTGTGGAACCCTCTTGGCCCGATTAACTCGTTTAATCATTTTCAAGCCTCAACTCATGTAACCAAGTTGTTGTGTATGACCCTCTAGGTTCTCAATTCAATTAGCAGTGACCCTAATTAATTAATTCACTAATTAATTAATCAGTCCACAGATCAAACGACCATAGTCTAGCAACAGGTGTTTAACCCCTAGCTGAATTGGAATGTTCGGATTCGACAGAACCTTTAAGTCATTGATTCATGTGAGATACAATCCTCCTACTTACTATCTCTCAACCAAGATCTAGGGTAAGGGAATAATTAGAACCCTAATAATCCGGTCTTAAAGCTAAGTGCATTTCATATCCATTTGATCTCAATCCAAGAAACCCTTTTCTTGATGTCTTGATCTACTGCCTTGGCCAAGGACTCCATATGGCATATGAATGACTTACACAATAAGAGATCACCTTGCAAATGCAAGTGTAGGTCCTTTCTTGATTCTCATTCACTTTCATGAGTCACTTGTGCAGCCCCAGCATAAGCCTTGAATCAGTTGTCTATGGCGACACCCTTTAAAGCTTATACCTAAGACTACAGAGTTAACTCATAAAGTGACAAGGAACCTCAAGTCTAAGGATCAATTAATCACATCAATGACTCGTGAGATATTTCCTAATCTGGAAGTTTCCATTTCCTGAAATAGAAACTTCCTTTCCCATTTAGGAATGTTCTCACACGGGGCACCTCAGTGAACTTACTTATTAAAGTAAGCACCCTCATGTATCACGCACGTATCAACTATACACTTTGCACCTCCATGAAACAAGGTGGTCCTTCTTAAGGGCGTGATCCCACAAGCAAGCCTTAGAGGAGTCAGGTTGACACTCCCACTGTCTGTAGGACTCATCGGCTTGGAGTATTTTACTAATCATGACTTATGTGATATAGGGCTCGTTTCATGAACCATTTCACCTAAATGGTAGAGTCCTAAAGTCATCAGGATTAGGGGAGTTCTTATACATGCACAGCTAAAGTAAACGCATACCAAACAAGAGCATATAAAGAAGTGTTGCCTCAATTCGTTATTTCATTCAAAGATTGTCTGTGATTACAATAAGGAAAAGCACAAAGCGGATATACAATCGGCTTTCTAGGGCACTATTCCTAACAATAGGTAGAACCCATGATCATTACATGTTAGTATCTTGCTAGGACATGTTATCTGTTTATGTGCTTGTTTGAAATACATTTAAGTGTACTTGCATTAATCAAGACTAATAAAATTGGATAACATATATGTTGGTGAGGTCGAACCGGACAACTCTCCGGTTGATTCGAAAATTCCCATTAAATATTAAGCTAATTTCGAACAAATAGGTATTTAATTCGAGATGCAAATTTTGAATTAAATTCATAGCATTCCATCAATAGGTTTTAAGTTTAGTAAGTAAAGCTAGTTATTGTCCGCGAGTCGTGGGATAGCTAGTGGACCTTATTAGTTCTTAGTCACCTAATTGATCATTTTAAATGATCAATATTTCATGATCGATTTTAGCAAGGGCGATGTCCACGAGTCGTGGGTCGTTCGAACTAAGTTTTGGTCATGATCTTATGATTGATGGGTCTAGCTTAACGCCTAAGTAAATATGGATGTCGCACGAGTCGTGGGTCCATATTGAAAGATAGGTGATGCGAAAACAATTAGTAAGAGTTCTAAAGGTGTTAAAATTGGTAAGTTGTACCTACCTAGGGTTCTTACTCAGAATGTCCGCGAGTCGTGGGTTCGAGGTAAAATGCCTAGGATCTTAGTACCCATTGGGAAACGTGTTCCTCTTAGATCTTTGGGAATTATAGATCTTTGAAAAATAGTGGGAGCTACAATAGATTAAAGACCTTATCTTTTGTATATCGTTATAATTCAGCATGCTCACTAGTTCTCTGTTTTACCATTTAGGTCGTAGATTCTGTGATTCTCTACGTGTTTTGAAATGGCAACCAAAAACCCTCTTGTATCGATCCTCGAGTCAAACAAGTTGACTGGTCCCAACTATTCTGATTGGCTGAGGAATCTAAAAATCATTTTAGATTCTGAGAAGAGAACTTATGTTCTCTTCGAAGGGGAGCCTAGTCCCGAAGGGGAGGCTCCCACTCGGGCCGAGCGGGACGCGATTCAGAAGTGGAAGGATGATAATCTCCAAGCCCGTTGCCTTATGTTGGCTAACATGTATCCGGACTTGCAAAGACAACATGAGGCCATGGAATTTGCTTGGGAGATTTACGACCACTTAGAGCAACTTTACCGCCCTCATCAACGTGTTACAAGGTATAACACTTCAAAGGAATTGTTCCACTTAAGAATGAGGGAAGGTTCAAGTGTCCATGAATATGGACTCAAGTTTCTTGCCCTTACTGAGAAACTTGCTTCCATGGACATGCCACTGAAAGATAAGCTTTCAGTGGATTTGTTGCTAGCTTCACTCCCACCATCATTCAACCCATTTGTCCTTAACTTCAACATGAATCATGCTAATGCTACTGTAGCTGAGCTGATTAGTCAGCTTGTGACTGCTGAAAGCACGATCAAGAAGGACAATAAGGTTTTGATGGTGAATACTCCATCTTCCTCTTCTGGGCCTTCTAAAGGTAAGGGCAAGAAAGCCCAAAAGAAGAAGAAGAAACCCCTTAGGCCCACTGGTGGCATTTCGAAGGGGAGGGCCCAAAAGAAGAAGCATGATCAGAAAGAGGATGTTTGCTTCCATTGTGGCAAAGCGGGACATTGGAGGAGAAACTGCCCAGAGTACAAGGCTACTCTAAAGAAAGGTATCTTTCTCGTTGAAGTAAATCTTTCTATTAATTCTAGTTCTTGGGTACTTGATACCGGTTGTGGAACTCATATCTGTAATGATGTACAGATGCTAAGTGAAATCCAACAACTCAAAGAAGGAGAATGTGTCTTGAAGATCGGCGATGGCTCAAACGTTGAAGCTCGAGCTTTAGGCACAATTAGATTAGATTTAAGTGGTTTTGAGTTAGTATTAAATAAAGTCCTTTATGTACCGAGCATTATTCGTAATATAATTTCAGTTCCAATATTAGATTGTGAAGGTTATGAAACTTATATTAAGAATGGTAAATACTTTATCAAACTGAACAACTCTTCCGTTCATATCGGTACTCTAAGTAATGGACTTTACCTAACTCAAAATATCAATATTATGAATATACAACAAGAAACAAAGCGTAAGAGAGATGACAAAGTTTCAGCTCCCTTATGGCAAGCTAGATTAGGACACATTTCCAAGAACAGAATTAGCAAAATAAACACTTTAGGATCATTCTCTGAAAATGATCTTAAGGAGTTAACTTCTTGCGAATCCTGTCTCAAAGGAAAAATCAAAGTCCCTTTTAAAGGAACTGTGGAACGTGCCACTAAGGTTTTGGATTTGATCCATACTGATGTTTGTGGACCGCTTAGTGTAAGCACTAGAAGCAATCATCAGTATTTCATAACCTTTACTGATGACTTTAGTCGGTATGGTTATGTATACTTAATGAAGTATAAATCTGAAGCTTTTGGGAAATTCTTAGAATTTCAAAAGGAGGTTGAGAACCAAACTGGTCACAAGATAAAAGCACTTCGATCTGATCGAGGAGGCGAATATCTCAGTGAAGAATTCCTTAATCATCTCAAAGATAATGGGATTATCTCTCAGTGGACTCCTCCGGGAACTCCTCAGCTTAATGGAGTTTCTGAGAGAAGGAATCGAACCCTACTTGATATGGTTCATTCCATGATGAGTTTCACTGACTTACCACCTTCTTTCTGGGGTTATGCCCTAGAAAGTGCAGCCAAGATTTTGAATCTAGTTCCCTCAAGTCAGTCCCTAAAACGCCCTATGAGATATGGCATGGAAAAATCCCTAGCTATTCTTACTTAAGAATTTGGGGTTGTCCTGCTTACGTGAAGAGGACAGTGGGAGATAAGTTAAAATCTCGTTCTAACTTATGCTACTTTGTAGGTTATCCTAAGGAATCCATAGGATACTATTTCTATGATAAATCTGAGCAAAAGGTGTTTGTTTCCAGAAATGCTACTTTTCTGGAGGAACCGTTCCTTAAAGAAAAGAAAGGCAAGATCATAGAATTAGAAGAAGTACAAAGTGACCCCACACCACCCACTGAAGAAACGTCCCACTCTGATCAACCACAACCAATCACGAATTTCGATACACATGTAAATCCTCCTCTAAGGCGTTCTGAACGCACTCCTAGACAGCCGGAGAGATGGTATGGATTCTTCCATGAAATCTCTCAAAAGGATAATGGTCCTTTAACATATGAGGAGGCACTTTCAGATTCTGACTCTGAACAGTGGATAGAAGCCATGAAATCCGAAATGGACTCCATGAACTCCAACCAAGTTTGGACCTTGGTAGATTTGCCTGATGGGGTCAAACCCATAGGTTGTAAATGGATCTTTAAGAGAAAGCTTGGAGTTGATGGAAGCATTGCAGCCTACAAAGCAAGACTGGTTGCAAAAGGATTCACTCAAAGACCCGGTGTGGACTTTGATGAAACTTTTTCGCCAGTTGCAATGCAAAAGTCTATTCGGATCATGCTTGCCATTGCTGCATATTATGACTATGAGATATGGAAAATGGATGTGAAAACTGCCTTTCTCAATGGTGATATTGACAAAGACATTTATATGGAGCAACCCATAGGTTTCACATTCAGTGGGAGTGAACAAAAGGTTTGCAAACTCCAAAGATCAATCTATGGATTGAAACAGGCTTCTGGGAATTGGAACATTCAATTTGATGAATCAGTCAAAGCGTTTGGCTTCATGCCAATTTCGAATGAATCATGTGTGTATAGAAAGAAATTGGAGACCTCAGTGCAATTCTTAGTACTTTATGTTGATGACATCCTTCTTATTGGGAATTCGAAGGATGACATGAAAGTGACTAAGTTATGGTTATCGAACCAATTTGAGATGAAAGATCTTGGTGATGCGTCCTATATCCTTGGAATTAAAATCTATAGAGATAGATCTAGAAGGTTAATAGGACTATCACAGTCGATGTACATTGACAAAGTATTGAAGAGATTCAATATGGAGTCAGCAAAGGTTAAGAACCTTCCTATGAGTGTAGGAACATGTCTTTCAAAGAAGATGTGTCCTAAGACTAACCTTGAGAAGGAGAGAATGACTCATACACCTTATGCGTCAGCAATAGGTAGCATAATGTATGCAATGTTATGTACTCGACCGGATGTGGCTTATGCACTTAGTGTGATAAGTCGTTTCCAATCTGACCCTGGAGATGGTCACTGGGTTGTCGTGAAGAATATTCTTAAGTACTTGAAAAGTACTAAAGATTTATTCTTAGTTTACGGAGGTCAGAAAGATCTTACTGTCGAAGGATACTGCGATGCAAGCTTTGCATCAGACTTAGATGATTTTAAGTCAATGTCAGGATACATTTTCTGCCTAAACGGCGGAGTAGTGAGTTGGAAGAGTTCCAAGCAAACAACCACTGCAGATTCGACCACTGAGGCCGAATACTTAGATACAAATGATGCAGCTAAGGAAGGTGTTTGGATTAGAAACTTCATTCAAGAGTTGAATGTTGTTCCTAGCATGAAAGACCCCATTACTGTGTTTTGTGACAACACTGGGGCGGTTGCTCAAGCAAGAGAACCAAGATCTCACCAACGGACCAAGCACATTATGAGGAAGTATCACCTAATCCATGATATTATCAAAAGAGGAGATGTGCAAATTGAGAGGGTCACATCAGCAAAGAACGTGGCAGATCCACTTACTAAACCCCTTAGTCGAGAAGCTTTCCAAGGTCATCTTCAGAAGATGGGACTTAGAGTAGCTTTAGAATGGCTTTGACGGGCAAGTGGGAGATTGTTAGGAATAGTGCCCTAAAAGCCGATTGTATATCCGCTTTATGCTTTTCCTTATTGTAATCACAGACAATCTTTGAATAAAATAACGAATTGAGGCAACACTTCTTTATATGCTCTTGTTTGGTATGCGTTTACTTTAGCTGTGCATGTATGAGAACTCCCCTAATCCTGATGACTTTAGGACTCTACCATTTAGGTGAAATGGTTCATGAAACGAGCCCTATATCACATAAGTCATGATTAGTAAAATACTCCAAGCCGATGAGTCCTACAGACAGTGGGAGTGTCAACCTGACTCCTCTAAGGCTTGCTTGTGGGATCACGCCCTTAAGAAGGACCACCTTGTTTCATGGAGGTGCAAAGTGTATAGTTGATACGTGCGTGATACATGAGGGTGCTTACTTTAATAAGTAAGTTCACTGAGGTGCCCCGTGTGAGAACATTCCTAAATGGGAAAGGAAGTTTCTATTTCAGGAAATGGAAACTTCCAGATTAGGAAATATCTCACGAGTCATTGATGTGATTAATTGATCCTTAGACTTGAGGTTCCTTGTCACTTTATGAGTTAACTCTGTAGTCTTAGGTATAAGCTTTAAAGGGTGTCGCCTTAGACAACTGATTCAAGGCTTATGCTGGGGCTGCACAAGTGATTCATGAAAGTGAATGAGAATCTAGAAAGGACCTACACTTGCATTTGCAAGGTCATCTCTTATTGTGTAAGTCATTCATATGCCATATGGAGTCCTTGGCCAAGGCAGTAGATCAAGACATCAAGAAAAGCGTTTCTTGGATTGAGATCAAATGGATATGAAATGCACTTAACTTTAAGACCGGATTATTAGGGTTCTGATTATTCCCTTGCCCTAGATCTTGGTTGAGAGATAGTAAGTAGGAGGATTGTATCTCACATGAATCAATGACTTAAAGGTTCTGTCGAATCCGAACATTCCAATTCAGCTAGGGGTTAAACACCTGTTGCTAAACTATGGTCGTTTAATCTGTGGACTGATTAATTAATTGGTGAATTGATTAATTAGGGTCACTGCTGATTGAATTGAGAACCTAGAGGGTCACACACAACAACTTGGTTACATGAGTTGAGGCTTGAAAATGATTAAACGAGTTAATCGGGCCAAGAGGGTTCCACAAGTGTGAAATCACACGTGTGGCTCACGTGAGTGACACGTGTCACACACGTGTGAATATATATATATTATATATATATGTATTAAATAATTAAATGTGTTAATTATTTAATAGACTTTGGTTTAATTTTGAATTAAAAAGAAAGTCTTATTTTGGAGGAAATAATCTAGTTAATTAATTACGAATTAATTAATTAGATAAAAATAAGTTATTTATTTTATAATAAATAAAGTATAAAATTATCCAAAAATAGTTTGGATATTTTTAGCTCTCTTAAAAGTTGACTTGAATTAGAATTCAAAGTCAAAGTTGGAAAATACTTGATGATCAAGTAACAGGAGAGAGAGGAACCAAATCCTTGCCCAACAAGGATTAGGATCGGCGCCCCTCTCCCTTTTCCTATATATAGGGGAGCTCATGCTCCCCTTTAGAGCTAATTGGCAATTCTTTTGGTTCATGTGTTGAACACCTTCCTTTCTCCAAGATCAAATAAACCCTAGGTTAAGCCTAAACACTAACTAGAGAACTAGCATCCTTACTAGTTAGATTATGATCAAGTTGGTGGACTTTCTCTAGAGACTTCAAGTTAGAAGTTTGAAGATTCGAGCTTTACCAAGGAGAGGGGATCAAGCCGCGAGAAGAGCGTTCTTGGGTGGCTTGAAACGCTTCAAGAAAGAACAAAAGAAAAGTAAGTTTTCTATCTTTACGAATTTGGTTACACGATTGCGAGTTCAAGGTCCTTTTGTTGGGAAAATTTTTTAAATTCCGCTGCTTTCTGATTCGTGTTTTCCAACAATTAATTAATTAGGGAATTAATTAATTGATGTCACTGGTAATCGAATAATGAACCTAAAAGGTCACACATAAATGCCAAAACACGAGGGTTATGGTAGGATGTTAATATGATTAACGAAGGATCAAATTGTTGATCGAAATGGAGCATGTATTGCGTGGGTAGCTGCCACGTGACGAGCAGACGTGGCTCGTACGTGGCTTCATGCGTGTGGAATTTTCCACACGTAAATTCTTTTCGAGAATTAATTAATTAAATTGTAATTAATTAACTTTGGTCTTTTAATTAATTATTGAATTAATTGTTAAGACTATTCTCAAATAAACTTAACCCAATAAATAATTAATTGGGAATTAAATTATTTATTGCATATTGACTTTTAACTTTAGGAAAGTTGAAAAGTCCAACTTCCTATTGTAGGAGAGAGAAGTCTTCTCTTGCTAGATTTGAAGAATAAGTTAGGAACTTATTATTCCAATTAATTTAAATAATTAAATGAGTTAATTATTGAGCAAGAAAAGAAGCCCACTAGGGTTACGACGACCCTAGGATTTTTGAACCCCCTTAACACAAGCCATATAACTAGCATTCTCACTCGCTTGATCGTGTTTCTGGTGTGGATATGCTTTGGAGGGCTTCTACTTTGGAGTCTTATTCGAAGGTCGTTCGAGGGATTTCGCTTGAAGGGTGTTCGTTATGAGGTAACGACTTCACTAGAAAGCTTCCAACTTTGTAAGTTTCTAAAACACCCAACGTTACAGTACGAAAATTGCAAGACAACGATTAAACTTTTGGAAAATTTTAAACTTCCGCTGCTCCACTCTTTCGTGTTTTCCAACAAGTGGTATCAGAGCCACCTTACAACGTTCGTATTGTATCTTTCTTGCTTTTGGAATTTTCATTGAAATTTCTTAAATTTGGATATTTGTTGTGTATTCATGGTTTTTGTTTAAAATTCGAAGTTGTCGGATCAAAACTATTTCTTGAAAATTTTGGAAAAATAGTTTTCTGATTAATCTAGTTTTAAGATGGTTAGATTCGGATTTGTTTGAACTGTTTTAATTCAACATTGGAAGTTCTGAATTTGTTGAAATTACGAAACTGAAAAGGATCGCGTACGGGATTACGCGCACCTAGTACGCGCATGGGGCTTGTAACACCCCGGAGCGAAGGGCGCCACATCCCCTGCACCATAGCCCAACACGTGTAACAAAATGGGAACTCCGTACACGCATCAAGCCATGGCGAATGGGTGACCAACAAAACCACTTCCTAAGCTAGGCGGTTTAGACCCTAAATCAGAGCGCGCAATAAACATCATTCTCGGAAGCAATTATTCACATCTCAAACATACTAGCATATCTCATATTATATTCATCGTATACCTCTTATACCCTTTTAGATACAAGGCAATTATACAAAACTAAAACCCAGAACAGAAGCTCAAAAACAAACTTATGCATATCTCCAAAACTTAGCAAAATGCGTAAAGAAAACAAAGTACGATGCATGAGACTCGAGCTATCCTCAACCACGACTCAAAGATAACCGCCTAGCTCTAACTCACAAATGGGTACCTGCAAACTCAAATCAAAGGGGTAAAAGAGAGAAATAACGAGGGTCAGTCCTAGAGACTGGTGAGGGGGGCTAATACACACACCCATACATATACATAAGAATAAAGCATATTCAAAGCTGAAAGGGTTCATGAACCGGGCATTGTTTTTGTATTCTAAAACGTTTAACATGTGGTAATAGATATATAAAGAAAGAAGTTTAAGGCCGAAGGCCAAAATCAACCAAGTTTTAGAGTTTAGAAATCCACCCCCGTTTCACAACCATAAACAAAAGCATAAACATACCAATCCGAAAGCTTGACTTCCAACCCACTTACGCCAAAGCAAAGGCGAAGCGAAAACAAAACGAAACATAAATCAATCCCACCCCTACACCGTTTAGGGAAGAGAGGTGCCCCTCTCAACCCCCACACATATACATAACATGAGTCGGGGGATCCCGCCCGCTCCTTTGATGGGCCATGACACATGCACCCATCGGTATAAGAGAACTCGCTTTCCCCCTCGACCTCCCGAGGTTGAGCCAAGTCTTCCGTAAAGGTGGAGTCGTGTTGATGAGAGAGCCAGGAGACCCCATGGCCGACCCGAGATCACATACCACTTCCCCGGGGCCCAAACTTACACTTACACTTATCACACAAAGCTTATACACAATTCATATCACGCTTATACACACACACTCTTATCAAAGCTTTGCAAGGTAAATAAGAATAGAGCTTAGATACATATAAAAGCGTTTTCAAAACCTCCGAAAAAACGGGAAAGATCCCACAAAATACGTATTCAAACACATATCTATATATATATACATATATAAGTTGCATGCGGGTTCGAAATTCAAATAGGGTTTTAGGTCATAATAACTAAAAGGAAAGAAAACCTCACCTTGTCGACCAAACCGAACAAAATAGACCAAAAGAGGACTAACGGACCACTTCCTCAACAATGGAACGAACCTAAGAGCAAAACAAAGAACAAGAGATAAACTTAGACTCAAAATAAACCATATTGACATAAGGAAAATGCATAGGGATGCAAGTGATGCGTATGAAGTTTAACAAATTAACCTATAATGCATACACATTCATATTAAATCATAAGTCCCATAAATCACATCAAACGAATTCATGAGTTTCATATTACAAACATATCATATCATACAACATGTTATTGAAACGTTCATATCATATAAGAAGCAAGAAATGTAACGCCCCGGTTTCTCATTTATACTACTATGTCATATTTGTTTATAAATTGCGCAATTAAATTATTTAATTATGTGATTAATTATTTATAAGTGTTTTATATATTAATTTTATCATAAATTGTTATTAATTTTGTTTTATTTCATTTAGTTAAATTAGTGTATTAAATTGTTAATTAGGTGTTTAGTATTAATTAAACTATACCCTTAATTATTTGAATTAAATTCATTATGCCGTTGACTTTGAATTATAATTAAAATAGAATTTGAATTTTAGTTTTAATTTATAATGTACGAATTTATTAATGTTATGCGCATGAATGTTTAATCGTGCTTCGTTCTTATATGAATTGATATCGAAATGTCGTGGAAATTTAGTATGTTGTAGATTTATATGTTATGAACATGTCTATATACTCGGTTTATGTTTTCGAACTCGTTTAACGTGGTAACGAATTTAATTTGAATTGTGGAACCAAGTCAGGGGCTAACGAGCAGTTAGCGCACCCTTGGTTCCGTATGTGATATCTTGAGCTCGGGAACTCGGATTCGAGTTCCGTCCATTTCGTTGAACTCGTATCGAAGATCCAGGTTTAATGAACTTAGCCTCGTATTTTTCCAAAATCGTTTGAACCTTCGAAATCCAACCGAAAAACGAAACGGCACCCAAAACTGCCACACTTTACTAAAATGGCCATAACTCTTTCAATTCTTAACCAAATTAACTAAGGTTGGAGTCCTTGTAACCCTAGTTCAACCCTCTATCATCCCTTAACTACCCCAGCTCGAACCAACCCTCACACAAGCAAGAAAACTCAGCTAAAGGGCCTGACTTCCAGTTTCCCGTCACCCTACTTTTCCCTTGAGATTGTGGAGCTCAAATCTCTTCCAACTTTCATCCAATCAACAAGGTGAGTTACGATTATGTTATACATGCATCTATGGTCCTTTTGATCCTTTCATCCCTAATTTTGAGTCAGTTTTCATGTGGTTTTGATGATTTGACTGAATACTTAGGTTATAATATAAATTCTTGATCTCTTGAATTCCTTGATGATTTTGTTGGTTTTAAAGCTTGAAAGTGATCATATTAACTCCCTTATTTCATTTATGGACATGTAGTTGGTGGTAGTTGAGGATTTAATTAGATGCCATTAATGAACTTGGAGGAGATTACATGAATTGAACTCTTGTATCTCTATGCTCACGTATGAGGTCTTGATAGCTGGTTTGGGTGTTATGTTGAGACTGAATTATGGCATTTATGGAGCTGCTACTTACCTGTTTTTGTTGGAAGAAGTTTAGACTTGTTGGTTGCCCTGTTTCGTGTTGAACTGAAGCGCTATTTGTGCTTAAACTGCTGCTGCTCTGCTGTTGGTTGCATCTGGAACATCTCCCCGGGCGGGGAGATTTGTGTGTATTATTTACCTGGCCGGGGAGCTTACCTTGAGAGCTTCTGTATCAGTTTTTCCCTTCTTACCCGACCGGGGAGTGTTGCTGTGTATTAATTGCCCGGGCGGGGAGTTGGTGCCGTGAATTTGCTGCTGTTAGTTAGTTGGTTTCTTCCATTTCTTTAGCTGCTGAGTTTGATTATGTACTGTGATATACATACATTGTAACGCCCGAGCGCGAGACGTCACATCCCCCGCACCATAACCCGACCCGTATGTGAAATGGATTTCCACACACGAGCCCAAATCATAGCTAACGGAGACATACACACTCGCTAAGCCAGGCGGGACTAGCCTATCACTTAAACCCCAACAACGACAACCACAATCAGAGCAATGGAAAGGCGGAAGCATTCATTCAAATACTATATACTGAGCTAGATGCTCTAGGTACCAACATGTATTCCATATATTGAGCTATGTGCTCTAGGTACCAACATTTAAATCTGAAAGATACATATAGGTACCATATACATGTACGCTCCATACATATACAAAATCCAAAAGTGATCAATAATGTAATCATATGCGTGTAAAGGAAAGGCTAGACACTATGCAAGTCTCTCCTTCCGACTCACATCCCGCCTAGCATCCCCTTCCTGCAAAAATAACTGAAACAACTCCGGGTTCAGTCTTAGACAGACTGGTGGGTATAAAAGATAGGCATAATATCATAATATCACGGAATTGAAACACATACATGCAAGTTATCATCCTTATTCGAGTTTTAGAAACATTTTCCCCAAGTGGGTAAATAAAATACAACGAATAGGATTATAATCGTTCATTCCATTCATTAGGTCATTAGTGGCCCGGCGAGAGGGCGTGCATTATCTCCAACCATCACCTCGTGTAATCCATTATTCATTCATTCATTTATTCATACATTTCATTCTTTCGTGCACAAATATTCGATCATTCATTCAATCGTTCATATACCACCTTCTTCCTCCGGGTAGGGAACGGGTTTGCAAGGCCCGAACCCTCATTCATTAATGCTAGAGGGGTACATGAATCCCCAAAAGCGTGAGTCCCCTTTCGGTCACTAATCTCCTAGTGAAATCCAGGTTGTCGAAATTGTTGGAACTAGTATAAATGGATTCCCATCAGCGCAAGCTTCCCAGGTTCACCACTACACTAAGTCCCGGGCCCCCATTCATTGTGATCACTCATTCATTACTCGCCAAACTTTTGGTAGGATATTCAAGAAAAAGGCTTTCGTTAAAAACATTTGTTCGCTAAAACTTGATATAAATACATATATAGGGTTTTGGCCAAAATCTTGCACATTGGGTGTTCGGGGTCATATTGTTATCTAATAGAAGAAAAACCCACCTGGTAGACAAAAAGAACCCGACAAAGCTATCACTGCCCGACCTCGTCACCCACTGGATCAATATCTGTGTGACAAAGGTAGTGTGAGACTCAATCATGACCACATTTGACGCTCGGCGAAGAAATAACATGCTATGGAATGCTTGAAACATAAAACATGTCCAAATATGCTCATGAATACCATAGAATTCAATTAAACACATAATTCACCCATTTCGTTCAATATACAGTAAAACCGTATTCATTCCCGTTCATATCGTTCATACTTTCATACTTTCATTCATATGGTTACCATTATCATATATCAATAATAAAACATAGCTTTAATATAGCCACGTTATATATAATCCACCATAACGATCCATAAACGTAAAACAAACAAGAAAAGAGGTTTCCCAAAGCTGCCAATTTAAATGACACGGCCATGTTGAGTTTTCAAAGGAAACGGACACGGCCGTGTCCGAGGTTTAAAAATCCAAAAATTTAAAGTCGAAGGCTTGACACGGCCGTGTTGAGTTTTCAAAGCATTTGGACACGGCCGTGTCCGAGATTAAATTCAGAAAATAATCAAAGTCGAGAGCCTAACACGGCAGTGTCCATTTTCAGTTTAAAGCTGACACGGGCGTGTCAGCTCATCGTTTTGCCAAGAAAAACAGAGCAAAAGCTCTGTTTCTCGAGGGAAAAGCTTTGCAAAACAGGGGCAGCAACAAGGAAGCTCTTATACACCCTTAGACATGTTTTCAATTCAAGTAATTCATATATATCTTGCAATCCAATCATATATGCAAGAATTCACCCCTTAAAGTTGGCAAAAGATCACTCAAAACCAAGTTTTCATCCATGGAAGCTTCAAGCTCCATCAATGGCACATCATGTAATACACAACCAACATGAGATTAAAAGATATAGAAATGATGAGGAAGTTATAAGCAACACATTCCATGCATCAACTATCATTTAAAACCAAGGAAAGACATGGAACCAAGAATTCATACCATTGAATCATTTTCAAGCTTTAATCTCAAAACACATGATTCTCCAACTTATACCAAGATATAATCGGAAGAAAATGGAGAGGAGAATGAGAGAAAAACAATCCATACCTTACCTTGGAAGAAGATTGGATGAAAGTTGATCTTGAGCTTAGGGTTTGGATGATCAACAATGGAGGGTTTTCGGAGCTTCTCTTTTCTCTCTTGGATGATGAATTGATCGATCAAAAGTAGGAGCAAGGAGGAGGAAAATGCTGATATTTAGTGCTAAAATGGGTAGGATTCGGGTCGGTCCAAGTCCGGTTCGATTAGTAAACGGTTCAAACAAGTTATAAGAAACGAGGTTGTGGAAAGGTTCGTTGTCGGAGGTTCAAACGGTATCGAAAAAGTATAAGGTCAAGTTTAATGGATAGTTATCGTCGAGACAAGCTCAACGCCGGTTACGGATCTCGATTTCATGGTCCGGAGCTCAAGATATCGCGAAAACCGTTCAGGGTTGCCTATATACAAATAGGTCCCTAAACTTTCAAAAAGTGGCAATTAAGCCCAAACCCAATTTCCAATTGAGTCCAAAACATTCAAATAAGTTACAATCAAGCCCAAGGATTACACGAAACACGTAAATTCATTCAATGATCACCAAATTCACAAAATTCACATTTTCACAATTTCATTCATATATTCGAATCTCACATTGACATTCATATAAATTGTAAACAATTAAATCAAATTAGAACGAATTCAATTAGCAAATCAAATTATAAAATCACATAATTAAATAAAAGTGCGCACATAACACTTACCGGCACGTGTGAAAACACGGGGCGTTACATATATATATATCGAGGTGCAGGCATGCAAATGTGTAATATATATATATATACTAAATGCATGCAGGGTGAGGTGTGTGTATTTGCATGCATTTACACCATCAAATAGATTTACAAGCACATGCATCCAAACTTTAACAAACTTAAAAATATGTAGTGCTATATATTTATACATATGTATATCTATCACGTAATATGCATGCAAATGTCTTTATATTACATAAATATACATGCATGCGGGTACGTATACCTATATATATATATATATATATATATTTGCCTTCATTTGTTTAATTAATGGTTAATTACGTATATGTTATGATATATATAAAGTATTGTTTAATTTATTTAAATTTTAGAATTTAATTGTTATATGAAATTCTTGGATTCATTTGATATAAAATGTGCAAATATGAATTTATGAGACTAAAGTGGTATGATATTAATTCATGAAGTGTGATCTTTAAATTGTAGAATGTTATGCTATGAATTATGGATTTAATTTATGGAATGATGTGAATGCCTATAATTCGTTTGATTTATAAATCGTTGTATTTGTGTTATACATGGTTATTCGGAATTCTTGATTTAAATTGCTATGAATTACGAAATGAATGAACGTGAAACCTTTGTTTAGTGATTAACATTTATCGATTGGCTCAACTTTGCATGATTCGTGAAAGGATATGAAACAAATGAGTATGATACCTTCATTTCTTGAAAGTATTTGAATGAATTGCTCGTTTATGTGTTCTAAGGCATTAATTGTGCACATGAACGTCTTCATAACATCTTGTTACTTCTTATGGCATCTCATATCATGATCATACATTTTCGTGCGTCGTATATGGTTCATTTGGAGTCTTGAGTCTCACGAACATGTTACGTTGTCTTTTGTACAGTTTATCTCCAGGGTGGAGAAATCTTGATCAACTAGGCACTCGGTAACTCGTATCCTTGTATCGCAATGTTCCAGGTGAGGGTGTTTTCGTTCTAGTTACATATTAAACCCTACAACCCTTATGTGAAAAGCTTTGGCCAAAACCTTATGAATATATATATGGTATTTTCAAGTGGATTCGTCGAGTAAATTATTATCGAGTAACCCCTTTTCTAATGAATTATGAAATATGTTATGTTTCTTATGAATTGATATGTTTTGGCGAGATTATGCATGTATGTTATGTTCACGGGCCCAGGAATTTAGTACATATGGCTATCCGGGGAGGCAAGGGCCGACGGTGATCCCATGTGCTGATTCCATTATGTTTAACGGCGAAACGGACCTCGTCAAGGAGTTTTTGACGAGGAAACGCTAATCGGGCTTTGAGGCCTCATGAACCTCATAGCCACAATGATATGTTTAGGTGGTCGGGCCTTGCAAACCCGTCCACCACCCGGAGGAAGAAGGTTGGAACTTATTTTATGATTATGATTATGTTTATGATTGATATGCACCGTGCGGGAAGGCCGGGACACGGATTGCCCAAACGAATATGTCTTATGATATGGTATATGATCTGCGGGTATTATGATATATTGCATGATCACCTATTTAAAGTATTAATGATAATTGTCGTACACGGTTGGAGTATGGTTGGAGATGCACGCTCACTCGCCGTGCTTTGATGTTTATGTATGAATTATAACCTTAATAAATTTAATATGATTAGTCGTAAAGTTCGAGCATCGCTTAGTCATTTCCTTGCCTTTTTGGAAACTAATTTTAAATAAAACCTTGCTCGGGATTTATGACTTACATGTGCATGTTTTATATATTCATATATCGCTCCTGCTCACTCAGTCTTCTAGAGACTGACCCTCTCCCTCCCCAATCTCTTAGTGCGCAGGTTCAGCGTTGGAGTTCGAGCTAGGCGGAGTTTTAGTTGAGTCTTTAAGTCGGTCAAGCTTAATTAGAAGAGTCTCGGCACTCACATTTGTACTTATATTGCGTTTGATCGACTCTGTAAGATCATGAACTTGACTCTTTATGTATTTGTTATCGAATTGCCTTGTCGGGCTTTGTTATGAATTAAAAGAGGCCCGAGGAGGCCAAGTCTGCCTGTGGTTCGAATGTTTAATTTCTGCAGGCCCGTGGCCAATGCATGTTTTTGGTTTAGTTCTCTGTTACTTTATGTCTTGTTGATTAGTTATATTTGCAGGGTCTAAGTTCCGCCTAGCTTAGGAGGGTCTTTCTGTTTGTCTCCCGTTCGCTATGGTTTGATACGGATGCGGATTTACCATGTCGTTACTCGTGTTGAGCTATAGTGCGGGGGATGTGGTGCCTCACGTGCGGGGTGCTAGATCCTTAAGTGGTATCAGAGCCCGGTTGCAAAACCGGTGTTCTCGAGTCGTGTTTGAGTCAGTCTAGGTCGTACGGCTTAGGAACTATGTGACAATGTGTGCATTGCATCGATCTTGAACATGAAATTTGGCTTTCCTTTTGAATTTTGTTGGACTATCTGCTGGATTATTATATGGATCATTGTCTTTAGTGTTGAATATGTGCCATGAGCATTCACTAATCGCATGCATATATTCTCGAAATGAGTTATGATTTCCAGGTTATAAAGATAATATTAAACCACGGCCAAGTTCTATGATCACAACAATCTATTACAAATTTTTTCTGAGGCACGGAAGATAGGAAGGATGCCCCGGGGAGGAATGTGGAGAATGCTAGATGCGTGACTTCATAGACAGAGTTGGAATTAACGGTTAGGATTCAGAATGGGAGGTTCGACTTTAGAGATGCGATGGCAGAGGTACATTTGGTGAAATATTAATAGGAGTTAATCACAGGATGGTTGTGACTCAGAAGATCAATTTATGTGAATCCACTACTTAGAGTGCTTTAATTGGATTCAACGGGATCTTTCAACCTAAGGAATGAAGTGAACAAAACCTTGAAGGTATTTTGGTCTCGGATTCGGATCATTGAAGAGGTATCAATAATTAAGAGGAGTCGAGGTAAGATGGGTTCGATAGGAGTTATGAACCAGGGGTCGACAAAGAAGGATTTCTGACTAAGCCTAGTGATTAGAAACCGAGTTTTAGAAGTCAAGATCGGGAAGAAGTGGGATTCGGCTGCTCGGGATTTTGACTAAGATGGGAAGCAAGTCGAGAAGGGGTTAAAGAAAGATAAGTAATAGGATAACTACAATTCATGGAGGGTGATAATGCCAAGGACAGGATTTGAGTTCATTTTCCAAATCCAAGCTGAATTGTCATGTTGTGAGGTTGAATTGGAAGATATGGAGCAACAAATGAGAACGATAAAGAAAGGCGAAGACTGGTTGAAGGATGATTCTTAGGCAGGAATTCAGATACTAACTCAATGGATGTAGAAGAAATTAGGGATCACGAAATTCAATTCCGGATGGTGAAAGGTACAAGTTGATGCACAAGAATTCTTGGAAATCTTGAAGACCGTGGGAAAGGCAAGGATAATCAGCAAGTCAAAGTAACTCCGGGATTTGGAGGAACGAGGAAAAGTTACCGAGTTAACAGCTTACTATATTAGTAACAGGTTCCAAAGCATTCATAGCTCGTGCATCATACTTTGCATCAAATTATTTACTTTCCTTTACTTATATATGTGTGAATATTTTTATTGATTTCGTTGCTCTAATGTGCTGTATACTTAATTGTCGCAGGTGTGCAATATCCATCGTCATTTTAACCCGACATGCATTCTAGTGTTTAATTAATAGGAAGTTCTTTTGTCTCACTATCAAGTATCATTTCAACCGAGCCGCATCTGAGTTATGAGGAAAAGAAATAATAGGATGACACGTTATAAGGAAGGTGACTTCGGGAAATAAGAACTTCAAGTAAGGGATAGGTTGACGGAAACAAGAATTCAGAAGGAGAAGTGAGACTAGAGTTAGCTTCGGGTTTTCGAATCGGACAAAAATAGGAATGGAGTTTCGGACATCAAGAGAATTGGGAGGGAAGTTGAAAGGCGAAATCTTTGGGTTGCTATGTCAGTTAAAATCCTCCCTGATAAAAATTTTCCATCAAGAATTTCGATATAAGAAGGATCGATGGAGTTCAATGAGTAACAACAGGAAATTTAAGGGGGAGAGCATGACCAAGAGGAAAATTGAAACTTGAAGTTGTGGACGAAGAAATAATTAGTAGAAATAATAGAAATGTAATTAAGGAAGATCGGGGAATTTTATGGTGGTGAGCGAAGAGGAATAATACCACCTTAAAGGTTAATAATTAAACTGAGGGCTACGCCACTAAATTCGGGTTGAAGATTATCATGAGGACTAGAGAAATAGCTTATTGAATCTTTTCATATATGCAAGTGCGATTTGAAGACAAAGGAGTTATAAAGGAGGTTAGAAAAACTCTCTAGTTGGATTATCGAGAGGGAATCGATTCAAATCAGCATAGAAAGGGATGCTGTTAATAAAGCTTGGTTCAATGAGTTCAGAATGAGTTAAGAAGAAACGAAATCAGAGAGGATGAACATTGGAAAAACTAAAGTAGATTCTAAGAATCATCAACGTTGTCAAGAGTGGTTATCCTCGGGGATATGTTAAACACCGATATGGGTAAGGATGGAAGATATGGACTGGACATCGGAACAAATATTCCAAAAGCAAAAGTGAGTCTCAATTGGATTACTTGGAAGAGTTAGTCCAGCTGAAAGAATATAATAGGGATTGAGGAAGGATCAAAGAAGTGGAGTAGCAATAAAAGTCAGAAGGCATCTAAGAGTATAATCCTTAAAGGATTCATCAATTGCTTCACCGGGGTACCCTGAAGAGGTTATAGACAAGCTGAGCACTGAGTTTATCTTCAGGATAGATCATATACTGGACAACGAAACTCACAATTCTAAATTTCACAACTACGGTGAACGGTACCTATAGTATCCATGATACATACATTCATGTAAATTTAATTCAAATAATTTCTTTGTTATGTGCTTCAATTTCTTATGAAGTTAAACTACGTAGATGATAGCTATTACCTGCTTTGGGTGTCTTACGTGACTTTAATTGTGGTGTGGCGTTGTGTTGCTCGGGAGTATTGGAGACTTCCTTGCTTTATTTTTGGTTGAGAGACGGGGTGCTCTCGTTGTGTGTAAGAGACGGGGATTCTCTTATTTCTGTTTGAGAGACGGGGTTCTCTCATTGTTGCTCGAGAGACGGGGCTCTGATCTGATTGCTTGTGAGAGACGGGGAATCTCTCATTGGTTGTTTTTAGGCGTGCAGTGAATCCAAGGACGGATTCTTTTTAAGGGGGAGAGTTTGTAACGCCCCGGTTTCTCATTTATACTACTATGTCATATTTGTTTATAAATTGCGCAATTAAATTATTTAATTATGTGATTGATTATTTATAAGTGTTTTATATATTAATTTTATCATAAATTGTTATTAATTTTGTTTTATTTCATTTAGTTAAATTAGTGTATTAAATTGTTAATTAGGTGTTTAGTATTAATTAAACTATACCCTTAATTATTTGAATTAAATTCATTATGCCGTTGACTTTGAATTATAATTAAAATAGAATTTGAATTTTAGTTTTAATTTATAATGTATGAATTTATTAATGTTATGTGCATGAATGTTTAATCGTGCTTCGTTCTTATATGAATTGATATCGAAATGTCGTGGAAATTTAGTATGTTGTAGATTTATATGTTATGAACATGTCTATATACTCGGTTTATGTTTTCGAACTCGTTTGACGTGGTAACGAATTTAATTTGAATTGTGGAACCAAGTCGGAGGCTAACGAGCAATTAGCGCACCCTTGGTTCCGTATGTGATATCTTGAGCTCGGAAACTCGGATTCGAGTTCCGTCCATTTCGTTGAACTCGTATCGAAGATTCGGGTTTAATGAACTTAGCCTCGTATTTTTCCGAAATCGTTTGGACCTTCGAAATCCAACCGAAAAACGAAACGGCACCCAAAACTGCCACACTTTACTAAAATGGCCATAACTCTTTCAATTCTTAACCAAATTAACTAAGGTTGGAGTCCTTGTAACCCCAGTTCAACCCTCTATCATCCCTTAACTGCTCCAGCTCGAACCAACCCTCACACAAGCAAGAAAACTCAGCTAAAGGGCCTGACTTCCAGTTTCCCCGTCACCCTACTTTTCCCTTGAGATTGTGGAGCTCAAATCTCTTCCAACTTTCATCCAATCAACAAGGTGAGTTAGGATAATGTTATACATGCATCTATGGTCCTTTTGATCCTTTCATCCCTAATTTTGAGTCAGTTTTCATGTGGTTTTGATGATTTGACTGAATACTTAGGTTATAATATAAATTCTTGATCTCTTGAATTCCTTGATGATTTTGTTGGTTTTAAAGCTTGAAAGTGATCATATTAACTCCCTTATTTCATTTATGGACATGTAGTTGGTGGTAGTTGAGGATTTAATTAGATGCCATTAATGAACTTGGAGGAGATTACATGGATTGAACTCTTGTATCTCTATGCTCACGTATGAGGTCTTGATAGCTGGTTTGGGTGTTATGTTGAGACTGAATTATGGCATTTATGGAGCTGCTACTTACCTGTTTTTGTTGGGAGAAGTTTAGACTTGTTGGTTGCCCTGTTTCGTGTTGAACTGATGCGCTATTTGTGCTTAAACTGCTGCTGCTCTGCTGTTGGTTGCGTCTGGAACATCTCCCCGGGCGGGGAGCTTACCTTGAGAGCTTCTGTATCAGTTTTTCCTTTCTTACTCGGCCGGGGAGTGTTGCTGCGTATTAATTGCCCGGGCGGGGAGTTGGTGCCGTGAATTTGCTGCTGTTAGTTAGTTGGTTTCTTCCATTTCTTTAGCTGCTGAGTTTGATTATGTACTGTGATATACATATATATATATCGAGGTTTAGGCATGCAAATGTGTAATATATATATATATATATACTAAATGCATGCAGGGTGAGGTGTGTGTATTTGCATGCATTTACACCATCAAATAGATTTACAAGCACATGCATCCAAACTTTAACAAACTTAAAAATATGTAGTGCTATATATTTATACATATGTATATCTATCACGTAATATGCATGCAAATGTCTTTATATTACATAAATATACATGCATGCGGGTACGTATACCTATATATATATATATATATATATATATATATATATATATATATATATTTGCCTTCATTTGTTTAATTAATGGTTAATTACGTATATGTTATGATATATATAAAGTATTGTTTAATTTATTTAAATTTTAGAATTTAATTGTTATATGAAATTCTTGGATTCATTTGATATAAAATGTGCAAATATGAATTTATGAGACTAAAGTGGTATGATATTAGTTCATGAAGTGTGATCTTTAAATTGTAGAATGTTATGCTATGAATTATGGATTTAATTTATGGAATGATGTGAATGCCTATAATTCGTTTGATTTATAAATCGTTGTATTTGAGTTATACATGGTTATTCGGAATTCTTGATTTAAATTGCTATGAATTACGAAATGAATGAACGTGAAACCTTTGTTTAGTGATTAACATTTATCGATTGGCTCAACTTTGCATGATTCGTGAAAGGATATGAAACAAATGAGTATGATACCTTCATTTCTTGAAAGTATTTGAATGAATTGCTCGTTTATGTGTTCTAAGGCATTAATTGTGCACATGAACGTCTTCATAACATCTTGTTACTTCTTATGGCATCTCATATCATAATCATACATTGCCGTGCGTCGTATATGGTTCATTTGGAGTCTTGAGTCTCACGAACACGTTACGTTGTCTTTTGTACAGTTTATCTCCAGGGTGGAGAAATCTTGATCAACTAGGCATTCGGTAACTCGTATCCTTGTATCGCCATGTTCCAGGTGAGGGTGTTTTCGTTCTAGTTACAAATTAAACCCTACAACCCTTACGTGAAAAGCTTTGGCCAAAACCTTATGAATATATATGGTATTTTCAAGTGGAGTCGTCGAGTAAATTATTATCGAGTAACCCCTTTTCTAATGAATTATGAAATATGTTATGTTTCTTATGAATTGATATGTTTTGGCGAGATTATGCATGTATATTATGTTCACGGGCCCAGGAATTTAGTACATGTGGCTATCCGGGGAGGCAAGGGCCGACGGTGATCCCATGTGCTGATTCTATTATGTTTAACGACGAAACGGACCTCGTCAAGGAGTTTTTGACGAGGAAACGCTAACCGGGCTTTGAGGTCTCATGAACCTCATAGCCACAATGATATGTTTAGGTGGTCGGGCCTTGCAAACCCGTCCACCACCCGGAGGAAGAAGGTTGGAACTTATTTTATGATTATGATTATGTTCATGATTGATATGCACCGTGCGGGAAGGCTGGGACACGGATTGCCTAAACGAATAAGTCTTATGATATGATAAATGATCTGCGGGTATTATGATATATTGCATGATCACCTATTTAAAGTATTAATGATAATTGTCGTACACGGTCGGAGTATGGTTGGAGATAATGCTCGCTCACTCGCCGAGCTTTTATGTTTATGTATGAATTATAACCTTAATAAATTTAATATGATTAGTCGTAAAGTTCGAGCATCGCTTAGTCATTTCCTTGCCTTTTTGGGAACTAATTTTAAATAAAACCTTGCTCGGGATTTATGACTTGCATGTGCATGTTTTATATATTCATATATCACTCCTGCTCACTCAGTCTTCTAGAGACTGACCCTCTCCCTCCCCAACCTCTTAGTGCGCAGGTTCAGCGTTGGAGTTCGAGCTAAGCGGAGTTTTAGTTGAGTCTTTGAGTCAGTCAAGCTTAGTTAGAAGAGTCTCGACACTCACATATGTACTTATATTCAGTTTGATTCGACTCTGTAAGATCATGAACTTGACTCGTTATGTATTTGTTATCGAATTGCCTTGTCGGGCTTTGTTATGAATCAAAAGAGGCCTGAGGAGCCCAAGTCTGCCTGTGGTTCGAATGTTTAATTTCTGCAGGCCCGTGGCCAATGCATGTGTTTGGTTTAGTTCTCTGTTACTTTATGTCTTGTTGATTAGTTATATTTGCAGGGTCTAAATTCCGCCTAGCTTAGGAGGGTCTTTCTGTTTGTCTCCCGTTCGCTATGGTTTGATACGGGTGCGGATTTACCATGTCGTTACTCGTGTTGAGCTATAGTACGGGGGATATGGTGCCTCACGTGCGGGGTGCTACAAGAAATAACCATGCAAGGCATATAAACTAGACATGAAGTCAAGTCATATACGCACATTAGAGTAGCATACTTCACATATGAAGCCTTAATTCGAAAACGAGTACATAAATCAAGCCATAAATCCATAATATACACGTTAACACATAATACATTAAGTTAGCAATGCATATAAGTTACAAACGGGATGAGAGAAGGCAAAGAAAAGCAACGAAACGGAGAAAGAAACTCCCCCAGGGTGCCACCGTGACACATGACACGGCCATGTCCAAAACACAAAGAAAACGGACACAGCCGTGTCCGAATTTAATAAAATCAGATGCCCAAGTCGAACTTGTGACACGTCCGTGTCAAGATTCAGCAAAAACTGGACACGGTCGTGTCCAGTTCAAATTTTCGAAATAAAACATGGCGCAGCAGTTCGGTTTTGGAAGGGAAAATCAGGGTATTTTCGCAGCAGCTCTTAGGGAATTTCTTAGGCCTCAAAGACACATAAAACATGCATGAATTATCTACCAAAACATCACATATTCAGTCCCTAACAAGCTGCAACAAACTGATCTCAATCATGCAAGAAAATCGGACAAGAAGAAGCATACATGCAAGCAGGCCAATCTGTTCAAGTTTGAGGCTAAAACAGGGGATAAAAGCTTGGAAACACTTAGCTAACATGTAGGGCAACTCAAATACTTCATGTCCATGCAATTCCACACGAAATAGAGCTTAACAAATCACCAAACCAATCCAAAAATCATGATAGCAGTTCCTACCGAGAAGAGCAGTTCGAATTATAGTTTTCATGCCCAAAAGCTCAAAGTTTCATCCAAGTTATCAATGTAGAATCAACCCTAACACATCTAGCATGAAGTATAAATCAAGAATGGGAGCGAAGAAGCTCATATAATCACCAAAGATGCATCAATTCAGTCCCAAACTCAAGCTAAGGCATGGAAGTAAGAAATGACCTCTAACCCTTCCTATTCATGCCACCTCCCACACTCAAATTAAATCTCAAGTAAAACATGAAATTCATGGATCAAATTCATCATATAATCATGGAGAATTTGGAAATATACATACCTCTAAGAGTTGATAAGTATGGAAGAGTTTTGGCTTCAAAATCACAAGACATGGATGAGGGTTCTCTTCTTCCTTCTTTTCTCCATTTTCAGCAGGTTTTCCTTCTCCTTGGGGTGTGTGGTTCGAATGGCAGCTGATAAGGGAGAGATAGAGGTGAATCATGGTCATATAAACCAAGGGTTAATGATACGAACTCCACGTACTTGCCGTGAAACCCTATATCAATACTTGGAGTTCTTGAATCTGATCGTCCAATTCAAGGTTGAAAATAAGAGGAGTGTGACCCGTTTGCTATATTGAGCAAAGAACCAACACTATCAGATTATAAGTAACGCACCCCGTCGACTATAAGGAGTCGAGAAATAACGTTATCCGGGAAAGGGGTTTGAAACCCTAATGTCGTTCAGCAAAGAACTTGAGAGAAAAATCTCACTTGAATGAAAATTCAATAATTTGACTTCTTGATTGAAAGAAAAAACAAGTTACAATGCTGAATATAAAGATGCATGCATGGAAACCTAAGAAACACTAGAATACTAAAGGACACAAGCTATTCCCGCCACTTGCCATGAAGGCTTACAAAAGTGGGGTTAAATAAACTAATATGCAGCTAAATAATGATAAAATAAAGGCCCAAATAATACTATAATAGGCTTAGGGCCGAATTACATAATTTCCACACTTTGGACTTTAGGAATTGGACATAAAAACATTGAAGTATTCTGAATTTGGTTCAGCAGCCCATCTTGAAGGTTGGAGTCCAGTTTGAGCTAATTGGTTTAAGAGATTTCCAACTTCCTCTTGGATAATTTTGGCCCGAGCTCTTGTAATTGGACCGCCATAACTTTGTTCCTTTTGTTTGCTATCTTCTTGAGCTGTGGATCGGTCCAGTTCTTTATTTGGGACAAGATATGGCTGCGGTTCATCATGATTCACATCAGTTAAGGCTTAGGTATGGTTAGATTGGGCCTAGGAGTGTAAGACTAGTCAAAGAAGGCTACTTTGGTGCAAGCTGCTCGTTCCGGATGAAATACGGGGGTCCAAATGAGCTTAGAAAAATACCAAGTCAGGTTCAAAAGTTTCCTTTCTTCGTTACGAGTCTGACGCTTCTTCCAGAATTCGAATCCGATTTCCTGAGCTCAAGTTATGGCGTTAGGAACCCAAGGTGCACTAAAGCTAGTTAGGCCCTCGAGTCCCTCATCAAATACCAAAGGTTTGAAACCTTGACAAACGAACCCAAAAACTTAAAACAAGCTTGAAAACACATTCTTAACTCACATATATCACGCATATCAAAATTTCACAAAAATCGGAATTGAATTCCGGCACATAACGAGCAAATTACGGGCATGCAAACTAAAAACATTAAAATTCAAAATTCATAATATAAACAATTAATTTCATATAAATTCAAATAATCACATAACAATTAAAATAATGTAGAATTACTTAAATAAAGAATTAGAAAGCACAATTAACACTCTCGTTAAGGCATACCTGTACGGTCGGATGAGCGGGATGTTACAAGCTCCCCTTCTTCAAAAGGACCTGTCCTCAGGTCATAAGGAGAATCTTGAACGGCTCCAAAGACAACCCAATTCCACACTTCCGCTGCACCACTCTGGTCCCAGACTTCTCGAGACCCTATCTCCTTAAATGGCGAACCGGACACAAAGTCCTAGTCGTTTGCCCCAACTTCCCAAATAAGGATTCGGGAGTAGTTGGAGAATCCTCAACCGTTGGCATATAGACATTACTACACAAAGTCCATCACGTCTTTCTTATGCCATTACAACCGGTTTCCCCAGAACTTCAAACAACTTCAATCCAAAAGCGGGATGAACTCTTGACCTTACACTCCTTGAGGCGTAGGCTACCGTTCTTCTACAAGCAACACACAACAAAGGCCTTCCTTTGTGCCTCGGTTGGAAACAAGGTAGCCTTTTGTACCTCCGGTTAAGTAAAAGCCGATACCGTGGGTAACTCTCTTCAACCGCCTCCTCCCACTCAAAACCGTACCTCTTACTCTGAGGTAATCCTCGATTCTTCCACGAGGAATATCAACGGGTTAGCCTTCAATCTAGTACCCAACGACACCTTTGAGCCCTGAATGGACCTCCTGGAAGCAACATTCAACTTCAACAAGGGCAAAACTCCTCTAAACCGACCCACCGAAAGCAACTCGACCCTCACAACTCACCAAACACTCACGAACACTCCACACCACCAAACTCTCTCCAAAAGAGAGTTAATACAAAAGGAAAATAAAGCACAGAACGAGTAAGAGCTAAGAAGGAAAAGAAATACGCAACAAGCAAAACTAAGAAGGAAAGGAAGCACACTACAAACAAGAACCAAGAAGGGAAAGAAACACACAATAAGCAAGAACCAAGAGGCATCAAAGAGCAAGAAATAAGGTAACAACACGTGGGTTTCCCCGATATTAGGATGTAGACCCGGAACGCTAGGTAGCCACATCCCCCGCACTATAGTTCAATCCACATATGGAACGAGCACCCATACATGAATCAAGCCTATAGCGAACGGGAGACAATAAAAAACGACACTCTAGATAGGCGGGACTAACCCTCAATTAGTTACAACCATGCATAAACAATAAAATGGAAGCATATTGTACATTCATTTCATTATCATAATCTTGTCCGTCATTTCCATATATATTGTAGCGCCCTAGTTTTTCTGTTATTCAAGTATAACGTATATGTTTATCAATATGTGCAATCAATTAATTTTATATAATTTCAATTATTATTTCTCGTATTAGTTTAATTTTGAAAATGAATTCTTGAAACGTTTATGCCTATGTGATTGTGTTTGAGTGTCGCTTCTATTCGATTTGACTTCCGTTTTTCGTGAAAACTTGGTATGAGTGAATCATGTGTATTATGATCATATCTTTTTGCTCGTTTTATGTTTCCAGATTCTTTTGTTTGATTTTTGAATTTATTTTGAGTTTTGGAACCAAAACCGGGGCTAACGAGCAATTAGCGTACCTTTGGTTCCGTATGTGATATCTTGAGCTCGGGAACTCGGAATCGAGTTCCGTCACCTCCATTGGATTCGTATCGATGATTCAGATCTGATGGAACAAGCTTCACATTTTTCTAAGACCATTTAGATTCCTGAATTTCAACCGAAACGAACACCTTACGCCTAAAAACGACAAGCCATTGACTCTACCTAAACTACGGACCTAAAATAACACACCTAGACCATACCCAAAGACCTAAACCCACTTGTACACTCTCTCTCTCCCCTTTTCAGCCCCAAAACCGAGATCCCTTCCCCACCTCACAACCCAAAAATATCAGCCAAAAAGAAAAGAGAAGGAGAAGAAGAAGAAGAAGAAGAAGGAATAGTGTAAACCTTGGGGAATTGAGCTCATCTCCCTACCATTTCTCATCCTTTCTTGAAGGTAAGCTCATATTTGTGTAGTATATCTCCTTGTAATCATTTTATGCTAGATTTTACATGATTTCAACATGATTTGAGTTAGGATTGGAGATGATGATGAATAGTAAGGGTTTGTGAAACTTTGATGATTCTTGCTTGAGACCTTGTGAATTCTTTTAGTATGAAGCATGATATATGATCCTAAGACCTCCATTTATGTCTCCTTAAATTTGCATTGCATGATAGATGAGTTATTTGGAAGTCACCATTAATGATTTTGTTTGAAACTTGAAGAACATGAACCTATGTGAGCATCTCTTCCATTCTCATGATTTAGCTTCGGTTTTCGCATATATGTATGAGCTTATGGCCTGAATTTGTATGCATTTCGTTGAGTTTTAAGTTGGTAACATGCTTCGTTTTCTCTCCCTTTCGTGCATGCCCTGTTTGTGTGTTTTTTTTGGCCACTGACATAAATCCACGGGGGTGGATTTTTCCCTTTGGAAAAATCCATGGGGGTGGATTTGAGTCAGTGAGTTTCTGACCAGAATCCATAGGGGTGGATTTTGGAAAAATCCTTGGGGGTGGGTTCTGCCCTGCCTATTTTTGTTACTCCGGTTTCATTTTTTTCTTGTTTTTCTTCGCTTGTTTGATTTTCCTCCACCTCTTTTATGACTTCTATGCTATTATGCTAACATGTATTATCTTGGGTGTTATGAAATTTTACGATTTTTCGTGAAATATTTTACAAGTTATGCCTCAACGTGTCTTCTTTGCTCCTAATGTGTGCATGCATGGAACATTGCTCTTAAGTATGAACCCTAATTTCTATGTATTCCTTATTTTATGACTTATATGATACGTGTACATGTTATACTACGTGTTATGACCGTTATTTGGAATTCTTGGATCAACTTGATTTGAATGTGAAGGTTATGAACTTGAATGGCTTTAAACGCTTCGTGAAAAGAATGAAATGGATGGTTAGATGTCTTTGAGATATTAATCGTGCACTTGAACGATTCCTTGACACAATATCACCTCTTGTGCCTTTATAACCTATGTTATACTTGTTGTATATAGATTATGGCTCAATATGTCTTCCTTGCTCCAATATGGTACATGCATGCATTGAAGCTTCATGTTTGAACCCTAAATGATGTTGTGCTTCTTTTTATTGATTGATATGAAGTGTTTACATGTTGTACTACGTGTGATGATCGTCATCTGAATTTCTTAGATTTATGTGGTATAGAAATGAAAGTCATGAACTCATATGGATATGAACGCTTCTTGAAAGAAATGAATGACTTGTTTACATGACTTTAAGTAATGAATTGTGCATATGAATGTTTCCATGATACTATATCATCTCTTATGCATTCATATCATATTCATTACATTGTCGTGCGTTGTATTTGGTACATTTGGAGTCTTGAGTCTCACGGGTACACTATATTGTCCTTTGTACAGTTTTCTCCAGGACGGAGACTTGCCAGGTTCTTAGGACACTTCCGGGTCCTCTTGTTTCTTCTTAGTTTTGGTTGGTAAGCTAAGGACAAGTGGGTTTCTCTACTATTTAGTTAAATGACCCTATATAGTCTCAATGTGTAAATATTTTAGCCAAAAGTTTATATATATATAGAGTCGTTTTCATGAGTCAATGATTTTAAAGTAAAACCCTTCTTTTATGAACCTACCAAATGTTTTGGCGAGAAAGAATGAATGAATGCACAGAATGGGGCCCAGGGACTTGGTGTGAGTGGTGATCCGGGGAGGCATGGGCCGAAGGTGATCCCTCACACTAGTTCCACCAATGAACGGCATAACCGGACCTCGGTAGGAGTTAGCGAGGAATGGACGCTGAGTGCCATCTTGGGAGTCATGTTTCCCTTTTGGTCAATGAATGGATGGTTCGGGCCGATCACCCGACCATCAACCGGAGGAAGAAGGTGTAAATGTTCATGAATGTGCACGAAAGAATGTAATACATGAAAGAAATAAAGAATGAATGAATGTTTAATGAACTACACGAGGTGTTGGTTGGAGATAATGCACGCCTACTCGCCGGGCCACGAAACACCTAAAGAATGAAAAATGAACATTATAATCCCTTTTGATGACTTCTTTATTTCACCCACTTGGGAAATTCTCTAAAAACCTCATTTGGGATTATAACTTTCATGTGAATGTTTAAATATTATCTTATACGATACTTATGCCGTTTTATACCCACCAGTCTCATATAGACTGAACCCGGATTGTTTTCAGTGTTCTTACAGGTTTGGAGTGCTAGGCGGGAAGTCGAGTCTGTTCAGTCTTTTGGTTAAGTCAGAGTCTGTTCATTTGCATATTGAATCATGATTTGTTTAAGTTATGGAGAATGTATGACTTGTATTGATTATTACTACTATCATGAATTCGAGATAAGTTTACAGGAATAAAAGAATCCGTAATTGATGTTTTATGATTATATTGACTTTCGGGATTAGGTATCTATGCTAGATGAACCCGTCACTCTTTGCTTACCTTGCTATTTATGAATGTACGTTGCTTCCGCATTGGTATTGTTTCTGTGGTTGTGTCTTTTGGTTGCATAGGTTAGATCCCGCCTAGCTTAGCGAGTGTGTATGTCCTCGTTCGCCGTGATTTAACACGGGTATGGATTTTCCATTTCATATTCGAGTCGGTTCTCGGTGCGGGGAATGCGGCACCTTGCGCTCGGGTGCTACATATATAATTTCCCAAACTATCAAGATCAAACCATAATATACATATGCATCTAAATGTACATGGTAAAGTGTTAGACCCGAAAATAAAGACCGACTCGATCCCACCTAGCACTCAACCTGCAAAACTAAAAATGTGAGGTGTCAGTCTATGAAAGGCTGAGTGAGGGGTTTATAAATATAAGCGCAATTACCATGCAAGCTATAATCTCGGGTAAGATCTTATAAAATAAACAATATAAGTTCAAGAATAGAATACTTTTCGCCCGAAATTAAAACTAAATCAATTTAACAATACAATCATTATCCATTTAATCCATGGCCCGGCGAGTGAGGGCAGTCTCCAACCTTTACTCCAAAAGTGAACAATCATGAATGTTTCCATTTATTAGGTTATCATGCAAGTAGTTACGTGCGATCAATTAGCAGTTTCATGAACCCTTTTTCCTCCGGGTGATGGTGGACTTGCAAGACACAACCATCCAATCATGGTATACATCGGGAACATGACTCCCACGCACGGGATTTCTTCCTCCTCCAAACCTCCTGGTAGATTCAGAGGCGATCCCAACATGGTGAGGATAGGGCAAGAGTTACCCGTCAGCCCTTCTTTTCCCGGTTGGCTCAATACACTACCCTCGAGCGCACAGTGCAATTCAATTACTTGCTAAATCAATCAATCCGTTTCAATCATGAAATCCGTTGTAAATCCATAAGGTTTGAAAACTTTAGATATATATATACTTTTTGGCCGAAAACAACACATAGTGTTGTAGGGGTTCTAGGTAACTAGAATTAAACCTCACCTCAACTTTACCAACCAAAAAGAAGTAAGGAAACACCCTATGGAGCGTGCTCCTCGTCTCCAGGACCGTGATCTGTGCAACAAGGACAAGTGTACATAAGACTCGACTCTTATAAACCAAGAAAGAAGAACGACAATGTCATATAATGCCAGTCATGCATATTTAATCATTAAAGCTCATAAATGAGCCCAATTAATCAATTAGATATCAAGAAATAAGCATACAATACATAATTCAAGTCTCACAAAATTACACAAACCTCCCCTGTCATAGGAAAACCCGAAATAACGAATCGTACATGAAGAATTATGAAATGTCATAAACATGATTGAAACAAGCATAATTTTTAACGATTTTAGCAATTAACAACACAAGGGGCATAATGGAATTAATCGGAGAAAGGATAATTTTTACACACAAAAGTACTGTTCACCCAGATAGAGATCCCGACCGGGATTGATATTCAGTTCAAAACTGTCCCGGCCAGGACACAATTAATGTAGCCACCCTTCTTGACTGTCCCGGCCGGGATGGTTTTTAGTTCAAAATGTGTCCCGGCCGGGACACAGTCCAGTGGCCAAAATGTGAGAGAGAATCCCGACCGGGACTGGATTAAGTTCAAAATGGATCCCGGCCGGGACCCTCTACTCGAAAACAGAACAGCGACAGGGCATTTTTCAAAACTCATGTAAACCAGATATCTACAAATCAAATTTCAACCTTAACAATTGCCCAACAACATCAAAAGAACATAATACTTCATTTATTCCTCAAATAAACCATGAAACATGCATCAAATCATCAAGAATCATCATTCAAAACCCCATAAAATTTCTTGCTATCAACTTTCATAAAACTCATGAATTCATGCAAGCTTTGAAATGTAATGATCATAATCATCCTTCTAGTCAATTATACACAAGAACTCACATCATAATTCTCAAACCCTACATGTATCAAATAATAAAGAGATCAAGCAATTCCTCCATTTATACCTTGATATGAGAGAAAGAAAGGATGAAATGATAATGATGCTTCAACTTGTGCAAATCCTCCTTGAATTAAAGCTTAAAAATGAGATGAAATATTCCTTCCTCCTCTTGGTGTTATAACCATGATTTAGTAGGTATATGTTTGTGGGATTTGATGAAAATGATGAAGAGAGTGCACAAGATGAATGTATACACCAAAATCTTCTAAGAATAGGCATGACTCATCAATTTTTGCACTTTAGTCCCTCACATATTTGAATTCATGCAATTAAGTAATATCTCATGGAAATTGGTCAATTAAGGTCACATATGAATCACTTAGTCATATTAGCAAGTAATTCACATTGATTCACGTTAATGATAACTTCATATAAATTCAATAAAAAATTCATAAGAATATAATGCATATAATATCATAAAAGTTATAAATAAACGAGTAAGATAATTAAATTAAACCCCCAACTCCCGAAGACCCGCACGTGGCGTGCTTACCTGAACTTCCGGAAAAATTGGGGCGTTACAACTTTCCCCTCCTTAGAAGAATCTGGTCCCCAGATTCACTGATTAGAAGAAAATAAGTCCGGGTGGAATCGCTTCATCTTCTCTTCCAGTTCCCAAGTCATCTCTTCGGTCTTGTCACTTCTCCATGATACTTTAACCATAGGAATACTTCGATTCCTCAACTCTTGATATTTTCTGGCTAAAATTTTAACCGACTTCTGTACGAACGACAGATTCGGTTCCAATTCCACTTCTTCAACGGGGAGAATTTCGGTTTCATACGGATAATATTTCCTTAGCTGAGATACATGAAAAACATTATGAATTCTGGTAAGACTCGGCGGTAGATCTAATATGTAAGCTACTTCCCCAATTCTTTCAATAATCTCAAATGGACCCAAATATCGGGGATTCAACTTTCCTCCCTTTCCAATTCGAGAAAACCCTTTTCGTGGAGATACCTTCAAGAAAACTCGGTCCCCCACTTCAAACTGAAGATCCCTCCGGCGAATATCGGCATAACTTTTCTGTCTATCTTGTGTAGCTTTCATCCGTTACTGTATTTGTTGGACTTTCTCGATCATAGCTCTTACAGCCTTAGAAGGTTTTTCAAGTTTCTCTCCCTTCTTTACACCTTCCTGCTTCGTCCATTTCCACTCTTCTAAATCAAAGAACAACGGAGACCGACATTTTCGCCCATATAACAATTCATACGGAGCCACACCAATTGAAGCTTGATAACTATTATTATATGCGAACTCAATCAACGGAAGTTGTTCATGCCAAGAAGTTTGAAAATCCAAAGCAGAAGCTCGAAGTAAATCCTCCAAATACCGTACGATCCTCTTGCACTGCCCATCTGTTTAGGGATGAAATGTCGTACTGAACTGAAGCCTCGTACCCAAAATTCCTTGCAATTCTTGCCACAACTTTGATGTAAAACGGGGATCTCTATCTGAAACAATGCTCACCGGAATACCATGAAGTCAAACAATCTCCTTATTATAAATCTCATCCAACTTTCGGATCTTATAAGATACTCGGACCGGTATAAAATATGCATACTTAGTTAACTGATCCACAATCACCCAAATACTATCATATCCACCCTTCACCTTCGGTAACCCGGATATAAAATCCATTGTCACCTGTTCCCATTTCCACTCGGGAATAGGTAACGGCTGTAGGAGTCCTCCAGGCTTTTGATGCTCGGCTTTAACCTACGGACACGTCAAACAAAGCTTTACAAACTCGGCCACATCCTTCTTCAACCCGTACCACCAATAATATTGCTTGAGACCCTTGTACATTTTATTCCCTCCAGGATGGACCGAATAAGTTGACTTATGTGCTTCTTCGAGCAATACCCTTTTTAATTCTTAAGGTACTACCACTTGGTTCTTGAAACGAAGAAGACCAGTTTTATCGAACCCAAATGGACTTTCCGGATCCTCTCTTGCCTTTACAACCAATATCTGCACTTTTGGATCTCTATTCTGAGCCTCGAACATTTTATGTTTCAAATCCGGTTGAATGGAGATGTTAGAAACCCAACCTTTAATCACAATTGGCTCAATCTCCTTACTTACACCAACTTCCAAATTCGAAACACCAACCTTCCTACTTAGAGCGTCTATAACACCCCGAGTGGTGGGGCGCCACACCCCCGCACTATGCCCCGACACGTGTACGAAATGGGAAATCCGCACACGCACCAAGTCACAGCGAACGGGTGACAAACCAAAATCCAACCTAAGGCTAGGCGGTCTAGACCCTTTACAGAGTACGCAAGAGAAAACAAAAGCAGAATGCGGAAGCATTTCAAAATATGAACTTTCAAAAACTTCATGCAACGAACCGAATTCATACAATCCAGAAAATAAATAAACATCAACTAAACGGGTTCAACTAGTTCCACTCACCTGTCCTAACCTGTCCCGAGTGCATACAACCAAAACGGGTTCAACTAATCCAAGCCCTGTCCTAACCTGTCCCGAAAATTCATATATTCCAAACTTAAATATAAATCTTTTCATAGTGGCATAACAAAGCGAATAAATTAAACTTATAAATTAAACAAATTAAATTAAATTCAGACTAATGTAAAACCTACACCAATACCAAGACTGAACTCAACTCCGAACAAAACGAAAGACTCGACTCAACCGCCTAGCACCAACGAACTCCAAAGCAAACCTGCAACTCAAGCAAAAGAAGGGGGAAAAGAAAACAATGAGGAGGGATCAGTCCTAACAACTGGTGAGGGGGCTAACACACGCACCCATACATATACATACGAGCAGAGCATATAACAAATTTAAAAGTCCATGAACCTTACCACAGGGGTCTCCCGTTGGTGGAGAAGTGCACAGGGGTCGTAACCGGCGACCCCAATGGTCGTCCCGGGTCTCCCTTACCACAATCTCTGGGGCCCATCACACAGATACACACACACTTACACATATCACACTTACCATATGAAGCTTATCCGCAAATCATGCCCTGCTTATACTCACACACACACTTACACACACGCACACTTGTCGAAGCTTTTCCAAACAAACGTAAAATAGCTTATATACATATACAAAACATTTTCCAAGATCTTATAACAAACGGGACAAATCCCACAAAATACGTATCAAGCATATATTTAAATACATAATATATACATAGTCGCATGCAGGGTTCAAAACACAGAGAGGGTTGTAGGTCGATATAACTAAAACAAAGAAAACTTCACCGTACACCGACGAGTACGGAAAACACTGGCCAAGAAGTCCCACTGAAACCCAGACACTCGCTGAACAACCCCTGAACAACTGAACACACAACACAGACTCAGACCCCAAAACCAACCAAAAGACGTACGACCAAGCTCACGAATACAAATGATGCAACATATAACCCATATTTATTCAATCAAGTCATTCAGAGCATATTACAATTCATAATACATATCAAAAGATATCTAGCTTATAAAATTCCTAACATTAATTACATAAAATAAATTATGACATTAAGGCTTCCATTCAAATCAAGCACCAATTCTCGAAAGGATAAACGCAATTTACAGAACGATTTATATACAAATTATACATTGACAATTCTCACGATATTTTAACAATTAGCATACTTAAGCAATTCATTCAAATTAAATACAACTTAGCCTATCCTAATTCATTTCTTATATTTCATAAAATTCATAATCAATTAGTTTTCTAAAATTACATTAACACCCCTTAAACAAGAATTATTCTCAAGTAAGTAATCATATAACGAGGCAATTAAATTCAATAAGTCACGAATCAAGCTTTCATACAACATAATATATTCTCATATATCATACAATTCACAATTTCCATTTCATAGTTCATACAAGGTCGAAATTACAATTAAAACAATTAACGAAAATAAATACAACAACTTCAAAAATTCACATAAAATCAACCAGACATCCGATTGACGAACGGAAAGTGGCGTTGGACTCACCACGACGAAAGGAACCCGCTGACCGAAAGTCACCGAAATACCGCCACCGTAGCCGGCCGAACCGCCACGTGCAGCCGCCGGACCACCACCTCCGGTGGTCGGAAAATTCCCCGGAAGGACAGAAACGTACGCCTCGGCCTGCTCGACAAAAGCCCTCAACCAATTTCAGAAAATACCAAACACACAGGACTTCGTTAAAGAAAAACCGAAGCAAAACCCTAGAAAGAAAACTAAAATTAAACGCAAACCGCCAAACGAAAATAAAATCCGGACATACCGTTGGAAAGCCCGTAACGAGCCCTACGAAAACCCCAAGCCAAAACCCGGAAAAAGTCGCCGGAAAAATCGGACCGCCGGTCCGCCACCGGTCTGCCGCCGCGGGCCGGTTCACGTACCGCCACCACTACGAATAGCTCGGACTCGACATCAGGAACAACTTTTGTAAAGAAGTCATCACCAAAACCGCCCGGAAAATGGCCGAACCGCCACCCCAAAGCTGTGCCGCTGCTACCTTGCCGGAAAACCCCATTTCCGGTCAATTTCTTGCCAAGCCAATGTCGGAAATGGAACCAGAAGCCCGAAAAACCCTGGAAACCGTTGAAGTTCGTCGAAAAAGGTTACCGGAGGCGGCGGAATCGCGCCGCTACAGTAGCGCCGCCGCCCGCCGTCCGCTTCGGGCGGCGCGTGCGGCCTCCTCGCCACCCCGATGGCGGCGCCGCTTGTCCAGAAAACACGCCGGGGAGTCCTCTTGTCGGGCCTGGGCCACGTGTCGCCGGAGGATGGCCGGAAGCCTACGCAAGTGGGCAGCGAAGTGGCGGCTCCGCCACCCCTCTTCCGCTGCATCTAAAATCCGGCAGTTTCTCCGCCGTCGGTCGCCGGTTGGCCGAGTTCTTGGTACGGTTGTCACCGCATCGTCGAGCCCATCGAAATGGACTAGTGGTTCGTCGAAATCCATCGAGAAACAGGCAAGTTTGGATAAGTGTGTGAAAACACACCTTCGAGTGTGTGTGCACAGTGTTGATCGCGGGAGAGAGACCGAGGAAGATGAAGCTGGAGTTTTGGCATGAAAAACGATGAAGATAGATATTTAACCCGGTCCTCGCGCGAAGAAACGATCGGTAGAAAGGGCTAACGACGTCAGAATTGGGCAAACTTAGAGTCTACGGACTCAATTCGATGCCCCGAAAGCGTAAAGGGGTGAAACAGGTCGAAATCTCGATCGAACGAGGAATGACCGAAAAACCCCTAAAAAGAGAAAATTGCAAACAAGCCCCTAAACTCTTAAAGAGTTCAAAGTAGGGTCGTGCAAAGCACAAAATCACATAATTACACACATAAAAAGGTTTAAAAGTGACGTACCTCATTTATAGGACGAGCGGGATGTTACAGCGTCGGTAACTACATTAGCCTTCTCGGGATGATACTTGATGACACAATCATAATCCTCTAACCGTTCCATCCATCTCCGTTGCCTCATATTGAGATCTTTCTAAGTAAACAAATATTGGAGACTCTTATGATCGGTGAAAATCTCAAAAGTTACCCTGTACAAGTAATGTCTCCACCTTCCAAGTGCAAATACCACCGCTGCAAGCTCTATATCATGTGTCGGGTAGTTCTTTTCATAATCTTTCAACTTCCGGGAAGCATAAGCAATGACTTTACCATTTTGAGTTATAACACACCCCAATCCTTCCCTCGACGGGTCCGTATATATAGCATATCCCTCCGAACCCTCCGAAAGAGTTAAAACCGGAGTTAAAACTAATTTCTCCTTTAAGACATTAAAGCTCTTATCACAATCTTCATCCCACACGTACTTCACATCTTTCTTTGTTAACCGAGTCAAAGGGGAAGCGATCTTTGAGAAATCTTTCACGAACCTCCTATAATAACCCGCCAATCCCAAGAAACTTCTAATCTCGGACGCATTCTTTGGATTCTCCCACTTCAACACCGCTTCAATCCTCGAAGGATCAACCTCCAATCCATTACCCAAAATTATATGACCTATGAAAGAAACTCGGTCGATCTAAAACTCGCACTTACTAAACTTTGCAAACAATTGATGCTCCTTCAATGTTTTCAATACCAACTTGAGATGCCTTGCGTGTTCCTTGGCTGACTTTGAGAAAACCAAAATATCATCAATGAAAATCACAACAAACTTATCAAGAAACGGCCGGAACATTCGATGCATCATATACATAAAAGCGGTGGGAGCATTAGTCAAACGAAAAGGCATAACCACAAATTCATAATGCCCGTATCTAGTGTTGAAGCCCGTCTTCAGAATATCCTCGGCTTGGATCCTTAACTGATAATACCCTTGCCGTAGATCAAGTTTCGAATAAACTTTAGACCCTTGGAGTATATCAAATAACTCCTCAATATGTGGAAGAGGATAGTTGTTCTTAATGGTCATCCGGTTAAGCTCCTGGTAATCAATACACAACCTTAAGGTACCATCCTTCTTCTTCACAAACAATATCGGGGCACCCCATGGCGAAGAACTCGGTCTTATATACCCAACTTCCAATAAAACGTATAGTTGAACTTTCAACTCTTTCAATTCTGTCGGAGCCATCCGATACGGAGTCTTAGAATACTGTACTACATTTGGATATAAGTCAATTACGAACACTATATCTCTATCCGGCAGTAACGAATCTAACCTCTCAGGAAACACTTCAGGAAATTCTTTAACCACTTCAGTTTCTTCTAACTTCATTTGGTCCTTAGGTTGATTAAGTATATAAGCTATGAATCCCGTAGCCCCATCTCGGACCAATTTTTGAGCCTAAGAAAAAGATAATAAAGGCACCGTTTTAGAACTCCAACCTGTGACAACATCTGAACCCAAATGAACTCTCTTAGCCCGACAATCCACGGTAGCACAGTGCATGAATAACCAATCCATTCCCAAGATAGATCCTGATACGAACTCCACGTACTTGTCGTGAAACCCTATACCAATACTTGGAGTTCTTGATTTTCGATCGTCCACTTCAAGGTTAAAATAGAGGAGTGTGACCCGTTTGCTATAATGAGCAAGGAACCAACACTATCAGATTTGAATTATAGGAGTGTGACCCGTTTGCTATAATGAGCAAGGAACCAACACTATCAGATTTGAATTATAGGAGTGTGACCCATTTGCTATAATGAGAAAGGAACCAACACTATCAATTTTGATAAGTAATGCACCTCGTCGACTATAATGAGTCGGGAAATGACATTATCCGGTGGAGGTTTGAAACTCCGGTGTCGTTCAACTAAGAACTTGTGAGTATAACTCACTTGAATCACAATTCATTCATTTTTTGACTGAATATTTCGAACTACAAGACTAGAATATAAAGATGCATGCATGGGAATTCTAAGAGATAATTCGCAATTCAAAGAGACAAGCTAATCCCGTCACCTTTCTTGTAGGCTAAATAAAATGGGCTTAACCTAATCGAAATGCATGCAAAATAAATAAAAAGATGGCCCAAAGTATAATATAATAGTTCAGGGCCAAATTACAATAAACTTAACACAATTTGGACTTAAAATTCTATCACTAAGACATTGAAACAAGGTAGATTGGGTGTTAGGAATAGTGCCCTAGAAAGCCGATTGTATATCCGCTTTGTGCTTTTCCTTAATGTAATCACAAACAATCTTTGAATGAAATAACGAATTGAGGCAACACTTCTTTATATGCTCTTGTTTGGTATGCGTTTACTTTAGCTGTGCATGTATGAGAACTCCCCTAATCCTGATGACTTTAGGACTCTACCATTTAGGTGAAATGGTTCATGAAACGAGCCCTATATCACATAAGTCATGATTAGTAAAATACTCCAAGCCGATGAGTCCTACAGACAGTGGGAGTGTCAACCTGACTCCTCTAAGGCTTGCTTGTGGGATCACGCCCTTAAGAAGGACCACCTTGTTTCATGGAGGTGCAAAGTGTATAGTTGATACGTGCGTGATACATGAGGGTGCTTACTTTAATAAGTAAGTTCACTGAGGTGCCCCGTGTGAGAACTTTCCTAAATGGGAAATGAAGTTTCTATTTCAGGAAATGGAAACTTCCAGATTAGGAAATATCTCACGAGTCATTGATGTGATTAATTGATCCTTAGACTTGAGGTTCCTTGTCACTTTATGAGTTAACTCTGTAGTCTTAGGTATAAGCTTTAAAGGGTGTCGCCTTAGACAACTGATTCAAGGCTTATGCTGGGGCTGCACAAGTGATTCATGAAAGTGAATGGGAATCAAGAAAGGACCTACACTTGCACTTGCAAGGTGATCTCTTATTGTGTAAGTCATTCATATGCCATATGGAGTCCTTGACTAAGTCAGTAGATCAAGATATCAAAAAAAGGGTTTCTTGGATTGAGATCAAATGGATATGAAATGCACTTAGCTTTAAGACCGGATTATTAGGGTTCTGATTATTCCCTTACCTAGATCTTGGTTGAGAGATAGTAAGTAGGAGGATTGTATCTCACATGAATCAATGACTTAAAGGTTCTGTCGAATCAGAACATTCCAATTCAGCTAGGGGTTAAACACCTGTTGCTAGACTATGGTCGTTTAATCTGTGGACTGATTAATTAATTAGTGAATTAATTAATTAGGGTCACTGCTAATTGCATTGAGAACCTAGAGGGTCACACACAACAACTTGGTTACATGAGTTGAGGCTTGAAAAATGATTAAACGAGTTAATCGGGCCTAGAGGGTTCCACACGTGTGAAACCACACGTGTGGGTCACGTGACTGGACAGGGGTCATTGTGACACGTGTGCCACACGTGATTGCTTAATAAAATATTAAATAATTAATTAGTTAATTATTTATTAGACTTTGGTTTAATTTTGAATTAAAAAGAAAGTCTAATTTTGGAGAAAAATAATCTAGTTAATTAACTATGAATTAATTAATTAGATAAAATAAGTTATTTATTTTAAGTAAATAAAGTATAAAATTATCCAAAAATATTTTGGATATTTTTAGCTCTCTTGAAAGATGATTTGAATTAGAATTCAAAGTCAAAGTTGGAAAATACTTGATGATCAAGTAATAGGAGAGAGAGGGACCAAATCCTTGCCCAACAAGGATTGGGTTCGGCCGTCCCTCCCCTTAGAGCTAATTGTCAATTCTTTTGGTTCATGTGTTGAACACCATCCTTTCTCCAAGATTAAATAAAACCCTAGGTTAAGCCTAAACACTAACTAGAGAACTAGCATCCTTACTAGTTAGATTGTGATCAAGTTGGTGGACTATCTCTAGAGAGCTTCAAGTTAGAAGTTTGAAGATTCGAGCTTTACCAAGGAGAGGGGATCAAGCCGCGAGAAGAGCGTTCTTGGGTGGCTTGAAACGCTTCAAGAAAGAATAAAAGAAAAGTAAGTTTTCTATCTCTACGAATTTGATTACACGATTGCGAGTCCAAGATCCTTTTGTTGGGAAAATTTTTTAAATTCCGCTGTTTTCTGATTCGTGTTTTCCAACAAGTGGTATCAGAGCCACCTCGTAAATCGTATTTCTGATTCGTCTCAATTATACTGAATTTGGTAGAAATTCTTAGGCTTGATGCGATTGAGTATTTGTAATTGTTTTAGAAAGCCTGAGTTACGAAACTGTATTTTTTCCTGAAAGTTTCTGAAAATTGGTTTTTGCAAAATTTAATTTTTGAAAACTATTTTAGATTTGAAACTGTATAAACTGTTTTTGGATTTCTTGGATTGGTTTTGCTTTTGAACGAAAACACGAAACGAAAACGCGCGCGCACCGCCCGCCTGGCCTAGGTGCGCCCAGGGCAGCCGCCCAGCACCCTCCCGCAACCGCGCGGGAGGCCCTTCCAGGCGCGCCTAGGCGAGCCCGCCCAGGGCGGCCGAGACTGGCCGCCCACCGCCCGCCTGCACTGGCCGAGAGGGCCGCGCGCACGCACGGCGTGCGCGTGCAGCTCGCGCGGGCGCAACGCGCGCAACCCTTTCGCGTACGGGCCCCGTTTTTTCCGTCCAATCCGATTTTTCGTGTTTCGTGCAATCCAGTCCCAATTTTTTTTTTATTTTAATTTTAAAATTTTATTTTTGAATATTTATTTTTGAATATTTTAATGAAACTTAAAATTGGGATTTTTGAGAAATAGAAACGGTTTATATTTTGGGAAAATACAATCTTTGATAAAATTATTAATTTTCAGAAATTAATTGGAGTTTTATTTGTTTTGGTGATTTGGGATTTATTGAAAACTTTTATAAATAAGACTCGCATCAAGTCGTGTTTTAAGTCATTAGGACTTGAAACGGGAATTTTAATTTATTGGTTAAATTTAAATTCTCACAAAAGCATGTTAGGTGATCATGGGTTTAGATCTATGTGTGGTTTTAATTTATGCACATGGATGGTTTAAATTGGGGTTGGAGCCCTATAGTTGCGTTTTTCAATTGAGGTTGGAGCCTCACTTATGTGCGTACTGTTATGTGATTTATTATGTGGCTCTCCATATTACTGTTTTTGAGGCCGGGGTATGCCCCGTGTAATTGTCTAAGGCCAATATGAAGATTGAGCCTTATTACTTTATGTCTTTTTCTTTTTATTGTAATTTGAGAGTAGAGATAGGTGCTGAGGTTTTATTTTCATTTTGGAGACAATGCACCCATGGAGTAAGATGGACCACATTCAAGTAACAAGGAGGCCATAAGTGAAGACCCCTCAAAATGTTAGGGAGGGGAATCTCAATTGTAAAAATGTAATAGAGATAGGGCTCGTATTTTGTTATCGCTTTCCTTTATGTGATTTAAACTGTTTATGTGGCATGTATGTTAGAACTTGTGATTGTGGAGTGGCTCCCACATATCACGCATAAGATAGGTAGAACCCATGATCATTACATGTTAGTATCATGCTAGGACATGTTATCTGTTTATGTGCTTGTTTGAAATGCATTTAAGTGTACTTGCATTAATCAAGACTAATAAAATTGGATAACATATATGTTGGTGAGGTCGAACCGGACAACTCTCCGGTTGATTCGAAAATTCCCATTAAATATTAAGCTAATTTAGAACAAATAGGTGTTTAATTCGAGATGCAAATTTTGAATTAAATTCCTAGCATTCCATCAATAGGTTTTAAGGGGTTTTGAAATGGCAACCAAAAACCCTCTTGTATCGATCCTCGAGTCAAGCAAGTTGACTGGTCCCAACTATTCTGATTGGCTGAGGAATCTAAAAATCATTTTAGATTCTGAGAAGAGAACTTATGTTCTCTTCGAAGGGGAGCCTAGTCCCGAAGGGGAGGCTCCCACTCGGGCCGAGCGGGACGCGATTCAAAAGTGGAAGGATGATAATCTCCAAGCCCGTTGCCTTATATTGGCTAACATGTCTCCGGACTTGCAAAGGCAACATGAGGCCATGGAATTCGCTTGGGAGATTTACGACCACTTAGAGCAACTTTACCGCCCTTATGAACGTGTTACAAGGTATAACACTTCAAAGGAATTATTCCACTTGAGAATGAGGGAAGGTACAAGTGTCAATAAATATGGACTTAAGTTTCTTGCCCTTACTGAGAAACTTGCCTCCATGGACATGCCACTGAAAGATGAGCTTTCAGTGGATTTGTTGCTAGCTTCGCTCCCACCATCATTCAACCCATTTGTCCTTAACTTCAATATGAATCATGCTGGTGCTACTGTAGCTGGGCTGATTAGTCAGCTTGTGACTGCTGAAAGCACGATCAAGAAGGACAATAAGGTTTTGATGGTGAATGCTCCATCTTCCTCTTCTGGACCTTCTAAAGGTAAGGGCAAGAAAGCCCAAAAGAAGAAGAAGAAACCCCTTAGGCCCACTGGTGGCGTTTCGAAGGGGAAGGCCCAAAAGAAGAAGCGTGATCAGAAAGAGGATGTTTGCTTCCATTGTGGCAAAGCGGGACATTGGAGGAGAAACTGCCCAAAGTACAAAGCTACTCTAAAGAAAGGTATCTTTCTCGTTGAAGTAAATCTTTCTATTAATTCTAGTTCTTGGGTACTTGATACCGGTTGTGGAACTCATATCTGTAATGATGTATAGATGCTAAGTGAAGTCCAACTACTAAAAGAAGGAGAATGTGTCTTGAAGATCGGTGATGGCTCAAACGTTGAAGCTCGAGCTTTAGGCACAATTAGATTAGATTTAGGTAGTTTTGAGTTAGTCTTGAATAAAGTCCTTTATGTACCGAGCATTATTCGTAATATAATTTCAGTTCCAATATTAGATTGTGAAGGTTACGAAACTTATATTAAGAAAGGTAAATACTTTATCAAACGGAACAACTCTTCCGTTCACATCGGTACTCTAAGTAATGGACTTTATCTAACTCAGAATATCAATATTATGAATATACAACGAGAAACGAAGCGTAAGAGAGATGACAAAGTTTCAGCACCCTTATGGCACGCTAGATTAGGACACATTTCCAAGAACAGAATTAGCAAGATAAACACTTTAGGATCATTATCTGAAAATGATCTCAAAGAGTTAACTTTTTGCGAATCCTGCCTCAAAGGAAAGATGTCCAAAGTTCCTTTTAAAGGAACTGTGGAACGTGCCACTAAGGTCTTGGATTTGATCCATTCTGATGTTTGTGGACCGCTCAGTGTAAGCACTAGAAACAATCATCAGTATTTCATAACCTTTACTGATGACTTTAGTCGGTATGGTTATGTATACTTAATGAAGTATAAATCTGAAGCTTTTGAGAAATTCTTAAAATTTCAAAAGGAGGTTGAGAACCAAACTGGTCACAAGATCAAAGCACTTCGATCTGATCGAGGAGGCGAATATCTTAGTGAAGAATTCCTTAATCATCTCAAAGATAATGGGATTATCTCTCAGTGGACTCCTCCGGGAACTCCCCAGCTTAATGGAGTTTCTGAGAGAAGGAATCGAACCCTACTTGATATGGTTCATTCTATGATGAGTTTCACTGACTTACCACCTTCTTTCTGGGGTTATGCCCTAGAAAGTGCAGCAAAGATTCTGAATCTTGTTCCCTCTAAGTCAGTCCCTAAAACGCCCTATGAAATGTGTTATGGTAAAATCCCTAGCTATTCTTACTTAAGAATTTGGGGTTGTCCTGCTTACGTGAAGAGGACAGTGGGAGATATGTTAGAATCTCGTTCTAACTTATGCTACTTTGTAGGTTATCCTAAGGAATCCATAGGATATTACTTCTATGATCAATCTGAGCAAAAGGTGTTTGTTTTGAGAAATAACACTTTTCTTGAGGAACCGTTCCTTAAAGAAAGGAAAGGCAAGATCATAGAATTAGAGGAAGTACAAAGTGACCCCACGCCACCCACTGAAGAAACGTCCCCTACTGATCAACCACAACCAATCATAAATTTCGATACACACGAAAATCCTCCACTAAGGCGTTCTGAACGCACTCCTAGACAGCCGGAGAGATGGTATGGATTCTTCCATGAAAGCTCTCAAAAGGATAATGATCCTTTAACATATGAGGAGGCACTTTCAGATTCTGACTCTGAACAGTGGATAGAAGCCATGAAATCCGAAATGGACTCCATGAACTCCAACCAAGTTTGGACCTTGGTAGATTTGCCTGATGGGGTAAAACCCATAGGTTGCAAATGGATCTTTAAGAGAAAGCTTGGAGTTGATGGAAGCATTCCAGCCTACAAAGCAAGACTTGTTGCAAAAGGATTCACTCAAAGACCCGGCGTGGACTTTGATGAAACTTTTTCGCCAGTTGCAATGCAAAAGTCTATTCGGATCATGCTTGCCATTGCTGCATATTATGACTATGAGATATGGCAAATGGATGTGAAAACTGCCTTTCTCAAAGGTGACAATGACAAAGGCATTTATATGGAGCAACCCATAGATTTCACATTCAGTGGGAGTGAGCAAAAGGTTTGCAAACTCCAAAGATCAATCTATGGATTGAAACAGGCTTCTAGGAATTGGAACATTCGATTTGATGAATCAGTCAAAGCGTTTGGCTTCATTCAAATTTCGAATGAGTCTTGTGTGTATAGAAAGGAATTGGAGACCTCAGTGCAATTCTTAGTACTTTATGTTGATGACATCCTTCTTATTGGGAATTCGAAGGATGACATGATCATCTTCTTTCTTCTTCAGTTCTTTAACTTGAAAGGTTGGTGTTTGCATGGATTGATGATTTTGCTCAAGCATGAGATAGCTAGGGTTGGTAGTTTCATGAAAACATGGATTATAGGTTGCTTGATGCATAAATATATGACAAAGAATTGATTGAAAGCATGAATCCTTGGTTGAATTTAGCTTGGATGATCAAATTATGCATGAACATAAAACCTTGGATTTTGATGAGTTTTGCTTGAATTATGTGTTTAAATGTTATCTTTTCATATCTTGAATATATATGCATGGATATTGCTTGAAGTCATTGCCTTTTATGGATCAAAATAGGAATTTTGGTGCTTGGTTGTTATTGCCCTAGCTATGCTCTGTTTTCTGCTCTGTTTTTTCAGACCAGACTGCAGGTCGCCACCGCCACCAAAATACACACCATTTCGGTTGCGCCCGCGACCCACTCACAGTCTGGGCATAACTGGGCGCGACCAAATTTACACATAAAATCGGTAGCGGCCGCGACCCAAATTTGGCTTGTCTCGACTTCTTGCAAAATTGGCCGAAAAATTCATGAAAAAATGGTCGCGACCGCGACCAAAAATAGAGCAAAAATGGTCGCGACCGCGACCAATAATAGAGCAAAAATAGAGCAAAAATCGAAAGGTTTTATTGATTCCAAATTTCTATTATATGATACATTTCATAGCAAACAGGATCATTGCATGTTACATTGATCATTACATGATATTTCATTGCATTTCCGCCGTTCGTCGTATTTGGTCCATTTTAGGTCACGTCTCACATATACGTGTCGTGTTTGCACAGGTCACGAGGGTGTGGACGAGGAGCAGGCTCGGTAGAGTATATCCTTGTCGCATTTTGTTAGAAAGGTGAGGTTTTTTTTTTCGGTAAAACGAACCCTATAACCTTTATGTGTCTTTTCGGCCAAAACCTACTATACTTATAAACGTTTTCAAAGTTATAAACATTTCAAGCAAGCAAGCCATGATTGTCATGATTCTCAAGCAAGTTTGGCGAGTACATGATTGCACGTGGGCCCGAGGGTAATTCTTGAGCCAACCGGGAAAGCAAGGGCTGACGGGTAACTCCTGAATTATCCTCACATTGTTCGGATCATCCCCGAAGCCACTAGGAGATTAGTGGTGGAAGGAGTTTCGTGTCTAGGGGGTCATGTCCCCTACACACACCATGTCGTGGATAGTCGAGCCTTGCAAACTCGCTATCACCCGGAGGAAGAAGGAGACTGGGGATTAATCCGGCATGTCGGCTTATCCTCGGGTTATTGCATGATTTTAAGCATGAAACTGTCTATGTGAACACTAAATGGAATTGCATGATCATGTATTGAATCAATAATGCAAGCACGTATTGTCACGTTTGGTGTAAAGGTTGGAGAATCACCCCTGCTCGTCGGGGTCACATGTTCATGAAACGATCAAGCTAAATTGTTAAATTGAATTAATTGTAATCTCGGGCAAAGAATGAATTTCTTGAACTATATAAGTATTTTGATTCCAAAATCTGCACCCGAGGCTACAATTTGCATGTGACGTGTGTTAGATATATTTATTGCCCCTCACTCAGTCTTCGGTAGACTGATACTTCACTTTTTAGGTACTTGAGCGCTTGGTTGTGCTAGGCGGGAGTCCGGTCAAGTCTTGCACTGTCACGGGTCTAGTATTGTACCTTTCTTGTATAGCATTTTGGACATCTCATGATAGGATCATTGTTAGTATATTTTGAATACCCGATTATGTATATTATTAATAGATGATAATGTATCGATAGTTAAGTTGGTACCTATACGTATCTATTCGGTAAATATAGTACCTATATGTATGACTGTCTTATTGCTTCCGCTTCTGAATTCATGTTTTGCTCTTGTTTTGGGGAGTGTCCCGCCTAGCTCGTCATTTTTATTGTCACCCATTTGCTATAGTTTTGGTTTATGTATGGATTTTTCATTTCATACGTGGATCGAGGCTATAATGTAGGGGATGTAGTGCCCTGGGGGTTAGGGTGTTACATCTACAGGTGGTATCAGAGCCCGGTTGCAAAACCGAGGTTCTTGAGTCGTGTCGAGTCAGTCTAGGTCGCACGGCATAGGACTATTTGTTACTTGAGAGTCTGCATTTCACTGAATTACTTGTTTTACTTGAAATTTTGTGTTAATTGAGTTACTTGATCTTTCTTGAATGTGTGCTTATTGATAATATGGAATTATATGCACTCATTTGCATTTATTAATTAAACCACGAATGTGTATTGATCTGATTTCAGGATGGATCGTGATGGACCTCACCGTGACCGATCTCCTAGGCACAGGCATCATCATCGCCGGCATCATCGCCGTGAGAGATCACCACCTCCTCCTCCACCTGCTCAAGCACAGCCTCAGGATTTTATGAATGCAGTAGTGGGGCTAATTGATCAGAGGTTACATGAAAGGGTACCTCCACCACCACCAGCGCCAGTAGCACTTCCGGAGAACCCTATTTTTGCTGTTTTGCACGGGTTTCAGTACCAACGGCCCCCGAAGTTCTACAAGGGCGACGATATTCAGCAAAAATGTGGCTAAAGGAGATTGAGAGGATCTGGCAGCTTATACCTTGTAATACTCAGGAGAAGGCTCGTTGTACACTCACTTTGATCCAGGGCGAGGCCTATTTGTGGTGGGAGAGCACACAGATTGTTCTAGAGGCCGGGGGTGCTGCTATTACTTGGGAGGCCTTCGTGCGGGAGTTTAAGAACAAGTATATTCCTCCAGCTTCCCGTACTCGCAGATTGAGAGAGTTTACCGAGCTGAAACAGGGAGGAAGGTCCGTGGGGCAGTACATTGCAGAGTTTGAGAGACTTTCTCGCTATGCACCTAACATAGCGAATGATGATTTCCACAAGGCAATGCAGTTCGTTCAGGGACTCAGGCCCGACATCTAGGAGGCCTTAAAAGCGGCTAACACGAGCACCTGGGCTAAAGCTATTGCAAAGGCTCTTAAGGTTGAGGATTCTGATACTGCCAAGAGGTCTACTCAGCGTACTGGACAGGCTTCCGGCTCGAGAGCAGGTCAAGGATCGAGCTTAGGAAAGAGGCCGATGATTTACTCTGCACCTCCAGCGCAGAGGGATTCCGGGAAGAAGCTTAAGGGTGTAGGACCATTACAGAGGGGTCCGAGAGCTCCAGCGCCACCACAACCACCTCAGAGACCGGGCTGCAGATACTCTGGACTTCCTACTCACACCTATGATAACTGCAGACGACGTTTGGGGCTATGTTTGATCTGCGGGAGTGACGAGCACATGGTTGATGGCTGCCCGGATCGTCGGGATCCGCCACCTGCAGGTCCGAGGTCACTGGTGAGAGCTCGGGCTTTTGCACTCGCTGGAGAGGAGCAGGATGCAGAGGTCAACCCTGCCGCAGTAGTTGAAGGTAGTATTTGCATCCATAGCACGAACATCCATACATTATTTGATCCAGGAGCTACACACTCCTTTCTTGCGCAATCTATTGCTATTACATTACCTTTGCCTGCCATGTGTACTTCTGTGTGCTATTTAGTTAGTACTCCATTCGGTAGTAGGCGAGAGACGGATCAGGTTTACAAGGATGTTCCAGTGGTAATTGAAGGCAGGGAATTCCGGACCGATTTCATCGTGATGCCAATGGAGAGATACGGGTCTATACTGGGGATGGATTGGTTATACAGGCATTGTGCTACCGTGGATTGTAGAGCAAAGAAGGTGCATTTGGGTTCAGATGTTCTCACGGGTTATACATCAAAGACTGTACCCCTACTTTCGTTCCCAGAGGCTCGGAAATTAGTCAGAGACGGGGCTACAGGGTTCATTGCTTATATCCTAAACAATCCAAAGGATCAGGTGAAATTGGAAGACACCGAAGTGGTAAAGGACTTTCCCGAAGTATTTCCAGAGAAGCTAGATTCTTTACCCCCTGAGCGAGAGATCGAATTTGTGATCGATCTTTTTCTGAATGCCGAGCCGTATTCAAAGACTCCCTACCGGATGGCTCCAGCCGAATTAAAGGAATTAAAAGTTCAGCTTGAGGCATTATTGGAAGTTGGGTACATTCGGCCGAGTTCTTCGCCTTGGGGAGCACCAGTTTTATTTGTAAAGAAAAAAGACGGAACTTTAAGGATGTGCATCAATTACAGAGAGTTAAACCGGATAACTATTAAGAACAAGTATCCCCTCCCATATATCGAGGAGTTATTCGATATACTTCAGGGTTCCAAAGTTTATTCAAAATTGGATTTAAGACAGGGATACTACCAGCTACGAATCCGAGCAGAGGATATTCCTAAGACAGGATTCAATACTCGGTACGGGCACTACGAGTTCGTGGTTATGCCGTTTGGGTTAACGAATGCCCCTGCAGCTTTCATGGATATGATGCACCGGATTTTCAGGCCTTTTCTCGACAAGTTTATCGTGATATTCATTGATGACATTCTGGTTTTCTCAAAATCAGCAGAGGAGCACGCAAGACATCTTAAGCTCGTTCTACAGACGTTGAAAGAGCATCAGCTGTTTGCTAAGTTTAGCAAGTGTGAATTTTGGATCGATCGGGTTTCTTTCTTGGGTCATGTAATTTCAGGAAAAGGGTTGGAAGTCGATCCCTCGAAAATCGAGGTCGTGCTAAAATGGGAGAAACCAACGAATGACTCGGAAATTAGAAGCTTTTTGGGATTGGCCGGGTATTACAGAAGGTTTGTTCAGGACTTCTCTAAGATTGCTGCACCGTTAACCCGATTGAGAAGGAAGATGTCAAGTTTGTCTGGGACGAGAAGTGTGATCAAAGCTTTAACTTTTTGAAGGAAAAGTTAGTCTCAGCTCCGGTGTTAGCGCTTCCCGAGGGTTCAGAAGAGTATGCGGTGTATACAGATGCTTCTAAGGAGGGCTTAGGTTGTGTTTTGACGCAGAAAGGAAAAGTGATCGCTTATGCTTCCCGAAAGCTAAAGGAATATGAAAGGAATTACCCGACACACGACCTAGAGCTTGCATCCGTGATTTTTGCTCTTGGGAAATGGAGGCACTACTTATACGGGACTTCCTTTGAGATTTTCACGGACCACAAGAGCCTCCAGTATTTATTCACACAGAAAGAGTTGAATATGAGACAACGGCGTTGGATGGAAAAGTTAGAAGATTATGATTGTACGATCAAGTATCATCCAGGGTAAGCCAATGTGGTCGCCGATGCACTTAGCAGGAAGGCGAGTGTGTCGAGTTTGGAAACAAAGGAAAGTGGCGAGATGACACCAATTGTGGTACAAGCTCGGGTTTCTAATATCACAATTCAGTCGGAATTGAAGTATCGATAGTTTGAGGCTCAGAGTAAGGATCCGAAAGTTCAGAAGCTTGTAGGTAAGGTTAGAGTTGATTCGGAGAGTCCTTTCGGGTTCGATGAGACCGGTTTGCTTCGATTTAAAAACACAGTCGTAGTACCTGAAGAATTGAAACGGGTTCTACTTGAAGAAGCTCACAAGTCAGCCTATTCGATCCACCTAGGAGAAAACAAAATGTATAAGGATTGGAGGCAATATTATTGGTGGAACGGGATGAAAAGAGATGTGGCGGAGTATGTGAAACATTGTCTGACTTGTCAGAAAGTGAAAGCTGAGCATCAAAAGCCCACGGGACTTCTACAACCGTTACCTATTCCCGAATGGAAGTGGAAACAAGTAACGATGGATTTTGTTTCGGGATTGCCAAAGGTTAAAGGCGGGTTTGATGGAATCTGGGTAATAGTGGATAGATTCACAAAGTCTGCTCACTTTTTACCAATCCGGATGTCCTGCAAAATTCCAAAGTTGGCCGAGATCTATAACAGAGAGATCATTCGACTTCATGGTATTCCGGTGAGCATAGTTTCAGACCGAGACCCGAGGTTTACATCCAAGTTGTGGCAAGAGTTACAGGCTGTTTTGGGAACGAGGCTCAAGTTCAGTACAATATTTCACCCACAAATAGACGGCCAAACAGAAAGGCTAATAAGATATTTGGAAGATCTACTTCGGGCGTGCGCTATGGATTTCCAGAGTTCTTGGCAAGAACAGCTTCCTTTAGTTGAGTTTGCTTATAATAACAGCTTTCAGGCTTCGATCGGGATGGCTCCTTATGAACTTCTTTATGGAAGAAAGTGCCGGTCTCCGTTGTTTTTCGACTTGGAAGAGTGGAGATGGTCGAAACAGGAAGGGGTGAAGAAAGGTGAAAGATTCGAAAGACCTTCCAAAGTCGTTCAAGCTATGATTGAGAAAGTGCAAATGGTTCAACAACGGATGAAGGCCGCGCAAGATAGACAAAAGAGCTATGCCGATAAGCGCCGAAGAGATCTAGAATTTGAAGTGGGTGACCGAGTGTTCTTGAAGGTGTCACCAAGGAAAGGTTTCACTCGGATCGGGAAAGGAGGGAAACTAAACCCTCGCTACTTAGGTCCTTTCCAGATTCTCGAAAGAATAGGCGAGGTAGCCTATCGACTGGACCTACCACCGAGTCTTACGGGGATTCACAACGTGTTCCATGTCTCGCAGTTAAGGAAATATTACCCCGATGAGACCACAATTCTCCCCGTGGAAGAAGTTGAGCTAGAACCGAACTTGACATTTGTTCAAAGACCCGTTAAAATCTTGGATCGGAAGTTTCAGGAGTTGAGAAACCGGAGGATTCCCATGGTTAAAGTTTTGTGGAGAAGCGACAAAACCGAGGAAGCTACGTGGGAAACTGAAGATAAGATGAAACGGTTCCACCCGGAGTTGTTCACTCGAGACTAAGAGAATCTGGGGACCAAGTTCTTTTAAGGGGGGGGGGGGGAGAGTTGTAACGCCCCGGTTTCTGGATGAACAGGTAAGCACGCCACGTGTGAGTTTTGAGCGTAGGATTTATTTTAATTCTATAATTTCATAATATTCTTACGTGGCATTTCATATTTTTATAAAATTCATGAAACATCATTTACGCAAATTACTTGAATTCATATCATTGAAAATATTGTTTCATGACACGGAAAAATATTTGTTGCATAAAATCACAACCGAGAGTGTTGAATTACCGAATCGTCCCTACTTGATTATTTTTCTAACTTTAGGGACCTAATTGCATATTATTCCAAGGACTTAATTGATCATTTTTCAAAACCTCACATACTTGATTGCATAACTTAAACAATTGAAGCATTAAATGGCAAATTGGCACAAATCACACAAATCAAAATGGTGAATCACGTTATTAGGCTTACATGAGCTTCTTTGATACCATTTTTATCCAAATTTCATCAACACTTTTGCTTCTCACTCTCGGTTTCTTCAAGCAAGAAAGGGAGAAGAGATTTTCCTCTTTTCATCAAGAATCTTCAAGGAGTAATCCAAGAATTGGAGCTTAGACATCATCATCTTCTTTCTTCTTCAGTTCTTTAACTTGAAAGGTTGGTGTTTGCATGGATTGATGATTTTGCTCAAGCATGAGATAACTAGGGTTGGTAGTTTCATGAAAACATGGATTATAGGTTGCTTGATGCATGAATATATGACAAAGAATTGATTGAAAGCATGAATCCTTGGTTGAATTTGGCTTGGATGATCAAATTATGCATGAACATAAAACCTTGGATTTTGATGAGTTTTGCTTGAATTATGTGTTTAAATGTTATCTTTTCATATCTTGAATATATATGCATGGATATTGCTTGAAATCATTGCCTTTTATGGATCAAAACTGGAATTTTGGTGCTTGGTTGTTATTGCCGTAGCTATGCTCTGTTTTCTGCTCTGTTTTTTCGGACCAGACTGCAGGTCGCGACCGCGACCAAAATACACACCATTTCGGTCGCGCCCGTGACCCACTCACAGTGTGGGCATAACTGCAGGTCGCGCCCGCGACCAAATTTACACATAAAATCGGTAGCGGCCGCGACCCAAATTTGGCTTGTCTCGACTTCTTGCAAAATTGGCCGAAAAATTCATGAAAAAATAAGGTCACGCCCGCGACCAAAAATAGAGCAAAAATGGTCGCGACCGCGACCCTCTCACAGACTGCCAAAATTTCAATTTTTCACATTTCAATCCAAAGGTTTTAGTGATTCCAAATTTCTATTATATGATACATTTCATAGCAAAACAGGATCATTGCATGTTACATTGATCATTACATGATATTTCATTGCATTTCCGTCGTTCGTCGTATTTGGTCCATTTTAGGTCACGTCTCACGTATACGTGTCGTGTTTGCACAGGTCACGAGGGTGTGGACGAGGAGTAGGCTCTGTAGAGTATATCCTTGTCGTATTTTGTTAGAAAGGTGAGGTTTTTTTTTCGGTAAAACGAACCCTATAACCTTTATGTGTCTTTTCGGCCAAAACCTACTATACTTATAAACGTTTTCAAAGTTATAAACATTTCAAGCAAGCAAGCCATGATTGTCATGATTCTCAAGCAAGTTTGGCGAGTACATGATTGCACGTGGGCCCGAGGGTAATTCTTGAGCCAACCGGGAAAGCAAGGGCTGACGGGTAACTCCTGAATTATCCTCACATTGTTGGGATCACCCCCGAAGCCACTAGGAGATTAGTGGTGGAAGGAGTTCCGCCTCTAGGGGTCATGTCCCCTACACACACCATGTCGTGGATAGTCGAGCCTTGCAAACTCGCTATCACCTGGAGGAAGAAGGAGACTGGGGATTAATCCGGCATGTCGGGTTATCCTCGGGTTATTGCATGATTTCAAGCATAAAACTGTCTATGTGAACACTAAATGGAATTGCATGATCATGTATTGAATCAATAATGCAAGCACGTACTGTCACGTTTGGTGTAAAGGTTGGAGAATCACCCCTGCTCGCCAGGGTCACATGTTCATGAAACGATCAAGCTAAATTGTTAAATTGGATTAATTGTAATCTCGGGCAAATAATGAATTTCTTGAACTATATAAGTATTTTGATTCCAAAATCTGCACCCGAGGCTACAATTTGCATGTGACGTGTGCTATATATATTTATTGCCCCTCACTCAGTCTTCGGTAGACTGATACTTCACTTTTCAGGTACTTGAGCACTTGGTTGTGCTAGGCGGGAGTCCGGTCAAGTCTTGCACTGTCGCGGGTCTAGTATTGTACCTTTCTTTTATAGCATTTTGGACATCTCATGATAGGATCATTGTTAGTATATTTTGAATACCCGATTATGTATATTATTAATAGATGATAATGTATTGATAGTTAAGTTGGTACCTATACGTATCTATTCGGTAAATATGGTACCTATATGTATGACTGTCTTATTGCTTCCACTTCTGAATTCATGTTTTGCTCTTGTCTTGGGGAGTGTCCCGCCTAGCTCGTCATTTTTATTGTCACCCGTTCGCTATAGTTTTGGTTTATGTATGGATTTTTCATTTCATACGTGGATCGAGGCTATAGTGTTGGGGATGTAGTGCCCTGGGGGTTAGGGTGTTACAAAAGATCTTGGTGATGGGTCCTATATCCTTGGAATTAAAATCTATAGAGATAGATCTAGAAGGTTAATAGGACTATCACAGTCGATGTACATTGACAAAGTATTGAAGAGATTCAATATGGAGTCAGCAAAGGTTAAGAACCTTCCTATGAGTGTAGGAACATGTCTTTCAAAGAAGATGTGTCCTAAGACCAACCTTGGGAAGGAAAGAATGACTCATACACCTTATGCATCAGCAATAGGTAGCATAATGTATGCAATGTTATGTACTCGACCGGATGTGGCTTATGCACTTAGTGTAACAAGTCATTTCCAATCTGATCCTAGAGATGGTCACGGGGCTGCCGTGAAGAATATTCTTAAGTACTTGAAAAGTACTAAAGATTTATTCTTAGTTTATGGAGGTCAGAAAGTTCTTACTGTCGAAGGATACTGCGATGCAAGCTTTGCATCTGACTTAGATGATTTTAAGTTAATGTCAGGATATATTTTCTGCCTAAATGGAGGAGCAGTGAGCTGGAAGAGTTCTAAGCAAACTACCACTGCAGATTCGACCATTGAGGCCGAATACTTAGCTGCAAATGATGCAGCTAAGGAAGGTGTTTGGATAAGAAACTTCATTCAAGAGTTTAATGTTGTTCCTAGCATGAAAGACCCCATTACTGTGTTTTGTGACAACACTGGGGCTGTTGCTCAAGCAAGAGAACCGAGATCTCACCAACGGACCAAGCACATTATGAGAAAGTATCACCTAATCCGTGATATTATCAAAAGAGGAGATGTGCAAATTGAGAGGGTCACATCAGCAGAGAACGTGGCAGATCCACTTACTAAACCCCTTAGTCGAGAAGCTTTCCAAGGTCATCTTCAGAAGATGGGACTTAGAGTAGCTTTAGAATGGCTTTGACGGGCAAGTGGGAGATTGTTAGGAATAGTGCCCTAGAAAGCCGATTGTATATCCGCTTTGTGCTTTTCCTTATTGTAATCACAAACAATCTTTGAATGAAATAACGAATTGAGGCAACACTTCTTTATATGCTCTTGTTTGGTATGCGTTTACTTTAGATGTGCATGTATGAGAACTCCCCTAATCCTGATGACTTTAGGACTCTACCATTTAGGTGAAATGGTTCATGAAACGAGCCCTATATCACATAATTCATGATTAGTAAAATACTCCAAGCCGATGAGTCCTATAGACAGTGGGAGTGTCAACCTGACTCCTCGAAGGCTTGCTTGTGGGATCACGCCCTTAAGAAGGACCACCTTGTTTCATGGAGGTGCAAAGTGTATAGTTGATACGTGTGTGATACATGAGGGTGCTTACTTTAATAAGTAAGTTCACTGAGGTGCCCCGTGTGAGAATATTCCTAAATGGGAAAGGAAGTTTCTATTTCAGGAAATGGAAACTTCCAGATTAGGAAATATCTCACGAGTCATTGATGTGATTAATTGATCCTTAGACTTGAGGTTCCTTGTCACTTTATGAGTTAACTCTGTGGTCTTAGGTATAAGCTTTAAAGGGTGTCGCCTTAGACAACTGATTCAAGGCTTATGCTGGGGCTGCACAAGTGATTCATGAAAGTGAATGAGAATCAAGAAAGGACCTACACTTGCATTTGCAAGGCGATCTCTTATTGTGTAAGTCATTCATATGCCATATGGAGTCCTTGGCCAAGGCAGTAGATCAAGATATCAAGAAAAGGGTTTCTTGGATTGAGATCAAATGGATAGGAAATGCACTTAGCTTTAAGACCGGATTATTAGGGTTCTGATTATTCCCTTGCCCTAGATCTTGGTTGAGAGATAGTAAGTAGGAGGATTGTATCTCACATGAATCAATGACTTAAAGGTTCTATCGAATCCGAACATTCCAATTCAGCTAGGGGTTAAACACCTGTTGCTAGACTATGGTCGTTTAATCTGTGGACTGATTAATTAATAAGTGAATTAATTAATTAGGGTCACTGCTAATTGAATTGAGAACCTAGAGGGTCACACACAACAACTTGGTTACATGAGTTGAGGCTTGAAAAATGATTAAACGAGTTAATCGGGCCTAGAGGGTTCCACATGTGTGAAACCACACGTGTGGGTGACGTGACTGGACACGTGTCATTGTGACACGTGTGCCGCACGAGATTGTTTAATAAAATATTAAATAATTAATTAGTTAATTATTTAATAGACTTTGGTTTAATTTTCAATTAAAAAGAAAGTCTAATTTTGGAGAAAAATAATCTAGTTAATTAATTATGAATTAATTAATTAGATAAAATAAGCTATTTAATTTAAATAAATAAAGTATAAAATTATCCAAAAATAGTTTGGATATTTTTCGCTCTCTTGAAAGTTGATTTGAATTAGAATTCAAAGTCAAAGTTGGAAAATACTTGATGATCAAGTAATAGGAGAGAGAGGGACCAAATCCTTGCCCAACAAGGATTGGGTTCGGCCGTCCCTCCCCTTACCAATATATAGGGGAGCTCATGCTCCCCTTTAGAGCTAATTGGCAATTCTTTTGGTTCATGTGTTGAACACCATCCTTTCTCCAAGATTAAATAAAACCCTAGGTTAAGACTAAACAATAACTAGAGAACTAGCATCCTTACTAGTTAGATTGTGATCAAGTTGGTGGACTATCTCTAGAGAGCTTCAAGTTAGAAGTTTGAAGATTCGAGCTTTACCAATGAGAGGGGATCAAGCCGCGAGAAGAACGTTCTTGGGTGGCTTGAAACGCTTCAAGAAAGAATAAAAGAAAAGTAAGTTTTCTATCTCTACGAATTTGGTTACACGATTACGAGTCCAAGATCCTTTTGTTGGGAAAATTTTTTAAATTCTGCTGCTTTCTGATTAGTGTTTTCCAACGTTGGGTCCAGCTAAATACTTGTCTTCTTGGAGCTAATCTTGAGTTATTTGGATCAAAAGAGATTGAACTTCTTGTTGCATTCTTTTAGACCGTGACCTTTTGATAGGTCCAACATAACTTGGTTCATCTTGAGTTGTGATCATATCATTATTTGGATCAAAGTGTGGCCTTGTCTTATGATTCACATCATCCTGATTCCTATCATTCTCCCCTTCTTGAAAAAAGATTCGTCCTCGAATCTGGATCAAGATAGTCATCTCACAAAACAAATAGCCCCTTTTATTTCTCAAAGTAGATCTTAAACCCAAAATGAAATACACCAAAGTTGTCTTCTTTCTCGTTTTTTCTAATTTTTTTTTCCTTCTTTTTTCCTTCTTTTTTCTTTCTTTTCAACTTCTCTTTTTTTTTTCCTCCCTTTTCACATTCTTTACTCTCAATTCTTTTAACAAAGTCAAAAGAAGTTTCAAACTCCTCAACTAAATAATCCCTTAAGATGAATGATAAGGGTGCTAAAATTGTCACAAACGAACTGTTACAACTAAAAAGATACAAACAAACAAATCCACATGACTTATGATATGAGATTACAAAGAAAATGACTGAAACAATGCTGCTCTCTCCCTTTTTTTTGGTTTTGTTTTGTTTTTTTTTTTTTTCGTTTTTTTTTTTGGCCTTTTTCGATTTTTTTTCTGCAGCAATATAACAATAATGAAAATAAATTATAAAAAAGATAAAAGATACGGATACGTAACCTTGGATGGAAACCTAAGCTATGATACCAAATGATAAGAACTCCACGTACATGCCGTGAAACCCTATACGAATACTTGGAGTTCTTGATTTTCGATCGTCCACTTCAAGGTTAAAACAGAGGAGTGTGACCCGTTTGCTATAATGAGCAAGGAAACAACACTATCAGATTTGAATTATAGGAGTGTGACCCATTTGCTATAATGAGTAAGGAACCAACACTATCAGATTTGATAAGTAATGCACCCCGTCGACTATAATGAGTCGGCAAATGGCATTATCCGGTGGAGAAAATTATGCATTACTTATCAAATCTGATAGGGTTGGTTCCTTGCTCTTTATAGCAAACGGGTCACACTCCTATAATTCAAATCTGATAGTGTTGGTTCCTTGCTCATTATAGCAAACGGGTCACACTCCTCTACTTTAACCATGAAGTGGACGATCGAAAATCAAGAACTCCAAGTATTCGTATAGGGTTTCACGGCAAGTACGTGGAGTTCGTATCATTTGGTATCATGATAGGAATTAGGATGATGTGAATCATAAGACAAGGCCACACTTTGATCCAACAAGGCCACACTTTGATCCAAATGATGATATGATCACAACTCAAGATGAACCAAGTTATGTTGGACCTATCACAAGGTCACGGTCCAAAAGAATGCGAGAAGAAGTTCAAAATCTTTTGATCCAAATAACTCAAGATTAGCTCCAAGAAGACAAGTATTCAGCTGGACCCAATTCACCTTGTTTCAATGTCTTAGTGATAGAATTTTAAGCCCAAATTGTGTTAAGTTTATTGTAATTTGGCCCTAAACTATTATATTATACTTTGGGCCATCTTTTTATTTATTTTGCGTGCATTTCGATTAGGTTAAGCCCATTTTATTCAGCCTACAAGAAAAGTGACGGGATTAGCTTGTTTCTTTGAATTCTGAATTGTCTCTTAGAATTCCCATACATGCATCTTTATATTCCAGCCTTGTAGTTCGAAATATTCAGTCAAAAAACGAATGAATTGTGATTCAAGTGAGTTATACTCACAAGTTCTTAGGTGAACGACACCGGAGTTTCAAACCTCCACCGGATAATGTCATTTCCCGACTCATTATAGTCGACGGGGTGCATTACTTATCAAATCTGATAGTGTTGGTTCCTTGCTCGTTATAGCAAACGGGTCACACTCCTATAATTCAAATCTGATAGTGTTGGTTCGTTGCTCATTATAGCAAACGGGACACACTCCTCTATTTTAACCTTGAAGTGGACGATTGAAAATCAAGAACTCCAAGTATTCGTATAGTGTTTCACGGCAAGTACGTGGAGTTCGTATCATTTGGTATCATGATAGGAATCTGGATGATTTGAATCATAAGACAAGGCCACACTTTGATCCAAATGATGATATGATCACAACTCAAGATGAACCAAGTTTTGTTGGACCTATCACAAGGTCACGGTCCAAAAGAATGCAAGAAGAAGTTCGATCTCTTTTGATCCAAATAACTCAAGATTAGCTCCAAGAAGACAAGTATTCAGCTGGACCCAATTCACCTTGTTTCAATGTCTTAGTGATAAAATTTTAAGCCCAAATTGTGTTAAGTTTGTTGTAATTTGGCCCTGAACTATTATATTATACTTTGGGCCATCTTTTTTTTTATTTTGCATGCATTTCGATTAGGTTAAGCCCATTTTATTCAGCCTACAAGAAAAGTGACGGGATTAGCTTGTCTCTTTGAATTTTGAATTGTCTCTTAGAATTCCCATGCATGCATCTTTATATTCCAGCCTTGTAGTTCGAATTATTCAGTCAAAAAATGAATGAATTGTGATTCAAGTGAGTTATACTCACAAGTTCTTAGTTGAACGACACCGGAGTTTCAAACCTCCACCGGATAATGTCATTTCCCGACTCATTATAGTCGACGGGGTGCATTACTTATCAAATCTGATAGTGTTGGTTCCTTGCTCATTATAGCAAACGGGTCACACTCCCATAATTCAAATCTGATAGTGTTGGTTCCTTGCACATTATAGCAAACGGGTCACACTCCTCTATTTTAACCTTGAAGTGGACGATCGAAAATCAAGAACTCCAAGTATTCGTATAGGGTTTCACGGCAAGTACGTGGAGTTCGTATCATTTGGTGTCATGATAGGAATCAGGATGATGTGAATCATAAGACAAGGCCACACTTTGATCCAAATGATGATATGATCAAAGCTCAAGATGAACCAAGTTATGTTGGACCTATCACAAGGTCACGGTCCAAAAGAATGCAAGAAGAAGTTCAAAATCTTTTGATCCAAATAACTTAAGATTAGCTCCAAGAAGACAAGTATTCAGCTGGACCTAATTCACCTTGTTTCAATGTCTTAGTGATAGAATTTTAAGCCCAAATTGTGTTAAGTTTAATGTAATTTGGCCCTGAACTATTATATTATACTTTGGGCCATCTTTTTATTTATTTTGCATGCATTTCGATTAGGTTAAGCCCATTTTATTCAGCCTACAAGAAAAGTGACGGGATTAGGTTGTCTCTTTGAATTCTGAATTGTCTCTTAGAATTCCCATACATGCATCTTTATATTCCAGCCTTGTAGTTCGAAATATTCAGTCAAAAAACGAATGAATTGTGATTCAAGTGAGTTATACCCACAAGTTCTTAGGTGAACGACACCGGAGTTTCAAACTTCCATCGGATAATGTCATTTCCCGACTCATTATAGTCGACGGGGTGCATTACTTATCAAATCTGATAGTGTTGGTTCCTTGCTCATTATAGCAAACGGGTCACACTCCTATAATTCAAATCTGATAGTGTTGGTTCCTTGCTCATTATAGCAAACGGGACACACTCCTCTATTTTAACCTTGAAGTGGACGATTGAAAGTCAAGAACTCCAAGTATTCGTATAGTGTTCCACGGCAAGTACGTGGAGTTCGTATCATTTGGTATCATGATAGGAATCAGGATGATTTGAATCATAAGACAAGGCCACACTTTGATCCAAATGATGATATGATCACAACTCAAGATGAACCAAGTTATGTTGGACCTATCACAAGGACACGGTCCAAAAGAATGCAAGAAGAAGTTCAATCTCTTTTGATCCAAATAACTCAAGATTAGCTCCAAGAAGACAAGTATTCAGCTGGACCCAATTCACCTTGTTTCAATGTCTTAGTGATAGAATTTTAAGCCCCAATTGTGTTAAGTTTATTGTAATTTGGCCCTAAACTATTATATTATACTTTGGGCCATCTTTTTATTTATTTTGCGTGCATTTCGATTAGGTTAAGCCCATTTTATTCAGCCTACAAGAAAAGTGACGGGATTAGCTTGTTTCTTTGAATTCTGAATTGTCTCTTAGAATTCCCATACATGCATCTTTATATTCCAGCCTTGTAGTTCGAAATATTCAGTCAAAAAACGAATGAATTGTGATTTAAGTGAGTTATACTCACAAGTTCTTAGGTGAACGACACCGGAGTTTCAAACCTCCACCGGATAATGTCATTTCCCGACTCATTATAGTCGACGGGGTGCATTACTTATCAAATCTGATAGTGTTGGTTCCTTGCTCATTATAGCAAACGGGTCACACTCCTATAATTCAAATCTGATAGTGTTGGTTCCTTGCACATTATAGCAAACGGGTCACACTCCTCTATTTTAACCTTGAAGTGGACGATCGAAAATCAAGAACTCCAAGTATTCGTATAGGGTTTCACGGCAAGTACGTGGAGTTCGTATCATTTGGTGTCATGATAGGAATCAGGATGATGTGAATCATAAGACAAGGCCACACTTTGATCCAAATGATGATATGATCAAAGCTCAAGATGAACCAAGTTATGTTGGACCTATCACAAGGTCACGGTCCAAAAGAATGCAAGAAGAAGTTCAAAATCTTTTGATCCAAATAACTCAAGATTAGCTCCAAGAAGACAAGTATTCAGCTGGACCCAATTCACCTTGTTTCAATGTCTTAGTGATAGAATTTTAAGCCCAAATTGTGTTAAGTTTATTGTAATTTGGCCCTGAACTATTATATTATACTTTGGGCCATCTTTTTATTTATTTTGCATGCATTTCGATTAGGTTAAGCCCATTTTATTCAGCCTACAAGAAAAGTGACGGGATTAGCTTGTCTCTTTGAATTCTGAATTGTCTCTTAGAATTCCCATACATGCATCTTTATATTCCAGCCTTGTAGTTCGAAATATTCAGTCAAAAAACGAATGAATTGTGATTCAAGTGAGTTATACCCACAAGTTCTTAGGTGAACGACACCGGAGTTTCAAACTTCCACCGGATAATGTCATTTCCCGACTCATTATAGTCGACGGGGTACATTACTTATCAAATCTGATAGTGTTGGTTCCTTGCTCATTATAGCAAACGGGTCACACTCCTATAATTCAAATCTGATAGTGTTGGTTCCTTGCTCATTATAGCAAACGGGACACACTCCTCTATTTTAACCTTGAAGTGGACGATTGAAAGTCAAGAACTCCAAGTATTCATATAGTGTTTCACGGCAAGTACGTGGAGTTCGTATCATTTGGTATCATGATAGGAATCAGGATGATTTGAATCATAAGACAAGGCCACACTTTGATCCAAATGATGATATGATCACAACTCAAGATGAACCAAGTTATGTTGGACCTATCACAAGGTCACGGTCCAAAAGAATGCAAGAAGAAGTTCAATCTCTTTTGATCCAAATAACTCAAGATTAGCTCCAAGAAGACAAGTATTCAGCTGGACCCAATTCACCTTGTTTCAATGTCTTAGTGATAGAATTTTAAGCCCGAATTGTGTTAAGTTTGTTGTAATTTGGCCCTGAACTATTATATTATACTTTGGGCCATCTTTTTACTTATTTTGCATGCATTTCGATTAGGTTAAGCCCATTTTATTCAGCCTACAAGAAAAGTGACGGGATTAGCTTGTCTCTTTGAATTTTGAATTGTCTCTTTGAATTCCCATGCATGCTTCATTATGTTCCAGCCTTGTAGTTCGAAATATTCAGTCAAAAAATGAATGAATTGTGATTCAAGTGAGTTATACTCACAAGTTCTTAGTTGAACGACACCGGAGTTTCAAACCTCCACCGGATAATGTCATTTCCCGACTCATTATAGTCGACGGGGTGCATTACTAATCAAATCTGATAGTGTTGGTTCCTTGCTCATTATAGCAAACGGGTCACACTCCTATAATTCAAATCTGATAGTGTTGGTTCCTTGCTCATTATAGCAAACGGGTCACAGTCCTCTATTTTAACGTTGAAGTGGACGATCGAAAATCAAGAACTCCAAGTATTGGTATAGGGTTTCACGACAAGTACGTGGAGTTCGTATCATTTGGTGTCATGATAGGAATCAGGATGATGTGAATCATAAGACAAGGCCACACTTTGATCCAAATGATGATATGATCAAAACTCAAGATGAACCAAGTTATGTTGGACCTATCACAAGGTCACGGTCCAAAAGAATGCAAGAAGAAGTTCAAAATCTTTTGATCCAAATAACTCAAGATTAGCTCCAAGAAGACAAGTATTCAGCTGGACCCAATTCACCTTGTTTCAATGTCTTAGTGATAGAATTTTAAGCCCAAATTGTGTTAAGTTTATTGTAATTTGGCCCTGAACTATTATATTATACTTTGGGCCATCTTTTTATTTATTTTGCATGCATTTCGATTAGGTTAAGCCCATTTTATTCAGCCTACAAGAAAAGTGACGGGATTAGCTTGTCTCTTTGAATTCTGAATTGTCTCTTAGAATTCCCATAAATGCATCTTTATATTCCAGCCTTGTAGTTCGAAATATTCAGTCAAAAAACGAATGAATTGTGATTCAAGTGAGTTATACCCACAAGTTCTTAGGTGAACGACACCGGAGTTTCAAACTTCCACCGGATAATGTCATTTCCCGACTCATTATAGTCAACGGGGTGCATTACTTATCAAATCTGATAGTGTTGGTTCCTTGCTCATTATAGCAAACGGGTCACACTCCTATAATTCAAATCTGATAGTGTTGGTTCCTTGCTCATTATAGCAAACGGGACACACTCCTCTATTTTAACCTTGAAGTGGACGATTGAAAGTCAAGAACTCCAAGTATTCATATAGTGTTTCACGGCAAGTACGTGGAGTTCGTATCATTTGGTATCATGATAGGAATCAGGATGATTTGAATCATAAGACAAGGCCACACTTTGATCCAAATGATGATATGATCACAACTCAAGATGAACCAAGTTATGTTGGACCTATCACAAGGTCACGGTCCAAAAGAATGCAAGAAGAAGTTCAATCTCTTTTGATCCAAATAACTCAAGATTAGCTCCAAGAAGACAAGTATTCAGCTGGACCCAATTCACCTTGTTTCAATGTCTTAGTGATAGAATTTTAAGCCCGAATTGTGTTAAGTTTGTTGTAATTTGGCCCTGAACTATTATATTATACTTTGGGCCATCTTTTTACTTATTTTGCATGCATTTCGATTAGGTTAAGCCCATTTTATTCAGCCTACAAGAAAAGTGACGGGATTAGCTTGTCTCTTTGAATTTTGAATTGTCTCTTAGAATTCCCATACATGCATCTTTATATTCCAGCCTTGTAGTTCGAAATATTCTGTCAAAAAACGAATGAATTGTGATTCAAGTGAGTTATACTCACAAGTTCTTAGGTGAACGACACCGGAGTTTCAAACCTCCACCGGATAATATCATTTCCCGACTCATTATAGTCGACAGGGTGCATTACTTATCAAATCTGATAGTGTTGGTTCCTTGCTCATTATAGCAAACGGGTCACACTCCTATAATTCAAATCTGATAGTGTTGGTTCCTTGCTCATTATAGCACACGGGAAACACTCCTCTATTTGAACGTTGAACTGGACGATCGAAAATCAAGAACTCCAAGTATTCGTATAGTGTTTCACGGCAAGTACGTGGAGTTCGTTTCATTTGGTATCATGATAGGAATCAGGATGATTTGAATCATAAGACAAGGCCACACTTTGATCCAAATGATGATATGATCACAACTCAAGATGAACCAAGTTTTGTTGGACCTATCACAAGGTCACGGTCCAAAAGAATGCAAGAAGAAGTTCAAAATCTTTTGATCCAAATAACTCAAGATTAGCTCCAAGAAGACAAGTATTCAGCTGGACCCAATTCACCTTGTTTCAATGTCTTAGTGATAGAATTTTAAGCCCAAATTGTGTTAAGTTTGTTGTAATTTGGCCCTGAACTATTATATTATACTTTGGGCCATCTTTTTTTTTTATTTTGCATGCATTTCGATTAGGTTAAGCCCATTTTATTCAGCCTACAAAAAAAGTGACGGGATTAGCTTGTCTCTTTGAATTTTGAATTGTCTCTTAGAATTCCCATGCATGCTTCATTATGTTCCAGCCTTGTAGTTCGAAATATTCAGTCAAAAAATGAATGAATTGTGATTCAAGTGAGTTATACTCACAAGTTCTTAGTTGAACGACACCGGAGTTTCAAACCTCCACCGGATAATGTCATTTCCCTACTCATTATAGTCGACGGGGTGCATTACTTATCAAATCTGATATTGTTGGTTCCTTGCTCATTATAGCAAACGGGTCACACTCCTATAATTCAAATCTGATAGTGTTGGTTCCTTGCTCATTATAGCAAACGGGTCACACTCATCTATTTTAACCTTGAAGTGGACGATCGAAAATCAAGAACTCCAAGTATTGGTATAGGGTTTCACGGCAAGTACGTGGAGTTCGTATCATTTGGTGTCATGATAGGAATCAGGATGATGTGAATCATAAGACAAGGCCACACTTTGATCCCAATGATGATATGATCAAAACTCAAGATGAACCAAGTTATGTTGGACCTATCTCAAGGTCACGGTCCAAAAGAATGCAAGAAGAAGTTCAAAATCTTTTGATCCAAATAACTCAAGATTAGCTCCAAGAAGACAAGTATTCAGCTGGACCCAATTCACCTTGTTTCAATGTCTTAGTGATAGAATTTTAAGCCCAAATTGTGTTAAGTTTATTGTAATTTGGCCCTGAACTATTATATTATACTTTGGGCCATCTTTTTATTTATTTTGCATGCATTTCGATTAGGTTAAGCCCATTTTATTCAGCCTACAAGAAAAGTGACGGGATTAGCTTGTCTCTTTGAATTCTGAATTGTCTCTTAGAATTCCCATACATGCATCTTTATATTCCAGCCTTGTAGTTCGAAATATTCAGTCAAAAAACGAATGAATTGTGATTCAAACGAGTTATACTCACAAGTTCTTAGGCGAACGACACCGGAGTTTCAAACCTCCACCGGATAATGTCATTTCCCGACTCATTATAGTCGACGGGGTGCATTACTTATCAAATCTGATAGTGTTGGTTCCTTGCTCATTATAGCAAACGGGTCACACTCCTATAATTCAAATCTGATAGTGTTGGTTCCTTGCTCATTATAGCAAACGGGACACACTCCTCTATTTTAACCTTGAAGTGGACGATTGAAAATCAAGAACTCCAAGTATTCGTATAGTGTTTCACGGCAAGTACGTGGAGTTCGTATCATTTGGTATCATGATAGGAATCAGGATGATTTGAATCATAAGACAAGGCCACACTTTGATCCAAATGATGATATGATCACAACTCAAGATGAACCAAGTTATGTTGGACCTATCACAAGGTCACGGTCCAAAAGATTGCAAGAAGAAGTTCAAAATCTTTTGATCTAAATAACTCAAGATTAGCTCCAAGAAGACAAGTATTCAGCTGGACCCAATTCACCTTGTTTCAATGTCTTAGTGATAGAATTTTAAGCCCAAATTGTGTTAAGTTTGTTGTAATTTGGCCCTGAACTATTATATTATACTTTGGGCCATCTTTTTTTTTTATTTTGCATGCATTTCGATTAGGTTAAGCCCATTTTATTCAGCCTAGAAGAAAAGTGACGGGATTAGCTTGTCTCTTTGAATTTTGAATTGTCTCTTAGAATTCCCATGCATGCTTCATTATGTTCCAGCCATGTAGTTCGAAATATTCAGTCAAAAAATGAATGAATTGTGATTCAAGTGAGTTATACTCACAAGTTCTTAGTTGAACGACACCGGAGTTTCAAACCTCCACCGGATAATGTCATTTCCCGACTCATTATAGTCGACGGGGTGCATTACTTATCAAATCTGATAGTGTTGGTTCCTTGCTCATTATAGCAAACGGGTCACACTCCTATAATTCAAATCTGATAGTGTTGGTTCCTTGCTCATTATAGCAAACGGGTCACACTCCTCTATTTTAACCTTGAAGTGGACGATCGAAAATCAAGAACTCCAAGTATTGGTATAGGGTTTCACGACAAGTACGTGGAGTTCGTATCATTTGGTGTCATGATAGGAAACAGGATGATGTGAATCATAAGACAAGGCCACACTTTGATCCAAATGATGATATGATCAAAACTCAAGATGAACCAAGTTATGTTGGACCTATCACAAGGTCACGGTCCAAAAGAATGCAAGAAGAAGTTCAAAATCTTTTGATCCAAATAACTCAAGATTAGCTCCAAGAAGACAAGTATTCAGCTGGACCCAATTCACCTTGTTTCAATGTCTTAGTGGTAGAATTTTAAGCCCAAATTGTGTTAAGTTTATTGTAATTTGGCCCTGAACTATTATATTATACTTTGGGCCATCTTTTTATTTATTTTGCATGCATTTCGATTAGGTTAAGCCCATTTTATTCAGCCTACAAGAAAAGTGACGGGATTAGCTTGTCTCTTTGAATTCTGAATTGTCTCTTAGAATTCCCATACATGCATCTTTATATTCCAGCCTTGTAGTTCGAAATATTCAGTCAAAAAACGAATGAATTGTGATTCAAATGAGTTATACTCACAAGTTCTTAGGTGAACGACACCGGAGTTTCAAACCTCCACCGGATAATGTCATTTCCCGACTCATTATAGTCGACGGGGTGCATTACTTATCAAATCTGATAGTGTTGGTTCCTTGCTCATTATAGCAAACGGGTCACACTCCTATAATTCAAATCTGATAGTGTTGGTTCCTTGCTCATTATAGCAAACGGGACACACTCCTCTATTTTAACCTTGAAGTGGACGATTGAAAGTCAAGAACTCCAAGTATTCGTATAGTGTTTCACGGCAAGTACGTGGAGTTCGTATCATTTGGTATCATGATAGGAATCAGGATGATTTGAATCATAAGACAAGGCCACACTTTGATCCAAATGATGATATGATCACAACTCAAGATGAACCAAGTTTTGTTGGACCTATCACAAGGTCACGGTCCAAAAGAATGCAAGAAGAAGTTCAAAATCTTTTGATCCAAATAACTCAAGATTAGCTCCAAGAAGACAAGTATTCAGCTGGACCCAATTCACCTTGTTTCAATGTCTTAGTGATAGAATTTTAAGCCCAAATTGTGTTAAGTTTGTTGTAATTTGGCCCTGAACTATTATATTATACTTTGGGCCATCTTTTTTATTTTATTTTGCATGCATTTCGATTAGGTTAAGCCCATTTTATTCAGCCTACAAGAAAAGTGACGGGATTAGCTTGTCTCTTTGAATTTTTAATTGTCTCTTAGAATTCCCATGCATGCATCTTTATATTCCAGACTTGTAGTTCGAATTATTCAGTCAAAAAATGAATGAATTGTGATTCAAGTGAGTTATACTCTCAAGTTCTTAGTTGAACGACACCGGAGTTTCAAACCTCCACCGGATAATGTCATTTCCCGACTCATTATAGTCGACGGGGCGCATTACTTATCAAATCTGATAGTGTTGGTTCCTTGCTCATTACAGCAAACGGGTCACGCTCCTATAATTCAAATCTGATAGTGTTGGTTCCTTGCTCATTATAGCAAACGGGTCACACTCCTCTATTTTAACCTTAAGGTGGACGATCAAAAATCAAGAACTCCAAGTATTGGTATAGGGTTTCACGGCAAGTACGTGGAGTTCGTATCATTTGGTGTCATGATAGGAATCAGGATGATGTGAATCATAAGACAAGGCCACACTTTGATCCAAATGATGATATGATCAAAACTCAAGATGAACCAAGTTATGTTGGACCTATCACAAGGTCACGGTCCAAAAGAATGCAAGAAGAAGTTCAAAATCTTTTGATCCAAATAACTCAAGATTAGCTCCAAGAAGACAAGTATTCAGCTGGACCCAATTCACCTTGTTTCAATGTCTTAGTGATAGAATTTTAAGCCCAAATTGTGTTAAGTTTATTGTAATTTGGCCCTGAACTATTATATTATACTTTGGGCCATCTTTTTATTTATTTTGCATGCATTTCGATTAGGTTAAGCCCATTTTATTCAGCCTACAAGAAAAGTGACGGGATTAGCTTGTCTCTTTGAATTCTGAATTGTCTCTTAGAATTCCCATACATGCATCTTTATATTCCAGCCTTGTAGTTCGAAATATTCAGTCAAAAAACGAATGAATTGTGATTCAAATGAGTTATACTCACAAGTTCTTAGGTGAACGACACCGGAGTTTCAAACCTCCACCGGATAATGTCATTTCCCGACTCATTATAGTCGACGGGGTGCATTACTTATCAAATCTGATAGTGTTGGTTCCTTGCTCATTATAGCAAACGGGTCACACTCCTATAATTCAAATCTGATAGTGTTGGTTCCTTGCTCATTATAGCAAACGGGAAACACTCCTCTATTTCAACCTTGAAGTGGACGATTGAAAATCAAGAACTCCAAGTATTCGTATAGTGTTTCACGGCAAGTACGTGGAGTTCGTATCATTTGGTATCATGATAGGAATCAGGATGATTTGAATCATAAGACAAGGCCACACTTTGATCCAAATGATGATATGATCACAACTCAAGATGAACCAAGTTATGTTGGACCTATCACAAGGTCACGGTCCAAAAGAACGCAAGAAGAAGTTCAATCTCTTTTGATCCAAATAACTCAAGATTAGCTCCAAGAAGACAAGTATTCAGCTGGACCCAATTCACCTTGTTTCAATGTCTTAGTGATAGAATTTTAAGCCCAAATTGTGTTAAGTTTATTGTAATTTGGCCCTGAACTATTATATTATACTTTGGGCCATCTTTTTATTTATTTTGCATGCATTTCGATTAGGTTAAGCCCATTTTATTCAGCCTACAAGAAAAGTGACGGGATTAGCTTGTCTCTTTGAATTCTGAATTATCTCTTAGAATTCCCATACATGCATCTTTATATTCCAGCCTTGTAGTTCGAAATATTCAGTCAAAAAACGAATGAATTGTGATTCAAGTGAGTTATACTCACAAGTTCTTAGGTGAACGACACCGGAGTTTCAAACCTCCACCGGATAATATCATTTCCCGACTCATTATAGTCGACAGGGTGCATTACTTATCAAATCTGATAGTGTTGGTTCCTTGCTCATTATAGCAAACGGGTCACACTCCTATAATTCAAATCTGATAGTGTTGGTTCCTTGCTCATTATAGCAAACGGGAAACACTCCTCTATTTCAACCTTGAAGTGGACGATTGAAAATCAAGAACTCCAAGTATTCGTATAGTGTTTCACGGCAAGTACGTGGAGTTCGTATCATTTGGTATCATGATAGGAATCAGGATGATTTGAATCATAAGACAAGGCCACACTTTGATCCAAATGATGATATGATCACAACTCAAGATGAACCAAGTTATGTTGGACCTATCACAAGGTCACGGTCCAAAAGAATGCAAGAAGAAGTTCAAAATCTTTTGATCCAAATAACTCAAGATTAGCTCCAAGAAGACAAGTATTCAGCTGGACCCAATTCACCTTGTTTCAATGTCTTAGTGATAGAATTTTAAGCCCAAATTGTGTTAAGTTTGTTGTAATTTGGCCCTGAACTATTATATTATACTTTGGGCCATCTTTTTTTTTTATTTTGCATGCATTTCGATTAGGTTAAGCCCATTTTATTCAGCCTACAAGAAAAGTGATGGGATTAGCTTGTCTCTTTGAATTCTGAATTGTCTCTTAGAATTCCCATACATGCATCTTTATATTCCAGCCTTGTAGTTCGAAATATTCAGTCAAAAAACGAATGAATTGTGATTCAAATGAGTTATACTCACAAGTTCTTAGGTGAACGACACCGGAGTTTCAAACCTCCACCGGATAATGTCATTTCCCAACTCATTATAATCGACGTGGTGCATTACTTATCAAATCTGATAGTGTTGGTTCCTTGCTCATTATAGCAAACGGGTCACACTCCTATAATTCAAATCTGATAGTGTTGGTTCCTTGCTCATTATAGCAAACGGGTCACACTCCTCTATTTTAACCTTGAAGTGGACGATCGAAAATCAAGAACTCCAAGTATTGGTATAGGGTTTCACGACAAGTACGTGGAGTTCGTATCATTTGGTGTCATGATAGGAATCAGGATGATGTGAATCATAGGACAAGGCCACACTTTGATCCAAATGATGATATGATCAAAACTCAAGATGAACCAAGTTATGTTGGACCTATCACAAGGTCACGGTCCAAAAGAATGCAAGAAGAAGTTCAAAATCTTTTGATCCAAATAACTCAAGATTAGCTCCAAGAAGACAAGTATTCAGCTGGACCCAATTCACCTTGTTTCAATGTCTTAGTGATAGAATTTTAAGCCCAAATTGTGTTAAGTTTATTGTAATTTGGCCCTGAACTATTATATTATACTTTGGGCCATCTTTTTATTTATTTTGCATGCATTTCGATTAGGTTAAGCCCATTTTATTCAGCCTACAAGAAAAGTGACGGGATTAGCTTGTCTCTTTGAATTCTGAATTATCTCTTAGAATTCCCATACATGCATCTTTATATTCCAGCCTTGTAGTTCGAAATATTCAGTCAAAAAACGAATGAATTGTGATTCAAGTGGGTTATACTCACAAGTTCTTAGGTGAACGACACCGGAGTTTCAAACCTCCACCGGATAATATCATTTCCCGACTCATTATAGTCGACAGGGTGCATTACTTATCAAATCTGATAGTGTTGGTTCCTTGCTCATTATAGCAAACGGGTCACACTCCTATAATTCAAATCTGATAGTGTTGGTTCCTTGCTCATTATAGCAAACGGGAAACACTCCTCTATTTCAACCTTGAAGTGGACGATTGAAAATCAAGAACTCCAAGTATTCGTATAGTGTTTCACGGCAAGTACGTGGAGTTCGTATCATTTGGTATCATGATAGGAATCAGGATGATTTGAATCATAAGACAAGGCCACACTTTGATCCAAATGATGATATGATCACAACTCAAGATGAACCAAGTTATGTTGGACCTATCACAAGGTCACGGTCCAAAAGAACGCAAGAAGAAGTTCAATCTCTTTTGATCCAAATAACTCAAGATTAGCTCCAAGAAGACAAGTATTCAGCTGGACCCAATTCACCTTGTTTCAATGTCTTAGTGATAGAATTTTAAGCCCAAATTGTGTTAAGTTTATTGTAATTTGGCCCTGAACTATTATATTATACTTTGGGCCATCTTTTTATTTATTTTGCATGCATTTCGATTAGGTTAAGCCCATTTTATTCAGCCTACAAGAAAAGTGACGGGATTAGCTTGTCTCTTTGAATTCTGAATTATCTCTTAGAATTCCCATACATGCATCTTTATATTCCAGCCTTGTAGTTCGAAATATTCAGTCAAAAAACGAATGAATTGTGATTCAAGTGAGTTATACTCACAAGTTCTTAGGTGAACGACACCGGAGTTTCAAACCTCCACCGGATAATATCATTTCCCGACTCATTATAGTCGACAGGGTGCATTACTTATCAAATCTGATAGTGTTGGTTCCTTGCTCATTATAGCAAACGGGTCACACTCCTATAATTCAAATCTGATAGTGTTGGTTCCTTGCTCATTATAGCAAACGGGTCACACTCCTCTATTTTAACCTTGAAGTGGACGATCGAAAATCAAGAACTCCAAGTATTGGTATAGGGTTTCACGACAAGTACGTGGAGTTCGTATCATTTGGTGTCATGATAGGAATCAGGATGATGTGAATCATAAGACAAGGCCACACTTTGATCCAAATGATGATATGATCAAAACTCAAGATGAACCAAGTTATGTTGGACCTATCACAAGGTCACGGTCCAAAAGAATGCAAGAAGAAGTTCAAAATCTTTTGATCCAAATAACTCAAGATTAGCTCCAAGAAGACAAGTATTCAGCTGGACCCAATTCACCTTGTTTCAATGTCTTAGTGATAGAATTTTAAGCCCAAATTGTGTTAAGTTTGTTGTAATTTGGCCCTGAACTATTATATTATACTTTGGGCCATCTTTTTTTTTTATTTTGCATGCATTTCGATTAGGTTAAGCCCATTTTATTCAGCCTACAAGAAAAGTGACGGGATTAGCTTGTCTCTTTGAATTTTGAATTGTCTCTTAGAATTCCCATGCATGCTTCATTATGTTCCAGCCTTGTAGTTCGAAATATTCAGTCAAAAAATGAATGAATTCTGATTCAAGTGAGTTATACTCACAAGTTCTTAGTTGAACGACACTGGAGTTTCAAACCTCCACCGGATAATGTCATTTCCCGACTCATTATAGTCGACGGGGTGCATTACTTATCAAATCTGATAGTGTTGGTTCCTTGCTCATTATAGCAAACGGGTCACACTCCTATAATTCAAATCTGATAGTGTTGGTTCCTTGCTCATTATAGCAAACGGGTCACACTCCTCTATTTTAACCTTGAAGTGGACGATCGAAAATCAAGAACTCCAAGTATTGGTATAGGGTTTCACGACAAGTACGTGGAGTTCGTATCATTTGGTGTCATGATAGGAATCAGGATGATGTGAATCATAAGACAAGGCCACACTTTGATCCAAATGATGATATGATCAAAACTCAAGATGAACCAAGTTATGTTGGACCTATCACAAGGTCACGGTCCAAAAGAATGCAAGAAGAAGTTCAAAATCTTTTGATCCAAATAACTCAAGATTAGCTCCAAGAAGACAAGTATTCAGCTGGACCCAATTCACCTTGTTTCAATGTCTTAGTGATAGAATTTTAAGCCCAAATTGTGTTAAGTTTATTGTAATTTGGCCCTGAACTATTATATTATACTTTGGGCCATCTTTTTATTTATTTTGCATGCATTTCGATTAGGTTAAGCCCATTTTATTCAGCCTACAAGAAAAGTGACGGGATTAGCTTGTCTCTTTGAATTCTGAATTGTCTCTTAGAATTCCCATACATGCATCTTTATACTCCAGCCTTGTAGTTCGAAATATTCAGTCAAAAAACGAATGAATTGTGATTCAAGTGAGTTATACCCACAAGTTCTTAGGTGAACGACACCGGAGTTTCAAACTTCCACCGGATAATGTCATTTCCCGACTCATTATAGTCGACGGGGTGCATTACTTATCAAATCTGATAGTGTTGGTTCCTTGCTCATTATAGCAAACGGGTCACACTCCTATAATTCAAATCTGATAGTGTTGGTTCCTTGCTCATTATAGCAAACGGGACACACTCCTCTATTTTAACCTTGAAGTGGAAAATTTAAAGTCAAGAACTCCAAGTATTCGTATAGTGTTTCACGGCAAGTACGTGGAGTTCGTATCATTTGGTATCATGATAGGAATCAGGATTATTTGAATCATAAGACAAGGCCACACTTTGATCCATATGATGATATGATCACAACTCAAGATGAACCAAGTTATGTTGGACCTATCACAAGGTCACGGTCCAAAAGAATGCAAGAAGCAGTTCAATCTCTTTTGATCCAAATAACTCAAGATTAGCTCCAAGAAGACAAGTATTCAGCTGGACCCAATTCACCTTGTTTCAATGTCTTAGTGATAGAATTTTAAGCCCGAATTGTGTTAAGTTTGTTGTAATTTGCCCCTGAACTATTATATTATACTTTGGGCCATCTTTTTTTTTTATTTTGCATGCATTTCGATTAGGTTAAGCCCATTTTATTCAGCCTACAAGAAAAGTGACGGGATTAGCTTGTCTCTTTGAATTCTGAATTGTCTCTTAGAATTCCCATACATGCATCTTTATATTCCAGCCTTGTAGTTCGAAATATTCAGTCAAAAAACGAATGAATTGTGATTCAAATGAGTTATACTCACAAGTTCTTAGGTGAACGACACCGGAGTTTCAAACCTCCACCGGATAATGTCATTTCCCGACTCATTATAGTCGACGGGGTGCATTACTTATCAAATCTGATAGTGTTGGTTCCTTGCTCATTATAGCAAACGGGTCACACTCCTATAATTCAAATCTGATAGTGTTGGTTCCTTGCTCATTATAGCAAACGGGACACACTCCTCTATTTTAACCTTGAAGTGGACAATTGAAAATCAAGAACTCCAAGTATTCGTATAGTGTTTCACGGCAAGTACGTGGAGTTCGTATCATTTGGTATCATGATAGGAATCAGGATGATTTGAATCATAAGACAAGGCCACACTTTGATCCAAATGATGATATGATCACAACTCAAGATGAACCAAGTTATGTTGGACCTATCACAAGGTCACGGTCCAAACGAATGCAAGAAGAAGTTCAAAATCTTTTGATCCAAATAACTCAAGATTAGCTCCAAGAAGACAAGTATTCAGCTGGACCCAATTCACCTTGTTTCAATGTCTTAGTGATAGAATTTTAAGCCCAAATTGTGTTAAGTTTGTTGTAATTTGGCCCTGAACTATTATATTATACTTTGGGCCATCTTTTTTTTTTATTTTGCATGCATTTCGATTAGGTTAAGCCCATTTTATTCAGCCTATATGAAAAGTGACGGGATTAGCTTGTCTCTTTGAATTTTGAATTGTCTCTTAGAATTCCCATGCATGCTTCATTATGTTCCAGCCTTGTAGTTCGAAATATTCAGTCAAAAAATGAATGAATTGTGATTCAAGTGAGTTATACTCACAAGTTCTTAGTTGAACGACACTGGAGTTTCAAACCTCCACCGGATAATGTCATTTCCCGACTCATTATAGTCGACGGGGTGCATTACTTATCAAATCTGATAGTGTTGGTTCCTTGCTCATTATAGCAAACGGGTCACACTCCTATAATTCAAATCTGATAGTGTTGGTTCCTTGCTCATTATAGCAAACGGGTCACACTCCTCTATTTTAACCTTGAAGTGGACGATCGAAAATCAAGAACTCCAAGCATTGGTATAGGGTTTCACGACAAGTACGTGGAGTTCGTATCATTTGGTGTCATGATAGGAATCAGGATGATGTGAATCATAAGACAAGGCCACACTTTGATCCAAATGATGATATGATCAAAACTCAAGATGAACCAAGTTATGTTGGACCTATCACAAGGTCACGGTCCAAAAGAATGTAAGAAGAAGTTCAAAATCTTTTGATCCAAATAACTCAAGATTAGCTCCAAGAAGACAAGTATTCAGCTGGACCCAATTCACCTTGTTTCAATGTCTTAGTGATAGAATTTTAAGCCCAAATTGTGTTAAGTTTATTGTAATTTGGCCCTGAACTATTATATTATACTTTGGGCCATCTTTTTATTTATTTTGCATGCATTTCGATTAGGTTAAGCCCATTTTATTCAGGCTACAAGAAAAGTGACGGGATTAGCTTGTCTCTTTGAATTCTGAATTGTCTCTTAGAATTCCCATACATGCATCTTTATATTCCAGCCTTGTAGTTCGAAATATTCAGTCAAAAAACGAATGAATTGTGATTCAAATGAGTTATACTCACAAGTTCTTAGGTGAACGACACCGGAGTTTCAAACCTCCACCGGATAATGTCATTTCCCGACTCATTATAGTCGACGGGGTGCATTACTTATCAAATCTGATAGTGTTGGTTCCTTGCTCATTATAGCAAACGGGTCACACTCCTCTATTTTAACCTTGAAGTGGACGATCGAAAATCAAGAACTCCAAGTATTGGTATAGGGTTTCACGACAAGTACGTGGAGTTCGTATCATTTGGTGTCATGATAGGAATCAGGATGATGTGAATCATAAGACAAGGCCACACTTTGATCCAAATGATGATATGATCAAAACTCAAGATGAACCAAGTTATGTTGGACCTATTCCAAGGTCACGGTCCAAAAGAATGCAAGAAGAAGTTCAAAATCTTTTGATCCAAATAACTCAAGATTAGGTCCAAGAAGACAAGTATTCAGCTGGACCCAATTCACCTTGTTTCAATGTCTTAGTGATAGAATTTTAAGCCCAAATTGTGTTAAGTTTATTGTAATTTGGCCCTGAACTATTATATTATACTTTGGGCCATCTTTTTATTTATTTTGCATGCATTTCGATTAGGTTAAGCCCATTTTATTCAGCCTACAAGAAAAGTGACGGGATTAGCTTGTCTCTTTGAATTCTGAATTGTCTCTTAGAATTCCCATACATGCATCTTTATATACCAGCCTTGTAGTTCGAAATATTCAGTCAAAAAACGAATGAATTGTGATTCAAATGAGTTATACTCACAAGTTCTTAGGTGAACGACACCGGAGTTTCAAACCTCCACCGGATAATGTCATTTCCCGACTCATTATAGTCGACGGGGTGCATTACTTATCAAATCTGATAGTGTTGGTTCCTTGCTCATTATAGCAAACGGGTCACACTCCTATAATTCAAATCTGATAGTGATGGTTCCTTGCTCATTATAGCAAACGGGACACACTCCTCTATTTTAACCTTGAAGTGGACGATTGAAAATCAAGAACTCCAAGTATTCGTATAGTGTTTCACGGCAAGTACGTGGAGTTCGTATCATTTGGTATCATGATAGGAATCAGGATGATTTGAATCATAAGACAAGGCCACACTTTGATCCAAATGATGATATGATCACAACTCAAGATGAACCAAGTTATGTTGGACCTATCACAAGGTCACGGTCCAAAAGAACGCAAGAAGAAGTTCAATCTCTTTTGATCCAAATAACTCAAGATTAGCTCCAAGAAGACAAGTATTCAGCTGGACCCAATTCACCTTGTTTCAATGTCTTAGTGATAGAATTTTAAGCCCAAATTGTGTTAAGTTTGTTGTAATTTGGCCCTGAACTATTATATTATACTTTGGGCCATCTTTTTTTTTATTTTGCATGCATTTCGATTAGGTTAAGCCCATTTTATTCAGCCTACAAGAAAAGTGACGGGATTAGCTTGTCTCTTTGAATTTTGAATTGTCTCTTAGAATTCCCATACATGCATCTTTATATTCCAGCCTTGTAGTTCGAATTATTCAGTCAAAAAATGAATGAATTGTGATTCAAGTGAGTTATACTCACAAGTTCTTAGTTGAACGACACCGGAGTTTCAAACCTCCACCGGATAATGTCATTTCCCGACTCATTATAGTCGACGGGGTGCATTACTTATCAAATCTGATAGTGTTGGTTCCTTGCTCATTACAGCAAACGGGTCACACTCCTATAATTCAAATCTGATAGTGTTGGTTCCTTGCTCACTATAGCAAACGGGTCACACTCCTCTATTTTAACCTTGAAGTGGACGATCGAAAATCAAGAACTCCAAGTATTGGTATAGGGTTTCACGGCAAGTACGTGGAGTTCGTATCATTTGGTGTCATGATAGGAATCAAGATGATGTGAATCATAAGACAAGGCCACACTTTGATCCAAATGATGATATGATCAAAACTCAAGATGAACCAAGTTATGTTGGACCTATCACAAGGTCACGGTCCGAAAGAATGCAAGAAGAAGTTCAAAATCTTTTGATCCAAATAACTCAAGATTAGCTCCAAGAAGACAAGTATTCAGCTGGACCCAATTCACCTTGTTTCAATGTCTTAGTGATAGAATTTTAAGCCCAAATTTTGTTAAGTTTATTGTAATTTGGCCCTGAACTATTATATTATACTTTGGGCCATCTTTTTATTTATTTTGCATGCATTTCGATTAGGTTAAGCCCATTTTATTCAGCCTACAAGAAAAGTGACGGGATTAGCTTGTCTCTTTGAATTCCCATGCATGCATCTTTATATTCCAGCCTTGTAGTTCGGATTATTCAGTCAAAAAATGAATTAATTGTGATTCAAGTGAGTTATACTCACAAGTTCTTAGTTGAACGATACCGGAGTTTCAAACCTCCACCGGATAATGTCATTTCCCGACTCATTATAGTCGACGGGGTGCATTACTTATCAAATCTGATAGTGTTGGTTCCTTGCTCATTATAGCAAACGGGTCACACCCCTATAATTCAAATCTGATAGTGTTGGTTCATTGCTCATTATAGCAAACGGGTCACACTCCTCTATTTTAACCTTGAAGTGGACGATCCAAAATCAAGAATTCCAAGTATTGGTATAGGGTTTCACGGCAAGTACGTGGAGTTCGTATCATTTCGTATCATGATAGGAATCAGGATGATGTGAATTATAAGACAAGGCCACACTTTGGTCCAACAAGGCCACACTTTGATCCAAATGATGATATGATCACAACTCAAGATGAACCAAGTTATGTTGGACCTATCACAAGGTCACGGACCAAAAGAATGCAAGAAGAAGTTCAAAATCTTTTGATCCAAATAACTAAAGATTAGCTCCAAGAAGACAAGTATTCAGCTGGACCCAATTCACCTTGTTTCAATGTCTTAGTGATAGAATTTTAAGCGCAAATTGTGTTAAGTTTATTGTAATTTGGCCCTGAACTATTATATTATACTTTGGGCCATCTTTTTATTTATTTTGCATGCATTTCGATTAGGTTAAGCCCATTTTATTCAGCCTACAAGAAAAGTGACGGGATTAGCTTGTCTCTTTAAATTCTGAATTGTCTCTTAGAATTCTCACGCATGCATCTTTATATTCCAGCCTTGTAGTTCGAAATATTCAGTCAAAAAATTAATGAATTGTGATTCAAGTGAGTTATACTCACAAGTTCTTAGTTGAACGACACCGGAGTTTCAAACCTCCATCGGATAATGTCATTTCCCGACTCATTATAGTCGACGGGGTGCATTACTTATCAAATCTGATAGTGTTGGTTCCTTGCTCATTATTGCAAACGGGTCACACTCCTCTATTTTAACCTTGAAGTGGACGATCGAAAATCAAGAACTCCAAGTATTCGTATAGGGTTTCACGGCAAGTACGTGGAGTTCGTATCATTTGGTATCATGATAGGAATCAGGATGATGTGAATCATAAGACAAGGCCTCACTTTGGTCCAACAAGGCCACACTTTGATCCAAATGATGATATGATCACAACTCAAGATGAATCAAGTTATGTTGGACCTATCACAAGGTCACGGTCCAAAAGAATGCAAGAAGAAGTTCAAAATCTTTTGATCCAAATAACTCAAGATTAGCTCCAAGAAGGCAAGTATTCAGCTGGACCCAATTCACCTTGTTTCAATGTCTTAGTGATAGAATTTTAAGCCCAAATTGTGTTAAGTTTATTGTAATTTGGCCCTGAACTATTATATTATACTTTGGGCCATCTTTTTATTTATTTTGCATGCATTTCGATTAGGTTAAGCCCATTTTATTCAGCCTACAAGAAAAGTGACGGGATTAGCTTGTCTCTTTGAATTCTGAATTGTCTCTTAGAATTCACATGCATGCATCTTTATATTCCAGCCTTGTAGTTCGAATTATTCAGTAAAAAAAATGAATGAATATTGTGATTCAAGTGAGTTATACTCACAAGTTCTTAGTTGAACGACACCGGAGTTTCAAACCTCCACCGGATAATGTCATTTCCCGACTCATTATTGTCGACGGGGTGCATTACTTATCAAATCTGATAGTGTTGGTTCCTTGCTCATTATAGCAAACGGTCAGACCCCTATAATTCAAATCTGATAGTGTTGGTTCCTTGCTCATTATAGCAAACGGGTCACACTCCTCTATTTTAACCTTGAAGTGGACGATCGAAAATCAAGAACTCCAAGTATTCGTATAGGGTTTCACGGCAAGTACGTGGAGTTCGTATCATTTGGTATCATGATAGGAATCAGGATGATGTGAATCATAAGACAAGGCCTAACTTTGGTCCAACAAGGCCACACATTGATCCAAATGATGATATGATCACAACTCAAGATGAACCAAGTTATGTTGGACCTATCACAAGGTCACGGTCCAAAAGAATGCAAGAAGAAGTTCAAAATCTTTTGATCCAAATAACTCAAGATTAGCTCCAAGAAGACAAGTATTCAGCTGGACCCAATTCACCTTGTTTCAATGTCTTAGTGATAGAATTTTAAGCCCAAATTTTGTTAAGTTTATTGTAATTTGGCCCTGAACTATTATATTATACTTTGGGCCATCTTTTTATTTATTTTGCATGCATTTCGATTAGGTTAAGCCCATTTTATTCAGCCTACAAGAAAAGTGACGGGATTAGCTTGTCTCTTTGAATTCCCATGCATGCATCTTTATATTCCAGACTTGTAGTTCGGATTATTCAGTCAAAAAATGAATTAATTGTGATTCAAGTGAGTTATACTCACAAGTTCTTAGTTGAACGACACCGGAGTTTCAAACCTCCACCGGATAATGTCATTTCCCGACTCATTATAGTCGACGGGGTGCATTACTTATCAAATCTGATAGTGTTGGTTCCTTGCTCATTATAGCAAACGGGTCACACCCCTATAATTCAAATCTGATAGTGTTGGTTCATTGCTCATTATAGCAAACGGGTCACACTCCTCTATTTTAACCTTGAAGTGGACGATCCAAAATCAAGAATTCCAAGTATTGGTATAGGGTTTCACGGCAAGTACGTGGAGTTCGTATCATTTCGTATCATGATAGGAATCAGGATGATGTGAATTATAAGACAAGGCCACACTTTGGTCCAACAAGGCCACACTTTGATCCAAATGATGATATGATCACAACTCAAGATGAACCAAGTTATGTTGGACCTATCACAAGGTCACGAACCAAAAGAATGCAAGAAGAAGTTCAAAATCTTTTGATCCAAATAACTAAAGATTAGCTCCAAGAAGACAAGTATTCAGCTGGACCCAATTCACCTTGTTTCAATGTCTTAGTGATAGAATTTTAAGCGCAAATTGTGTTAAGTTTATTGTAATTTGGCCCTGAACTATTATATTATACTTTGGGCCATCTTTTTATTTATTTTGCATGCATTTCGATTAGGTTAAGCCCATTTTATTCAGCCTACAAGAAAAGTGACGGGATTAGCTTGTCTCTTTAAATTCTGAATTGTCTCTTAGAATTCTCACGCATGCATCTTTATATTCCAGCCTTGTAGTTCGAAATATTCAGTCAAAAAATTAATGAATTGTGATTCAAGTGAGTTATACTCACAAGTTCTTAGTTGAACGACACCGGAGTTTCAAACCTCCATCGGATAATGTCATTTCCCGACTCATTATAGTCGACGGGGTGCATTACTTATCAAATCTGATAGTGTTGGTTCCTTGCTCATTATTGCAAACGGGTCACACTCCTCTATTTTAACCTTGAAGTGGACGATCGAAAATCAAGAACTCCAAGTATTCGTATAGGGTTTCACGGCAAGTACGTGGAGTTCGTATCATTTGGTATCATGATAGGAATCAGGATGATGTGAATCATAAGACAAGGCCTCACTTTGGTCCAACAAGGCCACACTTTGATCCAAATGATGATATGATCACAACTCAAGATGAATCAAGTTATGTTGGACCTATCACAAGGTCACGGTCCAAAAGAATGCAAGAAGAAGTTCAAAATCTTTTGATCCAAATAACTCAAGATTAGCTCCAAGAAGGCAAGTATTCAGCTGGACCCAATTCACCTTGTTTCAATGTGTTAGTGATAGAATTTTAAGCCCAAATTGTGTTAAGTTTATTGTAATTTGGCCCTGAACTATTATATTATACTTTGGGCAATCTTTTTATTTATTTTGCATGCATTTCGATTAGGTTAAACCCATTTTATTCAGCCTACAAGAAAAGTGACGGGATTAGCTTGTCTCTTTAAATTCTGAATTGTCTCTTAGAATTCTCATGCATGCATCTTTATATTCCAGCCTTGTAGTTCGAAATATTCAGTCAAAAAATGAATGAATTGTGATTCAAGTGAGTTATACTCATAAGTTCTTAGTTGAACGACACCGGAGTTTCAAACCTCCATCGGATAATGTCATTTCCCGACTCATTATAGTCGACGGGGTGCATTACTTATCAAATCTGATAGTGTTGGTTCCTTGCTCATTATTGCAAACGGGTCACACTCCTCTATTTTAACCTTGAAGTGGACGATCGAAAATCAAGAACTCCAATTATTCGTATAGGGTTTCACGGCAAGTACGTGGAGTTCGTATCATTTGGTATCATGATAGGAATCAGGATGATGTGAATCATAAGACAAGGCATCACTTTGGTCCAACAAGGCCACACTTTGATCCAAATGATGATATGATCACAACTCAAGATGAATCAAGTTATGTTGGACCTATCAAAAGGTCACGGTCCAAAAGAATGCAAGAAGAAGTTCAAAATCTTTTGATCCAAATAACTCAAGATTAGCTCCAAGAAGGCAAGTATTCAGCTGGACCCAATTCACCTTGTTTCAATGTCTTAGTGATAGAATTTTAATCCCAAATTGTGTTAAGTTTATTGTAATTTGGCCCTGAACTATTATATTATACTTTGGGCCATCTTTTTATTTATTTTGCATGCATTTCGATTAGGTTAAGCCCATTTTATTCAGCCTACAAGAAAAGTGACGGGATTAGCTTGTCTCTTTGAATTCTGAATTGTCTCTTAGAATTCACATGCATGCATCTTTATATTCCAGCCTTGTAGTTCGAATTATTCAGTCAAAAAAATGAATGAATATTGTGATTCAAGTGAGTTATACTCACAAGTTCTTAGTTGAACGACACCGGAGTTTCAAACCTCCACCGGATAATGTCATTTCACGACTCATTATAGTCGACGGGGTGCATTACTTATCAAATCTGATAGTGTTGGTTCCTTGCTCATTATAGCAAACCGGTCAGACCCCTATAATTCAAATCTGATAGTGTTGGTTCCTTGCTCATTATAGCAAACGGGTCACACTCCTCTATTTTAACCTTGAAGTGGACGATCGAAAATCAAGAACTCCAAGTATTGGTATAGGGTTTCACGGCAAGTACGTGGAGTTCGTATCATTTGGTATCATGATAGGAATCAGGATGTTGTGAATCATAAGATAAGGCCTAACTTTGGTCCAACAAGGCCACACATTGATCCAAATGATGATATGATCACAACTCAAGATGAACCAAGTTATGTTGGACCTATCACAAGGTCACGGTCCAAAAGATTGCAAGAAGAAGTTCAATCTCTTTTGATCCAAATAACCCAAGATTAGCTCCAAGAAGACAAGTATTCAACTGGACCCAATCCACCTTGTTTCAATGTCTTAGTGATAGAATTTTAAGCCCAAATTATGTTAAGTTTATTGTAATTTGGCCCTGAACTATTATATTATACTTTGGGCCATCTTTTTATTTACTTTGCATGCATTTCGATTAGGTTAAGACCATTTTATTCAGCCTACAAGAAAAGTGACGGGATTAGCTTGTCTCTTTGAATTCTGAATTGTCTCTTAGAATTCCCATGCATGCTTCTTTATATTCCAGCCTTGTAGTTCGAAATATTCAGTCAAAAAATGAATGAATTGTGATTCAAGTGAGTTATACTCACAAGTTCTTAGTTGAACGACACCGGAGTTTCAAACCTCCACCGGATAATGTCATTTCCCGACTCATTATAATCGACGGGGTGCATTACTTATCAAATCTGATAGTGTTGGTTCCTTGCTCATTATAGCAAACGGGTCACACTCCTATAATTCAAATCTGATAGTGTTGGTTCCTTACTCATTATAGCAACCGGGTCACACTCCTCTATTTTAACCTTGAAGTGGACGATCGAAAATCAAGAACTGCAAGTATTGGTATATGGTTTCACGGCAAGTACGTGGAGTTCGTATCATTTGGTATCATGATAGGAATCAGGATGATGTGAATCATAAGACAAGGCCACACTTTGGTCTAACAAGGCCACACTTTGATCCAAATGATGCTATGATCACAACTCAAGATGAACCAAGTTATGTTGGGCCTATCACAAAGTCACGGTCCAAAAGAATGCAAGAAGAAGTTCAATCTCTTTTGATCGAAATAACTCAAGATTAGCTCCAAGAAGACAAGTATTCAGCTGGACCCAATTCACCTTGTTTCAATGTCTTAGTGATAGAATTTTAAGCCCAAATTGTGTTAAGTTTATTGTAATTTGGCCCTGAACTATTATATTATACTTTGGGCCATCTTTTTATTTATTTTGCATGCATTTCTGTTAGGTTAAGCCCATTTTATTCAGCCTACATGAAAAGTGACGGGATTAGCTTGTCTCTTTGAATTCTGAATTGTCTCTTGGATTTCCCATTCATGCATCTTTATATTCCAGCCTTGTAGTTCGAATTATTCAGTCAAAAAATGAATGAATTGTGATTCAAGTGAGTTATACTCACAAGTTCTTAGTTGAACGACACCGGAGTTTCAAACCTCCACCGGATAATGTCATATCCCGACTCATTATAGTCGACGGGGTGCATTACTTATCAAATCTGATAGTGTTGGTTCCTTGCTCATTATAGCAAACGGGTCACACTCCTATAATTCAAATCTGATAGTGTTGGTTCCTTGCTCATTATAGCAAACGGGTCACACTCCTCTATTTTAACCTTGAAGTGGACGATCGAAAATCAAGAACTCCATGTATTGGTATAGGGTTTCACGGAAAGTACGTGGAGTTCGTATCATTTGGTATCATGATAGGAATCAGGATGATGTGAATCATAAGACAAGGCCACACTTTGATCCAACAAGGCCACACTTTGATCCAAATGATGATATGATTACAACTCAAGATGAACCATGTAGAACCCGAGCGTAAGGTACCACATCCCCTGCACCGAGACCCGACCCGTATATGAAATGGAAGTCCATACACGTGCCAAATCCACGACGAACGGGGACACAACACACACGCTATGCTAGGCGGGACTAACCCTTAAACCATTCAACTCAAGATAACATCAAATGAGAGTTAAAATAGAATGCGGAAGCAAGAACGACATATAATATATACAACGAGCCACCAAGCTAAAAAAATAGATATACAAAAGCAGTCAAGTTCAACGGCACTCACGGCCTACAAATCATAACGCTCCAAGCTATACTATGATCATATACAGAATAACAATAAGGGTATGAGTATATGAGACTGAAAAGAAGTGTTAAACATAAATGCAAGTCCTAGACGACTTGTATTCCCGCCTAGCACTCCTATACCTGCACAAAACAACTGAAAACAACCGGGTTCAGTCTAAAAGAGACTGGTGGGTATAAAACGGGGCATAAGATATAATATCGCATAAATTAAACACATACATGCAAGCCCTAATCCCGTGTGAAGTTTGATAAGAATTTACCAAGTGGTTAAAACAAAAGAAAACATCAACTGGATTACGACGTTCATATTCATTCATAATTATTCATAAGGGTTTATGGCCCGGCGAGTGGGCGTGCACAATCTCCAACCTACTCCTCATGTAATCATAAGCAATTATTCAATCATTCGTTATCATACATAAATCTTTTGCGCTCATAAATAACATGATCATAATCATTCATATACACCTTCTTCCTCCGGGTGGTGGACGGGCTTGCAAGACCCGGCCACCGGTTCATACATAGGCCAATGGGGGTACATGAATCCCCTAAGGGCACGCAGCTCCCATTCCTCGCTAAACCTCCTAGCGAGGGCCGGTATCGCCGTAGTTTGGTTGGAACTAGTATATGGGATCCCCGCCAGCCCTTGCTTCCTCGGTTAACCACATATACTAAGTCCCGGGGCCCGTGCAATCATAAATCATAAATATCTCGCCAAACATAAGGTAGGGTTTCATAAATAAAAAGGGGTCATACTTTTGAAATCATTTACCCAAAATGACTCGATATATATAAATATAGTATTTTGGCTTAAAACCTTTCACATAAGGGATATATCGGGTCACTTTAACTATTAGAAGAAAAACCCACCTTCAAAGCAAAAGAAAGGCACAAGCATCTCAATGCTCGCCCTCGTCTCCGACCAAACCTGAATCTGTGCAAAAGAAAAGGTATGAGACTCAATGACCACATATGATGCTCGACAATGAAGTGAATATGACATGAATGCATAAATGATCATGTTATATCATAAAAATGTTCATGTGCACGATTAAGAAATTTAAAACATATAATCAAATCACTCGTTCATATAATTCATTCAATTTCATAATTTCATAAATTCATATTTCATATAAATTTCATAAATTCATAACATTCATAATGCATATCAATTAATCCAAGAATTCATTTAAGAACCATAGCAAGTAATATTCATATTCTCATTTAGGAATAAAATAAATAAATAAAACGTTCAATCAATAGTCGGTAATTAAATACGCGAAATAGAAATCAATTAATTTCAAGAATTGAATTAAATCAAATAATATTTAAAATATATAATAAATATATAATAATATACAATAACTTATGTATATATATAATATATATATATATATATATATACGCACACATGCATAAATATATATATATGTATACATATGCATGCAATATTATATAACTTCATGCATACACGTACACACACAAAAATGTAATATAAATACTCATGCATGCAATTAACTCCACAATTCCATGCACACACAACACCAGTCCCATGCATGGAACACACACACTGCATAGAAATATAAACAACAGCAACCACATTCATGCATCGCAGGACAAGAAAACGCAGGCAGCAATAGCATACACACAGCAGCAACCCAGAAACGCAGGCAAACAGTTCTGAAAAACGGGGTGACAAACCAGTGTCACCTCCCAAGCCCAGACCGAGACACCCCCGTGTCTCGGTACAGCAATTCCAGGCCAAACTGCACCCCCGTTCCTCGCAGGAAAGAGCAAAATGGCACCCCCGTGTCTCGCACCAGCACATCCCCTGTTTTCTCGATAGCAACTGACGCGGAAGAAGGCAGCAACGAATGCAAGAAAAGCAAGCAAAGTAGGCAACAAAATAAGGCATGAAAAGCAGTAAGAACACAGCTTGAACACACCCACAAGGCTACGAAAACTGACAGCAAAAGTGTGAAGGAATTACAGCAGTTTTTGACAGCAAACATCAGGCCAAAACAGAGCAAAATCTCGAGGAAAAACAGAGCAAGAAGATCTCCAACCATCCCAACATGTTCAAGTCACAAAGGCTAACAAATGTGCATCAAAACAACATAATTTCAACACATAATTCAGTTCCAAAAAGAGCTCAACCGTGATAGCAATCGTACGTGACATTCAAGTGAATTTTTCTCAAAGTGTCATAAATGATAACTCATTAATATCTCAACCACCATGAAATCAATGGCCATAAATGATATGAGGATGTCAAAATAATCAATCTCAAGCTTGGAATCAATCAAAACCAACAAGAATCGAATGAGATCAACAAAATGCCCAAAATTCTTCATTTTCGGAAAAATAGCCCAGATATCATGAAACCATGCTCAAATTCGTGAATGAAAGGATGAAAATGATTATGAATGAACAAATATTACAACCCTAAGCTTACCTTGTTAATTGGAAGAAGTTTGGATGAGATTTGAGCTCCAAAATCTCTAAGGAAGGAAGGGTTACGGGACTGCTTGAATTTCCAGAGACTTTGGCTGAGTTTTGGGGATTGTGTGAGGGTTAGTTTGGTTAGGGCATGATATGTTAGGATAGGTGGTTGAGTTAGGGTTCTAAAGAATCAAACCATGGTTAATTTGGTTATAGTTTGGGTGAGATATGGCTATATTTGTACAACAAGGTCAGTTTAGTCTCCATTTCGTTTTTCGGTTGAATTTCGGAGGTTCAAATGACTTAGGAAAAATATAAGGCTATGTTTACTAAACTCGAATTTTCGTTACGAGTTCAGCGGAGTTGACGGAACTCGAATCCGAGTTCCCGAGCTCAAGATATTAAATTCGGAACCAAGGGTACGCTAAGTGCTCGTTAGCCCCCGATTTGGTTCCTCGAATCAAATTAAATTCGTTAACATAACAAATAAATTCAAAAACATAAACCGAGCATATAAGCATGTTCATAACACATATATTTACGACATACTAAAATTTGTGGCATATCGATATCATTTCATACAAGAATGAAGCTCAAAATTAGTAATATGCTCAATCCATGCAATTCATGCATAAATTATAAATTCCATGCACATATAATAATTTCCATGCATAAATTATGATTTCCATGCAATAAAATTTAAATAAATAAATAAATTAATTCTAATATTAAATAAATTAAATTAAGTCAACGTATATATATTTGAATAATTAATTAATATGATTAAACATGATTAATTAGCATAACATTTAATTAGCATAAACATTAAATTAATAGCATAATCAACATTAATAATTATATTAGCAATAATTGAAATACATATATATATATATTACAGTACGAAATATAATTAAAATAATAATAAATTAAAATAAAATATAATAAAATAAAATAATAACAATGTATAATAAAATTAAATATAAAACACGTAAAAACAATTAATTCGCACAAATTGGTAAACACGTACGTCATATCATTACGTCCGAAAAGTCGGGGCGTTACAAACCAAGTTATGTTGGACCTATCACAAGGTCACGGTCCAAAAGAACGCAAGAAGAAGTTCAATCTCTTTTGATCCAAATAACTCAAGATTAGCTCCAAGAAGACAAGTATTCAGCTGGACCCAATTCACCTTGTTTCAATGTCTTAGTGATAGAATTTTAAGCCCAAATTGTCTTAAGTTTATTGTAATTTGGCCCTGAACTATTATATTATACTTTGGGCCATCTTTTTATTTATTTTGCATGCATTTCGATTAGGTTAAGCCCATTTTATTCAGCCTACAAGAAAAGTGACGGGATTAGCTTGTCTCTTTAAATTCTGAATTGTCTCTTAGAATTCCCATGCATGCATCTTTATATTCCAGCCTTGTAGTTCGAAATATTCAGTCAAAAAATGAATGAATTGTGATTCAAGTGAGTTATACTCACAAGTTCTTAGTTGAACGACACCGGAGTTTCAAACCTCCATCGGATAATGTCATTTCCCGACTCATTATAGTCGACGGGGTGCATTACTTATCAAATCTGATAGTGTTGGTTCCTTGCTCATTATAGCAAACGGGTCACACTCCTCTATTTTAACCTTGAAGTGGACGATCGAAAATCAAGAACTCCAAGTATTCGTATAGGGTTTCACGGCAAGTACGTTGAGTTCGTATCATTTGGTATCATGATAGGAATCAGGATGATGTGAATCATAAGACAAGGCCACACTTTGGTCCAACAAGGCCACACTTTGATCCAAATGATGATATGATCACAACTCAAGATGAACCAAGTTATGTTGGACCTATCACAAGGTCACGGTCCAAAAGAATGCAAGAAGAAGTTCAATCTCTTTTGATCCAAATAACTCAAGATTAGCTCCAAGAAGACAAGTATTCAGCTGGACCCAATCCACCTTGTTTCAATGTCTTAGTGATAGAATTTTAAGCCCAAATTGTGTTAAGTTTATTGTAATTTGGCCCTGAACTATTATATTATACTTTGGCCCATCTTTTTACTTATTTCGCATGCATTTCGATTAGGTTAAGCCCATTTTATTCAGCCTACAAGAAAAGTGACGGGATTAGCTTGTCTCTTTGAATTCTGAATAGTCTCTTAGAATTCCCATGCATGCATCTTTATATTCCGGCCTTGTAGTTCGAAATATTCAGTCAAAAAATGAATGAATTGTGATTCAAGTGAGTTATACTCACAAGTTCTTAGTTGAACGACACCGGAGTTTCAAACCTCCACCGGATAATGTCATTTCCCGACTCATTATAGTCGACGGGGTGTATTACTTATCAAATCAGATAGTGTTGGTTCCTTACTCATTATAGCAAACGGGTCACACTCCTCTATTTTATCCTTGAAGTGGACGATCGAAAATCAAGAACTGCAAGTATTGGTATAGGGTTTCACGGCAAGTACGTGGAGTTCGTATCATTTGGTATCATGATAGGAATCAGGATGATGTGAATCATAAGACAAGGCCACACTTTGGTCCAACAAGGCCACAGTTTGATCCAAATGATGATATGATCACAACTCAAGATGAACCAAGTTATGTTGGACCTATCACAAGGTCACGGTCCAAAAGAATGCAAGAAGAACGTCAATCTCTTTTGATCCAAATAACTCAAGATTAGCTCCAAGAAGACAAGTATTCAGCTGGACCCAATCCACCTTGTTTCAATGTGTTAGTGATAGAATTTCAAGCCCAAATTGTGTTCAGTTTATTGTAATTTGACCCTGAACTATTATATTAAACTTTGGCCCATCTTTTTACTTATTTTGCATGCATTTCGATTAGGTTAAGCCCATTTTGTTTAGCCTACAAGAAAAGTGACGGGATTAGCTTGTCTCTTTGAATTCTGAATTGTCTCTTAGAATTCCCATGCATGCATCTTTATATTCCAGCCTTGTAGTTCCAAATATTCAGTCAAAAAATGAATGAATTGTGATTCAAGTGAGTTATACTCACAAGTTCTTAGTTGAACGACACCGGAGTTTCAAACCTCCACCGGATAATGTCATTACCCGACTCATTATAGTCGACGGGGTGCATTACTTATCAAATCTGATAATGTTGGTTCCTTACTCATTATAGCAAACGGGTCACACTCCTCTATTTTAACCTTGAAGTGGACGATCGAAAATCAAGAACTGCAAGTATTGGTATAGGGTTTCACGGCAAGTACGTGGAGTTCGTATCATTTGGTATCATGATAGGAATCAGGATGATGTGAATCATAAGACAAGGCCACACTTTGGTCCAACAAGGCCACAATTTGATCCAAATGATGATATGACCACAACTCAAGATGAACCAAGTTATGTTGAACCTATCACAAGGTCACGGTTCAAAAGAATGCAAGAAGAAGTTCAATCTCTTTTGATCCAAATAACTCAAGATTAGCTCCAAGATGACAAGTATTCAGCTGGACCCAATCCACCTTGTTTCAATGTCTTAGTGATAGAATTTCAAGCCCAAATTGTGTTAAGTTTATTGTAATTTGGCCCTGAACTATTATATTATACATTGGCCCATCTTTTTACTTATTTTGCATGCATTTCGATTAGGTTAAGCCCATTTTGTTTAGCCTACAAGAAAAGTGACGGGATTAACTTGTCTCTTTGAATTCTGAATTGTCTCTTAGAATTCCCATGCATGCATCTTTATATTCCAGCCTGGTAGTTCGAAATATTCAGTCAAAAAATGAATGAATTGTGATTCAAGTGAGTTATACTCACAAGTTCTTAGTTGAATGACACCGGAGTTTCAAACCTCCAACGGATAATGTCATTTCCCGACTCATTATAGTCGACGGGGTGCATTACTTATCAAATCTGATAGTGTTGGTTCCTTGCTCATTATAGCAAGCGGGTCATACTCCTATAATTCAAATCTGATAGTGTTGGTTCCTTGCTCATTTTAGCAAACGGGTCACACTCCTCTTTTTTAACCTTGAAGTGGACGATCGAAAATCAAGAACTCCAAGTATTGGTATAGGGTTTCACGGCAAGTACGTGGAGTTCGTATCATTTGGTATCATGATAGGAATCAGGATGATGTGAATCATAAGACAAGGCCACACTTTGGTCCAACAAGGCCACAGTTTGATCCAAATGATGATATGATCACAACTCAAGATGAACCAAGTTATGTTGGACCTATCACAAGGTCACGGTCCAAAAGAATGCAAGAAGAAGTTCAATCTCTTTTGATCCAAATAACTCAAGATTAGCTCCAAGAAGACAAGTATTCTGCTGGACCCAATCCACCTTGTTTCAATGTCTTAGTGATAGAATTTGAAGCCCAAATTGGGTTAAGTTTATTGTAATTTGGCCCTGAACTAATATATTATACTTTGGCCCATCTTTTTACTTATTTTGCATGCATTTCGATTAGGTTAAGCCCATTTTATTTAGCCTACAAGAAAAGTGACGGGATTAGCTTGTCTTTTTGAATTCTGAATTGTCTCTTAGAATTCCCATGCATGCATCTTTATATTCCAGCCTTGTAATTCGAAATATTCAGTCAAAAAATGAATGAATTGTGATTCAAGTGAGTTATACTCACAAGTTCTTAGTTGAACGACACCGGAGTTTCAAACCTCCACTGGATAATGTCATTACCCGACTCATTATAGTCCTCGGGGTGCATTACTTATCAAATCTGATAGTGTTGGTTCCTTGCTCATTATAGCAAACGGGTCACACTCCTGTAATTCAAATCTAATAGTGTTGGTTCCTTGCTCATTATAGCAAATGGGTCACACTCCTCTATTTTAACCTTGAAGTGGACGATCGAAAATCAAGAACTCCAAGTATTGGTATAGGGTTTCACGGAAAGTACGTGGAGTTCGTATCATTTGGTATCATGATAGGAATCAGGATGACGTGAATCATAAGACAAGGCCACACTTTCGTCCAACAAGGCGACACTTTGATCCAAATGATGATATGATCACAACTCAAGATGAACCAAGTTATGTTGGACCTATCACAAGGCCACGGTGCAAAAGAATGCAAGAAGAAGTTCAAAATCTTTTGATCCAAATAACTCAAGATTAGCTCCCAGAAGACAAGTATTCAGCTGGACCCAATCCACCTTGTTTCAATGTCTTAGTGATAGAATTTTAAGCCCAAATTGTGTTAAGTTCATTGTAATTTGGCCCTGAACTATTATATTATATTTTGGGCCATCTTTTTATTTATTTTGCATGCATTTCGATTAGGTTAAGCCCATTTTATTCAGCCTAGAAGAAAAGTGACGGGATTAGCTTGTCTCTTTGAATTCTGAATTATCTCTTAGAATTCCCATGCATGCATCTTTATATTCCAGCCTTGTAGTTCGAAATATTCAGTCAAAAAATGAATGAATTGTGATTCAAGTGAGTTATACTCACAAGTTCTTAGGTGAACGACACCGGAGTTTCAAACCTCCACCGGATAATGTCATTTCCCGACTCATTATAGTCGACGGGGTGCATTACTTATCAAATCTGATAATGTTGGTTCCTTGCTTATTATAGCAAACGGGTCACACTCCTCTATTTTAACCTTGAAGTGGACGATCGAAAATCAAGAACTCCAAGTATTGGTATAGGGATTCACGAAAAGTACGTGGAGTTCGTATCATTTGGTATCATGATAGGAATCAGGATGATGTGAATCATAAGACAAGGCCACACTTTGGTCCAACAAGGCCACACTTTGATCCAAATGATGATATGATCACAACTCAAGATGAACCAAGTTATGTTGGACCTATCACAACGTCACGTTCCAAAAGAATGCAAGAAGAAGTTCAATCTCTTTTGATCCAAATAACTCAAGATTAGCTCCAAGAAGACAAGTATTCAGCTGGACCCAATCCACCTTGTTTCAATGTCTAATTTTAAGCCCAAATTGTGTTAAGTTTATTGTAATTTGGCCCTGAACTATTATTTTATACTTTGGGCCATCTTTTTATTTATTTTGCATGCATTTCGATTAGGTTAAGCCCATTTTATTCAGCCTACAAGAAAAGTGACGGGATTAGCTTGTCTCTTTGAATTCTGAATTGTCTCTTAGAATTCCCATGCATGCATCTTTATATTCCAGCCTTGTAGTTCGAAATATTCAGACAAAAAATGAATGAATTGTGATTCAAGTGAGTTATACCCACAAGTTCTTAGTTGAACGACACCGGAGTTTCAAACCTCCACCGGATAATGTCATTTCCCGACTCGTTATAGTCGACGGGGTGCATTACTTATCAAATCTGATAATGTTGGTTCCTTACTCATTATAGCGAACGGGTCACACTCCTCTATTTTAACCTTGAAGTGGACGATCGAAAATCAAGAACTGCAAGTATTGGTATAGGGTTTCACGGCAAGTACGTGGAGTTCGTATCATTTGGTATCATGATAGGAATCAGGATGATGTGAATCATAAGACAAGGCCACACTTTGGTCCACCAAGGCCACAGTTTGATCCAAATGATGATATGATCACAACTCAAGATGAACCAAGTTATGTTGGACCTATCACAAGGTCACGGTCCAAAAGAATGCAAGAAGAACTTCAATCTCTTTTGATCCAAATAACTCAAGATTAGCTCCAAGAAGACAAGTATTCAGCTGGACCCAATCCACCTTGTTTCAATGTCTTAGTGATAGAATTTCAAGCCCAAATTGTGTTCAGTTTATTGTAATTTGACCCTGAACTATTATATTAAACTTTGGCCCATCTTTTTTCTTATTTTGCATGCATTTCGATTAGTTTAAGCCCATTTTGTTTAGCCTACAAGAAAAGTGACGGGATTAGCTTGTCTCTTTGAATTCTGAATTGTCTCTTAGAATTCCCATGCATGCATCTTTATATTCCAGCCTTGTAGTTCCAAATATTCAGTCAAAAAATGAATGAATTATGATTCAAGTGAGTTATACTCACAAGTTCTTAGTTGAACGACACCGGAGTTTCAAACCTCCACCGGATAATGTCATTACCCGACTCATTATAGTCGACGGGGTGCATTACTTATCAAATCTGATAATGTTGGTTCCTTACTCATTATAGCAAACGGGTCACACTCCTCTATTTTAACCTTGAAGTGGACGATCGAAAATCAAGAACTGCAAGTATTGGTATAGGGTTTCACGGCAAGTACGTGGAGTTCGTATCATTTGGTATCATGATAGGAATCAGGATGATGTGAATCATAAGACAAGGCCACACTTTGGTCCAACAAGGCCACAGTTTGATCCAAATGATGATATGACCACAACTCCAGATGAACCAAGTTATGTTGAACCTATCACAAGGTCACGGTTCAAAAGAATGCAAGAAGAAGTTCAATCTCTTTTGATCCAAATAACTCAAGATTAGCTCCAAGAAGACAAGTATTCAGCTGGACCCAATCCACCTTGTTTCAATGTCTTAGTGATAGAATTTCAAGCCCAAATTGTGTTAAGTTTATTGTAATTTGGCCCTGAACTATTATATTATACATTGGCCCATCTTTTTACTTATTTTGCATGCATTTCGATTAGGTTAAGCCCATTTTGTTTAGCCTACAAGAAAAGTGACGGGATTAGCTTGTCTCTTTGAATTCTGAATTGTCTCTTAGAATTCCCATGCATGCATCTTTATATTCCAGCCTTGTAGTTCCAAATATTCAGTCAAAAAATTAATGAATTGTGATTCAAGTGAGTTATACTCACAAGTTCTTAGTTGAACGACACCGGAGTTTCAAACCTCCACCGGATAATATCATTACCCGACTCATTATAGTCGTCGGGGTGCAATACTTATCAAATCTGATAGTGTTGGTTCCTTGCTCATTATAGCAAACGGGTTACACTCCTATAATTCAAATTTGATAGTGTTGGTTCCTTGCTCATTATAGCAAACGGGTCACACTCCTCTATTTTAACCTTGAAGTGGACGAGCGAAAATCAAGAACTCCAAGTATTGGTATAGGGTTTCACGGCAAGTACCTGGAGTTCGTATCATTTGGTATCATGATAGGAATCAGGATGATGTGAATCATAAGACAAGGTCACACTTTGGTCCAACAAGGCCACACTTTGATCCAAATGATGATATGATCACAACTCAAGATGAACCAAGTTATGTTGGTCCTATCACAAGGTCACGGTCCGAAAGAATGCAAGAAGAAGTTCAATCTCTTTTGATCCAAAATAACTCAAGATTAGCTCCAAGAAGACAAGTATTCAGCTGGACCCAATCCACCTTGTTTCAATGTCTTATTGATAGAATTTTAAGCCCAAATTGTGTTAAGTTTATTGTAATTTGGCCCTGAACTATTATATTATACTTTGGGCCATCTTTTTATTTATTTTGCATGCATTTCGATTAGGTTAAGCCCATTTTGTTTAGCCTACAAGAAAAGTGACGGGATTAGCTTATCTCTTTGAATTCTGAATTGTCTCTTAGAATTCCCATGCATGCATCTTTATATTCCAGCCTTGTAGTTCCAAATATTCAGTCAAAAAATTAATGAATTGTGATTCAAGTGAGTTATACTCACAAGTTCTTAGTTGAACGACACCGGAGTTTCAAACCTCCACTGGATAATGTCATTACCCGACTCATTATAGTCCTCGGGGTGCATTACTTATCAAATCTAATAGTGTTGGTTCCTTGCTCATTATAGCAAACGGGTCACACTCCTGTAATTCAAATCTAATAGTGTTGGTTCCTTGCTCATTATAGCAAATGGGTCACACTCCTCTATTTTAACCTTGAAGTGGACGATCGAAAATCAAGAACTCCAAGTATTGGTATAGGGTTTCACGGAAAGTACGTGGAGTTCGTATCATTTGGTATCATGATAGGAATCAGGATGACGTGAATCATAAGACAAGGCCACACTTTCGTCCAACAAGGCGACACTTTGATCCAAATGATGATATGATCACAACTCAAGATGAACCAAGTTATGTTGGACCTATCACAAGGCCACGGTGCAAAAGAATGCAAGAAGAAGTTCAAAATCTTTTGATCCAAATAACTCAAGATTAGCTCCCAGAAGACAAGTATTCAGCTGGACCCAATCCACCTTGTTTCAATGTCTTAGTGATAGAATTTTAAGCCCAAATTGTGTTAAGTTCATTGTAATTTGGCCCTGAACTATTATATTATATTTTGGGCCATCTTTTTATTTATTTTGCATGCATTTCGATTAGGTTAAGCCCATTTTATTCAGCCTAGAAGAAAAGTGACGGGATTAGCTTGTCTCTTTGAATTCTGAATTGTCTCTTAGAATTCCCATGCATGCATCTTTATATTCCAGCCTTGTAGTTCGAAATATTCAGTCAAAAAATGAATGAATTGTGATTCAAGTGAGTTATACTCACAAGTTCTTAGGTGAACGACACCGGAGTTTCAAACCTCCACCGGATAATGTCATTTCCCGACTCATTATAGTCGACGGGGTGCATTACTTATCAAATCTGATAATGTTGGTTCCTTGCTTATTATAGCAAACGGGGTCACACTCCTCTATTTTAACCTTGAAGTGGACGATCGAAAATCAAGAACTCCAAGTATTGGTATAGGGATTCACGAAAAGTACGTGGAGTTCGTATCATTTGGTATCATGATAGGAATCAGGATGATGTGAATCATAAGACAAGGCCACACTTTGGTCCAACAAGGCCACACTTTGATCCAAATGATGATATGATCACAACTCAAGATGAACCAAGTTATGTTGGACCTATCACAACGTCACGTTCCAAAAGAATGCAAGAAGAAGTTCAATCTCTTTTGATCCAAATAACTCAAGATTAGCTCCAAGAAGACAAGTATTCAGCTGGACCCAATCCACCTTGTTTCAATGTCTAATTTTAAGCCCAAATTGTGTTAAGTTTATTGTAATTTGGCCCTGAACTATTATTTTATACTTTGGGCCATCTTTTTATTTATTTTGCATGCATTTCGATTAGGTTAAGCCCATTTTATTCAGCCTACAAGAAAAGTGACGGGATTAGCTTGTCTCTTTGAATTCTGAATTGTCTCTTAGAATTCCCATGCATGCATCTTTATATTCCAGCCTTGTAGTTCGAATATTCAGACAAAAAATGAATGAATTGTGATTCAAGTGAGTTATACCCACAAGTTCTTAGTTGAACGACACCAGAGTTTCAAACCTCCACCGGATAATGTCATTTCCCGACTCGTTATAGTCGACGGGGTGCATTACTTATCAAATCTGATAATGTTGGTTCCTTACTCATTATAGCAAACGGGTCACACTTGTAACAGCCCGAAAACCCGCCTGTCGATATTGTCCGCTTTGGTGGGCTAAGCGACACCACCCTCACGGTTTTGTTTCTCCCGATGGAATTTAAGCCCGAAGGCGCCCACCCAGGAAAAGGCCTCAACAAGGGAAAGGTATCCACCCCCTTATAAAGGAGGCTTTGTTCCCCTCTCCAACCGATGTGGGACAAGCACTTTGAGCTTTACAGTCCACCCCCCCATAAGGGCCCAGCGTCCTCGCTGGCACACCGGCCCGGGTCCCGGCTCTGATACCATTTGTAACAGCCCGAAAACCCGCCTGTCGATATTGTCCGCTTTGGTGGGCTAAGCGACACCACCCTCACGGTTTTGTTTCTCCCGATGGAATTTAAGCCCGAAGGCGCCCACCCAGGAAAAGGCCTCAACAAGGGAAAGGTATCCACCCCCTTATAAAGGAGGCTTTGTTCCCCTCTCCAACCGATGTGGGACAAGCACTTTGAGCTTTACAGTCGACTGTGAAGCTCAAAGTGCTTGTCCCACATCGGTTGGAGAGGGGAACAAAGCCTCCTTTATAAGGGGGTGGATACCTTTCCCTTGTTGAGGCCTTTTCCTGGGTGGGCGCCTTCGGGCTTAAATTCCATCGGGAGAAACAAAACCGTGAGGGTGGTGTCGCTTAGCCCACCAAAGCGGACAATATCGACAGGCGGGTTTTCGGGCTGTTACAAATGGTATCAGAGCCGGGACCCGGGCCGGTGTGCCAGCGAGGACGCTGGGCCCTTATGGGGGGGTGGACTGTAAAGCTCAAAGTGCTTGTCCCACATCGGTTGGAGAGGGGAACAAAGCCTCCTTTATAAGGGGGTGGATACCTTTCCCTTGTTGAGGCCTTTTCCTGGGTGGGCGCCTTCGGGCTTAAATTCCATCGGGAGAAACAAAACCGTGAGGGTGGTGTCGCTTAGCCCACCAAAGCGGACAATATCGACAGGCGGGTTTTCGGGCTGTTACAACACTCCTCTATTTTAACCTTGAAGTGGACGATCGAAAATCAAGAACTGCAAGTATTGGTATAGGGTTTCACGGCAAGTACGTGGAGTTCGTATCATTTGGTATCATGATAGGAATCAGGATGATGTGAATCATAAGACAAGGCCACACTTTGGTCCACCAAGGCCACAGTTTGATCCAAATGATGATATGATCACAACTCAAGATGAACCAAGTTATGTTGGACCTATCACAAGGTCACGGTCCAAAAGAATGCAAGAAGAACTTCAATCTCTTTTGATCCAAATAACTCAAGATTAGCTCCAAGAAGACAAGTAGGACCCAATCCACCTTGTTTGAATGTCTTAGTGATAGAATTTCAAGTCCAAAGGATAATATCATTACCTGACTCATTATAGTCGTCGGGGTGCAATACTTATCAAATCTGATAGTGTTGGTTCCTTGCTCATTATAGCAAACGGGTCACACTCCTATAATTCAAATCTGATAGTGGTGGTTCTTTGCTCATTATAGCAAACGGGTCACACTCCTCTATTTTAACCTTGAAGTGGACGATCGAAAATCAAGAACTCCAAGTATTGGTATAGGGTTTCACGGCAAGTACGTAGAGTTCGTATCATTTGGTATCATGATAGGAATCAGGATGACGTGAATCATAAGACAAGGCCACACTTTGGTCCAATAAGGCCACACTTTGATCCAAATGATGATATGATCACAACTCAAGATGAACCAAGTTTTGTTGGTCCTATCACAAGGTCACGGTACAAAAGAATGCAAGAAGAAGTTCAATCTCTTTTGATCCAAATAACTCAAGATTAGCTCCAAGAAGACAAGTATTCAGCTGGACCCAATCCACCTTGTTTCAATGTGTTAGTGATAGAATTTCAAGCCCAAATTGTGTTCAGTTTATTGTAATTTGACCCTGAACTATTATATTAAACTTTGGCCCATCTTTTTTCTTATTTTGCATGCATTTCGATTAGTTTGAGCCCATTTTGTTTAGCCTACAAGAAAAGTGACGGGATTAGCTTGTCTCTTTGAATTCTGAATTGTCTCTTAGAATTCCCATGCATGCATCTTTATATTCCAGCCTTGTAGTTCCAAATATTCAGTCAAAAAATGAATGAATTGTGATTCAAGTGAGTTATACTCACAAGTTCTTAGTTGAACGACACCGGAGTTTCAAACCTCCACCGGATAATGTCATTACCCGACTCATTATAGTCGACGGGGTGCATTACTTATCAAATCTGATAATGTTGGTTCCTTACTCATTATAGCAAACGGGTCACACTCCTCTATTTTAACCTTGAAGTGGACGATCGAAAATCAAGAACTGCAAGTATTGGTATAGGGTTTCACGGCAAGTACGTGGAGTTCGTATCATTTGGTATCATGATAGGAATCAGGATGATGTGAATCATAAGACAAGGCCACACTTTGGTCCAACAAGGCCACAGTTTGATCCAAATGATGATATGACCACAACTCCAGATGAACCAAGTTATGTTGAACCTATCACAAGGTCACGGTTCAAAAGAATGCAAGAAGAAGTTCAATCTCTTTTGATCCAAATAACTCAAGATTAGCTCCAAGAAGACAAGTATTCAGCTGGACCCAATCCACCTTGTTTCAATGTCTTAGTGATAGAATTTCAAGCCCAAATTGTGTTAAGTTTATTGTAATTTGGCCCTGAACTATTATATTATACATTGGCCCATCTTTTTACTTATTTTGCATGCATTTCGATTAGGTTAAGCCCATTTTGTTTAGCCTACAAGAAAAGTGACGGGATTAGCTTGTCTCTTTGAATTCTGAATTGTCTCTTAGAATTCCCATGCATGCATCTTTATATTCCAGCCTTGTAGTTCCAAATATTCAGTCAAAAAATTAATGAATTGTGATTCAAGTGAGTTATACTCACAAGTTCTTAGTTGAACGACACCGGCGTTTCAAACCTCCACCGGATAATATCATTACCCGACTCATTATAGTCGTCGGGGTGCAATACTTATCAAATCTGATAGTGTTGGTTCCTTGCTCATTATAGCAAACGGGTCACACTCCTCTATTTTAACCTTGAATTGGACGATCGAAAATCCCGAACTCCAAGTATTGGTATAGGGTTTCACGGCAAGTACGTGGAGTTCGTATCATTTGGTATCATGATAGGAATCAGGATGATGTGAATCATAAGACAAGGCCACACTTTGGTCCAACAAGGCCACAGTTTGATCCAAATGATGATATGTCCACAACTCAAGATGAACCAAGTTATGTTGGACCTATCACAAGGTCACGGTCTAAAAGAATGCACGAAGAAGTTCAATCTCTTTTGATCCAAATAACTCAAGATTAGCTCCAAGAAGACAAGTATTCAGCTGGACCCAATCCAGCTTGTTTCAATGTCTTAGTGATAGAATTTCAAGCCCAAATTGTGTTAAGTTTATTGTAATTTGGCCCTGAACTATTATATTATACATTGGCCCATCTTTTTACTTATTTTGCACGCATTTCGATTAGGTTAAGCCCATTTTGTTTAGCCTACAAGAAAAGTGACGGGATTAGCTTGTCTCTTTGAATTCTGAATTGTCTCTTAGAATTCCCATGCATGCATCTTTATATTCCAGCCTTGTAGTTCCAAATATTCAGTCAAAAAATTAATGAATTGTGATTCAAGTGAGTTATACGCACAAGTTCTTAGTTGAACGACACCGGAGTTTCAAACCTCCACCGGACAATATCATTACCCGACTAATTATAGTCGTCGGGGTACAATACTTATCAAATCTGATAGTGTTGGTTCCTTGCTCATTATAGCAAACGGGTCACACTCCTATAATTCAAATCTGATAGTGTTGGTTCTTTGCTCATTATAGCAAACGGGTCACACTCCTCTATTTTAACCTTGAAGTGGACGATCGAAAATCAAGAACTCCAAGTATTGGTATAGGGTTTCACGGCAAGTACGTGGAGTTCGTATCATTTGGTATCATGATAGGAATCAGGATGATGTGAATCATAACACAAGGCCACACTTTGGTCCAACAAGGCCACACTTCGATCCAAATGATGATATGATCACAACTCAAGATGAGCCAAGTTATGTTGGACCTATCACAAGGTCACGGTCCAAAAGAATGCAAGAAGAAGTTCAATCTCTTTTGATCCAAATAACTCAAGATTAGCTCCAAGAAGACAAGTATTCAGCTGGGCCCAATCCACCTTGTTTCAATGTCTTAGTGATAGAATTTTAAGCCCAAATTGTGTTAAGTTTATAGTAATTTGGCCCTGAACTATTATATTATACTTTGGGCCATCTTTTTATTTATTTTGCATGCATTTCGATTAGGTTAAGCCCATTTTATTCAGCCTACAAGAAAAGTGACGGGATTAGCTTGTCTCTTTGAATTCTGAATTGTCTCTTAGAATTCCCATGCATGCATCTTTATATTCCAGCCTTGTAGTTCGAAATATTCAGTCAAAAAATGAATGAATTGTGATTCAAGTGAGTTATACTCGCAAGTTCTTAGTTGAACGACACCGGAGTTTCAAACCTCCAACGGATCATGTCATTTCCCCGACTCATTATAGTCGACGGAGTGCATTACTTACCAAATCTGATAATGTTGGTTCCTTACTCATTATAGCAAACGGGTCACACTCCTCTATTTTAACCTTGAAGTGGACGATCGAAAATCCAGAACTCTAAGTATTGGTATAGGGTTTCACGGCAAGTACGTGGAGTTCGTATCATTTGGTATCATGGTAGGAATCAGGATGATGTGAATCATAAGACAAGGCCACACTTTGGTCCAACAAGGCCACAGTTTGATCCAAATGATGATATGTCCACAACTCAAGATGAACCAAGTTATGTTGGACCTATCACAAGGCCACGGTCCAAAAGAATGCACGAAGAAGTTCAATCTCTTTTGATCCAAATAACTCAAGATTAGCTCCAAGAAGACAAGTATTCAGCTGGACCCAATCCACCTTGTTTCAATGTCTTAGTGATAGAATTTCAAGCCCAAATTGTGTTATGTTTATTGTAATTTGGCCCTGAACTATTATATTATACATTGGCCCATCTTTTTACTTATTTTGCATGCATTTCGATTAGGTTAAGCCCATTTTGTTTAGCCTACAAGAAAAGTGACGGGATTAGCTTGTCTCTTTGAATTCTGAATTGTCTCTTAGAATTCTCATGCATGCATCTTTATATTCCAGCCTTGTAGTTCCAAATATTTAGTCAAAAAATTAATGAATTGTGATTCAAGTGAGTTATACTCACAAGTTCTTAGTTGAACGACACCGGAGTTTCAAACCTCCAACGGATAATATCATTACCCGACTCATTATAGTCGTCAGGGTGCAATACTTATCAAATCTGATAGTGTTGGTTCCTTGCTCATTGTAGCAAACGGGTCACACTCCTATAATTCAAATAAGATAGTGTTGGTTCCTTGCTCATTATAGCAAACGGGTCACACTCCTCTATTTTAACCTTGAAGTGGACGATCAAAAATCAAGAACTCTAAGTATTGGTATGGGGTTTCACGGCAAGTACGTGGAGTTCGTATTATTTGGTATCATGATAGGAATCAGGATGATGTGAATCATAAGACAAGGCCACACTTTGGTCCAACAAGGCCACACTTTGATCCAAATGATGATATGATCACAACTCAAGATGAACCAAGTTATGCTGGACCTATCACAAGGTCACGGTCCAAAAGAATGCAAGATGAAGTTCAATCTCTTTTGATCCAAATAACTCAACATTAGCTCCAAGAAGACAAGTATTCAGCTGGACCCAATCCACCTTGTTTCAATGTCTAAGTGATAGAATTTTAAGCCCAAATTGTGTTAAGTTTATTGTAATTTGGCCCTGAACTATTATATTATACTTTGGGCCATCTTTTTATTTATTTTGCATGCATTTCGATTAGGTTAAGCCCATTTTATTCAGCCTACAAGAAAAGTGACGGGATTAGCTTGTCTCTTTGAATTCTGAATTGTCTCTTAGAATTCCCATGCATGCATCTTTATATTCTAGCCTTGTAGTTCGAAATATTCAGTCAATAAATGAATGAATTGTGATTCAAGTGAGTTATACTCACAATTTCTTAGTTGAACGACGCCGGAGTTTCAAACCTCCACCGGATAATGTCATTTCCCGACTCATTATAGTCGACGGGTTGCATTACATATCAAATCAGATAGTGTTGGTTCCTTGCTCATTATAGCAAACGGGCCACATTCCTCTATTTTAACCTTGAAGTGGACGATCGAAAATCAAGAACTCCAAGTATTGGTATAGGGTTTCACGGCAAGTACGTGGAGTTCGTATCATTTGGTATCATGATAGGAATCAGGATGATGTGAATCATAAGACAAGGCCACACTTTGGTCCAACAAGGCCACACTTTGATCCAAATGATGATATGATCACAACTCAAGATGAACCAAGTTTTGTTGGACCTATCACAAGGTCACGGTCCAAAAGAATGCAAGAAGAAGTTCAATCTCTTTTGATCCAAATAACTCAAGATTAGCTCCAAGAACACAAGTATTCAGCTGGACCCAATCCACCTTGTTTCAATGTCTTAGTGATGGAATTTTAAGCCCAAATTGTGTTAAGTTTATTGTAATTTGGCCCTGAACTATTATATTATACTTTGGGCCATCTTTTTATTTATTTTGCATGCATTTCGATTAGGTTAAGCCCATTTTATTCAGCCTACAAGAAAAGTGACGGGATTAGCTTGTCTCTTTGAATTCTGAATTGTCTCTTAGAATTCCCATGCATGCATCTTTATATTCTAGCCTTGTAGTTCGAAATATTCAGTCAAAAAATGAATGAATTGTGATTCAAGTGAGTTATACTCACAAGTTCTTAGTTGAACGACACCGGAGTTTCAAACCTCCCCCGGATAATGTCATTTCCCGACTCATTATAGTCGACGGGGTGCATTACTTATCAAATCAGATAGTGTTGGTTCCTTGCTCATTATAGCAAACGGGTCACACTCCTCTATTTTAACCTTGAAGTGGACGATCAAAAATCAAGAACTCCAAGTATTGGTATGGGGTTTCACGGCAAGTACGTGGAGTTCGTATTATTTGGTATCATGATAGGAATCAGGATGATGTGAATCATAAGACAAGGCCACACTTTGGTCCAACAAGGCCACACTTTGATCCAAATGATGAAATGATCACAACTCAAGATGAACCAAGTTATGCTGGACCTATCACAAGGTCACGGTCCAAAAGAATGCAAGATGAAGTTCAATCTCTTTTGATCCAAATAACTCAACATTAGCTCCAAGAAGACAAGTATTCAGCTGGACCCAATCCACCTCGTTTCAATGTGTAAGTGATAGAATTTTAAGCCCAAATTGTGTTAAGTTTATTGTAATTTGGCCCTGAACTATTATATTATACTTTGGGCCATCTTTTTATTTATTTTGCATGCATTTCAATTAGGTTAAGCCCATTTTATTCAGCCTACAAGAAAAGTGACGGGATTAGCTTGTCTCTTTGAATTCTGAATTGTCTCTTAGAATTCCTGTAGCACCCCGCACGTGAGGCACCACATCCCCCGCACTAAGGCTCAACACGAGTAACGAAATAGTTAATCCGCTCCCGTATCGAACCCTAGCGAACGGGAGACAAATATAAAAACTTTCCTAAGCCAGGCGGAGCTAGACCCTGCAACGAATACCAATCCACAATATATAATGCATGGCCAAGCCCAACCACAAACATACAAACCATAAACGGAATTTGGGCTCTTCAGGCCTCTTTTAAATCATAACCAAACCCAGTAAAAGCAATTCACTAATAATTACATAGTTATTCAGTTCATAAACTGCAGAATCCAATCGAACATAAATCCAATACATGAATGAGTGCAGAGACTCTCCTAACCTAACTCGATCAACTTAAAACTCCCAAAACCTCCGCCTAGCTCGAACTCCAAAAATCAAGCCTGCACACTAAAAGATTGGGGAGGGAGAGGGGTCAGTCTCTAGAAGACTGAGTGAGTAGGATCAATACATATATATAAACATGCACATGCAAATCATAAATTCCGAACAAGGTTTTGTTTGCAATTAGTTCCCTAAAAGGGCAAGAGAAGGATTAATCAATGCTCGGATTTTATGACTAATTCATATTAAATTTATTCCATTCGTAAATCATACATAAATATAAGGCTCGGCGAGTGAGCGTGCACAACCTCCATCCAAACTCCGACCGTGTACGACAAATATCAATAATATATTGATTAGGCGATCATGCAATATATTATAATACACACAGACCATAAATCATATCATAAAACATATTCGTTTGGGCGATCCGGATCCCGGCATTCCCGCACGGTGCATAATCATATCATAACATATACATAAGAAAAGCCTAATTCTTAACCAACCTTCTTCCTCCGGGTGGTGGACAAGTTAGCTAGACCTGCCCACCGATAAATACATAGGCCAATGGGGGTACATGAATCCCCCAAGGGCACGCAGCTCCCATTCCCCGCTAAATCTCCTAGCGAGGGCCGGTATCACCGTAGTTTGGTTGGGACTAGTATATGGGATCCCCGTCAGCCCTTGCTTCCTCGGTTAGCCACATATACTAAGTCCCGGGGCCCGTGAACATAACAGCTTAGCATAATCTCGCCAAAACATATCAATACATACATATGATACATACTATAAGAAATCATACCTTACCGTGTAACTCGGCATATGCTATATACGTACCTCTCCGTGTCATCCTAATCCATAGCTAGCATGAAGACACACGGTTTGGAGCATAGCCTCATTACAAAACCATTTTTAAGCTTATATCTGCTCATACGTATAACTCAGAAGGATTTACTCGATAACTCCATTTGAAAATCATATATATATATATAATCATAAGGTTTTGGCCAAAGCTTTTCACATAAGGGTTGTAGGGTTTGTTACATAGCTAAAACGAAAACCACCCTCACCTTAACCGTGATGAAACAAGGATCGAACACCAAGTGCCTGAACGATCAAAAGCTCTCCACCTGGAGACGAACTGTACAAAAGACCACAAGACGTGTTCGTGAGACTCAAGACTCTTAATGAACCATATATGACGCACGGCAATGAAGTGAATATGACATGAATGCATAAATGATCATATTATATCATAAAAATGTTCATGTGCACGATTAAGGAATTTAAAACATATAATTCAAATCATTCATTCATAATATTCATAAATTCATAAATTCATAATGCATATCAATTAATCTAAAATTCATTCAATAAGCATAACACATATAATATTCATATTCACATTTAGGAATAAAATAAATAAAACGTTCAATCAAAAGTCGATAGTTAAATACGCGAAATGGAATCAATTAATTTCAGTAATTAAATTAAATCAAATAATATTTGAAATATACAATAAATATATATAATATATATATATATATATATATATAATCAAATAACATTTACATATATAATATATATATATATATATATATACACTTACACGTACACACACTTATACACCTATATAATATATGCATGCAAATAACATAATAAAACCATGCATGCAAACTAATTAAACAGCCATGCATGCATTCACTCACACACATATACCACACAAATAAACAACAGCAGCAGCAGTTAATTTGAAAGAACAACAACTACCCACATGCATGCACAGAAAAGAAAAACGCAGGAAAAAGTTCAGAAAAAAAAACGGGGTGACACCCCCATGTCACCTCCCAAGCCCAGACCGAGACACCCCCGTGTCTCGGTACAGAAATTTCAGGCCAACCCGCACCCCCGTTCCACGCTGGAAAGAAGAAAATGGCACGCCCGTTCCTCGCAGCAGCAACAACAAATCACACACGCAGACTTACCCCTGTTTTTGACAGAAATTAATGCAGAAGAAGGGCAGCAACCAGGGTACGAAATGAGGCACGAAGAAGGCATGAAATGCAGCACAATACCAGCCTTAACAAGACACTAAAACTGACAGCAAAAACAAGGAGTAACGCAGCAGCTGACAGCAACTCTCTAGGCCAAAAAAACAGGGCAAAAGGTCTCGAAAAACAGGGCATGGCTGATCCTCTTCAATCCCACATATTCATATCAGTTTTGGCCATCAAATGTGCAGCAAGACATCATAAATTCAACACATAATTCAGTTCCAAACAAGCTCAATCAAGAAATGGAAGCATACGTGACTTTCATAGAAATTTCCTCAAAGTACCATAACTGATATCTCATCAATATCTCAACCACCACGAAATCAATGATCATAAATGATATGAGGAAGTCAAAACAATCATTCTCATGCTTGGAATCGATCAAAACCGTTAAGAATCAAAGAAGATCATGAATTTGCTCAAAACTTCCATTTTCGGGAAAATGGTCAGAAATGAATGAAACCATGCTCAAAATCTTGAATGAAAAGATGAAAATGCTCAGAATTAATCATATAATACAACCCTAAGCTTACCTTGATGATTGGTTGAAGTTTGGAGAAGATTTGAGCTCCAAAATCTTCAAGGGATGGAGGGTTACGGGACTGGACTGATGCAGTAGCTTTGGCTGAGTTTTTAGGGATGGTATGAGGGTTATCTCGGTTAGGGCTTGAAATATCTAGATAGGTGGTTGAGTTAGGGTTTAAATGAATCAAACTATGGTTACTTTGGTTGTGGTTTGGCCAAGTTATGGATGAATTAGTGTAACAAGGTCAAGTTGGTCTCCGTTTCGTTTTTCGGTTGGATTTCGGAGTTTCAAATGAATTCGGAAAATTATAAGGCTAAGTTTACTAAACTTGAATTTTCGTTACGAGTTCAGCGGAGTTGACGGAACTCGAATCCGAGTTCCCGAGCTCAAGATATTAAATTCGGAACCAAGGGTACGCTAAGTGCTCGTTAGCTCCCGTTTTGGTTCCTCAATTGAAATTTAATTCGTTAACATAACAAATGAATTCAAAAACATAAATTGAGTATAAAATCAAGTTCATAACACATATACGTACAACATATTACAAATTCGTGGCAATTTGATATCATTTCATAAGAGAACGAAGCACCAAAATGAACAACATGCATAATCCAAACAATTCATGCATAAATACATAAAATTCCCATGCAATATATTAACTCCATGCAATATAAATTTTCATGCAAAAATATAATCTTCATGCAAAAATATTACTTTGCATGCATATATAAAATTTTCATGCATGATTACATATTATACGTAAGATATATATATATTAATAATCAATTAATTAATTAAAACGTGATTAATTAACATAATACATAATTAGCATATTCATTAAATTAATAATAATAATTAAACATATATATATATATATATATATACGAGACATATATATAAAATTAATAATATTAAAATAAAATAATATAATATAATATAATAAAATAATAACAATTATAATAAAATTAAATATAAAACACGTAAAAACAATTAATCACGTAATTAAATAATTAAATTGCGCATTTTATAAACAAATACGCCACATTATTATAAAATGAAAAACTGGGGCGTTACAATCTCTCCCCCTTAAAAAGAATCCGTCCTCGGATTCAAAACACGCTTGAAATCAAATAATGAGAGATTCCCCGTCTCTCACAAACAGCAAGGAGAGAGCCCCGTCTCTCAAGCAGCAATGAGAGAACCCCGTCTCTCCAACAGTAATGAGAGTACCCCGTCTCTCAAACAAAAATAAGAGAATCCCCGTCTCTTAACCGAAAATAAAGCAAGGAAGTCTCCAATACTCCCAAGCAACTCACGCAAAACCCAAATTTAAAATCACGTAAGGCACCCAAAGCAAGTAATAAACGTCGTTCACATCGATATTCAATTACTCCAAGTAATTTAACACTGTACAGATCAAAACACCTAACATAAAATTTATATAAGTTAAATTTGCATGGATGCATGTATCATGAATGCTATAAGTACCGTTCACCGAAGTTTCAAAGTTTAGAATTGGGAGTTGTCGTTGTCCAGGGTAGAATCTATCCTGAAGGTAGCTCAGTGGTCAGATTGTCTTGAATCTCTTCAGGGATTATACTTCTTAGATCCCTTCTGCCTGGTACTGTTTCCAGTCTTCATTATTTCCCTTAATCTTCCTTCAACCAACTCTTTGTAGTTAACCAAGTTTGACCTCCCGAATACCCTTAGACCATCCGTCTTGAAGTTAGGTCCATAGCTGCTATCTTACCCATATCGGAGTTTGAAATACCCTCAAGGATAACTACTCCTGACAACCCTGACGATTCAATCCCTACCTTGAGGTGTTCTATATTAGGATCTACCTTAGCATGAATCCTTTTCTATCTTTCGTTCATATTATCCGTTCATTCCTTTTTAACCCCTTTAAGGTTGTATTCTGCATCTGACTCTGCATCTCTTGGATCTAAGACAGAATGTTCTTGATGCGTTTTGAAATTTGATGTAAATCCTCCAATGATCATCCTTTCCGGTTTAATTCCTTCTTAGATTTCCCTCCGAAGTAACATGGGACTAACCGAAGACTTAATAATATTGTCATTATTAAACCCTCTGTTGTACCCTATTGGATTACTCATGATTGCCATCATTCCATCGTATGCCAACTTGATTCGTCACTCTCTCTTGTCAATTCTGACTTAGGAGTTCCCAGAAGCTTCCTTATTATTCTGTTATCCCCAGATCCATGTTCTACACATAAGAATATTCTCTAAATCATTTCCTTTATTCCTGGTGATAGACTTCAACCGTATTTAGTAATTTAACTCCCCTCTTGATACTTATCCATTCAAACCGTCTTATTTATTTCTGATCATCACTAATAGGACTTCCAGGTCTTCCTTAGTTTGCAATTCCATTACTCTCACTAAAATATTCCTTCGAGCACCCATTCAATCTTCAATTTGTTCCTCGGTCGTGCTCTCCCCCTTAAATTTCTATTGTACCGAGTTGAACTCCATCAATTCTTCTCTTATCGAAACTCTTGATGAGTAAACCCCATTTGGTGGAGTTTTAACTGATATAAAAAAATCAAAGATTTGGCCTTTCAACTCCTTCCCTAGTTCTCTTGATGTCCGAACTCCTTTCTTAATCTTGTCCGGAACTCTAGTCTCACTTCTCCTTCTGAATTCTTGTTTCCTTTAACCTATCCCTTAATAGAAGTTCTTATTTCCCAAATTCTCCTTCCTTCTAATGTCATCCTATTATTTCTCTTCTCCATAACTCAGATGCGGCTCGGTGGAACTGATACGTGATAGTTGAGGCGAAAGGACTTCCTATCAAGTAAACACTAAAATGCATGTTGGGTTAAAATGACAATGCATGGGTCACGTTTACATCGAGCAATTATACAACACATTAGCGCAACGAAACCAATTAGAAATGCACGGATAAACATAAAGTCAAGAGAATAAATAACTAATGCAAAATGTGATGCACGTGCTATGAATGTTTTGGAACCTGTCACCAAGGTGATAAGCTATTAGCTCGGTAGCTTTTCCTCGTTCCTCCAATCCCGAGGTTACTTTGACTTGGTGATTATCCCTTGCCTTTCCCACGGTCTTCAAGTTTTCCATGAGTTGCATCACTTGTATCTTCCACTATCCGAGATTGAAATTCCGTAATCCTTAATTCCTCCACGTCCACAGAATTAGTATCCAAACTTCTCCTCGAAATTCGACCTTCACATCTAATCGTTACCTCGATCAAGAACTCCGCGCTTATCCTTTGGGAATTTAATTCATCTCCAATTGCTTATACTTGACCGCATGATTTCCTCTCTTTACCGTTTCCATTTGTTGCTCCATATCTTCCAATTCAGCCTCACAACATGCCAATTCAGCTTGGATTTGGAAAATTGAACTCAAGTCCTGTCCTTAGCATTATCACCCTCCATGAATTGTAGTTATCCTATTACTTATCTTTCTCTAACCCCTTCTGGACTTGTTTCCGATCTTACCTCGACTCCTCTTAATTATTAGTACCTCTTCCATGATCCAAATCCGGGACCCATATGTCTTCAAGGTTTTGTTCCCTTCATTTCTTAAGTTGTGAGATCCGGTTGAATCCAATTAATGCACTTCAGGTAGCAGATTCTCATAATTTAGTCTTTTGAGTCCCAACAATCCCATGATTATCTCCTATTTCGATTTCACCAAATGCCTCCCTGCCATCGCATCTCTAGATTCACTCTTCCCAAAGTATCCTACCCATCTTCCATGTCTCAGAAAGGTTTGCAATCAATCTTCTTTGACCTAGAACTTGGCCGTGGTTTGATATCATCTTTATAACCTGGGAACCATAACTTATTTCACGAATAGATGCATGCGATTAGTGCATGCTCATGGCACATATTCAATACGAAAGACAAGAATCCATATAAAATGCAACAAGTGCTTCACAAAATTCTTAAGGACACCAAATTCCATATTCAAGATCGATGCAATGCACACAATATCACATAGTCCCTATGCCGTTCGACTTAGACTGCCTCCAACACGACTCAAGAACACCGGTTTTGCAACCGGGCTCTGATACCACTTAAGGATGTAGCACCCCGCACGTGAGGCACCACATCCCCCGCACTAAGGCTCAACACGAGTAACGAAATAGTTAATCCGCTCCCGTATCGAACCCTAGCGAACGGGAGACAAATATAAAAACTTTCCTAAGCCAGGTGGAGCTAGACCCTGCAACGAATACCAATCCACAATATATAATGCATGGCCAAGCCCAACCACAAACATACAAACCATAAACGGAATTTGGGCTCTTCAGGCCTCTTTTAAATCATAACCAAACCCAGTAAAAGCAATTCACTAATAATTACATAGTTATTCAGTTCATAAACTGCAGAATCCAATCGAACATAAATCCAATACATGAATGAGTGCAGAGACTCTCCTAACCTAACTCGATCAACTTAAAACTCCCAAAACCTCCGCCTAGCTCGAACTCCAAAAATCAAGCCTGCACACTAAAAGATTGGGGAGGGAGAGGGGTCAGTCTCTAGAAGACTGAGTGAGTAGGAGCAATACATATATATAAACATGCACATGCAAATCATAAATTCCGAACAAGGTTTTGTTTGCAATTAGTTCCCTAAAAGGGCAAGAGAAGGATTAATCAATGCTCGGATTTTATGACTAATTCATATTAAATTTATTCCATTCGTAAATCATACATAAATATAAGGCTCGGCGAGTGAGCGTGCACAACCTCCATCCAAACTCCGACCGTGTACGACAAATATCAATAATATATTGATTAGGCGATCATGCAATATATTATAATACACACAGACCATAAATCATATCATAAAACATATTCGTTTGGGCGATCCGGATCCCGGCATTCCCGCACGGTGCATAATCATATCATAACATATACATAAGAAAAGCCTAATTCTTAACCAACCTTCTTCCTCCGGGTGGTGGACAAGTTAGCTAGACCTGCCCACCGATAAATACATAGGCCAATGGGGGTACATGAATCCCCCAAGGGCACGCAGCTCCCATTCCCCGCTAAATCTCCTAGCGAGGGCCGGTATCACCGTAGTTTGGTTGGGACTAGTATATGGGATCCCCGTCAGCCCTTGCTTCCTCGGTTAGCCACATATACTAAGTCCCGGGGCCCGTGAACATAACAGCTTAGCATAATCTCGCCAAAACATATCAATACATACATATGATACATACTATAAGAAATCATACCTTACCGTGTAACTCGGCATATGCTATATACGTACCTCTCCGTGTCATCCTAATCCATAGCTAGCATGAAGACACACGGTTTGGAGCATAGCCTCATTACAAAACCATTTTTAAGCTTATATCTGCTCATACGTATAACTCAGAAGGATTTACTCGATAACTCCATTTGAAAATCATATATATATATATAATCATAAGGTTTTGGCCAAAGCTTTTCACATAAGGGTTGTAGGGTTTGTTACATAGCTAAAACGAAAACCACCCTCACCTTAACCGTGATGAAACAAGGATCGAACACCAAGTGCCTGAACGATCAAAAGCTCTCCACCTGGAGACGAACTGTACAAAAGACCACAAGACGTGTTCGTGAGACTCAAGACTCTTAATGAACCATATATGACGCACGGCAATGAAGTGAATATGACATGAATGCATAAATGATCATATTATATCATAAAAATGTTCATGTGCACGATTAAGGAATTTAAAACATATAATTCAAATCATTCATTCATAATATTCATAAATTCATAAATTCATAATGCATATCAATTAATCTAAAATTCATTCAATAAGCATAACACATATAATATTCATATTCACATTTAGGAATAAAATAAATAAAACGTTCAATCAAAAGTCGATAGTTAAATACGCGAAATGGAATCAATTAATTTCAGTAATTAAATTAAATCAAATAATATTTGAAATATACAATAAATATATATAATATATATATATATATATATATATATATAATCAAATAACATTTACATATATAATATATATATATATATATATACACTTACACGTACACACACTTATACACCTATATAATATATGCATGCAAATAACATAATAAAACCATGCATGCAAACTAATTAAACAGCCATGCATGCATTCACTCACACACATATACCACACAAATAAACAACAGCAGCAGCAGTTAATTTGAAAGAACAACAACTACCCACATGCATGCACAGAAAAGAAAAACGCAGGAAAAAGTTCAGAAAAAAAAACGGAGTGACACCCCCGTGTCACCTCCCAAGCCCAGACCGAGACACTCCCGTGTCTCGGTACAGAAATTTCAGGCCAACCCGCACCCCCGTTCCACGCTGGAAAGAAGAAAATGGCACGCCCGTTCCTCGCAGCAGCAACAACAAATCACACACGCAGACTTACCCCTGTTTTTGACAGAAATTAATGCAGAAGAAGGGCAGCAACCAGGGTACGAAATGAGGCACGAAGAAGGCATGAAATGCAGCACAATACCAGCCTTAACAAGACACTAAAACTGACAGCAAAAACAAGGAGTAACGCAGCAGCTGACAGCAACTCTCTAGGCCAAAAAAACAGGGTAAAAGGTCTCGAAAAACAGGGCATGGCTGATCCTCTTCAATCCCACATATTCATATCAGTTTTGGCCATCAAATGTGCAGGAAGACATCATAAATTCAACACATAATTCAGTTCCAAACAAGCTCAATCAAGAAATGGAAGCATACGTGACTTTCATAGAAATTTCCTCAAAGTACCATAACTGATATCTCATCAATATCTCAACCACCACGAAATCAATGATCATAAATGATATGAGGAAGTCAAAACAATCATTCTCATGCTTGGAATCGATCAAAACCGTTAAGAATCAAAGAAGATCACGAATTTGCTCAAAACTTCCATTTTCGGGAAAATGGTCAGAAATGAATGAAACCATGCTCAAAATCTTGAATGAAAAGATGAAAATGCTCAGAATTAATCATATAACACAACCCTAAGCTTACCTTGATGATTGGTTGAAGTTTGGAGAAGATTTGAGCTCCAAAATCTTCAAGGGATGGAGGGTTACGGGACTGGACTGATGCAGTAGCTTTGGCTGAGTTTTTAGGGATGGTATGAGGGTTATCTCGGTTAGGGCTTGAAATATCTAGATAGGTGGTTGAGTTAGGGTTTAAATGAATCAAACTATGGTTACTTTGGTTGTGGTTTGGCCAAGTTATGGATGAATTAGTGTAACAAGGTCAAGTTGGTCTCCGTTTCGTTTTTCGGTTGGATTTCGGAGTTTCAAATGAATTCGGAAAATTATAAGGCTAAGTTTACTAAACTCGAATTTTCGTTACGAGTTCAGCGGAGTTGACGGAACTCGAATCCGAGTTCCCGAGCTCAAGATATTAAATTCGGAACCAAGGGTACGCTAAGTGCTCGTTAGCTCCCGTTTTGGTTCCTCAATTGAAATTTAATTCGTTAACATAACAAATGAATTCAAAAACATAAATTGAGTATAAAATCAAGTTCATAACACATATACATACAACATATTACAAATTCGTGGCAATTTGATATCATTTCATAAGAGAACGAAGCACCAAAATGAACAACATGCATAATCCAAACAATTCATGCATAAATACATAAAATTCCCATGCAATATATTAACTCCATGCAATATAAATTTTCATGCAAAAATATAATCTTCATGCAAAAATATTACTTTGCATGCATATATAAAATTTTCATGCATGATTACATATTATACGTAAGATATATATATATTAATAATCAATTAATTAATTAAAACGTGATTAATTAACATAATACATAATTAGCATATTCATTAAATTAATAATAATAATTAAACATATATATATATATATATACGAGACATATATATAAAATTAATAATATTAAAATAAAATAATATAATATAATATAATAAAATAATAACAATTATAATAAAATTAAATATAAAACACGTAAAAACAATTAATCACGTAATTAAATAATTAAATTGCGCATTTTATAAACAAATACGCCACATTATTATAAAATGAAAAACTGGGGCGTTACAATTCCCATGCATGCATCTTTATATTCTAGCCTTGTAGTTCGAAATATTCAGTCAAAAAATGAATGAATTGTGATTCAAGTGAGTTATACTCACAAGTTCTTAGTTGAACGACGCCGGAGTTTCAAACCTCCACCGGATAATGTCATTTCCCGACTCATTATAGTCGACGGGGTGCATTACGTATCAAATCAGATAGTGTTGGTTCCTTGCTCATTATAGCAAACGGGCCACATTCCTCTATTTTAACCTTGAAGTGGACGATCGAAAATCAAGAACTCCAAGTATTGGTATAGGGTTTCACGGTAAGTACGTGGAGTTCGTATCATTTGGTATCATGATAGGAATCAGGATGATGTGAATCATAAGACAAGGCCACACTTTGGTCCAACAAGGCCACACTTTGATCCAAATGATGATATGATCACAACTCAAGATGAACCAAGTTATGTTGGACCTATCACAAGGTCACGGTCCAAAAGAATACAAGATGAAGTTCAATCTCTTTTGATCCAAATAACTTAACATTAGCTCCAAGAAGACAAGTATTCAGCTGGACCCAATCCACCTTGTTTCAATGTCTTAGTGATAGAATTTTAAGCCCAAATTGTGTTAAGTTTATTGTAATTTGGCCCCGAACTATTAAATTATACTTTGGGCCATCTTTTTATTTATTTTGCATGCATTTCGATTAGGTTAAGCCCCTTTTATTCAGCCTACAAGAAAAGTGACGGTATTAGCTTTTCTCTTTGAATTCTGAATTGTCTCTTAGAATTCCCATGCATGCATCTTTATATTCCAGCCTTGTAGTTCGAAATATTCGGTCAAAAAATGAATGAATTGTGATTCAAGTGAGTTATACTCACAAGTTCTTAGTTGAACGACACCGGAGTTTCAAACCTCCACCGGATAATGTCATTTCCCGACTCATTATAGTCGACGGGGTGCATTACTTATCAAACCTGATAGTGTTGGTTCCTTTGTAGCACCCGAGCGTAAGGTAACACATCCCCCGCACCGAGACCCGACCCGTATATGAAATGGAAGTCCATACACGGGCCAAATCCGCGGCGAACTGGGACACAACACACACGCTATGCTAGGCGGGACTAACCCCTAAACCAATCAACTCAAGAAACATAAGGAATCAGAGTTAAAGAAAGTTTTGCGGAAGCCATAACGATAAAGCATATACAGTGAGTCACCAAGCTCCAAAAATAGATATACAAGAGCATTCAAATATGCAATGGCACTCATGGCCTACAAAATCATAACGCTCCAATCTATAACAAGATCAAATACAAAAGTAGCAACCAGAGTATGAATATGAGACTGAAAAGAAGTACTAAACACAAATGCAAGACCTAGACGACTTGTATTCCCGCCTAGCACTCCTATACCTGCACAAAACAGCTGAAAACAACCGGGTTCAGTCTAAAAGAGACTGGTGGGTATAAAAACGGGGCATAAGATATATAGTATCGCATAAATTAAACACATACATGCAAGCCCTAATCCCGTGTGAAGTTTGATAAGAATTTATCAAGTGGTTAAAACAATGAAGACATCAACGGGATTACGACGTTCATTTTCCTTCATAATTGTTCATAAGGGTTTAAGCTCGGCGAGTGAGCGTGCACAATCTCCAACCTTCTCCTCGTGTAATCATATCATAATTATTGGTGGTCATACATATCTTTCGTGCACATACATGAATGATCATAATCATACATATACACCTTCTTCCTCCGGGTGGTGGACAAGTTAGCTAGACCTGACCACCGGTTCATACATAGGCCAATGGGGGTACATGAATCCCCCAAGGGCACTCAGCTCCCATTCCTCGCTAAACCTCCTAGCGAGGGCCGGTATCACCGTAGTTTGGTTGGAACTGGTATATGGGATCCCCGTCAGCCCTTGCTTCCTCGGTTAGCCACATATACTAAGTCCCGGGGCCCGTATAAGCATATATATAAATGTGTCTCGCCAAACATAAGGTAGGGTTTCACAATTAAAAAGGGGTCATACATTTGAAATCATTTACCCAAAATGACTCGATTGATATAAATATATTATTTTGGCTTAAAACTTTACACATAAGGGATTTATAGGGTTGTTTTAACTAATAGAAGAAAAACCCACCTTTACCAAAGCAAAATAAAGGCACAAGCGTCTCAATGCTCGCCCTCGTCTCCGACAAAACCCGAATCTGTGCAAAAGAAAAGGTATGAGACACAATGACCACAAATGACGCTCGGCAATGAAGTGAATATGACATGAATGCATAAATGATCATGTTATATTATAAAAATGTTCATGTGCACGATTAAAGAATTTAAATCATATAATCAAATCATTCGTTCATATCTTTTATTCAATTTCATAATTTCATAAATTCATAATTTCATAAATTTACAATATTCCTAACATTCATAAATTTATAAATTCATAATGCATAACAATTAATCTAAAATTCATTTAATAAGCACAACACATATTATTCAAATTCACATTTAGGAATAAAACAAATAAAACGTTCAATCAATAGTCGGTAGAATAAATACGCGAAATGGAAATCAATTAATTTCAATAATTAAATTAAATCAAATAATATTTAAAATATATAATAAATATACATATAATATAATATATACATATAATCATATAATATAATAACATATATACACATTACATATATATATATATACTCACGTACACACACACCCAAGAATACATGCATATATACTCTATATTATATACATATTATATACTATATATAATTTACATGCATGCAACACATGCATGCACACATATTACACAATCAATACACACACAACACAGACATATATATATATATATATACAGCCATACAACCACAAAACAGTAGCAGCAACAATATTCACGCGAGGAAGAAGAAGAAAATGCAGGCTAAAGAATTCAGAAAAACGGGGTGACACCCCCGTGTCAGCCTCCCCGCCTGGACCGAGACACCCCCGTGTCTCGGTACAGCAGCTCCAATCCACACAGCACCCCCGTTCCTCGCTGGAACGGGCATAAACGGCACGCCCGTGTCGTGCAGCAGCAGCAGTCTCTGTTTTGACAGAAATGGCGCAGAAACAGAGCAACGTTCCAGCATGAAATTCGAGCAAAACATGCAGCAATACAAGGCATGAATTACAGCAAGAAATCAGCCACAACCCACACCACAAAGCCACGAAAACGGACAGCAAAAGAAAGGAGAAACGCAGCACTTTGACAGCAACTTTTCCAGGTCAAAAACAGGGCATACTCGACGGAAAACAGAGCCAAACCCAATCAATCTTCAACCAACATGTTCAGGTATGTTAAGGTCACAAATATGCAGCAAAAGACTCTAGATGAACACACAAATCAGTTCCAAAAGTGATCAATCAAGGCATGGAAGCATACGTGACCTTCATGTGGAATTTTCTGAAAATTTCATAAATGATATCTCATATATATCTCAACAAACACGAAAACAAAGATCATAATTGATATGAGGATGTTAAAACAATTAATCTCAGGCTTGGAATCAATCAAAATCATTGAGAATCAAAGGAGATCAAGAATTTATACAAAAACTCCACTTTTCGGTAAAATGGCCCAGAATGGATGAAACCATGCTCAAACTTGTGAATGGAAGGATGAAAATGATCAGAATTAATCATACAATACAACCTTAAGCTTACCTTGATGATTGGTTGAAGTTTGGAGGAGATTTGAGCTCCAAAATCTCCAAGGGATGAAGGGTTACGGGACTGGAGAGAAAAACAGTAGCTTTGGCTGATGTTTGGGGTTTGTGTGATGATAATCTCGGTCAAGGCTTGAAATATCTAGATAGGTGGTTGAGTTAGGGTTTAAAGGAATCCAACCATGGTTAATTTGGTTGTGGTTTGGCCAAGTTATGGCTGAATTAGTGTAACAAGGTCAAGTTGGTCTCCGTTTCGTTTTTCGGTTGGATTTCGGAGTTTCAAATGAATTGGGAAAATTATAAGGCTAAGTTTACTAAACTCGAATTTTCGTTACGAGTTCATCGGAGTTGACGGAACTCGAATCCGAGTTCCCGAGCTCAAGATATTAAATTCGGAACCAAGGGTACGCTAAGTGCTCGTTAGCTCCCGTTTTGGTTCCTCAATTAAAATTTAATTCGTTAACATAACAAATGAATTCAAAAACATAATTTGAGCATAAAATCATGTCCATAACACATATATGTACGACATATTACAAATTCGTGGCAATTAGATATCATATCATAAGAGAACGAAGCACAAAATGAACAACATGCATATTCCAAACAATTCATGCATAAATACATAAAATTTCATGCAAAAATATATTAGATTGCATGCATAATTAAAATCTTCATGCAAAAATATATTGTACGTATAAATATATATATATATAAATAATCAATTAATTAATTAAAACATGATTAATTAACATAATATATAATTAGCATAATCATTAAATTAATAATAATATAATTAAACATATATATATATATATAATACGAAACATATATATATATAAAATTAATAATATTAAAATAAAATAATATAATATAATATAATAAAATAATAACAATTATTATAAAATTAAATATAAAACACGTAAAACAATTAATTCGCGCAATTAGGTAAACACATACGCTCTACCTTTACGTCCGAAAAGTCGGGGCGTTACAATCTCTCCCCCTTAAAAAGAATCCGTCCTCGGATTCATTGCTCACTCGGAAACAACTCGGGGCGAAATCTTTTCATCTTATCCTCCGTCTCCCACGTAGCCTCTTCGGTTTTATCACTTCTCCAAAGAACCTTGACTAGTGGAATACGCCGATTTCGAAGTTCCTGAAACTTCCGATCCAATATCTTAATTGGCTTCTGAACGAAGGTGAGATCCGGTCCTAATTCCACTTCTTCAACTGGTAGAACCTCGGACTCATCTCGATAATACTTTCGGAGGCAAGTCCAATCGATAAACCGTATCCCCAGTCTTCTCTAAAATCTCATATGGTCCCATATACCGAGGGTTTAATTTTCCTCCTCGTCAAATCCTTGAGAACCCTTTTCGTGGGAAAGTCTTTAGAAAAACCTTATCTCCAATCTCAACCTCCAATTTCTTCCTCCGAAGATCTGCATAAATCTTTTGTCGATCCTAAGAGGCCTTCATCCGTTGTCTAATTATCTGAACCTTATCAATAGCCTCTTGTACAACCTTAGAGGTTTTTTTTTTTTTTTTTTTTTTTTTCTTTTTTTTTTTCTTGCTTGGTCCAATTCCATTTCTCCAAGTCCAAGAACAACGGTAATCGATATTTACGTCCATAAGGAGCTCCATAAGGGCCCTTTCAATCGAGGCTTGATAGCTATTGTAGTAAGCAAACTCAATTATCTGTAACTGCTCATTCCACGAACTTTGAAAGTCCAATGCACATGCTCTCAACAGATCCTCCAGATACTTAATCAACCTTTCTGATTGTCCGTCGGTTTGAGGATGGAAAGCTGTGCTGAATTGAAGCCTTGTTCCCAAACACTTCTGCAATTCTTGCCATAACCTTGAAGTAAATCTGGGATCCCGATCCGAGACAATACTAACAAGTACACCATGGAGCCTGATAATCCCATCATTGTATCTCTTAGCCAACTTATCCACTTATCGGACATTCTGGTTGCAAGAAAATGAGCGGATTTCGTCAACCTGTCCACGATAACCCAAATTCCATCAAAACCTCCTCTCACTTTCGGTAATCCTGAAACAAAATCCATAGCTATCTGTTCCCATTTCCTATCCGGGATAGGCAATGATCGAAGTAGCCCTGATGGCTTTTGATGTTCCGCCTTAACCGCTGGACAAGTCATGCAGTGTTCCACAAAGTTGATATCATCCCGTTCTCATCCATTCCACCAACAAAATTCGCTTAAGATCCTTATACCTCTTTTTCCCTCCGGGATGTATCGAATACCCTGACCGATGGGCTTCCTCAAGAATAATCCTGTTTAATTCTTCCGGGACAACGACTCTATTCTTGAATCTTAGAAGTCCCGTATCATCAAACCCAAACGGACATCCTGAATCAGCTCGAGCTTTCCCAGCTAATTTCTGAACCTCGGGATCAATCCTCTGAGCATCAAATAACCTCTGTTTAAGATCTGGTCGAACCGTAATATTCCGAATACTAGTCCTCAGTCTGAACAACTCATTCTCATCTCCAATTTCCACTTTCACATTGGACACACTAGTTTTCCTACTAAGTGCATTCACGACCAAATTAGCTTTGCCGGGATGATATCGGATTGTACCCTCATAATCCGCCAAAAGTTCCATCCAATGCCGTTGTCTCTTGTTCCATTCCTTATGTGAGAGTAAGTATTGGAGACTTTTGTAATCAGAAAAGACCTCGAACGAAATTCCATGAAGATAGTGTCTCCGCTTACCCAAAGCAAAGATCACTGCCACTAATTCCAAATCATGAGTGGGTAATTCTGTTCATGCTCTTTCAATTTCCTTTAGGCATAAGCGATTACTCTTCCATTTTGCATCGACACACATCCCAAACCTTCCTTTTTAGGCGTCCGTATAAACCGTATATCTTTCTGTACCTTCGGGAAGTGCTAATACAGGAGCGGTGGTCAACTTTCCCTTACAAGATGAAAGCTATCCTCACATGCCTCGTCCCACTCAAACTTAACCACCTTCTTAGTCACTCGGGTTAAAGGAGCTGTAATCTTCGAAAATCCTGTACAAATCTTCGATAGTAATCTGCCAAACCCCAGAAACTCTTTACTTCTGAAACATTTTCGGGCTTTGCCATTGAATAACCGTCTCAAACTTAGAAGGGTCTACCTCCAAACCTTTCCTTGAAATAATATGACCCAGAAATGTTACCTGATCAAACCAAAACTCGCCTTTGCTAAACTTAGCATACAATCCGATGTTCTCTTAAGGTATCCAACACCATCCTGAGGTGCCTTGCATGATCCTCCGGAGTTCTCGAATAAACCAAGATGTCATCGATGAAGATTACCACAACTTATCGAAATACCATAAAGCAGCCGGAGCACCCCAATGGGACGATCTTGGCCGTATATATCCAACTTTAAGTAATACCTCTAATTGAATCCTTAAACTCTTCCAAATCAGTCGGATATTCTTTCCTTCAATCAAAACTGAACACTCCCGAATCAACTGATCTGTCTGAAGACTACCATCCAGTGGCGAACTCACCAAACAACAGAAGGAAAAGCAAATAACAAGCAAGCACAGAATAGCAACTAAGTCACAAGAAATAAAGGAATGCGTGGCACTCGAATCAAAGAGTGCATGAATGCTCTTGTTATGTATGCATAGGGTACCTTCTACCACTGCTGTGGGACTGATCTCGGCATCTTGCTCCTCACCTTCGATGGCGTAAGCACTAGCCGAGATCATTGGCCTTTGAACTCGTCTTTGATATCCGGGGTCTTTATAGGGGCAAGTATCCGCCATATGGTCGCCTTTTCCACATATAAAGCACAAATTCAACCTCCTCCGACAGTTATAGTAATTATGAGTTGGTCCTCCACAATGTGTACAAGGAGCTTGAGCCAATCTCGCCTCACTCGGACCTTGTCGATCCCTCGTTGGTGCCATGGGTAGAGCCTTTGGTCGAGTCGGTGCGGCCTTAGAACCTTGTCCTCCAAACCGAGGTTTCTTAAATGGACCTTTAGGAAGCGGACTAGCTTGAATCATCGGCCTCTTTCCCGAATTCGATCCGGAACCTCTTCCCATTGGAGCTCTAACAATCGGATCCTTCTTTTTGATTTCCTCCCCTTGCGTAGTGGACTGTCGGACTCCAGGTATCCTCTCTACTCGAATTAACTAACCCTCCGAGACCGCATCATCGATAGAACCAGAAAATCGAAGGGGGTTGTAGCTCAGAAACACCCCATGAGGGTCTCTATTATTATGATTTGGTGGAGGCACCGGTTGTTCTGCTCGTTGTGGTGGGGGAGCTTGAGCCCTCCTATGCTCGACATAGTTGAAAACTGCTTCCATAAAATTCCCCATATCCATCGATGGTGCTTGTGGTTGAGGTGGAGGCGTAGGGGATCGATCATGATGACGACGATGTCCGGGAGATCTCTCACGATGTCTACGTGGAGGCATCCTGTTCAAGAAGCACTAAAATGCATGCTATTTTTAGTCCATGCATGCATGTGCAATTAATTCGATCAAAATTAAAGATTTAGAGCACACAAGCACGTAAACAATGCATATACAACACATTGACAAGTTGTTCCTAAAGCCGAACGACCTAACTGACTCAACACCACACTAGAGCCCGGGTTTTGCAACCCTAGGCTCTGATACCACTTAAGGATGTAGCACCCAAGCGTAAGGTACCACATCCCCCGCACCGAGACCCGACCCGTATATGAAATGGAAGTCCATACACGGGCCAAATCCGCGGCGAACGGGGACACAACACACACGTTATGCTAGGCGGGACTAACCCCTAAACCAATCAACTCAAGAAACATAAGGAATCAGAGTTAAAGAAAGTTTTGCGGAAGCCATAACGATAAAGCATATACAGTGAGCCACCAAGCTCCAAAAATAGATATACAAGAGCATTCAAATATGCAATGGCACTCATGGCCTACAAAATCGTAACGCTCCAATCTATAACAGGATCAAATACAAAAGTAGCAACCAGAGTATGAATATGAGACTGAAAAGAAGTACTAAACACAAATGCAAGACCTAGACGACTTGTATTCCCGCCTAGCACTCCTATACCTGCACAAAACAGCTGAAAACAACCGGGTTCAGTCTAAAAGAGACTGGTGGGTATAAAAACGGGGCATAAGATATATAGTATCGCATAAATTAAACACATACATGCAAGCCCTAATCCCGTGTGAAGTTTGATAAGAATTTATCAAGTGGTTAAAACAATGAAGACATCAACGGGATTACGACGTTCATTTTCCTTCATAATTGTTCATAAGCGTTTAAGCTCGGCGAGTGAGCGTGCACAATCTCCAACCTTCTCCTCGTGTAATCATATCATAATTATTGGTGGTCATACATATCTTTCGTGCACATACATAAATGATCATAATCATACATATACACCTTCTTCCTCCGGGTGGTGGACAAGTTAGCTAGACCTGACCACCGGTTCATACATAGGCCAATGGGGGTACATGAATCCCCCAAGGGCACTCAACTCCCATTCCTCGCTAAACCTCCTAGCGAGGGCCGGTATCACCGTAGTTTGGTTGGAACTGGTATATGGGATCCCCGTCAGCCCTTGCTTCCTCGGTTAGCCACATATACTAAGTCCCGGGGCCCGTATAAGCATATATATAAATGTGTCTCGCCAAACATAAGGTAGGGTTTCACAATTAAAAAGGGGTCATACATTTGAAATCATTTACCCAAAATGACTCGATTGATATAAATATATTATTTTGGCTTAAAACTTTACACATAAGGGATTTATAGGGTTGTTTTAACTAATAGAAGAAAAACCCACCTTTACCAAAGCAAAATAAAGGCACAAGCGTCTCAATGCTCGCCCTCGTCTCGGACAAAACCCGAATCTGTGCAAAAGAAAAGGTATGAGACACAATGACCACAAATGACGCTCGGCAATGAAGTGAATATGACATGAATGCATAAATGATCATGTTATATTATAAAAATGTTCATGTGCACGATTAAAGAATTTAAATCATATAATCAAATCATTCGTTCATATATTTTATTCAATTTCATAATTTCATAAATTCATAATTTCATAAATTTACAATATTCCTAACATTCATAAATTTATAAATTCATAATGCATAACAATTAATCTAAAATTCATTTAATAAGCACAACACATATTATTCAAATTCACATTTAGGAATAAAACAAATAAAACGTTCAATCAATAGTCGGTAGAATAAATACGCGAAATGGAAATCAATTAATTTCAATAATTAAATTAAATCAAATAATATTTAAAATATATAATAAATATACATATAATATAATATATACATATAATCATATAATATAATAACATATATACACATTACATATATATATATATACTCACGTACATACACACCCAAGCATACATGCATATATACTCTATATTATATACATATTATATACTATATATAATTTACATGCATGCAACACATGCATGCACACATATTACACAATCAATACACACACAACACAGACATATATATATATATACAACCATACAACCACAAAACAGTAGCAGCAACAATATTCACGCGAGGAAGAAGAAGAAAATGCAGGCTAAAGAATTCAGAAAAACGGGGTGACACCCCCGTGTCACCCTCCCCGCCTGGACCGAGACACCCCCGTGTCTCGGTACAGCAGCTCCAATCCACACAGCACCCCCGTTCCTCGCTGGAACGGGCAGAAACGGCACGCCCGTGTCGTGCAGCAGCAGCAGTCTCTGTTTTGACAGAAATGGCGCAGAAACAGAGCAACGTTCCAGCATGAAATTCGAGCAAAACATGCAGCAATACAAGGCATGAATTACAGCAAGAAATCAGCCACAACCCACACCACAAAGCCACGAAAACGGACAGCAAAAGAAAGGAGAAACGCAGCACTTTGACAGCAACTTTTCCAGGTCAAAAACAGGGCATACTCGACGGAAAACAGAGCCAAACCCAATCAATCTTCAACCAACATGTTCAGGTATTTTAAGGTCACAAATTTGCAGCAAAAGACTCTAGATGAACACACAAATCAGTTCCAAAAGTGATCAATCAAGGCATGGAAGCATACGTGACCTTCATGTGGAATTTTCTGAAAATTTCATAAATGATATCTCATATATATCTCAACAAACACGAAAACAAAGATCATAATTGATATGAGGATGTTAAAACAATTAATCTCAGGCTTGGAATCAATCAAAATCATTGAGAATCAAAGGAGATCAAGAATTTATACAAAAACTCCACTTTTCGGTAAAACGGCCCAGAATGGATGAAACCATGCTCAAACTTGTGAATGGAAGGATGAAAATGATCAGAATTAATCATACAATACAACCTTAAGCTTACCTTGATGATTGGTTGAAGTTTGGAGGAGATTTGAGCTCCAAAATCTCCAAGGGATGAAGGGTTACGGGACTGGAGAGAAAAACAGTAGCTTTGGCTGATGTTTGGGGTTTGTGTGATGATAATCTCGGTCAAGGCTTGAAATATCTAGATAGGTGGTTGAGTTAGGGTTTAAAGGAATCCAACCATGGTTAATTTGGTTGTGGTTTGGCCAAGTTATGGCTGAATTAGTGTAACAAGGTCAAGTTGGTCTCCGTTTCGTTTTTCGGTTGGATTTCGGAGTTTCAAATGAATTGGGAAAATTATAAGGCTAAGTTTACTAAACTCGAATTTTCGTTACGAGTTCATCGGAGTTGACGGAACTCGAATCCGAGTTCCCGAGCTCAAGATATTAAATTCGGAACCAAGGGTACGCTAAGTGCTCGTTAGCTCCCGTTTTGGTTCCTCAATTAAAATTTAATTCGTTAACATAACAAATGAATTCAAAAACATAATTTGAGCATAAAATCATGTCCATAACACATATATGTACGACATATTACAAATTCGTGGCAATTAGATATCATATCATAAGAGAACGAAGCACAAAATGAACAACATGCATATTCCAAACAATTCATGCATAAATACATAAAATTTCATGCAAAAATATATTAGATTGCATGCATAATTAAAATCTTCATGCAAAAATATATTGTACGTATAAATATATATATATATATAAATAATCAATTAATTAATTAAAACATGATTAATTAACATAATATATAATTAGCATAATCATTAAATTAATAATAATATAATTAAACATATATATATATATATATATATATATAATACGAAACATATATATATATATAAAATTAATAATATTAAAATAAAATAATATAATATAATATAATAAAATAATAACAATTATGATAAAATTAAATATAAAACACGTAAAACAATTAATTCGCGCAATTAGGTAAACACATACGCTTTACCTTTACGTCCGAAAAGTCGGGGCGTTACATCCTTGCTCATTATAGCAAACGGGTCACACTCCTATAATTCAAATCTGATAGTGTTGGTTCCTTTCTCATTATAGCGAACGTGTCACACTCCTCTATTTTAACCTTGAAGTGGACGATCGAAAATCAAGAACTCCAAGTATTGGTATAGGGTTTCACGGCAAGTACGTGAAGTTCGTATCATTTGGTATCATGATAGGAATCAGGCTGATGTGAATCATAAGACCAGGCCACACTTTGGTCCAACAAGGCCACAGTTTGATCCAAATGATGATATGATCACAACTCAAGATGAACCAAGTTATGTTGGACCTATCACAAGGTCACGGTCCAAAAGAATGCAAGAAGAAGTTCAATCTCTTTTGATCCAAATAACTCAAGATTAGCTCCAAGAAGACAAGTATTCAGCTGGACCCAATCCACCTTGTTTCAATGTCTTAGTGATAGAATTTTAAGCCCAAATTGTGTTAAGTTTATTGTAATTTGGCCCTGAACTATTAAATTATACTTTGGGCCATCTTTTTACTTATTTTGCATGCATTTCGATTAGGTTAAGCCCATTTTATTCAGCCTACAAGAAAAGTGACGGGATTAGCTTGTCTCTTTGAATTCTGAATTGTCTCATAGAATTCCCATGGATGCATCTTTATATTCCAGCCTTGTAGTTCGAAATATTCAGTCCAAAAATGAATGAATTGTGATTCAAGTGAGTTATACTCACAAGTTCTTAGTTGTACGACACCGGAGTTTCAAACCTCCACCGGATAATGTCATTTCCCGACTCATTATAGTCGACGGGGTGCATTACTTATCAAATCTGATAGTGTTGGTTCCTTGCTCATTATTGCAAACGGGTCACACTCCTCTATTTTAACCTTGAAGTGGACGATCGAAAATCAAGAACTCCAAGTATTGGTATTGGGTTTCGCGGCAAGTACGTGGAGTTCGTATCATTTGGTATCATGATAGGAATCAGGATGATGTGAATCGTAAGACAAGGCCACACTTTGGTCCAACAAGGCCACACTTTGATCCAAATGATGATATGATCACAACTCAAGATGAACCAAGTTATGTTGGACCTATCACAAGGTCACGGTCCAAAAGAATGCAAGAAGAAGTTCAATCTCTTTTGATCCAAATAACTCAAGATTAGCTCCAAGAAGACAAGTATTCAGCTGGACCCAATCCACCTTGTTTCAATGTCTTAGTGATAGAATTTTAAGCCCAAATTGAGTTAAGTTTATTGTAATTTGGCCCTGAACTATTAAATTATACTTTGGGCCATATTTTTATTTATTTTGCATGCATTTCGATTAGGTTAAGCCCATTTTATTCAGCCTACAAGAAAAGTGACGGGATTAGCTTGTCTCTTTAAATTCTGAATTGTCTCTTAGAATTCCCATGCATGCATCTTTATATTCCAGCCTTGTAGTTCGAAATATTCGGGCAAAAAATGAATGAATTGTGATTCAAGTGAGTTATACTCACAAGTTCTTAGTTGAACGACACCGAAGTTTCAAACCTCCTCCGGATAATGTCATTTCCAGACTCGTTATAGTCGACGGGGTGCATTACTTATCAAATCTGATAGTGTTGGTTCCTTGCTCATTATAGCAAACGGGTCACACTCCTCTATTTTAACCTTGAAGTGGACGATCGAAAATCAAGAACTCCAAGTATTGGAATAGGGTTTCACGGAAAGTACGTGGAGTTCGTATCATTTGGTATCATGATAGGAATCAGGATGATGTGAATCATAAGACAAGGCCACACTTTGGTCCAACAAGGCCACACTTTGATCCAAATGATGATATGATCACAAGTCAAGATGAACCATGTTATGTTGGACCTATCACAAGGTCACGGTCCAAAAGAATGCAAGAAGAAGTTCAATCTCTTTTGATCCAAATAACTCAAGATTAGCTCCAAGAAGACAAGTATTCAGCTGGACCCAATCCACCTTGTTTCAATGTCTTAGTGATAGAATTTTAAGCCCAAATTGTGTTAAGTTTATTGTAATTTGGCCCTGAACTATTATATTATACTTTAGTCCATCTTTTTACTTATTTTGCATGCATTTCGATTAGGTTAAGCCCATTTTATTCAGCCTACAAGAAAAAAGACGGGATTAGCTTGTCTCTTTGAATTCTGAATTGTCTCTTAGAATTCCCATGCATGCATCTTTATATTCCAGCCTTGTAGTTCGAAATATTCAATCAAAAAATGAATGAATTGTGATTCAAGTGAGTTATACTAACAAGTTCTTAGTTGTACGACACCGGAGTTTCAAACCTCCACCGGATAATGTCATTTCCCGACTCATTATAGTCGACGGGGTGCATTACTTATCAAATCTGATAGTGTTGGTTCCTTGCTCATTATAGCAAACGGGTCACACTCCTCTATTTTAACCTTGAAGTGGACGATCGAAAATCAAGAACTCCAAGTATTGGTATTGGGTTTCACGGCAAGTACGTGGAGTTCGTATCATTTGGTATCATGATAGGAATCAGGATGATGTGAATCATAAGACAAGGCCACACTTTGGTCCAACAAGGCCACACTTTGATCCAAATGATGATATGATCACAACTCAAGATGAACCAAGTTATGTTGGACCTATCACAAGGTCACGGTCCAAAAGAATGCAAGAAGAAGTTCAATCTCTTTTGATCCAAATAACTCAAGATTAGCTCCAAGAAGACAAGTATTCAGCTGGACCCAATCCGCCTTGTTTCAATGTCTTAGTGATAGAATTTTAAGCCCAAATTGTGTTAAGTTTATTGTAATTTGGCCCTGAACTATTATATTATACTTTGGGCCATCTTTTTACTTATTTTGCATGCATTTCGATTAGGTTAAGCCCATTTTATTCAGCCTACAAGAAAAAAGACGGGATTAGCTTGTCTCTTTGAATTCTGAATTGTCTCTTAGAATTCCCATGCATGCATCTTTATATTCCAGCCTTGTAGTTCGAAATATTCAATCAAAAAATGAATGAATTGTGATTCAAGTGAGTTATACTCACAAGTTCTTAGTTGTACGACACCGGAGTTTCAAACCTCCACCGGATAATGTCATTTCCCGACTCATTATAGTCGACGGGGTGCATTACTTATCAAATCTGATAGTGTTGGTTCCTTGCTCATTATAGCAAACGGGTCACACTCCTCTATTTTAACCTTGAAGTGGACGATCGAAAATCAAGAACTCCAAGTATTGGTATTGGGTTTCATGGCAAGTACGTGGAGTTCGTATCATTTGGTATCATGATAGGAATCAGGATGATGTGAATCATAAGACAAGGCCACACTTTGGTCCAACAAGGCCACACTTTGATCCAAATGATGATATGATCACAACTCAAGATGAACCAAGTTATGTTGGACCTATCACAAGGTCACGGTCCAAAAGAATGCAAGAAGAAGTTCAATCTCTTTTGATCCAAATAACTCAAGATTAGCTCCAAGAAGACAAGTATTCAGCTGGACCCAATCCGCCTTGTTTTAATGTCTTAGTGATAGAATTTTAAGCCCAAATTGTGTTAAGTTTATTGTAATTTGGCCCTGAAGTATTAAATTATACTTTGGGCCATATTTTTATTTATTTTGCATGCATTTCGATTAGGTTAAGCCCATTTTATTCAGCCTACAAGAAAAGTGACGGGATTAGCTTGTCTCTTTGAATTCTGAATTGTCTCTTAGAATTCCCATGCATGCATCTTTATATTCCAGCCTTGTAGTTCGAAATATTCGGTCAAAAAATGAATGAATTGTGATTCAAGTGAGTTATACTCACAAGTTCTTAGTTGAACGACACCGGAGTTTCAAACATCCTCCGGATAATGTCATTTCCCGACTCGTTATAGTCGACGGGGTGCATTACTTATCAAATCTGATAGTGTTGGTTCCTTGCTCATTATAGCAAACGTGTCACACTCCTCTATTTTAACCTTGAAGTGGACGATCGAAAATCAAGAACTCCAAGTATTGGAATAGGGTTTCACGGCAAGTACGTGGAGTTCGTATCATTTGGTATCATGATAGGAATCAGGATGATGTGAATCATAAGACAAGGCCACACTTTGGTCCAACAAGGCCACACTTTGATCCAAATGATGATATGATCACAAGTCAAGATGAACCATGTTATGTTGGACCTATCACAAGGTCACGGTCCAAAAGAATGCAAGAAGAAGTTCAATCACTTTTGATCCAAATAACTCAAGATTAGCTCCAAGAAGACAAGTATTCAGCTGGACCTAATCCACCTTGTTTCAATGTCTTAGTGATAGAATTTTAAGCCCAAATTGTGTTAAGTTTATTGTAATTTGGCCCTGAACTATTATATTATACTTTGGGCCATCTTTTTACTTATTTTGCATGCATTTCGATTAGGTTAAGCCCATTTTATTCAGCCTACAAGAAAAAAGACGGGATTAGCTTGTCTCTTTGAATTCTGAATTGTCTCTTAGAATTCCCATGCATGCATCTTTATATTCCAGCCTTGTAGTTCGAAATATTCAATCAAAAAATGAATGAATTGTGATTCAAGTGAGTAATACTAACAAGTTCTTAGTTGTACGACACCGGAGTTTCAAACCTCCACCGGATAATGTCATTTCCCGACTCATTATAGTCGACGGGGTGCATTACTTATCAAATCTGATAGTGTTGGTTCCTTGCTCATTATAGCAAACGGGTCACACTCCTCTATTTTAACCTTGAAGTGGACGATCGAAAATCAAGAACTCCAAGTATTGGTATTGGGTTTCACGGCAAGTACGTGGAGTTCGTATCATTTGGTATCATGATAGGAATCAGGATGATGTGAATCATAAGACAAGGCCACACTTTGGTCCAACAAGGCCACACTTTGATCCAAATGATGATATGATCACAACTCAAGATGAACCAAGTTATGTTGGACCTATCACAAGGTCACGGTCCAAAAGAATGCAAGAAGAAGTTCAATCTCTTTTGATCCAAATAACTCAAGATTAGCTCCAAGAAGAAAAGTATTCAGCTGGACCCAATCCACCTTGTTTCAATGTCTTAGTGATAGAATTTTAAGCCCAAATTGTGTTATGTTTATTGTAATTTGGCCCCGAACTATTAAATTATACTTTGGGCCATCTTTTTATTTATTTTGCATGCATTTCGATTAGGTTAAGCCCCTTTTATTCAGCCTACAAGAAAAGTGACGGTATTAGCTTTTCTCTTTGAATTCTGAATTGTCTCTTAGAATTCCCATGCATGCATCTCTATATTCCAGCCTTGTAGTTCGAAATATTCGGTCAAAAAATGAATGAATTGTGATTCAAGTGAGTTATACTCACAAGTTCTTAGTTGAACGACACCGGAGTTTCAAACCTCCATAGGATAATGTCATTTCCCGACTCGTTATAGTCGACGGGGTGCATTACTTATCAAATCTGATAGTGTTGGTTCCTTGCTCATTATAGCAAACGGGTCACACTCCTCAATTTTAACATTGAAGTGGACGATCGAAAATCAAGAACTCCAAGTATTGGTATAGGGTTTCACGGCAAGTACGTGGAGTTCGTATCATTTGGTATCATGATAGGAATCAGGATGATGTGAATCATAAGACAAGGCCACACTTTGGTCCAACAAGGCCACACTTTGATCCAAATGATGATATGATCACAACTCAAGATGAACCAAGTTATGTTGGACCTATCACAAGGTCACGGTCCAAAAGAATGCAAGAAGAAGTTCAATCTCTTTTGATCCAAATAACTCAAGATTAGCTCCAAGAAGACAAGTATTCAGCTGGACCCAATCCGCCTTGTTTCAATGTCTTAGTGATAGAATTTTAAGCCCAAATTGTGTTAAGTTTATTGTAATTTGGCCCTGAACTATTAAATTATACTTTGGGCCATATTTTTATTTATTTTGCATGCATTTCGATTAGGTTAAGCCCATTTTATTCAGCCTACAAGAAAAGTGACGGTATTAGCTTTTCTCTTTGAATTCTGAATTGTCTCTTAGAATTCCCATGCATGCATCTCTATATTCCAGCCTTGTAGTTCGAAATATTCGGTCAAAAAATGAATGAATTGTGATTCAAGTGAGTTATACTCACAAGTTCTTAGTTGAACGACACCGGAGTTTCAAACCTCCATAGGATAATGTCATTTCCCGACTCGTTATAGTCGACGGGGTGCATTACTTATCAAATCTGATAGTGTTGGTTCCTTGCTCATTATAGCAAACGGGTCACACTCCTCAATTTTAACATTGAAGTGGACGATCGAAAATCAAGAACTCCAAGTATTGGTATAGGGTTTCACGGCAAGTACGTGGAGTTCGTATCATTTGGTATCATGATAGGAATCAGGATGATGTGAATCATAAGACAAGGCCACACTTTGGTCCAACAAGGCCACACTTTGATCCAAATGATGATATGATCACAACTCAAGATGAACCAAGTTATGTTGGACCTATCACAAGGTCACGGTCCAAAAGAATGCAAGAAGAAGTTCAATCTCTTTTGATCCAAATAACTCAAGATTAGCTCCAAGAAGACAAGTATTCAGCTGGACCCAATCCGCCTTGTTTCAATGTCTTAGTGATAGAATTTTAAGCCCAAATTGTGTTAAGTTTATTGTAATTTGGCCCTGAACTATTAAATTATACTTTGGGCCATATTTTTATTTATTTTGCATGCATTTCGATTAGGTTAAGCCCATTTTATTCAGCCTACAAGAAAAGTGACGGGATTAGCTTGTCTCTTTGAATTCTGAATTGTCTCTTAGAATTCCCATGCATGCATCTTTATATTCCAGCCTTGTAGTTCGAAATATTCGGTCAAAAAATGAATGAATTGTGATTCAAGTGAGTTATACTCACAAGTTCATAGTTGAACGACACCGGAGTTTCAAACATCCTCCGGATAATGTCATTTCCCGACTCGTTATAGTCGACGGGGTGCATTACTTATCAAATCTGATAGTGTTGGTTCCTTGCTCATTATAGCAAACGGGTCACACTCCTCTATTTTAACCTTGAAGTGGACGATCGAAAATCAAGAACTCCAAGTATTGGAATAGGGTTTCACGGCAAGTACGTGGAGTTCGTATCATTTGGTATCATGATAGGAATCAGGATGATGTGAATCATAAGACAAGGCCACACTTTGGTCCAACAAGGCCACACTTTGATCCAAATGATGATATGATCACAACTCAAGATGAACCAAGTTATGTTGGACCTATCACAAGGTCACGGTCCAAAAGAATGCAAGAAGAAGTTCAATCTCTTTTGATCCAAATAACTCAAGATTAGCTCCAAGAAGACAAGTATTCAGCTGGACCCAATCCGCCTTGTTTCAATGTCTTAGTGATAGAATTTTAAGCCCAAATTGTGTTAAGTTTATTGTAATTTGGCCCTGAACTATTAAATTATACTTTGGGCCATATTTTTATTTATTTTGTATGCATTTCGATTAGGTTAAGCCCATTTTATTCAGCCTACAAGAAAAGTGACGGGATTAGCTTGTCTCTTTGAATTCTGAATTGTCTCTTAGAATTCCCATGCATGCATCTTTATATTCCAGCCTTGTAGTTCGAAATATTCGGTCAAAAAATGAATGAATTGTGATTCAAGTGAGTTATACTCACAAGTTCATAGTTGAACGACACCGGAGTTTCAAACATCCTCCGGATAATGTCATTTCCCGACTCGTTATAGTCGACGGGGTGCATTACTTATCAAATCTGATAGTGTTGGTTCCTTGCTCATTATAGCAAACGGGTCACACTCCTCAATTTTAACATTGAAGTGGACGATCGAAAATCAAGAACTCCAAGTATTGGTATAGGGTTTCACGGCAAGTACGTGGAGTTCGTATCATTTGGTATCATGATAGGAATCAGGATGATGTGAATCATAAGACAAGGCCACACTTTGGTCCAACAAGGCCACACTTTGATCCAAATGATGATATGATCACAACTCAAGATGAACCAAGTTATGTTGGACCTATCACAAGGTCACGGTCCAAAAGAATGCAAGAAGAAGTTCAATCTCTTTTGATCCAAATAACTCAAGATTAGCTCCAAGAAGACAAGTATTCAGCTGGACCCAATCCGCCTTGTTTCAATGTCTTAGTGATAGAATTTTAAGCCCAAATTGTGTTAAGTTTATTGTAATTTGGCCCTGAACTATTAAATTATACTTTGGGCCATATTTTTATTTATTTTGCATGCATTTCGATTAGGTTAAGCCCATTTTATTCAGCCTACAAGAAAAGTGACGGGATTAGCTTGTCTCTTTGAATTCTGAATTGTCTCTTAGAATTCCCATGCATGCATCTTTATATTCCAGCCTTGTAGTTCGAAATATTCGGTCAAAAAATGAATGAATTGTGATTCAAGTGAGTTATACTCACAAGTTCATAGTTGAACGACACCGGAGTTTCAAACATCCTCCGGATAATGTCATTTCCCGACTCGTTATAGTCGACGGGGTGCATTACTTATCAAATCTGATAGTGTTGGTTCCTTGCTCATTATAGCAAACGGGTCACACTCCTCTATTTTAACCTTGAAGTGGACGATCGAAAATCAAGAACTCCAAGTATTGGAATAGGGTTTCACGGCAAGTACGTGGAGTTCGTATCATTTGGTATCATGATAGGAATCAGGATGATGTGAATCATAAGACAAGGCCACACTTTGGTCCAACAAGGCCACACTTTGATCCAAATGATGATATGATCACAACTCAAGATGAACCAAGTTATGTTGGACCTATCACAAGGTCACGGTCCAAAAGAATGCAAGAAGAAGTTCAATCTCTTTTGATCCAAATAACTCAAGATTAGCTCCAAGAAGACAAGTATTCAGCTGGACCCAATCCGCCTTGTTTCAATGTCTTAGTGATAGAATTTTAAGCCCAAATTGTGTTAAGTTTATTGTAATTTGGCCCTGAACTATTAAATTATACTTTGGGCCATATTTTTATTTATTTTGCATGCATTTCGATTAGGTTAAGCCCATTTTATTCAGCCTACAAGAAAAGTGACGGGATTAGCTTGTCTCTTTGAATTCTGAATTGTCTCTTAGAATTCCCATGCATGCATCTTTATATTCCAGCCTTGTAGTTCGAAATATTCGGTCAAAAAATGAATGAATTGTGATTCAAGTGAGTTATACTCACAAGTTCATAGTTGAACGACACCGGAGTTTCAAACATCCTCCGGATAATGTCATTTCCCGACTCGTTATAGTCGACGGGGTGCATTACTTATCAAATCTGATAGTGTTGGTTCCTTGCTCATTATAGCAAACGGGTCACACTCCTCAATTTTAACATTGAAGTGGACGATCGAAAATCAAGAACTCCAAGTATTGGTATAGGGTTTCACGGCAAGTACGTGGAGTTCGTATCATTTGGTATCATGATAGGAATCAGGATGATGTGAATCATAAGACAAGGCCACACTTTGGTCCAACAAGGCCACACTTTGATCCAAATGATGATATGATCACAACTCAAGATGAACCAAGTTATGTTGGACCTATCACAAGGTCACGGTCCAAAAGAATGCAAGAAGATGTTCAATCTCTTTTGATCCAAATAACTCAAGATTAGCTCCAAGAAGACAAGTATTCAGCTGGACCCAATCCGCCTTGTTTCAATGTCTTAGTGATAGAATTTTAAGCCCAAATTGTGTTAAGTTTATTGTAATTTGGCCCTGAACTATTAAATTATACTTTGGGCCATATTTTTATTTATTTTGCATGCATTTCGATTAGGTTAAGCCCATTTTATTCAGCCTACAAGAAAAGTGACGGGATTAGCTTGTCTCTTTGAATTCTGAATTGTCTCTTAGAATTCCCATGCATGCATCTTTATATTCCAGCCTTGTAGTTCGAAATATTCGGTCAAAAAATGAATGAATTGTGATTCAAGTGAGTTATACTCACAAGTTCATAGTTGAACGACACCGGAGTTTCAAACATCCTCCGGATAATGTCATTTCCCGACTCGTTATAGTCGACGGGGTGCATTACTTATCAAATCTGATAGTGTTGGTTCCTTGCTCATTATAGCAAACGGGTCACACTCCTCTATTTTAACCTTGAAGTGGACGATCGAAAATCAAGAACTCCAAGTATTGGAATAGGGTTTCACGGCAAGTACGTGGAGTTCGTATCATTTGGTATCATGATAGGAATCAGGATGATGTGAATCATAAGACAAGGCCACACTTTGGTCCAACAAGGCCACACTTTGATCCAAATGATGATATGATCACAACTCAAGATGAACCAAGTTATGTTGGACCTATCACAAGGTCACGGTCCAAAAGAATGCAAGAAGAAGTTCAATCTCTTTTGATCCAAATAACTCAAGATTAGCTCCAAGAAGACAAGTATTCAGCTGGACCCAATCCGCCTCGTTTCAATGTCTTAGTGATAGAATTTTAAGCCCAAATTGTGTTAAGTTTATTGTAATTTGGCCCTGAACTATTAAATTATACTTTGGGCCATATTTTTATTTATTTTGCATGCATTTCGATTAGGTTAAGCCCATTTTATTCAGCCTACAAGAAAAGTGACGGGATTAGCTTGTCTCTTTGAATTCTGAATTGTCTCTTAGAATTCCCATGCATGCATCTTTATATTCCAGCCTTGTAGTTCGAAATATTCGGTCAAAAAATGAATGAATTGTGATTCAAGTGAGTTATACTCACAAGTTCATAGTTGAACGACACCGGAGTTTCAAACATCCTCCGGATAATGTCATTTCCCGACTCGTTATAGTCGACGGGGTGCATTACTTATCAAATCTGATAGTGTTGGTTCCTTGCTCATTATAGCAAACGGGTCACACTCCTCTATTTTAACCTTGAAGTGGACGATCGAAAATCAAGAACTCCAAGTATTGGAATAGGGTTTCACGGCAAGTACGTGGAGTTCGTATCATTTGGTATCATGATAGGAATCAGGATGATGTGAATCATAAGACAAGGCCACACTTTGGTCCAATAAGGCCACACTTTGATCCAAATGATGATATGATCACAACTCAAGATGAACCAAGTTATGTTGGACCTATCACAAGGTCACGGTCCAAAAGAATGCAAGAAGAAGTTCAATCTCTTTTGATCCAAATAACTCAAGATTAGCTCCAAGAAGACAAGTATTCAGCTGGACCCAATCCACCTTGTTTCAATGTCTTAGTGATAGAATTTTAAGCCCAAATTGTGTTAAGTTTATTGTAATTTGGCCCCGAACTATTAAATTATACTTTGGGCCATCTTTTTATTTATTTTGCATGCATTTCGATTAGGTTAAGCCCCTTTTATTCAGCCTACAAGAAAAGTGACGGTATTAGCTTTTCTCTTTGAATTCTAAATTGTCTCTTAGAATTCCCATGCATGCATCTTTATATTCCAGCCTTGTAGTTCGAAATATTCGGTCAAAAAATGAATGAATTGTGATTCAAGTGAGTTATACTCACAAGTTCATAGTTGAACGACACCGGAGTTTCAAACATCCTCCGGATAATGTCATTTCCCGACTCGTTATAGTCGACGGGGTGCATTACTTATCAAATCTGATAGTGTTGGTTCCTTGCTCATTATAGCAAACGGGTCACACTCCTCTATTTTAACCTTGAAGTGGACGATCGAAAATCAAGAACTCCAAGTATTGGAATAGGGTTTCACGGCAAGTACGTGGAGTTCGTATCATTTGGTATCATGATAGGAATCAGGATGATGTGAATCATAAGACAAGGCCACACTTTGGTCCAACAAGGCCACACTTTGATCCAAATGATGATATGATCACAACTCAAGATGAACCAAGTTATGTTGGACCTATCACAAGGTCACGGTCCAAAAGAATGCAAGAAGAAGTTCAATCTCTTTTGATCCAAATAACTCAAGATTAGCTCCAAGAAGACAAGTATTCAGCTGGACCCAATCCGCCTTGTTTCAATGTCTTAGTGATAGAATTTTAAGCCCAAATTGTGTTAAGTTTATTGTAATTTGGCCCTGAACTATTAAATTATACTTTGGGCCATATTTTTATTTATTTTGCATGCATTTCGATTAGGTTAAGCCCATTTTATTCAGCCTACAAGAAAAGTGACGGGATTAGCTTGTCTCTTTGAATTCTGAATTGTCTCTTAGAATTCCCATGCATGCATCTTTATATTCCAGCCTTGTAGTTCGAAATATTCGGTCAAAAAATGAATGAATTGTGATTCAAGTGAGTTATACTCACAAGTTCATAGTTGAACGACACCGGAGTTTCAAACATCCTCCGGATAATGTCATTTCCCGACTCGTTATAGTCGACGGGGTGCATTACTTATCAAATCTGATAGTGTTGGTTCCTTGCTCATTATAGCAAACGGGTCACACTCCTCTATTTTAACCTTGAAGTGGACGATCGAAAATCAAGAACTCCAAGTATTGGAATAGGGTTTCACGGCAAGTACGTGGAGTTCGTATCATTTGGTATCATGATAGGAATCAGGATGATGTGAATCATAAGACAAGGCCACACTTTGGTCCAATAAGGCCACACTTTGATCCAAATGATGATATGATCACAACTCAAGATGAACCAAGTTATGTTGGACCTATCACAAGGTCACGGTCCAAAAGAATGCAAGAAGAAGTTCAATCTCTTTTGATCCAAATAACTCAAGATTAGCTCCAAGAAGACAAGTATTCAGCTGGACCCAATCCACCTTGTTTCAATGTCTTAGTGATAGAATTTTAAGCCCAAATTGTGTTAAGTTTATTGTAATTTGGCCCCGAACTATTAAATTATACTTTGGGCCATCTTTTTATTTATTTTGCATGCATTTCGATTAGGTTAAGCCCCTTTTATTCAGCCTACAAGAAAAGTGACGGTATTAGCTTTTCTCTTTGAATTCTGAATTGTCTCTTAGAATTCCCATGCATGCATCTTTATATTCCAGCCTTGTAGTTCGAAATATTCGGTCAAAAAATGAATGAATTGTGATTCAAGTGAGTTATACTCACAAGTTCTTAGTTGAACGACACCGGAGTTTCAAACCTCCACAGGATAATGTCATTTCCCGACTCGTTATAGTCGACGGGGTGCATTACTTATCAAATCTGATAGTGTTGGTTCCTTGCTCATTATAGCAAACGGGTCACACTCCTCTATTTTAACCTTGAAGTGGACGATCGAAAATCAAGAACTCCAAGTATTGGAATAGGGTTTCACGGCAAGTACGTGGAGTTCGTATCATTTGGTATCATGATAGGAATCAGGATGATGTGAATCATAAGACAAGGCCACACTTTGGTCCAACAAGGCCACACTTTGATCCAAATGATGATATGATCACAACTCAAGATGAACCAAGTTATGTTGGACCTATCACAAGGTCACGGTCCAAAAGAATGCAAGAAGAAGTTCAATCTCTTTTGATCCAAATAACTCAAGATTAGCTCCAAGAAGACAAGTATTCAGCTGGACCCAATCCGCCTTGTTTCAATGTCTTAGTGATAGAATTTTAAGCCCAAATTGTGTTAAGTTTATTGTAATTTGGCCCCGAACTATTAAATTATACTTTGGGCCATCTTTTTATTTATTTTGCATGCATTTCGATTAGGTTAAGCCCCTTTTATTCAGCCTACAAGAAAAGTGACGGTATTAGCTTTTCTCTTTGAATTCTGAATTGTCTCTTAGAATTCCCATGCATGCATCTTTATATTCCAGCCTTGTAGTTCGAAATATTCGGTCAAAAAATGAATGAATTGTGATTCAAGTGAGTTATACTCACAAGTTCTTAGTTGAACGACACCGGAGTTTCAAACCTCCACAGGATAATGTCATTTCCCGACTCGTTATAGTCGACGGGGTGCATTACTTATCAAATCTGATAGTGTTGGTTCCTTGCTCATTATAGCAAACGGGTCACACTCCTCTATTTTAACATTGAAGTGGACGATCGAAAATCAAGAACTCCAAGTATTGGTATAGGGTTTCACGGCAAGTACGTGGAGTTCGTATCATTTGGTATCATGATAGGAATCAGGATGATGTGAATCATAAGACAAGGCCACACTTTGGTCCAACAAGGCCACACTTTGATCCAAATGATGATATGATCACAACTCAAGATGAACCAAGTTATGTTGGACCTATCACAAGGTCACGGTCCAAAAGAATGCAAGAAGAAGTTCAATCTCTTTTTATCCAAATAACTCAAGATTAGCTCCAAGAAGACAAGTATTCAGCTGGACCCAATCCACCTTGTTTCAATGTCTTAGTGATAGAATTTTAAGCCCAAATTGTGTTAAGTTTATTGTAATTTGGCCCTGAACTATTAAATTATACTCTGGGCCATCTTTTTATTTATTTTGCATGCATTTCGATTAGGTTAAGCCCATTTTATTCAGCCTACAAGAAAAGTGACGAGATTAGCTTGTCTCTTTGAATTCTGAATTGTCTCTTAGAATTCCCATGCATGCATCTTTATATTCCAGCCTTGTAGTTCGAAATATTCGGTCAAAAAATGAATGAATTGTGATTTAAGTGAGTTATACTCACAAGTTCTTAGTTGAACGACACCGGAGTTTCAAACCTCCACCGGATAATGTCATTTCCCGACTCATTATAGTCGACGGGGTGTATTACTTATCAAATCCGATAGTGTTGGTTCCCTGCTCATCATAGCAAACGGGTCACACTCCTATAATTCAAATCTGATAGTGTTGGTTCCTTCCTCATTATAGCAAACGGGTCACACTCCTCTATTTTAACCTTGAAGTGGACGATCGAAAATCAAGAACTCCAAGTATTGGTATAGGGTTTCACGGAAAGTACATGGAGTTCGTATCATTTGGTATCATGATAGGAATCAGGATGATGTGAATCATAAGACAAGGCCACATTTTGGTCCAACAAGGCCACACTTTGATCCAAATGATGATATGATCCCAACTCAAGATGAACCAAGTTATGTTGGACCTATCACAAGGTCACGGTCCAAAAGAATGCAAGAAGAAGTTCAATCTCTTTTGATCCAAATAACTCAAGATTAGCTCCAAGAAGACAAGTATTCAGCTGGACCCAATCCACCTTGTTTCAATGTCTTAGTGATAGAATTTTAACCCCAAATTGTGTTAAGTTTATTGTAATTTGGCCCTGAACTATTATATTATACTTTGGGCCATCTTTTTATTTATTTTGCACGCATTTCGATTAGGTTAAGCCCATTTTATTCAGCCTACAAGAAAAGTGACGGGATTAGCTTGTCTCTTTGAATTCTGACTTGTCTCTTAGAATTCCCATGCATGCATCTTTATATTCCAGCATTGTAGTTCGAAATATTCAGTCAAAAAATGAATGAATTGTGATTCAAGTGAGCTATACTCACAAGTTCTTAATTGAACGACAACGGAGTTTCAAACCACCATCGGAGAATGTCATTTCCCGACTCATTATAGTCGACGGGGTGCATTACTTATCAAATCTGATAGTGTTGGTTCCTTGCTCATTATAGCAAACGGGTCACACTCCTCTATTTTAAGCTTGAAGTGGACGATCGAAAATCAAGAACTCCAAGTATTGGTATAGTGTTTCACGGCAAGTACGTGGAGTTCGTATCATTTGGTATCATGATAGGAATCAGGGTGATGTGAATCATAAGACAAGGCCACACTTTGGTCCAACAAGGCCACACTTTGATCCAAATGATGATATGATCACAACTCAAGATGAACCAAGTTATGTTGGACCTATCACAAGGTCACGGTCCAAAAGAATGCAAGAAGAAGTTCAATCTCTTTTGATCCAAATAACTCAAGATTAGCTCCAAGAAGACAAGTATTCAGCTGGACCCAATCCACCTTGTTTAAATGTCTTAGTGATAGAATTTTAAGCCCAAATTGTGTTAAGTTTATTGTAATTTGGCCCTGAACTATTATATTATACTTTGGGCCATCTTTTTACTTATTTTGCATGCATTTCGATTAGGTTAAGCCCATTTTATTCAGCCTACAAGAAAAGTGACAGGATTAGCTTGTCTCTTTGAATTCTGAATTGTCTCATAGAATTCCCATGGATGCATCTTTATATTCCAGCCTTGTAGTTCGAAATATTCAGTCAAAAAATGAATGAATTGTGATTCAAGTGAGTTATACTCACAAGTTCTTAGTTGTACGACACCGGAGTTTCAAACCTCCACCGGATAATGTCATTTCCCGACTCATTATAGTCGACGGGGTGCATTACTTATCAAATCTGATAGTGTTGGTTCCTTGCTCATTATTGCAAACGGGTCACACTCCTCTATTTTAACCTTGAAGTGGACGATCGAAAATCAAGAACTCCAAGTATTGGTATTGGGTTTCACGGCAAGTACGTGGAGTTCGTATCATTTGGTATCATGATAGGAATCAGGATGATGTGAATCATAAGACAAGGCCACACTTTGGTCCAACAAGGCCACACTTTGATCCAAATGATGATATGATCACAACTCAAGATGAACCAAGTTATGTTGGACCTATCACAAGGTCACGGTCCAAAAGAATGCAAAAAGAAGTTCAATCTCTTTTGATCCAAATAACTCAAGATTAGCTCCAAGAAGACAAGTATTCAGCTGGACCCAATCCACCTTGTTTCAATGTCTTAGTGATAGAATTTTAAGCCCAAATGGTGTTAAGTTTATTGTAATTTGGCCCTGAACTATTAAATTATACTTTGGGCCATTTTTTTTTTTATTTTGCATGCATTTCGATTAGGTTAAGCCCATTTTATTCAGCCTACAAGAAAAGTGACGGGATTAGCTTGTCTCTTTGAATTCTGAATTGTCTCTTAAAATTCCCATGCATGCATCTTTATATTCCAGCCTTGTAGTTCGAAATATTCGGTCAAAAAATGAATGAATTGTGATTCAAGTGAGTTATACTCACAAGTTCTTAGTTGAACGACACCGAAGTTTCAAACCTCCTCCGGATAATGTCATTTCCCGACTCGTTATAGTCGATGGGGTGCATTACTTATCAAATCTGATAGTGTTGGTTCCTTGCTCATTATAGCAAACGGGTCACACTCCTCTATTTTAACCTTGAAGTGGACGATCGAAAATCAAGAACTCCAAGTATTGGAATAGGGTTTCACGGCAAGTACGTGGAGTTCGTATCATTTGGTATCATGATAGGAATCAGGATGATGTGAATCATAAGACAAGGCCACACTTTGGTCCAACAAGGCCACACTTTGATCCAAATGATGATATGATCACAAGTCAAGATGAACCAAGTTATGTTGGACCTATCACAAGGTCACGGTCCAAAAGAATGCAAGAAGAAGTTCAATCTCTTTTGATCCAAATAACTCAAGATTAGCTCCAAGAAGACAAGTATTCAGCTGGACCCAATCCACCTTGTTTCAATGTCTTAGTGATAGAATTTTAAGCACAAATTGTGTTAAGTTTATTGTAATTTGGCCCTGAACTATTATATTATACTTTGGGCCATCTTTTTACTTATTTTGCTTGCATTTCGATTAGGTTAAGCCCATTTTATTCAGCCTACAAGAAAAGTGACGGGATTAGCTTGTCTCTTTGAATTCTGAATTGTCTCTTAGAATTCCCATGCATGCATCTTTATATTCCAGCCTTGAAGTTCGAAATATTCAATCAAAAAATGAATGAATTGCGATTCAAGTGAGTTATACTCACAAGTTCTTAGTTGTACGACACCGGAGTTTCAAACCTCCACCGGATAATGTCATTTCCCGACTCATTATAGTCGACGGGGTGCATTACTTATCAAATCTGATAGTGTTGGTTCCTTGCTCATTATAGCAAACGGGTCACACTCCTCTATTTTAACCTTGAAGTGGACGATCGAAAATCAAGAACTCCAAGTATTGGTATTGGGTTTCACGGCAAGTACGTGGAGTTCGTATCATTTGGTATCATGATAGGAATCAGGATGATGTGAATCATAAGACAAGGCCACACTTTGGTCCAACAAGGCCACACTTTGATCCAAATGATGATATGATCACAACTCAAGATGAACCAAGTTATGTTGGACCTATCACAAGGTCACGGTCCAAAAGAATGCAAGAAGAAGTTCAATCTCTTTTGATCCAAATAACTCAAGATTAGCTCCAAGAAGACAAGTATTCAGCTGGACCCAATCCGCCTTGTTTCAATGTCTTAGTGATAGAATTTTAAGCCCAAATTGTGTTAAGTTTATTGTAATTTGGCACTGAACTATTAAATTATACTTTGGGCCATATTTTTATTTATTTTGCATGCATTTCGATTAGGTTAAGCCCATTTTATTCAGCCTACAAGAAAAGTGACGGGATTAGCTTGTCTCTTTGAATTCTGAATTGTCTCTTAGAATTCCCATGCATGCATCTTTATATTCCAGCCTTGTAGTTCGAAATATTCGGTCAAAAAATGAATGAATTGTGATTCAAGTGAGTTATACTCACAAGTTCTTAGTTGAACGACACCGGAGTTTCAAACATCCTCCGGATAATGTCATTTCCCGACTCGTTATAGTCGACGGGGTGCATTACTTATCAAATCTGATAGTGTTGGTTCCTTGCTCATTATAGCAAACGGGTAACACTCCTCTATTTTAACCTTGAAGTGGACGATCGAAAATCAAGAACTCCAAGTATTGGAATAGGGTTTCACGGCAAGTACGTGGAGTTCGTATCATTTGGTATCATGATAGGAATCAGGATGATGTGAATCATAAGACAAGGCCACACTTTGGTCCAATAAGGCCACACTTTGATCCAAATGATGATATGATCACAACTCAAGATGAACCAAGTTATGTTGGACCTATCACAAGGTCACGGTCCAAAAGAATGCAAGAAGAAGTTCAATCTCTTTTGATCCAAATAACTCAAGATTAGCTCCAAGAAGACAAGTATTCAGCTGGACCCAATCCACCTTCTTTCAATGTCTTAGTGATAGAATTTTAAGCCCAAATTGTGTTAAGTTTATTGTAATTTGGCCCCGAACTATTAAATTATACTTTGGGCCATCTTTTTATTTATTTTGCATGCATTTCGATTAGGTTAAGCCCCTTTTATTCAGCCTACAAGAAAAGTGACGGGATTAGCTTGTCTCTTTGAATTCTGAATTGTCTCTTAGAATTCCCATGCATGCATCTTTATATTCCAGCCTTGTAGTTCGAAATATTCGGTCAAAAAATGAATGAATTGTGATTCAAGTGAGTTATACTCACAAGTTCTTAGTTGAACGACACCGGAGTTTCAAACCTCCACAGGATAATGTCTTTTCCCGACTCGTTATAGTCGACGGGGTGCATTACTTATCAAATCTGATAGTGTTGGTTCCTTACTCATTATAGCAAACGGGTCACACTCCTCTATTTTAACATTGAAGTGGACGATCGAAAATCAAGAACTCCAAGTATTGGTATAGGGTTTCACGGCAAGTACGTGGAGTTCGTATCATTTGGTATCATGATAGGAATCAGGATGATGTGAATCATAAGACAAGGCCACGCTTTGGTCCAACAAGGCCACACTTTGATCCAAATGATGATATGATCACAACTCAAGATGAACCAAGTTATGTTGGACCTATCACAAGGTCACGGTCCAAAAGAATGCAAGAAGAAGTTCAATCTCTTTTGATCCAAATAACTCAAGATTAGCTCCAAGAAGACAAGTATTCAGCTGGACCCAATCCACCTTGTTTCAATGTCTTAGTGATAGAATTTTAAGCCCAAATTGTGTTAAGTTTATTGTAATTTGGCCCTGAACTATTAAATTATACTTTGGGCCATCTTTTTATTTATTTTGCATGCATTTCGATTAGGTTAAGCCCATTTTATTCAGCCTACAAGAAAAGTGATGAGATTAGCTTGTCTCTTTGAATTCTGAATTGTCTCTTAGAATTCCCATGCATGCATCTTTATATTCCAGCCTTGTAGTTCGAAATATTCGGTCAAAAAATGAATGAATTGTGATTTAAGTGAGTTATACTCACAAGTTCTTAGTTGAACGACACCGGAGTTTCAAACCTCCACCGGATAATGTCATTTCCCGACTCATTATAGTCGATGGGGTGTATTACTTATCAAATCCGATAGTGTTGGTTCCCTGCTCATTATAGCAAACGGGTCACACTCCTATAATTCAAATCTGATAGTGTTGGTTCCTTGCTCATTATAGCAAACGGGTCACACTCCTCTATTTTAACCTTGAAGTGGACGATCGAAAATCAAGAACTCCAAGTATTGGTATAGGGTTTCACGGCAAGTACGTGGAGTTCGTATCATTTGGTATCATGATAGGAATCAGGATGATGTGAATCATAAGACAAGGCCACACTTTGGTCCAACAAGGCCACACTTTGATCCAAATGATGATATGATCCCAACTCAAGATGAACCAAGTTATGTTGGACCTATCACAAGGTCACGGTCCAAAAGAATGCAAGAAGAAGTTCAATCTCTTTTGATCCAAATAACTCAAGATTAGCTCCAAGAAGACAAGTATTCAGCTGGACCCAATCCACCTTGTTTCAATGTCTTAGTGATAGAATTTTAAGCCCAAATTGTGTTAAGTTTATTGTAATTTGGCCCTGAACTATTAAATTATACTTTGGGCCATCTTTTTATTTATTTTGCATGCATTTCGACTAGGTTAAGCCCATTTTATTCAGCCTACAAGAAAAGTGATGAGATTAGCTTGTCTCTTTGAATTCTGAATTGTCTCTTAGAATTCCCATGCATGCATCTTTATATTCCAGCCTTGTAGTTCGAAATATTCGGTCAAAAAATGAATGAATTGTGATTTAAGTGAGTTATACTCACAAGTTCTTAGTTGAACGACACCGGAGTTTCAAACCTCCACCGGATAATGTCATTTCCCGACTCATTATAGTCGATGGGGTGTATTACTTATCAAAAACGATAGTGTTGGTTCCCTGCTCATTATAGCAAACGGGTCACACTCCTATAATTCAAATCTGATAGTGTTGGTTCCTTGCTCATTATAGCAAACGGGTCACACTCCTCTATTTTAACCTTGAAGTGGACGATCGAAAATCAAGAACTCCAAGTATTGGTATAGGGTTTCACGGCAAGTACGTGGAGTTCGTATCATTTGGTATCATGATAGGAATCAGGATGATGTGAATCATAAGACAAGGCCACACTTTGGTCCAACAAGGCCACACTTTGATCCAAATGATGATATGATCCCAACTCAAGATGAACCAAGTTATGTTGGACCTATCACAAGGTCACGGTCCAAAAGAATGCAAGAAGAAGTTCAATCTCTTTTGATCCAAATAACTCAAGATTAGCTCCAAGAAGACAAGTATTCAGCTGGACCCAATCCACCTTGTTTCAATGTCTTAGTGATAGAATTTTAACCCCAAATTGTGTTAAGTTTATTGTAATTTGGCCCTGAAGTATTATATTATACTTTGGGCCATCTTTTTATTTATTTTGCACGCATTTCGATTAGGTTAAGCCCATTTTATTCAGCCTACAAGAAAAGTGACGGGATTAGCTTGTCTCTTTGAATTCTGAATTGTCTCTTAGAATTCCCATGCATGCATCTTTATATTCCAGCATTGTAGTTCGAAATATTCGGTCAAAAAATGAATGAATTGTGATTCAAGTGAGCTATACTCACAAGTTCTTAATTGAACGACACCGGAGTTTCAAACCACCATCGGAGAATGTCATTTCCCGACTCATTATAGTCGACGGGGTGCATTACTTATCAAATCTGATAGTGTTGGTTCCTTGCTCATTATAGCAAACGGGTCACACTCCTCTATTTTAACATTGAAGTGGACGATCGAAAATCAAGAACTCCAAGTATTGGTATAGGGATTCACGAAAAGTACATGGAGTTCGTATCATTTGGTATCATGATAGGAATCAGGATGATGTGAATCATAAGACAAGGCCACACTTTGGTCCAACAAGGCCACACTTTGGTCCAACAAGGCCACACTTTGATCCAAATGATGATATGATCAAAACTCAAGATGAACCAAGTTATGTTGGACCTATCACAAGGTCACGGTCCAAAAGAATGCAAGAAGAAACTCAATCTCTTTTGATCCAAATAACTCAAGATTAGCTCCAAGAAGACAAGTATTCAGCTGGACCCAATCCACCTTGTTTCAATGTCTTAGTGATAGAATTTTAAGCCCAAATTGTGTTAAGTTTATTGTAATTTGGCCCTGAACTATTATATTATACTTTGGGCCATCTTTTTACTTATTTTGCATGCATTTCGATTAGGTTAAGCCCATTTTATTCAGCCTACAAGAAAAGTGACGGGATTAGCTTGTCTCTTTGAATTCTGAATTGTCTCTTAGAATTCCCATGCATGCATCTTTATATTCCAGCCTTGTAGTTCGAAATATTCAATCAAAAAATGAATGAATTGCGATTCAAGTGAGTTATACTCACAAGTTCTTAGTTGTACGACACCGGAGTTTCAAACCTCCACCGGATAATGTCATTTCCCGACTCATTATAGTCGACGGGGTGAATTACTTATCAAATCTGATAGTGTTGGTTCCTTGCTCATTATAGCAAACGGGTCACACTCCTCTATTTTAACCTTGAAGTGGACGATCGAAAATCAAGAACTCCAAGTATTGGTATTGGGTTTCACGGCAAGTACGTGGAGTTCGTATCATTTGGTATCATGATAGGAATCAGGATGATGTGAATCATAAGACAAGGCCACACTTTGGTCCAACATGGCCACACTTTGATCCAAATGATGATATGATCACAACTCAAGATGAACCAAGTTATGTTGGACCTATCACAAGGTCACGGTCCAAAAGAATGCAAGAAGAAGTTCAATCTCTTTTGATCCAAATAACTCAAGATTAGCTCCAAGAAGACAAGTATTCAGCTGGACCCAATCCGCCTTGTTTCAATGTCTTAGTGATAGAATTTTAAGCCCAAATTGTGTTAAGTTTATTGTAATTTGGCACTGAACTATTAAATTATACTTTGGGCCATATTTTTATTTATTTTGCATGCATTTCGATTAGGTTAAGCCCATTTTATTCAGCCTACAAGAAAAGTGACGGGATTAGCTTGTCTCTTTGAATTCTGAATTGTCTCTTAGAATTCCCATGCATGCATCTTTATATTCCAGCCTTGTAGTTCGAAATATTCGGTCAAAAAATGAATGAATTGTGATTCAAGTGAGTTATACTCACAAGTTCTTAGTTGAACGACACCGGAGTTTCAAACATCCTCCGGATAATGTCATTTCCCGACTCGTTATAGTCGACGGGGTGCATTACTTATCAAATCTGATAGTGTTGGTTCCTTGCTCATTATAGCAAACGGGTAACACTCCTCTATTTTAACCTTGAAGTGGACGATCGAAAATCAAGAACTCCAAGTATTGGAATAGGGTTTCACGGCAAGTACGTGGAGTTCGTATCATTTGGTATCATGATAGGAATCAGGATGATGTGAATCATAAGACAAGGCCACACTTTGGTCCAATAAGGCCACACTTTGATCCAAATGATGATATGATCACAACTCAAGATGAACCAAGTTATGTTGGACCTATCACAAGGTCACGGTCCAAAAGAATGCAAGAAGAAGTTCAATATGTTTTGATCCAAATAACTCAAGATTAGCTCCAAGAAGACAAGTATTCAACTTGACCCAATCCACCTTGTTTCAATGTCTTAGTGATAGAATTTTAAGCCCAAATTGTGTTAAGTTTATTGTAATTTGGCCCTGAACTATTATATTATACTTTGGGCCATCTTTTTATTTATTTTGCAAGCATTTCGATTAGGTTAAGCCCATTTTATTCAGCCTACAAGAAAAGTGACGGGATTAGCTTGTCTCTTTGAATTCTGAATTGTCTCTTAGAATTCCCATGCATGCATCTTTATATTCCAGCATTGTAGTTCGAAATATTCGGTCAAAAAATGAATGAATTGTGATTCAAGTGAGCTATACTCACAAGTTCTTAATTGAACGACACCGGAGTTTCAAACCACCATCGGAGAATGTCATTTCCCGACTCATTATAGTCGACGGGGTGCATTACTTATCAAATCTGATAGTGTTGGTTCCTTGCTCATTATAGCAAACGGGTCACACTCCTCTATTTTAACATTGAAGTGGACGATCGAAAATCAAGAACTCCAAGTATTGGTATAGGGATTCACGAAAAGTACATGGAGTTCGTATCATTTGGTATCATGATAGGAATCAGGATGATGTGAATCATAAGACAAGGCCACACTTTGGTCCAACAAGGCCACACTTTGGTCCAACAAGGCCACACTTTGATCCAAATGATGATATGATCAAAACTCAAGATGAACCAAGTTATGTTGGACCTATCACAAGGTCACGGTCCAAAAGAATGCAAGAAGAAACTCAATCTCTTTTGATCCAAATAACTCAAGATTAGCTCCAAGAAGACAAGTATTCAGCTGGACCCAATCCACCTTGTTTCAATGTCTTAGTGATAGAATTTTAAGCCCAAATTGTGTTAAGTTTATTGTAATTTGGCCCTGAACTATTATATTATACTTTGGGCCATCTTTTTACTTATTTTGCATGCATTTCGATTAGGTTAAGCCCATTTTATTCAGCCTACAAGAAAAGTGACGGGATTAGCTTGTCTCTTTGAATTCTGAATTGTCTCTTAGAATTCCCATGCATGCATCTTTATATTCCAGCCTTGTAGTTCGAAATATTCAATCAAAAAATGAATGAATTGCGATTCAAGTGAGTTATACTCACAAGTTCTTAGTTGTACGACACCGGAGTTTCAAACCTCCACCGGATAATGTCATTTCCCGACTCATTATAGTCGACGGGGTGAATTACTTATCAAATCTGATAGTGTTGGTTCCTTGCTCATTATAGCAAACGGGTCACACTCCTCTATTTTAACCTTGAAGTGGACGATCGAAAATCAAGAACTCCAAGTATTGGTATTGGGTTTCACGGCAAGTACGTGGAGTTCGTATCATTTGGTATCATGATAGGAATCAGGATGATGTGAATCATAAGACAAGGCCACACTTTGGTCCAACATGGCCACACTTTGATCCAAATGATGATATGATCACAACTCAAGATGAACCAAGTTATGTTGGACCTATCACAAGGTCACGGTCCAAAAGAATGCAAGAAGAAGTTCAATCTCTTTTGATCCAAATAACTCAAGATTAGCTCCAAGAAGACAAGTATTCAGCTGGACCCAATCCGCCTTGTTTCAATGTCTTAGTGATAGAATTTTAAGCCCAAATTGTGTTAAGTTTATTGTAATTTGGCACTGAACTATTAAATTATACTTTGGGCCATATTTTTATTTATTTTGCATGCATTTCGATTAGGTTAAGCCCATTTTATTCAGCCTACAAGAAAAGTGACGGGATTAGCTTGTCTCTTTGAATTCTGAATTGTCTCTTAGAATTCCCATGCATGCATCTTTATATTCCAGCCTTGTAGTTCGAAATATTCGGTCAAAAAATGAATGAATTGTGATTCAAGTGAGTTATACTCACAAGTTCTTAGTTGAACGACACCGGAGTTTCAAACATCCTCCGGATAATGTCATTTCCCGACTCGTTATAGTCGACGGGGTGCATTACTTATCAAATCTGATAGTGTTGGTTCCTTGCTCATTATAGCAAACGGGTCACACTCCTCTATTTTAACCTTGAAGTGGACGATCGAAAATCAAGAACTCCAAGTATTGGAATAGGGTTTCACGGCAAGTATGTGGAGTTCGTATCATTTGGTATCATGATAGGATTCAGGATGATGTGAATCATAAGACAAGGCCACACTTTGGTCCAATAAGGCCACACTTTGATCCAAATGATGATATGATCACAACTGAAGATGAACCAAGTTATGTTGGACCTATCACAAGGTCACGGTCCAAAAGAATGCAAGAAGAAGTTCAATCTCTTTTGATCCAAATAACTCAAGATTAGCTCCAAGAAGACAAGTATTCAGCTGGACCCAATCCACCTTGTTTCAATGTCTTAGTGATAGAATTTTAAGCCCAAATTGTGTTAAGTTTATTGTAATTTGGCCCCGAACTATTAAATTATACTTTGGGCCATCTTTTTATTTATTTTGCATGCATTTCGATTAGGTTAAGCTGTAACGCCCCAGTTTCCGGATGAACAGGTAAGCACGCCACGTGTGCGTTTTGAGCGTAGGTTTAGTTTATTCTTTTTATTTTATAATATATTCTTACGTGGCATTCATATTTTTATAAAATTCATGAAACATTATTTTTATCAATTATTTGATTTCATATCATTGAAAAATTATTTCATGGCACGGAAAAATATTTCTTGCATGAAAACCATTACCGAGAGTGATAAAATTACCAAATTGTCCCTAGTTAAATATTCTCAAATATTAGGGACTCAATTGCATACACTTGTAAGGACCAAAGGGAGCATATTTTAAATTGGGGCATATCTAATTGTATAACTTAAAGACTTCAAGGTTTAATTGGCAATTTGGCAAAATTCACACAAATCAAGAGATGAATCACGTTAATCATCTCTTGGCTTCCATGAGATCATTTCATCCAAAGTTTGCCAAACATATCCATCTCTCTCGGTATTTCAAGAAGAGGAAAGGGAAGAAGATAATTTTCTATCAATCATCAAGATTTCAAGAAGTGTTTCAAAGAATTGGAAGTCATCATCATCATCTTCATCTACCTTCTCCATTTCTTTCATTTTCAAGGTTGGTTGCATGGAAAAGGATGAATTGATTATGTTTGATAAGCTAGGGTTTGAACTTGATGTGCTAGATGTAGTAGGTGATGTGCAAATCATGATTGAATGATCATACCATGAAATATTGCATGATTTTTAGCTTGAATCATTGAATATTTGGCAAGAATGAGCTAGGTTGATCACAAGCTTGGAACCTTGGGAATCTTGTGGTTATTGCATGTTTATGTGTTTAAGTGTTATAGTATCATTCATTGAGGTGGTATACATCATATTTCCGGAAATTATAGCATTTGGGATCAAAGATGGACATTTTGTGGCTTTGTTGCTTCTTCCCCGAGAGCATGCTCTGTTTCTGCCTCTGTTTTTCATTTACAGAGACTGGGAACGACCGTTCCCAGCCCCAAGGCATCGCGGGAACGGGCGTTCCCATTCCTTTTCAAAATATGCGCGGCCGACCATGGGAACGGCCGTTCCCACTTTGGCCTTGGAACCGGAAGGGCCGTTCCCAGCATCGGCGCATTTTAAAATGAAAAAACGTTGCCGCGTTTCTTTGGGCAACGGGAACGACCGTTCCCAGTTTTCAAAGGAAGCCTGGAACGGCCGTTCCCAAGGGGCTGACAGTGTAAAATTCACTGCATAAAATTCCGAAAATGACCCCTCGATCCAACGACTTCTTTGACCCCGAATTGCTATAATACGTGTTAATATGATGTGAAACCAAAAGTTATAATACCACATTGCATTTTCGAGGTCGTCTCGACACGTTTTCGCCGTTCGTCACATTTTGGCCATTTTAATGCATGTCTCATGGTTATGCATTGTATTTGCACAGGTCACGAGGGCGTGGACGAGGAGCAAGCTCCTTAGAACGCTACTTTATCTTATTTTGCAAGAAAGGTGAGGTTTTGTTTTGGTAAAATGAACCCTACCACCCATACGTGCTAGTCTTCGGCCAAAACCTATTATAATTATAACCGTTTTCAAAGTAATAAACATTTCAAGCAAGAATGTATCGATTGTCATGATTTTCAATGCATGTTGGCGAGTACACGATTGCACGTGGGCCCGAGGGTAATTCTTGAGCCAACCGGGAAAGCAAGGGCTGACGGGTAACTCCTGAATTATCCTCACATTGTTGGGATCAACCCCGAAGCCACTAGGAGATTAGTGGTGGAAGGAGTTCCGTGTCTAGAGGGTCATGTCCTCTACACACACCATGTCGTGGATAGTCGAGCCTTGCAAACTCGCTATCACCCGGAGGAAGAAGGAGACTGGGGATTAATCCGGAATGTCGGGTTATCCTCGGGTTATTGCATGTTTTCAAGTATGAAATTGTCTATGTGAGCACTAAATGAATTGCATGATCACTTATTTATCAAGCAAGCAAGCATGATCACGTATTGTTCACGATTGGGAGTTCGGTTGGAGATTGCCCTTACTCGCCGGGGCCACATGTTCATGATATTGACAAGATTGATTAATTAAACGTGTTAAAATGGATAGTTGTAACCTCGGGCCAAGGATGAGATTTCTTGAACTATGTACTTATTGCTTTTAAAAATCTTTACCCGAGGCTACAACTTGCATGTGACGTGTGTTATATATATTTATTGCCCCTCACTCAGTCTTCGGTAGACTGATACTTCACTTTTCAGGTACCTTTTGAGCGTGGTTGTGCTAGGCGGGAGTTGGTCGAGTCTTGCATTTCCACGGGTCTAGTTCATACCTTCATGTATCTCACTTTTGGCACATGTCATGTTTTGGATCGATATTAGTATTTTGGATTCATGGTTATGTATATTATTGAGACATGACATTGTATTGATCGGTAAATGGTACCTATATGTATCTATGGAATAAATATGGTACCTATATATATATGAATGACTTTATTGCTTCCGCTTTTCTATTCATGTTGGTTTGGTTATGTTGGGGAGAGTGTCCCGCCTAGAGCGTCATTTTGTTGTCACCCGTTCGCTGTGGTCTTGATTTATGTATGAACTATCCATTTCATACGTGGATTGAGGCTACAGTGCGGGGGATGTGGCGCCTTGGGGTCTAGGGTGCTACATCTACAGGTGGTATCAGAGCCCGGTTGCAAAACCGAGGTTCTCGAGTCGTGTCCAGTCAGTCTAGGTCGCACGGCATAGGATTATGTGGTATTCGGGAGTCTGCATTTGGTTGATTTACCGGATTTACTCGTTTCTTCACATTAATTGAGCTACTTGATCTTCTTTGAACATGTGCTATTTGATAGTATGGAAATTGTGTGCACACATTTGCATTTATTGATCAAGCCACGCATGTTTAGTGTTCTAATTTCAGGATGGAGCCCGATAGATATCACAGTGATCGATCCTCGAGGCACAGGCATCATCATCGCCGACATCATCGCCGCGAGAGATCACCACCTCCTCCACCTGCCCAGGCACAGCCCCAGGACTTTATGAACGCAGTAGTGGGGCTAATTGATCAGAGATTACAGGAACGGGTACCTCCACCACCACCACCAGCGCAGGTAGCACCTCCAGAGAATCCCATTTCTGCTATCTTGCGAGAGTTCCAGAATCAGCGTCCCCCGAAGTTCTATAAGGGAGACGACATACAGGCAGAGATGTGGTTGAAGGAGATTGAAAGGATTTGGCAGCTTATCCCCTGTGACAGTCAGGAAAAGGCCCGTTGTACACTCACTCTTATTCAGGGCGAGGCCTACTCCTGGTGGGAGAGTACAGAGATTGTTCTGGCGGCAGCAGGGACAGAGATTACTTGGGAGGTATTTGTACGGGAGTTCAGAAACAAGTATATTCCTCCAGCTTCCCGTACCCGCAGATTGAGGGAGTTTACAGAGCTCAAGCAGGGAGGCAGGTCTGTGGGCCAGTACATCTGTAGCACCCCAAACGGTGGGGCACCACACCCCCGCACTATGACCCGTCACGTGGTACGAAATGGAAAGTCCGCACACGCACCAAGTCACAGCGAACGGGTGACAAACGAAAAATCCAACCAAAGCTAGGCGGTTCCTAAACCCTGTACAAGCCAAATATGCAAAAACCCGAATGCGGAAGCGATACAAAATATGAACTAACAAAAACTTTAATCAACAAACATAAGTAAACGGGTTCAACTAATTCCACGAACCTGTCCTAACCTGTCCCGAATTCAAACACACATCAAAGACGGGTTCAACTAATCTCAGCCCTGTCCTAACCTGTCCCGAAAATTCATAAAATCAAAGCATAAGTATCATCTTGTACAGAACATACTATATACATAGATTCATAAATAATTCAGAACAAAATACTTAACAAAATCAAACGGACCGACACAGACTCGACAGACCAGACTCAAAGCCGCCTAGCTCGAACTCCAACAACTGAACCTGCAAACTAAAACATAGGTGGGGCGAGGGTCAGTCCACTGACTGAGCGAGGGGGCTGAACTCACACACACTATACATAATAAAGAGCAGAGCACGTATCAAAAGAAAGATTATGAACCGGGACTAGGGTTTTGCATACCAAAATCATTTTCAAAACAAACTTATACATATCTTTCCAAATCACACTTATACGTATCTTATCTTATCTTAAAACTTAACAAACTGAGCATACTCATACCAAATTTATACTTAATCAAATCATATCAGACTGAACAAACTCGTAACATGTCGAAAGAGAAAGCTCCTATCCCGTTTCATAATCAACATATCATATCATAATCATATACCCGGCGAGTACGGGTCTCCCACCTTACTTCCATATCGAATCATACGTATCAAATCAGAAAACAAACAAATAACATAAACAATCCAACCCCAACACCATGTAGTTCGGGGAGCAAACCCTCACTACTCATACAGATACAAACACACACGGGGTAGCGAACCCACACTGTGCCTTCCCCGGTTATCCACCGAGGGCTCAAGATACCACGCCTTCCCAACCTCCCTAGGTCGCACGTGAATATCTCAAATGAGAACGTGCACAGGGGTCATAACCGGCGACCCCATGGTCATCCCGGGTCTCCCTTACCCACGTCTCAGGGCCCAACATATCATAACAGAGCATATCAGAACAGATCATATCATAACTCGCTACATATCAAACTTATCATATCGAATCAAAATCATACTTACGTACCTTATCGGAGCATACCATACCTTGCAACTTAGCATATGCTATAAACGTACCTCTCCGTGTCATCCTAATCCGCAGCTGGTATGAAGACACACGGTTTGGAGCATAGCCTCGTTGCAAAACATTTCAAGCTTACATATGCTCGTACATATACAGTTCGAAAACCTTTAATCGTATGACAAATTCATAAACATATCATATAAACACACATATCTATTATATAAATATAATAGAATAATCGCATGCAGGCTTGAAAACGAGCACAGAAGGTTGTAGGTCGCTGTAACTAAAACAAAATTCCTAAAACCTCACCTTTCACCGACGAAACGGAAAACCTGAGCCAAGAAGCCCCACTGGAACCCAAACAGCTGACAGACACTCCCAGGAAAACCCCTGAACAACTGAACGCACACAGAACACAAGACTCAGACTCCAAACACAACCACAAAGACGCACGGCCATGCTCACGAATACAAATGATGCAACATATATCCATATCTATCCAATCAAGTCATTCAGAGCATATTATAATTCATATTCCATATCAAAAGATGCATACCTATAAAATTCATAACATTAACTACATAAAATAAAGTAGGACATTAAGAATTCAAATCATATCATGCACCAAGTCTCACGAAATTAACATGAATTATATAACAATAAATATATAAATTACACATTGGCATATTTCACGATATAATAACAATTGGCATACTTGATCAATTTATTCAAATTAAATACAACGTATCTATTCATAATTCATTTCTTATGTTTCATACAACTTCATAATCAATTAGTTTCTAAAATTACACTAACATCCCCTTAATTAATAATTATTCTCAAGTAAATAGTCGTAATACGAGGCAAATAATTTCCATAAATCACGAATCAAGTTTTCATACATCATAACATATTTCCAAGTATCATACAATTCATAATTTCAATTTATAGCACATGCAAGATCGAATTGCACAATTAAAATCAATTAACGAATAAAATACAATAACTTCAAAAATTCATATAAAATCAACCGGACATCCGATTGACGAACGGAAAGTGGCGATGGACTCACCACGACGAAAGGAACTTGCTGTCCGAAGGGCGTCGGAATGCCGCCACCGCGGCCGACCGAACAGCCACCGGCCGCCACCGGAACACCGCCTCCGGTGGTCGGAAAAATCCCCGGAAGGACAGAAACGAGCGCCTCGGCCTACTAGACAAAAGCCCTCAACCAATTTCAGAAAATAGCAAACACGTGGGACTTCGTTAAAGAAAAACCGACCCAAATTCCAACGACGGAAACTGAAATTAAATACAAACCGTAAAACGAAAATGAAATCCGAGCATACCGTTGGAAAGCTTGTAACGAGCCCTACGAAAGCCCCAAGTCAAACCGCCGGAAAAACCGCCGGAAAATCGGACCGCCGGTCCAGGCCCGGTCCGCCACCGGTCTGCCGCCGCCGGCCGGTTCTCGGGTTGGGGCCAACGCCATCCGCTACGTTTCGATATTCTGAACAACTTCCGTGAAGGAACCACCACCAAAAGCCCACCGGAAGAGGGCCAAATCCGCCGCCGAAAAGCCGCCGGTGCGCCACTCGCCGGTTCGGCCATCTCCGCCGCGATTCGCCCAAAAAGGAGGCCGGAAATGGAATCAGGGCCTCGGAAAACCTTGGAAACCGTCGAAGTTCGCCGAAAAAAGTCGCCGGAACGACGAGATTCGTCGTGCTACAGTAGCGCCGCCGCCGCCGTGACTTTCAGGCGGCGCGTGAACCGCCGCCGCTGGCCGGATGGTTGCGCCGCCAACACCATTCACTGCGCCGGGATGTCTCCTTCATGGGTAGGAGGCGCGTGTCGCCGGAGGGTGGCCGGAAGCCGCCGCAATTGGGCGGTGAAGTGGCGGCTCTAAGTCGCGCCGCCGCTGCTGTGCCGTAGCGCCACCACCGCTGCGTTTTGGGTCTCGATTCTTGTACCATCGTGACGGGCTCGTCGAGCTGATAAATTTCCACTATCAATTCGTCGAATTCCGTCGAGAAACGAGGGAGAACGGGCTAGTGCGTGAAAACGCACCTTCGAGTGTGTGTGAACAGTGAAAATCGCTGGAGGAAGACGATGCTGGGGCTGATCTGATCTTTGGCACGCAAAACGAGGAAATCCGAGTATATATCTCGGGTCCTCGTACGCAAAAACGATCAAACGAACGAGCTAACGACATCCAAATTGGGCAAACTTAGAGTCTACGGACTCGTCTCGATGCCCCGGACGCGTTGAAGGGGTCAAAGAGGTCAAAATCTCGACCGAACGAGAAATGACCGAAAAACCCCTTAAAAGAGAAAATTACAAAGGGCCCCTAAACTCTAAAAGAGTTCAAAATAGGGCCACGAAAAATATAAAATCACACAATTAAACACCTTAAAAGGTTGAAACGTGACGTACCTTATAAATTGGACGAGCGGGATGTCACAAACTCCCCTCCTTCAAAAGGACCTGTCCTCAGGTCCTATTACTGAGTCGTAAAGCTTCGAACTGGAATACTTCAATCCATCTCCTGAAATCGTGTAGAGTCATAGCCCTGGCTATGAAGTTTACTCCCACTGTTTGCATCAACTCCCTGCAGAGTTCCGTAGTCACAGAGGTTTGTTCAAACAGTTGACCGTTGGTCACTTCAAACTTGTTCGATCCCCCACTAGGCCACTGCACCCAAGGCTCGAAATCGTCGCTTCCTCGTCGATTGCAAACCAACAACAGGCCACACCCAACTCAGCCGCGACAAACAAGAGAGAATCCCATCTCTCAGCAAGCAAGAGAGAGAGCCCCGTCTCCCAGCACATCAAAAGAGAGAACCCCGTCCCTCAGGCACAGAATTAAGAGAACCCCGTCTCTCAACCACGTAATCGAGAGAACCCCGTCTCTCATCCTAAGTCTGGCAGACTTCCACATCTTCCAAACATCCTAGTTTGAGAAAATCCAGCCTTTCTCAAACCCTAGATTCGAGAGAATCCAGCATCTCTCGAACATCTAACTCCAAGAGAATCCAGCATCTCTTGCTCACATAATTAGAAAGAATCCAACATCTTTCTATCACATAAATAGGGAGAATCCCACATCCCCCTAACACGCAAAAAGAGAGATTTCAACAACTCTCTAGCACACAAGTTCACTTACACAGGATTCAAACGTACGCACATCAAAATAACACATGATGCAAAACATGGAATGCATGTGTAGTGTACCTTTACCCGACTGATATCGGTGTCCCTAGAGTATCGACTCATCATCCATGCTTAACTCAAGGGGGATATCGCGATGGAATCTCTGTAAAATAAAATCACAATATGCTTGTAGGTGCATGAAGGATTAGTGAGTAACCAAAGAAATTATAAGCACTGAAGCACGGATAGTTCAAGCAAGCAGGTAATCCATATAGTTTACAAAGATTCACAACAACAACAATTTTAAAGTTATGAAAATTACAGCAGTTAGTCACGTTATTACACTCGAGCAACATCAAACATTACACATTGTCACATATGTCAAGCAAAATAAAATATAATTACTTATGAAATGTATGTGTGCAAATGCCATGAATGCTCAATGTACCGTTCACCGTAGTAGTGGAGTCGAGGTTGGCAATTTCTTTAACTTGAAAGGTTAATCAACTCCTTAACTGGCCATAGTTCCAACTTCCCGTTCAAACTTGCATTCTTTAGTATTCCTTCAGAGTCTCGGGTACTCAACTGATCTTGGATCGTCTCACTTGATTCTCGGAGTATAGTGATCCGTGTAATCTCTTGAAATCCCAATAGGATCCTCGGTAATCGGAAACCACCATTCTTTCACGGTAAAATCTCTCAAGACAATCGTGGAGAGATAACTGAAGAATTACACAATCTTGCTTAGTACACCGTCGTCGTGGTTGATATTCTTATCCTCAATATTTGGTGAAGTTGTTCTTCAATGACCTCGGCATAAAATTCCACAGCTTACACTACTTTCCCCTTTTTCCTTTGTGTAGTGCAACTACTCTGGTAGGTGTCTTTATAACAGTAACCTGATTTCCTGCTTGGAATTCTCTGAATGGTACAATTGCCTTGATCTTTTCATTGTCACTTCACGCCATCCAGAGTTAGAAATTCTGGCTTTCTTATAAAACATGTACTCCCGAGCACCTCCAAATAGTAAGTACCTACCCTGAGGCCACCCTGATAGTTAAAGGATCTCTTATCTCTCTCATATTCGAGTATCTTCTTTTATCCACTCACTACCCTGACTATGTTAGCTTGATCATACATCATCTGGTTAACCCCTGTTCAAATCCCAATGTTGCTTCCACTAAAATCGATCCTCGTTGGAACAGGTAAGGAAGTCACCTAAATATAACCACAGAGCTAATGCATGTGGGGTTAGGGATGTGAATGGCGTGCACTCATATCCAGCAAAAAAAACAGTCAAGCACGTAGAACAAATGTCCAAAATAATTAAAATTTACTCCAATGCATGATGCACGTGCCATGTATGCATAATACCCGTTTCCATAGCAGTAGCATTGATTCCTTGTTATAATTTCTTGTAAAGGTCCACTTGCTTCTCATCCAAGTAGTCAGAAAACGGAAGTTTCAAATCTTCCTTCATAATTTTGTAGAAGTGGGGAGTGTTGTCACGATCAACTTCAATTTTGTTATCGAGCCAACACACTGTAATTCACAAATGAACATTTATTTATGCATGAGGGTTAGTACGTGGGTATGTCAAGTAATGAAAGCAATTAAGAACACTTAAGTAATGCAGATGCAATACGCAATTTAATAAAATTTAATCATAACAATAATAATTTTTACAAAAATCGTAATCATAGTGTGCACACAATCACATAAGCTCAGACAAATTCATACATACAAGTCAAAATTTCACGTCTGCCAAATGCAATGCACAAGTATTCCTATGCCGTACGACCTAAACTGACACGACACGACTCCAGAGCACCGGTTCTGAACCTGGTAGCTCTGATACCACTTAAGATGTAGCACCCCAAACGGTGGGGCACCACACCCCCGCACTATGACCCGTCACGTGGTACGAAATGGAAAGTCCGCACACGCACCAAGTCACAGCGAACGGGTGACAAACGAAAAATCCAACCAAAGCTAGGCGGTTCCTAAACCCTGTACAAGCCAAATATGCAAAAACCTGAATGCGGAAGCGATACAAAATATGAACTAACAAAAACTTTAATCAACAAACATAAGTAAACGGGTTCAACTAATTCCACGAACCTGTCCTAACCTGTCCCGAATTCAAACACACATCAAAGACGGGTTCAACTAATCTCAGCCCTGTCCTAACCTGTCCCGAAAATTCATAAAATCAAAGCATAAGTATCATCTTGTACAGAACATACTATATACATAGATTCATAAATAATTCAGAACAAAATACTTAACAAAATCAAACGGACCGACACAGACTCGACAGACCAGACTCAAAGCCGCCTAGCTCGAACTCCAACAACTGAACCTGCAAACTAAAACATAGGTGGGGCGAGGGTCAGTCCACTGACTGAGCGAGGGGGCTGAACTCACACACACTATACATAATAAAGAGCAGAGCACGTATCAAAAGAAAGATTATGAACCGGGACTAGGGTTTTGCATACCAAAATCATTTTCAAAACAAACTTATACATATCTTTCCAAATCACACTTATACGTATCTTATCTTATCTTAAAACTTAACAAACTGAGCATACTCATACCAAATTTATACTTAATCAAATCATATCAGACTGAACAAACTCGTAACATGTCGAAAGAGAAAGCTCCTATCCCGTTTCATAATCAACATATCATATCATAATCATATACCCGGCGAGTACGGGTCTCCCACCTTACTTCCATATCGAATCATACGTATCAAATCAGAAAACAAACAAATAACATAAACAATCCAACCCCAACACCATGTAGTTCGGGGAGCAAACCCTCACTACTCATACAGATACAAACACACACGGGGTAGCGAACCCACACTGTGCCTTCCCCGGTTATCCACCGAGGGCTCAAGATACCACGCCTTCCCAACCTCCCTAGGTCGCACGTGAATATCTCAAATGAGAACGTGCACAGGGGTCATAACCGGCGACCCCATGGTCGTCCCGGGTCTCCCTTACCCACGTCTCAGGGCCCAACATATCATAACAGAGCATATCAGAACAGATCATATCATAACTCGCTACATATCAAACTTATCATATCGAATCAAAATCATACTTACGTACCTTATCGGAGCATACCATACCTTGCAACTTAGCATATGCTATAAACGTACCTCTCCGTGTCATCCTAATCCGCAGCTGGTATGAAGACACACGGTTTGGAGCATAGCCTCGTTGCAAAACATTTCAAGCTTACATATGCTCGTACATATACAGTTCGAAAACCTTTAATCGTATGACAAATTCATAAACATATCATATAAACACACATATCTATTATATAAATATAATAGAATAATCGCATGCAGGCTTGAAAACGAGCACAGAAGGTTGTAGGTCGCTGTAACTAAAACAAAATTCCTAAAACCTCACCTTTCACCGACGAAACGGAAAACCTGAGCCAAGAAGCCCCACTGGAACCCAAACAGCTGACAGACACTCCCAGGAAAACCCCTGAACAACTGAACGCACACAGAACACAAGACTCAGACTCCAAACACAACCACAAAGACGCACGGCCATGCTCACGAATACAAATGATGCAACATATATCCATATCTATCCAATCAAGTCATTCAGAGCATATTATAATTCATATTCCATATCAAAAGATGCATACCTATAAAATTCATAACATTAACTACATAAAATAAAGTAGGACATTAAGAATTCAAATCATATCATGCACCAAGTCTCACGAAATTAACATGAATTATATAACAATAAATATATAAATTACACATTGGCATATTTCACGATATAATAACAATTGGCATACTTGATCAATTTATTCAAATTAAATACAACGTATCTATTCATAATTCATTTCTTATGTTTCATACAACTTCATAATCAATTAGTTTCTAAAATTACACTAACATCCCCTTAATTAATAATTATTCTCAAGTAAATAGTCGTAATACGAGGTAAATAATTTCCATAAATCACGAATCAAGTTTTCATACATCATAACATATTTCCAAGTATCATACAATTCATAATTTCAATTTATAGCACATGCAAGATCGAATTGCACAATTAAAATCAATTAACGAATAAAATACAATAACTTCAAAAATTCATATAAAATCAACCGGACATCCGATTGACGAACGGAAAGTGGCGATGGACTCACCACGACGAAAGGAACTTGCTGTCCGAAGGGCGTCGGAATGCCGCCACCGCGGCCGACCGAACAGCCACCGGCCGCCACCGGAACACCGCCTCCGGTGGTCGGAAAAATCCCCGGAAGGACAGAAACGAGCGCCTCGGCCTACTAGACAAAAGCCCTCAACCAATTTCAGAAAATAGCAAACACGTGGGACTTCGTTAAAGAAAAACCGACCCAAATTCCAACGACGGAAACTGAAATTAAATACAAACCGTAAAACGAAAATGAAATCCGAGCATACCGTTGGAAAGCTTGTAACGAGCCCTACGAAAGCCCCAAGTCAAACCGCCGGAAAAACCGCCGGAAAATCGGACCGCCGGTCCAGGCCCGGTCCGCCACCGGTCTGCCGCCGCCGGCCGGTTCTCGGGTTGGGGCCAACGCCATCCGCTACGTTTCGATATTCTGAACAACTTCCGTGAAGGAACCACCACCAAAAGCCCACCGGAAGAGGGCCAAATCCGCCGCCGAAAAGCCGCCGGTGCGCCACTCGCCGGTTCGGCCATCTCCGCCGCGATTCGCCCAAAAAGGAGGCCGGAAATGGAATCAGGGCCTCGGAAAACCTTGGAAACCGTCGAAGTTCGCCGAAAAAAGTCGCCGGAACGACGAGATTCGTCGTGCTACAGTAGCGCCGCCGCCGCCGTGACTTTCAGGCGGCGCGTGAACCGCCGCCGCTGGCCGGATGGTTGCGCCGCCAACACCATTCACTGCGCCGGGATGTCTCCTTCATGGGTAGGAGGCGCGTGTCGCCGGAGGGTGGCCGGAAGCCGCCGCAATTGGGCGGTGAAGTGGCGGCTCTAAGTCGCGCCGCCGCTGCTGTGCCGTAGCGCCACCACCGCTGCGTTTTGGGTCTCGATTCTTGTACCATCGTGACGGGCTCGTCGAGCTGATAAATTTCCACTATCAATTCGTCGAATTCCGTCGAGAAACGAGGGAGAACGGGCTAGTGCGTGAAAACGCACCTTCGAGTGTGTGTGAACAGTGAAAATCGCTGGAGGAAGACGATGCTGGGGCTGATCTGATCTTTGGCACGCAAAACGAGGAAATCCGAGTATATATCTCGGGTCCTCGTACGCAAAAACGATCAAACGAACGAGCTAACGACATCCAAATTGGGCAAACTTAGAGTCTACGGACTCGTCTCGATGCCCCGGACGCGTTGAAGGGGTCAAAGAGGTCAAAATCTCGACCGAACGAGAAATGACCGAAAAACCCCTTAAAAGAGAAAATTACAAAGGGCCCCTAAACTCTAAAAGAGTTCAAAATAGGGCCACGAAAAATATAAAATCACACAATTAAACACCTTAAAAGGTTGAAACGTGACGTACCTTATAAATTGGACGAGCGGGATGTCACAACATCGCCGAGTTCGAGAGGCTTTCTCGCTATGCACCTAACATAGCGAATGATGACTTTCACAAGGCGATGCAGTTCGTTCAGGGGTTGAGACCGGACATCCAGGATGCATTGAAAGCGACTAATACCAGTACCTGGGCAAAGGCTACTGCAAAGGCCCTGAAGGTTGAGGATTCTGATAGTGCGAGGAGGGCTACTCAGCGAGCAGGACAGGCTTCAGGCTCGAGAGCAGGTCAGGGATCGAGCTCGGGAAAGAGGCCGATGGTTTACTCCGCACCTCCGGTACAGAGAGACTCTGGGAAGAAGTTTAAGACTGCCGGATCATCCCAGAAGGGTGCAGGGCCGTTACTGAGAGGCCCGAGAGCTCCAGCACCACCCCAGCCACCTCAGAGACCGAGATGCACATGGTGTGGACATCCTACACACACCTATGATAACTGCAGGCGCCGGTTAGGCTTGTGTTTGATTTGTGGGAGTAACGAGCACTTGGTTGACGGTTGTCCGGATCGCCAGGATCCACCCCCTGCAGGACCGAGACCATTGGTGAGAGCTCGAGCTTATGCACTTGCTGGAGAGGAGCAGGAGGCTGATATTGACCCCGCTGCAGTAGTTGAAGGTATTATTTGCATCCATGGCACGAACATCCATACATTATTTGATCCAGGAGCTACACACTCCTTTCTTGCGCATTCTATTGCTATTACCTTGTCTTTGCCTGCTATGTGTACTTCTGTGCGCTATATAGTTAGTACTCCTTTCGGTAGTAGGCGAGAGACGGATCAGGTTTACAGGGATGTTCCAGTTGTGATTGAAGGCAGGGAATTTCTGACAGACTTTATTGTGATGCCAATGGAAAGATACGGGGCTATTTTGGGGATGGAATGGTTATACAGGCATTGTGCTACAGTGGATTGCCGGGCTAAGAAGGTTCAGTTGGGTTCAGAGGTGGTTACGGGCAGTACTTCGAAGACTGTACCCTTACTTTCATTTTCAGAGGCTCAGAGACTAGTCAGAGACGGGGCTACCGGGTTTATTGCTTACATTTTGAACAAGCCCAAGGATCAGGTGAAGTTAGAGGATACCGAAGTGGTAAAGGAATTCCCCGAGGTATTCCCAGAGAAATTGGATTCATTGCCGCCTGAACGGGAGATTGAGTTCGTGATTGATCTTTTTCCGAATGCCGAGCCGTATTCAAAGACTCCCTATCGGATGGCTCCAGCTGAGTTGAAGGAATTAAAAGTTCAGCTTGAAGCTTTATTGGAAGTTGGGTACATTCGGCCGAGTTCTTCGCCGTGGGGAGCACCAGTGTTGTTTGTAAAGAAAAAGGACGGGACTTTGAGAATGTGCATCGATTACAGGGAATTGAACCGGATGACTATTAAGAACAAGTATCCCCTTCCACATATTGAGGAGTTATTCGATATACTCCAGGGTTCCAAAGTGTATTCAAAATTGGATTTAAGACAGGGATACTATCAGCTGCGAATCCGAGCAGAGGACATTCCAAAGACAGGATTCAATACTCGG